>OX352305.1:28438369-29140869 GCA_947086415.1 Pammene aurita
CTGCAGCTCACTAGCAGGGATTTATTATTTACCCGCTTTTCTATATATAGGTTTTTTTATGAAAGATACTCAGGCGTTTGATCACGATCTCACCTGATGATGCGGTCTACGGTGGAGCACGCTTATCTATGAGATACCTATTTACTCTCGCTTTGAAGAGACCCAAATTGTACTCAAGGGGAAACAGACTCGGGCAGGCCGTTCCACTCCTTGGTAGTTCGCACAAGGAATGTTGAAGGGAAACGCTTCGTGCGTGTATGTGGAATACCTACCATGAAGCGATGCCGGAGTGCCGATTGTCTGGTAGTCCGATGGTAAAATGGAGGAGGACGAATAAGCTCTCAGTGCTTATGTATCTTGGAACTAAGATTTAATTGATATAAACAAATTTTCAACTATAATCCTCTAACAATTTTAATATCCGAAGAAACAGCGTCTCAGTCATATCATTGCCCCAAACAAAATCCAAATGGTTCCATCGTTCTGGTTTCAATAAATGATAGTCAATAATATTCGGGAGCAGAAATCGTAAATATTCCACCTCGCGAACTGTAGCTAACTTGTCATTTTTTCCCACAATAAGTGCTGTTTTCATTATCACTCCTCTTAGATTATAATCTGGTGGAATAATAAGTCCATAGCGTTTTAGATTTTCTTCAATACCATAATCAAATTGAGCGAAACGTTTGCTTAAAGCTACCTGGCTATAATGCTCCAAACTCTTTCTAGAACCAGGAGTGCGATTTTTGAATCTCACCAAGTGACTAATTCTCACCGATGTGAGTGATTTCCGATAGTAAATCACTCACATCGGTGAGATTTAGTCACTTGGTGAGATTCAAAAATCGCACTCCTGATGCCGCGTAATGTCCAATTATTACAGGTAAAAATTCCGGCTCAAAACGTTGAGGATCATATCCAGCAAGTAAGAATATAAGTTCGCCACACAAAGCATAGCTAATAGATCCCTGGTTACATACAAGTTCTAAAATATTTCTCGCAACTCCTTTTTCATAGAACACTTCTTCGATATTTAAATCAAGTAATATTTTATTAAATAAAGGAGCTATTTCAGTTATGAGATTCACTGGTGGTGGTAAATTGCTTAGATGAGCTACAGGAGCTAGTGCTATGAAGATTTTAAATTTTTCGTTATATTCCGGTCTAAGAGATCCTAATACGAAATGGTCCGTCGTTCCTTCGGATACTCCAATGCTTTGCAGGCTCTGTTCTCCTGTAGCGTTTAGAATATAGTCAGTTAAGGCAGCGAGGTCGTAATATCCACGTTCATGGAATCTAAAATCCCAAAATGATGGGTCAGTGTCGGGATCTAGCTTTGTATGTCGTCTTGCATATCGATTTCCTCTGGTGTTCCCTACCCAGACATCATAACCTTTATTGGATAGTGTTATAGTCAAAGACCCATTGCCTCTTAAAATGAATGTGTCTGCAGAATCCAGAACGCCATGTATTAGAAGAACTGGAGGTTTCCTCTTGCTTGGTATATGAAACAGGGTAAGTATGTACTCATCTTCGGTGATGACATCATGTTCTTCAGCCTTATAGCCATATTTTTCACTCAATTCAGTAAAATTCAAACGTGCATCTTCAGGTAACGGTCTCGGTATGGAAAGAGAGTTCATTGATACACTGGTCACCGTGATTAATAGGATTAATAGGAACATGGCAAAAACGGTCATGATTAGCGCGTGTGCTTAAATGTAGCACCAGTTTAGACACGAAGCATCTCAGAAATGGATCCAGTTATTTTTCGCTACGAGTATAATATAAATGCAGGTTTTTCTAGCGCCTTCTGACCCTAATAAGTGGTTTAGTATTCCTTGGGTGAAAAAGACAAATATATACGACTGCTAAATATTAAAGAGATTCCCAGTAACCAGTCACTTTAATTTTCGTACTTTCCGAAAACAGTAGATATATCTAAATCTCTGTATCTATTTATTTACCATTTCTTAGTATAGACGTCTTAGTTAGTATAGACGTCTTCTTTGTTAGGTACGCTATTCTCTCGGTCCTGTGCCAATATCACTCACTGTACCTACACTAGCCAATTGCCGTTCGGCGGATATCAACCATATAGCATCTAGAAATGCCGGGATTTTCTGTGATTGAACTAGTCTCAGTATCGAACACTTCTTCAATATAAGTACCGGGAATGCAAACCCTGTATTAAATCGATGGCACCTTTTTGGCAAACATAACCACCATATTTACCTTTATAAGTTAACCGCACTTTTACATGTAATTTAATGGTTTAGAGTGTAAACACTTGGACCTCGTATTTAACTATTTATGATAATGTAAGACAAACGGTTTAGAACGGACCATTCAAAAACCCCCGTATTTTACAAGGCGATAAACAAGTAAGGAACCCCGCCAAATATAAGGAAGTAATATGCATCCGTTGTAACATGGCCAATTGGCCATGACATAATGACACTGTTATGTAGTTTAGCTTAGCATTAATAACAACGACAACGACACAACGGCGAAACAGGACCAGAAATAGGGATGATGACACATGTTGAATTTTGTAATTAAATTAAATTGAATAGATGCAAAATAGTAATTAAATCCTGACCAGAATGTATGTATATAATATATGATCATGCGCCATGTTGCGGAATTTCATTGGAACTAATTTCTTACACTGGCAATAATTTTAATGACAGGATTATGCATGTGTGAGTGCATGATAGGCTGTCACTCGCATTGTGGCAGTTTACTTGAATAATAATAAAGTATTGAGTATTTAATAATAAACGACAAAATTATCCCAAAATTATCCATAGTCAAGAGCGAAACTTTGTAAATAGTGTATATAATAAACTGTTGTAAATAATACGCTCGGGAAATGAAACTATTTCGCTGTGAATCATTTTCAAATTAACATCAGAGCTGACAGGTAAACAAATCAATAATACGCTCTATGATGAAATGATGATACTGAACTTTTGCCATATAAATGAGAGTAATAGCGCCCTCATGACAATAATCATATATTTCTGGTCAGGCTTTATATCCTAATAAAGTGAACTTTTTAAAAAATCTATTGAAATGGTTGAAATATATTCAAAATTTCTAAATTTTACTTTTTTTTTAAGTACGAAATGAAATAAAATAATAGCACTATTCGATTTCTCACATATTAATGAAAAATAAATTATATGGCAACCATATACATAAACGCAATATTTCACTGTCAAAATATAAATTTCATATTCTTTCCATACTTTAAACAAGGTGACTATGCAACCGTGACGTCACTATTGCATATCATTTTGTTAGGAGCGTTTTGAGAAACAAAAGCGAGCGTTAAAATTTGAATCTCATTTCTGACTTTTGTGTTGCTTTAACGCAATTGGACCTATGTAGACATTTCATCCTCACAACAAAACGAATCGATTGATACCATACATGAAAAAAAATCATCATGCCTATTATAGTTACTAGTAAAGTAACTACAATTTAATTATACGTAAATGTTAATTATAGTATAAAGCAAAGGCGCGCTGTGTGGATCGTCGATAATTCCAAACTCACAAGCAATATTGAACCTTTGAGTCTAAGGAGAGACTTTGCCTCCGTGTGTCGCTTGTACAATGGGTTATGCCAGGGGGGTGTCAGTACGCAGTTTAGGTACATTTGGCCGGCGCGCCTCCCGGGCAGGCGTATGGCCATGGGCTGCCGCTCGGCTCGCACGATAGTCGTGTCACGTGGCGCTCAAGCAAAATTGGAAATACACAATTGCTTCGAAACCTAAATCTCGATCTAATCCGTATAAAATATATTGTTCTGTTTACGGATGTCTGAATAAACGGAAGAACAAGGAAGCAGAATTCTTTTTTTTAATTCTGGATGATATTGAAAGGTCCCGAAGTCCTTACTTAGTAGGTAATAAATAGTTAAAATAAACACCCTTAATTTATTGAATATTGGTTGCCCAGAAACAATATTAGGAACTGACCGACATATTTTCAAAGGAATACGGCTGTGGCATCCCTACTTCCGTGAGAACCAGACATACTATCTTCGGATAAAAATTTCATGTTTACAGAATCAACGTTTGTAATTCCTACATATTTATCTTAAAAATAATAAATCAGTAGGTATTTTAGGTACAAAAACTTGTCAAGTCACAACACAACCCTCACAGCTCAGTCATAAAACTGCGGCGCGCAAAGAAGATTCACGGTTCGTGCGCCGTTATAAGTTTCAATTTTGCTTGCAGGCGGCGAGTATAGGTATAATTTTATACCTAAATCTGACTTTTGTGAAGGAGTGAATTTTCTGTACGGTAGTACTATTAGTTATTCTGTGGTTATGCTCTGAAGAACTGTTTGATATGATGCCCACGGCAGCTTTTTATCACCGCGCCGCTTGCCGCCGGCACGGTGTTCATCCTCATACCCTGGATCCTACAGGGTCGCGCATAGTACGGTTTAAGAGAAATTTCCTCCCACGAACACTGCGGCTGTGAAATGAACTTCCTGCCGAGGTTTTCCCAGCGGACTACAGGATGGGGATCTTCAAAAAGGCGTGTATAGGCTCTTAAAGGGTAGGCAACGCGCGTGTGAATCCTCTGGGGTTGCCTGCGTCCATGGGCTACGGAAACTACTTACAATCAGGCGGGCCGTATGCTTGTTTGCCACCGTCGTGGTATTAAAAAAAATAGGTAATAATTACCAATTAATTTAAACATGTGTATTTATATAGAAAAATATTTATTAAGAAGGTAATCGAGTGTTATTACAATTTTATGTAACTACCTATGTCTAAATAAAATTAAAAAAGAGCTGGTGGCCTGGCGATAAGACGTCAGTCAGACTTTCAATCCGGAGGTCTCGGGTTTAAACTCCGGCTTATACCACTGAGTTTTTCGGAACTTATGTACGAAATATCATTTGATATTTACCAGTTGCTTTTCGGTCAAGGAAAACATCATGAGGAAACCGGACCAAATTCCAACAAGGCCTAGTTTCCCCTCTGGGTTGAGAGGTCAGATGGCGGTCGCTTTCGTAAAAACTAGTACCTACGCCAATTCCTGGGATTAGGTTGCCGAGCGGACCCCATATTCAATAGAGCATGGCATAAAGCCGGGACAAACTTTAGCAGAATGACTAAATTTAATTGGATTTTTTCCCGTTACAATAATAGTAAACTTTAAAACAGTACTTAGTATTCTCATTCATACACTGAGTAGGCAGTTATTCTCGTTTTGGTATTTAATGTGTGTTTTCCGTATTATATGTATGGTTTTCCGTAATTATTTTTACGGTTCCGTACCTCGAAAGGAACCCTTATAGGATCACTCTGTTGTCCGTCCGTCCGTCCGTCCACCTGTCAAGTGTTTTTCTCAGGAACGCGTGGAGGCATCAAGCTGAAATTTATATCAAATACTCAGGTCTACTGTCCCCTGAAGCTGTGAAAAAAATCAAACTTCTAAGCCAACGCAATCAAAAGATACAGCCGTTTATGCCGCAAATTTTCGAAACTCGCAAGGGAATCAAAACCTACAGGGTACTTCCCGTGAACTCAGAATCTTGAAATTTGGTACGAAGCAACGTCTTATAGGGCAGATAAAGGAAAAATTGCGAAAACCGTAAGTTTTTAGTAAAATCTTATAATAAAAATATTTTTTATAATTTTAAATTTACTACCCCTTTTCTCAGGAACGCGTAGAGGTATTGAATTGAAATTCATATCAAATACTCAGGTCTATAATACCTTTAAGCTGTAAAGGTTTGTACGGAACCCTCGGTGCGCGAGTCCGACTCGCACTTGGCCGGTTTTTTATATAAATGATACTCATTAAATATCTCGTTAGCTCGTCAAGTTGGTATGCACCATCGGGTTCATAATTGCATACCCAATCAATGAATTCATTCATAAATTGGGTATGCAATTATGAACCCGATGGTACAGTCACCGGCAATAGTATCTTCCTAAACGAAGGCCGCAAAAATATGTGACATGCTCTTATGGCCCTACAAATAAGAACGTGTCACATATTTCTGCGGCCTTCGTGTAGGAAGATACTATTGCCGGTGTCTGTACATGTACATGGCTGTCGAATGTCAATGTTAAGGGCTCGAAAATTCGCTTCCTGTTTACTCTTACACTAAGAGCTAGCCACGTCAGATATGATACAATAATGAAAGCAACCAAAGCCGTCCAGTTAGATATCCGTATTGCTAGATCCGGGCATCTGGCAGCTTTTAATGGATGGAGGTCAGAGTGACAGCTAGACTCGCAAAATTTTTCAGTTGGAAAAAAGTAATACCAAAATAGGCATAAACTGCTTTGTTGTCTTGTCCCACATAGAGAACAAGGTTTATCGAACGAGCGGAGCATAAGCGAAGCAAGTTCTTACAAACAACTTCTGGCATAGTGGGACGTTTCGGTATTTCGATGGCTTTTTGATTTTGATAGTCTGTTCCGCGATAACTTTTGTAACGCTTTTCTGATCTTCATGAAATTTGTTGGGGTTGTAGCAGAGATACATATAATTTGAGAGTTCGTATATGAGCAGGATCGACCTAGGGGTCATGGACCTAGAAGGCGCAAAAAAAATCATCACAAGGGTCTTTTTATATTGGTCATTCGTTTGCAAGGAAATCGCGAGTTCTGAGTTCGAGGCGGACAACTAGTTAAACTTATTTTCCAGTAACCAGTCTTATGGCCTTTATGCCTATACTGGAAAATACCTCGAGTCAACGAACTCACACTCACAGTTGACCAGATCCCCAGGGTCCAGCATGACCTCCATCTTAGGATACCGGTCCCATCGCTTATTAATACAACCCCCGGGTCCGGAGTCAAAATCGAAACAAAAATCAAAACCACGTAGCTTTACCTAAATCCGCGTTTAGTTAGGTTAATTATTAATGTCAATTATCTATTCAATCTACACTAAAAAATATATTAATGGGTTAAATTTTTGAGAACGACTGAAAATTAAATATCTTCAATTATTAGTTATTCGCAAAGGATTAACACGTTAGTTACAATTAATGTGAATTTTAATTGAAATCAATTTGCATTAAAATATTAGTGTTCAATTTTAACTAACGTGTTTCAATCTTTAATTTTTATTTTCAATTACACTAACGTTCGGCCAACACTGGAACAAACTATCAAAATCAAAAACCCATCGAAATGCCGAGACGTCCCAGTAGCCAGAAGTTGTTTGTAAGAACTCGCTTCGCTTACGCTCCGCTCGTTCGACTACGTCGGATCAAGACAAGCATATAGTCCGCTTGCGGGAAGCTGTTACCGTAGCCCAGGGACCAGCAAAAGCCTTTGAAAGGGTTACGCGATTATCACACTGGCGCCGCAAGTGGATGAAGGAGATAGCGCTATACGTATGCAGAGCGCTATCTCGTTCGCACACCGTCACCGCATGCGGAAACCAATGAATCCTGGAATAAAATAAGTAATAAAAATCGCATAAGTAAGCTAGCTATAGCTTCTAGAAAGGCTTGTTAAGCGCTTAGCAAAGTGTATCAGATATTTCTTTAGTAAATATTAAGGAGTCAGCCACGCGCACGTGATACTTCTGGAGTTGCAGGCGTCCATAGGCCACGGTAGCTGCTTACCATCAGGCGCGCCGGTTGTTTGATACCGTGTTATATAAAAAAACTTTACATTATTTAATATGTTAACACAAATGTTTGCTGACTGTATTTCCATTATTTTATTTTTATTTTTATTTACTCTGTTATGTAGTAATTATGTATGTATGTTTATTGATTATTTTATTTGTGTACATATTTTATGTTATTTGTTATTGTTTACTGGATTTTCATTGTTTCTTTTGCCTTGCACCTACTCATACTATTATTTTCGACTAGATTTCCTCTACCCCATGGTTGTCTGGAAGAGATCGCTCTCTAGCGATAAGACCGCCTGTTGACTGCCTCTACTTTTAATCTGTGTACTGTACTGTTCTATATTATTGATGTGTGCGATAAAGAGTATTTGTATTGTATTATTTTTTTATATTATTTTGTTTGCGATGGATGACATATAATTCATAATTCATAATTCATAATTTATTGCATAATAATCATGTGGTACAACAGGTATTATATTAAAATAGGATCACACATGAACCCTGTTAGGGCACAGCAAGTATTTCTTAGAACTAAACTATAACTAGAAGATGCAGGCACATATTACATAAATGAAAAACATTCAAAAATATATTAAAGAAAATGCTTATAACCTTCATTTAGTAACAATTAATTTTGTATTAAGCAGAACGTCTGCTAACGATACCACAATGTTAATGATATCTCGCCTGAGGCAGTGAATTTGGCTACTTTTCCTTTTTTTCTAAACTTGAATTAGTTTTTGTTAAGAGTCCGGTTACGATTTCAAAACGAAAATCCGTAATAATGAAATAACGCACATGAATTGGACTTCATAAGATAGTTTGAAGTCTTGTTATTGCAAAAAAATAATTTTGGTACACATTTTTTATTATTTAATACCCGATTATATATTTTACATACTAGTTTAACATCATTTTAATCAATAAAAATCTTTCTGTTTTTACCTCTCCAAGCAAAAATCGCGAAACAGCTGTTAGATTAAGGTGAATTATTTAACAATGAAAAATAAAATAAAAAATTCTTCCACTTATACAGTTCAAAAAGGAACTATCTTTCAAAATATGTATACAAACTAAAAGTAGTCTTATTAGTTACTGTAAAATAGTTTCGAAAAGTTGAGCGAAATCGAAAAAAAACTTTACCGCACTCTTATGCTGTTATACATATCGCTGGCTCAATATTACAGGGTTCTATGTTTCATTTTCGGGGTATTTAAATTTAGACTTAGTGTCACAGTGACAATGTTCAAATTTCAATTCAATAAAAGTGAAACATAGAAACCTGTAATATTGGGCCAGCGATATATATTTATATTCATTCAAAACACATAAATTATATTAATACAATGCTATATTCAATTAGACACTGATTGACGGACAAATCCATCCTTCGCGTTAAGTTGCTCACTGGCTCAATGACCTTCCATTGTAGAACCTCTGTTGTGCAGAATCATCTTTTGTCATTTCATTAAACATCTTTTTATATTTTTTTGATTTGCAAATCCTTTAAATACCCGGTACCTTTCAGCACTTTCGAACTGCACATCTGTTGTGAGTGTTTTAATGGCTTTTTACATTAAATGCAACGATTTCAAACAAAATAATAGGCACTTCAAAATTAATTGTAATAAAAATAGTTTCTGGCTATTTTTTGTGTCAATACGTGTATAATCAAAATCTACTGTCAGTTAGACGTTAATGAGGATCAGTCAGGCGATTATCACACTGGCTCCGCAACCGGGTGAGGCGACGGTGTGCAAGCGTTAAAGCGCTATACACATGTAGAGCGCTATCGCGCTCTCTCGGGGTATTTAAATTTAGACTTAGTGTCACAGTGACAATGTTCAAATTTCAATTCAATAAAAGTGAAACATAGAAACCTGTAATATTGGGCCAGCGATATATATTTATATTCATTCAAAACACATAAATTATATTAATACAATGCTATATTCAATTAGACACTGATTGACGGACAAATCCATCCTTCGCGTTAAGTTGCTCACTGGCTCAATGACCTTCCATTGTAGAACCTCTGTTGTGCAGAATCATCTTTTGTCATTTCATTAAACATCTTTTTATATTTTTTTGATTTGCAAATCCTTTAAATACCCGGTACCTTTCAGCACTTTCGAACTGCACATCTGTTGTGAGTGTTTTAATGGCTTTTTACATTAAATGCAACGATTTCAAACAAAATAATAGGCACTTCAAAATTAATTGTAATAAAAATAGTTTCTGGCTATTTTTTGTGTCAATACGTGTATAATCAAAATCTACTGTCAGTTAGACGTTAATGAGGATCAGTCAGGCGATTATCACACTGGCTCCGCAACCGGGTGAGGCGACGGTGTGCAAGCGTTAAAGCGCTATACACATGTAGAGCGCTATCTCGCTCGCGCACCGGCGTCGCATGCGGAAACCGCAGCAGTGGGAAAGCCGCCTAAAATTTAAATTTAATATTTACCTATGTACAATATACGATCAAAAACAAAATTCGAATTATATTAGGAACTTATTTAAAAAGAATTAAACATTGTTGAAAGTTTAAAAAATAAGTGCATACCTATTCACTTTTTAGCCGGCAATATTCCAATCCTACTATAAACGTAGTACAGTACAGATGTATAAATAACGACTTAAAACTTGTCAATATATGTGTAGTGCAAGGAGGCCCTTAACATGAAGCTGCAAATTACTCATACTAACAACTTGCCGTCTATGTAATTTCATAAAATTATTGATTTCTGAAGCAAAACAATGGGTAAGGTAAATCGGAAGTCTTCAACGATATCAAGGTTTCGATACGGAATCATAGCAGCATATATAAATGAGAATGGGGAAGTAAAACCAGTTTCATTATGCCCTGTATCACGTCCGATATAACACGAATTTCCTTAATTATGCTCGAAATAAAAGAAGACGTTTAGATATGACGGTAAAAGTCATACTCTTAGTGATAGCAGTGAACAGTGTTGTTACTAACTCACTTTTAATACCAAGGCCTTTACCGGAAGATGGGCGTTTGAACTTTACTGGATTGAGTGAAAAATATGGACATAAGGCTGAAGAATATAGTGTTGTAAGTGAAGACGGTTATATTTTAACAGTGTTTCACATACCGGGCAAAAGGAAACCTCCAGTTTTGTTGCTACATGGAATACATGATACAGCAGATACTTTTATTATAAGAGGCAATAGGTCTATAGCAATAACGTTAGCGAACAACGACTACGATGTATGGGCAGGAAATACTAGAGGAAACAAATATGGCAGGCGTCATATTAAACTAAATCCAGACACAGATCCAGCATTCTGGGACTACAGCTTTCACGAACATGGATATTATGATCTTGCTGCTATAACAGACTTTGTTTTAAAAGCAACAGGAGAAAACAGTCTGCAAAGCATCGGCCACTCTGAAGGCACGACAAATCATTTTGTATTAGGATCGCAGAGACCTGAATATAATGAAAAATTTAGACTTTTCATCGCACTAGCGCCTGTTGCTTTCCTTAGTAACTTGATATTACCAGTATCTGCAGTGGCTGAATTTGGTCCGTTACTAAATCAAGTATTTGTTGCTTTAAAAATTGAAGAATTAGTTCGCGATAAAGGAATTGAGAAAAATCTTCTAGATTTGATTTGCAATCAGGAGGGAATAGGCTACGATTTATGTTTCAAAGTAGTGATATCACAAGGTGCTGGTTATGACCCTAAACGTCTAGAACCAGGTTTTTTCCCAACTGTTTTAGGACATTATCCCGCGGCAGGCTCAAGAAAAAGCTTACTACATTACGATCAAGTAGCTTTGAGCAAGCGCTTTGCTTTATTTGACTATGGCTCAGAAGAAAATATGAAACGCTATGGATTCACAGTACCTCCTGACTACAATCTTCGACAAGTTACTATGAAGACTGCACTAATTGTGGGCAGAAATGACAACTTATCCAGAGTTAGAGATGTGGAATACCTACGGTTTCTACTCCCGAACATTGTCGAATATCATTTGATGAGACAGAAAAGATGGAACCACTTAGACTTCGTCTGGGGCAATGATATGCCGGAGACGTTGTTTCCTCAAATATTATCACTGTTAGAGAAATACAGATGACATATTTATATTCTCCGCGAGAGTTTAAATGTACGTTAATGGTGCTCCCACATCAGCTGTTATAAATGTTATATAACAAAGTGTAACAAGGATAAGGATAAGTAGTACTATGTTGTCAAAGAAAGATAGTTGCTGTTATATAACATGTATAACAGCTGGTGTGGGAGCACCATAAGCTTACAGTAAGCAACTATTTTGTTAGGACACGTGTATTTTTACTTCACAGAACACTACGTATTAGTATGACTAAAAAATATAACATTATTTATTTTTCTCGGCTCTGCACGTGATATATACTTATTTACATATCTATAACAATGTACTATTATATTATACATACATATTTATATCGTCGCCTTTTACAGTCGCCATCAAAAATATCAGAGCGTTCTCTCCGATATATAAGATATATTTGATAGCGACTGTACCCACAACACAAGTCTTACTGAGCTTACTGTGGGACTAGGTGTGTTTGTGTAAGATTGAGCCATAATATTGACTTTGTTGCCGCGATGATTATTAATTATGGTTTTTAGGGTTCCGTAGTCAACTAGGAACATGTTTATCTGTCTATCCCGTTACCACGGGCGCTGTAAAGAGCTCGAAATGTTGGGAGATTTTAGAAAATTTAATTACAACAACCATTTATTGGCCCATAATATTTCGATGGCAAAAAGCGGAAAAGTCAAAGTCAAAGTCAAATAGTTTATTTGTACAACATGGGTATATAACTAGTACGAACAGAGGTACAGGTCTTACAGAAATAGAGTAGCATCACCATGTCGGGCAACAGGGCATACAAATTTTAGTGTTTTTTCTTTAAATCTGTAACTACATGTTAATATTAATTGCAGTCGGACATTACATTAAGTGCAGGCGGAAACGTAGTAACCGCCACCTGACCACAATAAAAATTATTGCATATTCGGAATCAGCGAATTTTTCTGCGTCGAATGGTCTGGGTGCCATGGCTCTACGATGATTAGAAAAAACTGGACAGCGTAGCATAACGAATTTATTTTTTTGATGATTCCTTAATCAAAATGCTGTAAACACCAAAAAAATGGCAAATTTTTAACAAGTCCACTTACGCCAATTCCAGTTTTACAAAATTAATAGACTATGGTGGTTACAGCGCTGCCAAAATGGTGTTCTATGGCGGATACTGCGCTTTTGCATATAGTACTAAAAAAAACCTACATTTTACTTTTAAATGATGACTTTGAAAACGTTTTTTTGGATTTGATTTTGTTTGATATTTTATAATTTGCATTTTCCTCGTATTAGTGTGGTGAAAAATTTTGTGTTTAACTTGGTGGCCAAATTTGTTTAACACACGCAACGCTCAATATTCCACTTTGCGGTCTCGCTCGGGTGTCAATATAAATTTTGCCCCCTTGTAAAATGAATAACTATTTTCTATTACATTATAGTATTACCGTGTTCCTATTTAAAGTATTATGATGACCAAAATTGAAACATGTTTAAGTTTATAAAACGCTTTTATTTACGAAGCCTAAGTTCTTTTTTATTAACATGTAATTATAATGTAGTGAGAATAAGCTTAGCATCTTGTATTTGTTGTTTTATCATGTTTAAGAGAGATTCATATTATGTTTCAAGAGTCTTTAACGCATTTTTTTATATACGAAGAAAAAAAAAGAAATGTGTTAAAATAATATCGTTTTACGTTACACCTGGCCATAATGTGAGTTTTACCGCACGCTACGCGTACAGTAAGACTCGCATTATGGCCAGGTGGAGACGTAAAATTGTGTACATACCACGGGCAGAAAAAAGAAAGCCCTCTATCGCATATTTACAACCCTCGCCTGCGGCTCGGGTCACAAATACCTCCGATTTCGGGCTTTCTTTCTTTTACAGTCCTTGGTAAGTAATGTACTATTATAATATTTGATGTAGTGAGATATTGATGATTACTTGTCATATTAAGTTTTACACGGTCAGTGTTTGTTTTTAAAATATGTGTGAATAAAAGCCAAACTACACTTAAGTCGTTTTAATTTCACTGATTCTTTTCGGAGGATGTCGGTAAATACATTTCAGTTTTATTGATAACGAATTAAATGGCGTATAGGTACTCTAAAACTAAATATAATGGAACGTAAGAAAACAAAATCAACCACTTACAGCATTTAGGCTTTTGAGAATTTTCACTGGTCCAGCGGTTTCCATACATACCTGTTTCACTTACAGCGTTTCTGCGTAACGAAAATAAAAGTGCCCATTGTAGTAATATAAGCGCCACTAAAAGTCATACCAGTCATTTTAATTATAATTTGAGTATGGGACAAGAAAGAAATGCGAAATTTATATTATATATTCCAAATCTGAAGTAATTTCGTTAATAAACAAGGAAGTTAATGTAACAAGGGTATAGCTAGCTTGTTGCTACTCTCTAATCGTCGGCAGACGGACAGCTGCCTTATGATTATAATTAATAAAATTATGCACTAATTTGGCATTGTATATAACCTATCTGTTTCATATTTTATATCGCGGAAACAAACAACTATTAAAACCAATGTCAGTGCCAACTACCATATACTATACATTATTTTATGGATAACACAGAAGTTATACAAGTTTTAAATTTTACTACTTGCAACTGAATCTGGCATAGCACTTTATAGTAACGACTAGCAAATATCAAAGACTAAAACTTTTATATTCATTCCTCTACATTGTTGTAGATACAAATAACTACAATAACTTGGTAAAAAATACTCAAATCACTATAGGTGTGGCACTATAATAGTTGAAGAGTTCCCTCGATTTCTCCAGGATCCCGTCATCAGATCCTGACCTGGTTACAATGGGGCCAACTGTAAAGTATACTCTTTCCAACAAAAAAAGAATTTTCCACATCGGTCCAGCCGTCTTCGAATAATCGGTGAACATACATAAAAAAAACAAAGATCCCGACGAAATGATAACCTTCGAAATCTTGAAGTCGGTTGGAAATGTTGCTGCCATTTTTATTAGCCTTATGATAATTTCGACGTTATCCGACAACTATGTCATTTGATGACAAATCCGGACAGCATAGATTTCATAAAAAATACACTATAAAATTAAAGGCTTAAGGTCACTCAAAGAGCAATGCGGCGAGCTATGCTCGGTGTTTCCCTGCGTGATCGCATCAGAAACGAAGAGATCCGCAGGAGAACCAAGGTTGTCGACATAGCTCAAAGAGTTGCCAGGCTTAAGTGGCAGTGGGCGGGCCACATTGCTCGGAGAACCGATGGCCGATGGTGCAGAAAGGTTCTTGAGTGGCGACCGCGTACCGGAAGACGCAGTGTGGGAAGGCCCCAGACTAGGTGGACCGACGATCTAGTTAGAGTCGCGGGAAAAAGCTGGTTAAGGGCGGCGAATGACCGTTCGTTGTGAAGATCCTTGGGGGAGGCTTTTGTCCAGCAGTGGACGTCTTTCAGCTGAAATGATGATGATGATGATGATAAATGATTTAGCGGTTACAATCACGTGACTTTAATCGCTTCGCACGACATCAACAACAGCTCGTCTTCGTGCAACAGTCCGCTACGAGCCGGTTCAATTCAAATAGCATTCTTAGTGCTTGAAGATGGAGAGTTGGAGACCTAGGCTTTAGGAACATGTCGCGCGAAGTGACTAAAGTGACGTGAGTGTAACCGTTATATTTTCTACCGACTTCAAGATTTCGAAGGAGGAGGTTATCAATTCGTCGGGATCTTGGTTTTTGCAAATTTTTTTTATAGTATTACTTTATTATTTTTTTATGTCTCACGAAAGCTTAAATTTAATAATTCATAATAAACTATAAAAATTCACAGATTTCGTGCCTCACACGACTATCGAGCACATTGGAAATGAATCTACGGAATTCGAAAAAATATTGTCGCTGAGCGACGAGAAAGTCGGGAAAATGTTATAAATAAAACTACGACTTTGAATGATAATTATTTTATTCTTAGATTAACATAAGTATCCTCGACATAACGCCTGTGAACCAGAGTTGGGCAAAAATTAACGTGATTGAAACTAAAGTTAAAAATGAGAACGTTACTCTTATGAACATGATTACGAATTCAATCATGAGCTTTCTAATCTGATTGACCACCGACATGAGTAAATCATGTCGATTTTTAGTTTCACTCACGATTAGCTGAAGTGATTACATTAGTAAGACAGTATGCTTAGTTAAACTAACGATTTAGTTTATTAGATGATTAGATTTTGGTTAGATTTTGCGTAGCTACTAGCTCCTTCACTTTTTTCCCAGACGAAACGGATGCGGTACCTAGGTGAGTATAATATACATTTAGAATAAATAGCTATTTGTGACAATATTTCTAAAGGTATCATTTGGCGGTTGGCGCTTACGTCTGAAGTTGTATAGTGCAGATTCAATATTGAGCAATAAAAGCGTAAATGCCAGTGGCAAATGTTACCTTTACCAAAACATCGACAATTTTTTTGTTCGTTTTTGGTATGAGTGTAATGAATGCTCCCTTTTAACTTTGAAACGGCCTGTTCGGTTTTATTGCGGTTTTTGGCTACAGTTAAGGCAGCTATCCCACAGCTGCGGTTTCCACATGCGCTTTTCATTTTCATTCTCATTCTTATTCTCATTCTCATTCTGATTCTCATTCTCATTCGCATTCTCATTATCATTCTCATTCTCATTCGCATTCTGATTCTCATTCTCAGTCTCATTCTCATTCGCATTCTCATTCTCATTCTCATTCTCATTCTCATTTTCATTTAGGATAATGAAAATTTCTACATATGTATCTGGTTCAATATGTGAAATTCAGAACAAACGCCTTATTCAAGTAATAATATAAATCAGCATAAGAACACTCTAATCATACATTCGTCAATGACATTGAACAAGTTAGTGATTAGCGTTAATTTAGTTTCAATCAGCGCCCGTCGTTAATGATTTACTCATGGCGAAATTACTTGATTGTTTTGTGTTATGATTTAATCAGCGATTATTCAATCAGTAATCAATCACCGATTTTAATCAAGTGTGCCCAACTCGGCTGTGAACAAACAAATTGAAAAATTTCCACACGCATATCGAAGTTTGAATAATTGTCGCAGTGGCGCCTAAGTATACATATTTCATTTTTAGAATAAGCAGAATATAATAATGTTCAAAGTACAAGTAAATTATTACATTACATATCCGTAGTCAACTCGAGAAATGGTAGCCACATAGCTAAATAATTAAAAAAAAAACCGACTTCTTCAATGGGGGAAGCCGGTGAAGGATTATTATAGATGGTGCACTCTGTACAATGAAATAACTTGCTTAACAAACATAGCGAAGATGACAAATCACCAAACGTGAACTATGCGTCATTGAAGAGTTCCGCTCTGATCATCATCAGCAGTTCCACTTCATCAAATGTCACTCTTTTGAATGAAAATGCTTGATTTGTTGATAAAAATACAAAAATCACTATGTGTATGCCTTTAAGATTTGAGGAGTTCCCTCGATTCCTCATGTATCCCATCATCAGAACTTGAGCTTGACGAAAATTTGTCCTGACAATCTAACTTGCTTAACAAACACATCGTAGAGGAGAAATCGCCAAACGTGAATTATGCGCCGTTGAAGAGTTCCGTTCTGATCATCATGAGCAGTTCCACTTCATCAAATGTCACTCTTTTGAATGAAAATGCTTGATTTGTTGATAAAAATACAAAAATCACTATGTGTTTGCCTTTAATATTTGAGGAGTTCCCTCGATTCCTCATGGATCCCATCATCAGAACTTGAGCTTGACGAAAATTTGTCCTGAGAATCTTAATTGCTTAACAAACACCGATGTGTGTTCGATAAGAGGAGGAATCGCCAAACGTGAACTATACGTCGTTGAAGAGTTCCCTTCTGATCATCATCAGCAGTTCCGCTTAATCAAATGTCACTGTTTTGAATGAAAATGATTGATTTGTTGATAAAAATCACTACATGTATGTCATTAACATTTGAGGAGTTCCCTCGATTCCCCATGACGGAGTTATGGAGTAACAAACATAAAAAAAAAAAAAAACATACACGCCGAATTGAGAACCTCCTCTTTTGAAATCTTGAAGTCAGTTAAAAAAAATTAATGTGAAAAATGTCGTTCTGACTTTTTTCAAAAAGGTTAGGCTACAGGGCAGACCCTTAACCCGATCGTCTTTTTTTTAGGCTTAAATTGTA
The DNA here is from genome assembly GCA_947086415.1 of Pammene aurita. NCBI lineage: Eukaryota > Metazoa > Arthropoda > Insecta > Lepidoptera > Tortricidae > Pammene > Pammene aurita. The sequence goes on from OX352305.1 coordinate 28,456,337, forward strand.
GCTTACTAAGGTGTCCAGAGGATTTCTTCTCAAATTTTTGATATCATTCTTCGTTTCCAAAATATCGAACGCCAAAATCAAAAATTATGAAAAAAATATATTTTTTTCACTATTCCAGCATTTTTCGAAAAATTCTTTTTGTATCTTACAGCTCTCGTAAATATGAGTCTTTTGAGCTATTTTTGATTATCATATCTTTACAACTTTCCGAGTTATAAGGGGATCGCACTATTTCGTAAAATCGGGGCCTATACCTACTGAAACGAACGAAAAGACATTTCCAATGTCAAAATGTCCCTTATGATCAAAAATAATGACTATTTTGAGTAGGTAACAGAAGTTCGCGTAAAATTACACACACGTTTGTGTTGCAAAATCGGACCAACATAATTTTTAAGAAAAAAATACCGACTTCAATGTGGGAAGCCGGTGAAGGATTATTGTAAATGGTGCACTCTAGACTCCATACAATGCAATAAATAAATGTCAAACGTGAACCATGCGTCGTTGAAGAGTTCCGTTCTGATCATCATCAGCAGTTCTACTTTATCAAATGTCACTGGTTTGACTGAAAATGATGGATTTGTTGATAAAAATATAAAAATCGCTATATGTATTGATTAAGATTTGAGGAGTTTCCTCGATTCCTCATGGATCCCATCATCAGAACTGCGTTTTGACAAAAACGGGACCAATCTGTATATTTATACTTACAATCAAAAAAAGAATTTTCAAAATCGGGTCAGACATGACGGAGTTATGGAGTAACAAACACAAAAAAAACATACACGCCGAATTGAAACCTCCTCTTTTGAAATCTTGAAGTCGGTTTTAAAAGGGTAAATGTAATGAGACACGATTAAGGCTTTATTAACAAAAAAAATAGAAATCAACCGACTAAAACGGTAAAGAGGCACGTTCTTTTCACACGTCTGTAAGTCTGCAACTCACGTCTGTAAGTCTTTATTATTTACTTGTCTTTGTCAACAGTTTTTAACATGTTATTATGTAAATTTCTGACGCTTAGTGTAAATACTAAAACGTCTGATTATCTCAACAAACGTGTTGAAGGTTATTGTTTGTGTTTGTAATATGATTCAAATTCACATGGATTAGCGTTCAATTTCATGCGATCTTGTATTCAGATTAGATTTATGTTTTCAACCGACTTCAAGATAAGTATTCGAAGGAGGGGGTTCTGAGTTCGTCGGGTTCTTTGTTTTTTTTATGTATGTTCACCGATTATTCGAAGACTGCTGGACCGATTTGGAAAATTATTTTTTTGTTCGAAAGAGTATACTTCACAGTTGGTCCCATTGTAACCAGGTCAGGATCTGATGATGGGATCCTGGAGAAATCGAGGGAACTCTTCAACTATTATAAGCACACCTATAGTGATTTGAATATTTTTACAGTAGTTCGGGCATTTGCTTGTGGAAAGGTGGAGGCTAGGCTAAGTGAATTCGGTTCTTTTATGTTTAAAATTATTAAATGTTTGATTCGTCTGATTTAATTTAATCTATGTATCTAAAAAAACATTAGTTTTTACTGCGTTACCAACTTGTCACGGTAAACAATACCAGCTTAAGGTACCAGCTTTTTAAGGCTCGTCTACACAATGGGCCAGTCTAAGGTGGCAGCTACACGACGGAATGATATCGAAATATCGTTTGCTCCCTCTAACGGATAGTTGCGTCCCTAAAATGGCCCATGATGGCCCATGGCGTAGAGGAGCGATTACGGTACATCGAATTTTTAGTTAGTAGATAAGTAGTTTGTTAAATAAGTTTTAAAATATATATTTTTAGCAACATTTATAAGGCGAGTCTTGGATTTTGTGAGACATTGACCATCTGTATTTCTGAGATTGCAGACTTGTAAAAACGTATCCGTTGCAATTATCCATCCATGGTCAAAGAACTTGCATAATGTCACGGCAAGCAGGAACAGAACTTGCGAATATCTTATAGACGGAGAGCTAGCCACGTCAGATATGACACAATAATGAGAGCAACGAAACCCCTCTAGTCACTTTACTTATTTCTAGATCTGGACATCTGGCAGCTGTAAAGTGGTGGAGGTCAAAGAATGCAAACCACTTCAAAAAAACCAATCCTAGAGTTCTGGGTTTGATGCAATATTATGAGAAAAAATATAAATATGTAGTTAGATTATATCCGTGCTAAAAGTTTCCGTTGGCAGAAATAGTGCCAAACGACGTATAATGTAATTCATAGTTTGTCGCCTACCGTTTTTGTTTCCGTAATAATACGCAATGTTTTTTTTATACTAATGTTAAAATATAGGTCCTGTCCTTTACAACTGGTACAACTTTTTTACCGAATTTGGTATTACTATTTTCCAATTCAAAAATGTTGCTAGTGTGTTTCCCTTTCCCTTTGACTTCCACCCATTAAAAGCTACCAGATGCCCGGATCTAGCAACAAGGATATAGCATTTTAACCAGACGTTTTGTTGATCTCATCAACCGACTTCAAGATTTCGAAGGAGGAGGTTATCAATTCGTCGGGATCTTTGTTTTTGCTATTATTTTTTTTTTTTTTATGTATGTTCACCGATTATTCGAAGACGGCTGGACCGATTTGGAAAATTCTTTTTTTGTTTGAAAGCGTATACTTCACAGTTGGTCCCATTGTAACCATGTCAGGATCCGATGATGGGATCCTGGAGAAATCGAGGGAACTCTTCAACTATTATAGGCACACCTATGGTGATTTGAGTATTTTTACAGCAGATCGAACATTTGGTGTTGGAAAGGTGGATGCTTAGTGAAGTCGGTTCTTTTCAACCGACTTCAAGATTTCGAAGGAGGAGGTTATCAATTCGTCGGGATCTTTGTTTTTGCTTGTTTTTTTTTTTTTTTTATGTATGTTCACCGATTATTCGAAGACGGCTGGACCGATTTGGAAAATTCTTTTTTTGTTTGAAAGAGTATACTTCACAGTTGGTCCCATTGTAACCAGGTTAGGATCTGATGATGGGATCCTGGAGAAATCGAGGGAACTCTTCAACTATTATAGGCACACCTATAGCGATTTGAGTATTTTTTACAGCAGCTTGAGCATTTCCTTTTGGAAAGGTGGATGCTAAGTGAAGTCGGTTCTTTTTTGTTTAAAATTATTTGTTTAAAATTATTATTGTGTCATATCTGACGTGGCCAGCTCTTCGTCCATTATTGAAAGATATTAATATCAATATCAACATGAATACAGGTAGGCCTTAAACTGAAGGCATTCATGTTTACCATTGCCAAAAGTGAGCCACACACCTGCCGATTTAAGTGTCAGGTCTGATTGCTAAAGAAATACTAGACGCGTAAAGTACTTGCCTTAAGCGGTTTTCACACTGCTGCGGTTTCACGCGGCGCTGTATCCGGCGCCGGCGCCTATTGCACACCTCAAAATAAAGAAACACATAAAATACAAGTTACAAACAGATTAATCAGAGGTAAAACAATTGGCGGTCTTATCGCTAAAAAGCTATCTCTTCCAGACAACCTTTGGGAAGCGGACACCATTGAAAATAATCAGAAATACGTAGGTGTTGCAAATTCAAATCAACTAGCTAAACAATAATAAACTTACGCATATAAAATAAAAATAAACTTACATAAACCATTCATATATAAATAAAAATTGATAAATTAAGAACATACAATCTAGGAGCAAGATACACACTATTTGCCACAGGTAGTTACAAAATCCGTTTAATGGAGTTACAGGATAACGTATCATGGGAGAGACAGATAATATTCTTCAAGGTATTTCTTAAACACAGCAAGAGATTTAGCATGCCTTAAGTCTGAGGGTAAATTGTTCCAAAGCCTAACAGCTTGAGAAGTGAATTAACTACTATAAAATTTAGAAGAAGAAGATGGGAACTGAGTAGAAAATTTTGAGAGGATCTGGCCGAAAGCAGGGCAGCAACATATTGTAGAAAGCCACTTTGAAAGCTGAAATACGGGACTGAATAAAGAAGATGACCAATTGATTAACAAACGGTGGCGCTTCCTCAATTAATTTAGGTATGTATGATAATAATGCATTAGCATGGGACCACACAACATCAGATGTCTGCGATAAGATGGGGCCAGACGGCAGACAACCACAGCCCTCTGCCACGAGACCTTGGCAGAAAACAGAGATTTTAAACCATGTAGCCAGTGGTTGGTGCCATACTCTACATGACCTGTAAACGCCCTTGGTGGCTAGGTGTGCTCTGCTAACCATTGACAGAAGCAGTTGGTTACTAACCCCAACAGCAGTTGGTTGGTTGGTTGGTGGCAGTTGGTTGGTTGGCCTAAGACGCATATGGGATATAGTGGAGAAATTCACAGCCATCAGGTGTGTCTCAGTAGCTCAGTTGGTCAGAGCGATGGGCATGTATCCCAGAGTCGCTAGTTCGAGTCTCGCCTGAGGCAGTGGATTTTTCTACTTTTCCATTTTTTCTAAGCATTGTGGTATCGTTAGCAGACGTTCTGCTTAATATAAAATTAATTGCAGTTGGTTGGTTGTCAGCTATGTAGCCGCTCGCTTCATCAACTCGCTCCAACCAAGGTCACGTGGCAGAATCTGCGGCTATCTGCCGTCTGGCCCCAACTATAACATTGTGTTACGCATATACCTGTAATCGTTAAGTGTAGCCAGGCGATTATTACGTAAATATAAGATATCAGAAAACTTAAAACTGATATCAAAAGTACGTTACCCAATTAGTAAAATCACATTTATGACTTCATTTTAATAAAAGTAGTTATAGGTATTGAAAATATTAAGTTTAAACGCTCCCATACATTTAGTGCGACGTTCCTTTAGGCTGTAGGTAATGTCTCTACCGTAAGATAATAGTAGTTTATGTAACTGTTGCGTAATAAGGGTCCTTAAAATATGAGTGTGGTTTTATCATAATAAGATCACACGAGTGTTTTAAGGCCTAATTACGTACAGTTGCATACACTGCTTTATCTACACACATATTATAAATCCTAAATGATGTGTTCGGAAACCAGTAGAATGACCGCCATTGCACCGCCATGACCAACTTGATTGTGTTGGCGGTCGCGTGCCGGCGCTCGGGGAGAGCGCGGATCTTCGTAACGTTACCGTGGGTAATGAATTTTCATACGTTTTTACCACGCTGTCAGAGATGTTACGTTACTGGTTGCAATAATGGTGATAATTACATACGATTTCCGAACGCGGAATAGAGGATTTATGATATTGGTGTAGATATAATTATTAATCTACACCAAAATCATAAGTCCTCTATTGTGACAGTGTGGTAAAAACGTAAGAACATTCATTACCTACGGTAACGTAATGAAAATCCGCCCTCCTCTCCGACCACCGGCACGCGCCCGCCCGACCGCCGGCACAATCGAGTTGGTCATGGCGGTGCAATGGCGGTCATTCTAATGGTTTCCGAACACGGCATTTAGGATTTATAATATGTGTGTAGATAAAGCAGTGTATGCAACTGTACGTAATTAGGCCTTAAAACAATGTTACTGTCGTAACGTATTTACTTAGGATATCAATTTTAAGTTTTTTGATATTTATTATATTTACGGAATAATTGTAAGTCAGATAGATACTCAAGTAGAAAACCAACTTTCATCATAATGTCAACTAAGTAGTGGAATAAAAGATTTCTAAAATAACTGTTTAACAAAATAGTAGATGACGTTTTCGAGTTTAGGTTGTTATAAGAAAATTACAAATAAATATCACTGTTTTTAAAAGTAAAGGTCAAGAAAATCAAGGATTCTCTCCTAACATGTTTACGTGTATTATTTAAGTGTTAAAGTATTTTCTGTCTCATTAGTATTTGTTTCATATATTATAACAGACTTCTTAATATTTTCAGTAGAAAATGACGTGTATTAAATAAGCAAATAAAAATATGAAATCTATTTCAACATTCACTATATTAATGACTATTTTTATTCCAGCGAAGTGTATATTGCGATTAACTTTACCCGAAGATGGACGATTTAACTTTACGCAACTTGGTGTCAAATATGGACATTCCGTTGAAGAACATCAAGTGATTACTGAAGATGGGTATATTTTAACAATATTCCATATTAAAGGAAGAAAAAAGACACCGGTGTTACTGCTTCACGGAGTCGCGGACACTGCAGATTGCTTCATAATAAGAGGAAAGAAATCATTGACTATATCATTAGCAAATGCAGGCTACGACGTCTGGGCAGGCAATGTGAGAGGGAACAAATATTGCCGGCGACATGTAAAACTAAATCCTGATAAAGACAAAAAATTCTGGGACTTCACATTTCATGACACGGGAATGTATGATGTACCTGCCATGATTGACTACATTCTGAAAGCCACTGGAGAAACAGAGCTCCAGACTATCGGGCACTCGCAAGGGACCACTACTCAGTTTGTGTTATTATCGAAAAGACCGGAATATAATGAGAAAATTAAATTATTCATCGGATTGGCACCGGTAGCTTTCTTGACGGACTTGATACAACCACTGTCAACAATTGCAAGTATAGCACCATTGCTTAGAGGATTAATAGAATCTACGGGAATAGAAGAAACTTTTCCTGATAACTCCCTCATAACTTATATGCTAAGACTTATGTGCACCCAGGACTTTCTTAGCTACGAATTATGCTTCCTATGGTCAAGCTTCTACATCACTGGATTTGATACCAAGCGAATAGAACCAGAATTTACTAAAATTGTCATCGGGCACTACCCGAACCATACTTCAAGAAAAAACCTGGAACACTCCAATCAAATTATTATTAGTAAACGATTTTGTGAATTTGATTACGGGCCTGTAGATAATTTAAAACGCTACGGGTATATAGTACCTCCAGACTATAATATACGTGAAGTTAAAGCTAAAATAGCATTGTTGGTAGGTGAGAATGATCCTTTATCTAGGATAAAAGATGTTGCAATACTTCGAACGTTATTACCGAATGTAGTGAAATATCATGTGATGAAAGATAAAATTTGGAACCATATAGATTTTACGTGGGGTAATGACATGCCGGTATCTCTGTTTCCCATTTTATTTAAATTACTTGAAAAATACAATTAAGTATTAAGAGGCTGACAACACCCTATGACCTTCAAATTGACTTTACTCAAACAGTTTTTTAGCTATAACGACTTGTTATGAGAAAGTAAAAAAAAAATATGTTATTTATTATTCGTTATGATTGGAAGAGCTTCGTTAATTCCGATATACGATTGGACAAAATCGGCTCAATAGAAAATAATTCCCAAGTTACATCTTCAAATATGTTTTAAACAGTTGTATGTCTTTAGTTTCTTGACTTATACGTCTGTAACTAAGGACAAAATTCCACCACAATAATATTAAAAACTTCGTTATTTTATATTTCTCAATCAATGCGTAGTTTTTTTTAAATTGATCATTTTGCTAAATTTGCAATGAGCTCCCATACTAATTGTAACACAGTGTTTCTCTTTCACTCGCGCTGAAAAAGATAGGGAAGGAGTTTAGCTGTTGTCAACCCCTTAAGACAAAGACCCCACTATCGAAGTTTGTATGTAGGAGTAGGAGATGATCTGACTCCAGTTATACATTGTTGGTCAATGAATCTTTGCTTTATTACTAATTTAGTCGATTTCTATTAATAATAAAATAAAAATAAGCATATACTTAAACCTTTATTTTACTGTCTCACATCTTTACGGATTAAATTGCTCATTCCAAAAATATTTCAAAGACTACTGAGAAACAAAAATAAAACAAGGGCCACTGTGCCGGTTTTGGCCATTTTCAACTTTATTAAGGTATAGAGAAATTTACAAGTCTATCGTTTCTAGTTCAAATAAGAGTAAGTTATGGCAGTACAGATACCTATCATCTGTCATGTAATTGTTGTCATTCAGTTTTCAGGAGCCATGAAAAAATGTAGCCAAAACTGGCTCATGGGCCCCTTTCTGACATATAATTAAAGAAAAACATTAGATCTGATGTCAGAATCTTAACAGCGGGGACTCATATAAATATAGTAATATATCTTAAATTACTCAGTACATAAAGAGTGTCATAACTCCTTATTGCCATAATATGACGGACGTCTGAATATACAAACTCTCCTTAAAGTGGCCAAAACCGGGGCATCTACCTCATCATTCATTTTGTTGAAAACAAATATTTATATATCTACACAGACTTCTCATAAAGTACACTCAACCTACCTACCTAGGTAAATACATAACACTACAAAATCCTAAGACCCGATACAGAATTTTATCTACACCAATATCATAAATCTTCTATTCCGCGTTCGGAAACCGTATGTAAGTACCACCATTATTGCAACCAGTAACGTAAAATCTCTGACAGTGTCATAAAAATGTATGAAAATTTATTACCCACGGTAACGTTACCAAGATCCGCGCTCTCCCCGACCGCCGGCACGCGCCCGCGCGACCGCCGACACGATCGAGTTGGTCATGGTGGCGGTGCAATGGCGGTCATTCTACTGGTTTCCGAACACATCATTTAGGATTTATAATATGTGTGTAGATAAAGCAGTGTATGCAACTGTACGAAATTAGCTCGTGTGATCTAATTATGAAACTCGCCTGCGGCTCGTTTCATAAAACCACACTCGTACTTTAAGGACCCTTATTATATACGTAACACTTACATAAACTACTATTAAGTAACGGAAGCACGTGCCCACAAAACATTTTATTATCGTGCATTCTCATTATATCAGACCTTCACATTTAGTGGTCATGGTTATATTTTATTTATGTTAAACACCTCGTGTGGACGATGTGATGACTATATTAGTTTTTTATGAATCTCTTCATCAAAATTATTCTAAACTAGCTGAACCGGCGAACTTCGTACTGCCTGCAATTTTTGTATTTTTATTTTTGCAATAGTTTAATAGTTATTCTGTTATTCGGGGCGGAAATAAATCCAAATAATCAAACATAGTTAAAATCATTTCAGATGTTCTTGAGTTATAAATGGTGTATCCGGCATGACTTTGTTTTATATACAGGGTGTTTCCTGTAATAAGAGCAATAAATTAAAACGTAGATTCTACTCCTCAAACAATGAAACGTTTGTTCTACAATTTAAAAAAAAATGAAGTTTTTATATTGTCTCTTTATCATACATACTAAATAGTATTTTCAATGTACGTTAAAATCCGTCTAATTGACATTGCTTGTCACTCTTGTCACCCAACAGAAATAATCAATTTCGCAATACATTGCGTGTTCGAATGAATTTTAAAGTGAAATAAAAATCAAATTATAAGTTATTTTTAAAAGTCGCTGAACTAATATTGTCCAGTTTGAGGAGTAGAATCTACGGTTTAATTTATTGCCCCTATTACAGGAAACACCCGGTATACCGTATGTGGCCTGTAACGGAGCAAAAATTTAAAACGTTGATTCTATACTCCTCAAACTGTAAAACTTTTGTTTAACAACTTTTAATAAATATGGAGTCTTTAGATTGTCTCTTTTTCATACAAACTATATAGAATTATCAATGTACGTTAAAATCCGTCCAATAGACATTGCTTGTCAGTCTTGTCCCCCTACAGACAATCAATTTCGCAATCCATTGCGTATTCGAATAAACTTTAAAGTGTACTAAAAATCAAACCACATGTTAATTTTTTGCTCGTGCTACAGGCCACACGCGGTATATATATACATATAATCAAGTGACACCGTCAAAGTGTTTTCTGCAACGCCTTATGTAGAAAAAATATATTTGCCTTTGTGTTATGTAGTTAATAGGAATAACCATCCTGAAATACCAGAATAAATTAAAAGTTAAATTTCGAACTTGATATAGGCATTATGTTCAAAACGCTCCTAAGCTCCTAACAACATGATATGAACAATGACGTCACGGTAGCATAGTCTCATAGTCTTTAAAGTATGGATAAATAATGAAATTGCCATTTTGACCGTGAAATATTTCATCTATGTGCGTATCGTTGCTATACAATTTATTTTACAGTAAAATATAATAATTGGAATGGTATCATTGTTTTATTTAAATTCGTACTTAAAAAATATTTCTTTATTTATTTCGAAGCCTTTTGAATTCGAATGGTATCATTGTTTTATTTAAATTCGTACTTTAAAAAATATTTATTTATTTATTTTGAAGCCTTTTGAAAACTCCGAGGGTAGCTAAAAGCAATAAAAGATTTTTTTTTTTTAATTTTTGCTTTATTAAGATATTATTGCTCATTTTGCATTAATTTAACTAAACTGTATTACAAAATTCAACTCGTGTCATCGTCCTATAATTTTATAAGTTACTAATAATTTTAACACTGCATTCTAATTTAATTTTAATAAAATGAATTGTTCTGTGTTGCACCGCAGATATGCGGCAGCAGTAATGGACGAGTTATAGCGGTGACCTATTAAAATGTGGAGTTATATTCAATTATTGTTTGTATAAAAGATCGGTTATAAAAGTCAATTAATCACAGGGTCATCGTATAAGTATAGGGTCAATAACCCCTTACATAATATTACATAGTTTATCTCAAGTCTCAAGCCAGCCAACCTACCAAGGCCAAGGTTAAATTAACGCTCTGTATAAAAAGCGTGTTATCATAACCTTCCGTAATCATTTGAAACAATGTCAGACATCTGAGTTAGTGACTGACGCACGAAATAAATTGAGGATTAAAGAAAAACAACATAAATAAATGAATATAATAGCTATGCAGAGGTAAATCTAATAAATTTGTCCACTACCATTGTATCAATGTGACGTCAAAACAACAGTCAAAGAAAAAGACGAAAGCTAACCAAAAAAGAACAATGAGACTAAATGACATCTGTCTGTGGATCTTATACGTGTGTGTATTATCAAAAGCAAAAAGTCTTTTTTCGACAACTGTATCTGAAGACGCAAATTTTAACTTTACCGGTCTTGCACAGAAATATGGGCACCCTGCCGAAGAACACGTAGTAGTCACTGAAGATGGTTATCATCTTACTTTATTCCATATTCCAGGGAATATATCGACTCCTTTACTCTTAATGCATGGGACAGGGGACCATGCTGACAGTTTCATACTACGAGGGAAAAGGTCATTAATATTCACATTAGCAGAAGCTGATTATGATATCTGGGTTGGAAATCTAAGAGGAAATAAATACGCTCGAAAACATGTTAATTTAAATCCAGACAAAGACCCAGAATTTTGGGATTTTAGTTTCCACGAAGCCGGACTTTATGACCTTCCAGCAACTATTGATTACGTTTTAAATGCTACTGGAAAAGAAAGCTTGAAAATCATAGGCCATTCACAAGGAACAACGATTAATTTTGTTCTTTTATCTTCAAAACCAGAGTACAATGACAAGGTTAAATTATTGATAGCGCTGGCTCCAGTCGCTTTTTTGAATAACCTAACACCACCTGTGTCAACGCTTTGCGAAGCAGGACCACTGATTGACGAATTTTCGAAAGGCTATGGAATAGAAGAGCTTCCTAGTAACAAACTACCAATACCAAAGTTCAACAATTTGAAATGTAGAGGGGGGTCAAATGACAACATACTGTGTATGTTCTTAGCAGTATTCTATTCAACATTCTTCGATTCTAAGACCATAGAGCCCGAGTTTTTTCAAATACTTATAGGACATTATCCGGGCAATACTTCAAGAAAAACTCTGGTCCATTATGACCAACTGGCACTGCGCAAAAACTTTTCAAGTTTTGATTACGGCGTAAAAGAAAATTATAAGCGCTACGGTAAAGAATTGCCACCTGAATATGATTTGAGAAAAGTAACAGTTAAAACTACATTACTTGTTGGAAGAAGAGATCAGCTGGCTACAGTGCAGGATGCAGAATTGTTAAGAACATTGCTTCCCAATGTCGTTTTGTACCACCTGATGAAGCCCGAAATGTGGAACCATATCGATTTTATTTGGAGAAACGATATGAACGTGCATTTGTTTCCTACGATATTAAAGCTACTAGAAAAGTATGATTAATGCTACGACCTATCTGATCATGAAACATATAAACTAAAGTAAATCTACATGATTAAGCGTAAGTTTGAAGTAGGAAGGAACCGAATTCTCGCCATTCTAAAATCTCGGATGTACACAATTATAATATTTATAATTGATAACTTTACGTTTGGTCGTCGTCTCGTTGACGGCGGAACGAGGTCATCAGATCGTTAACTTAACAAGTGTGCGTTGTATTTATTGTGTGCGATCGATCTCGGTGACGGTGTAAAGTTAATAAATATTTTTATAAGAAACTAGAAGTTTATTATTTATCTAAATTACCACAAAACCCGCCATTTACAATACTATACCCAGAGGGCCTCGCGAACGTCGACAATCGGAACTTCGTCTGCATCTATTTCGCACGTATAAGAATGTGCGATGGAGAAAGAGATAACTAAATTTCGGTACCCCTTTTAATAATTGACAGAAAAATTCACCGCGTCGAACAAAATTCGAACTTGCTCTGACAAACTGAGCTATCGACGATTACTCAACCTCGGCGAATCTTTCCACCATCATTGCGTCATAAAGTGACGTGTAGCGAAATCTACCGTAAGTGTATATACACGTTAACGGCATCGAAGTTCCAAGTCATATTGGAATAACATCGATATCAACGCACTTACCCGCTAATGAAGGAACTGATGGAAAAATTCACCGAGGTTGAGTAAGCGTCGATAGCTCAGTTGGTCAGAGTTGAATTTCGCTTGCAGACGGTTCTGGTACAAAATTAATTTCGGTACCCTAATCGTAATCCCACCGACAAATTATGACATTTTGAATAGTCTTAGGCCCATGAAACATAAAAAAGTGACGTGAAACGTGTTTTTACGTTGTTCATGTACAATTAAAAAATAAAGTGATAGCAGAAAATTTTTGGATGATAATATTAAACATTCTTACCTTTTTTTTTATAATGTTTAACACAACGCTTTAACAATACGCAATTAGTCTAGCTATAATCTTTAACATAGTGTAGTAGTATATAATATATAGATATATGTAGATAAATACTTACATACACAGTATACAGGGTGTAATCGTTAAGTGTGGCCAGGCCATAACTCCGTAAATATAACAGATATCAGAAAACTTCCAACTGATATCGAAAGTGCGTTACCCAATGAGTAAAATTACATTAATAACTTTTTTTAAATAAAATCAGAACTATCCCAAACATTAACTTCAAACCCGGACCGACGTTCGGATAAAGACTAGTTTGTATGTATAAAGACAATGAGTAAATCATTGGGTAACGCACTTTCGATATCAGTTGGAAGTTTTCTGATATCTGTTATATTTACAGAATTATGGCCTGGCCACACTTAACGATTACAGCCTGTATATCCATGAATCAGGTAAACATATCTGTGATAAATACACAAATAAATGCCCCTACCAGGATTCGAACCCGGAACCTCCTGCTTCGTAGGCAGGGTCATTCATTATCGAGTAGGCTCGGAGGCCGTTAAATAAATATCTGTATATTTTGCTTTCGTCTTTATCTTGCCATGTTCACGAAATGTATTAACTAGAATTAGGATAAATACGAAGCTTCAAACGATAGTACGTTGTTCATGTACAATTAAAAAATAAAGTGATAGCAGAAAATTTTGGATGATAATATTAAACATTCTTACCTATTTTTTATAATTTTTAACACAACGCTTTAACAAAACACAACTAGTCTAGCCATTATCTTTAACATAGTCCGAAAACGATCGCAGTATAATCATATATTCATACTTGTCCTTATTAACAGCCTAAAAAAGGGATGAAGTATGAAAAGGGGACTTTGTTTATACCGATTTTACTGACAAACCATTTTTCCCGAAACTATATAACACCACCTAACAGTATTTAATTGATTGCAGAAACGTTATAGGTATATTGAACTTACGCCATTATGTCATAAAATGTTAACAATAATGTAAGCTCCTTGTTAATAAAAATATTTTTATGAAGGTTACATAATATTTATATAATTCTCGAGTCTGCCTTAAACCTGTTTTAGTTTAATATATTGCTTGCTCACTCGCAGTTCCATATTCAAGGAAAAACATTTAAAAAATCAGTGATTTATAAATGGAGATAGCAATGAACTTTATCAAGATTTTTACGTTTTGCCTTATCTTAGTGAACATTTTCAATTCAACAAACGCATTTCTTCGTAAATCTCTAACGGGGGATGGAAAACTGAACTTTACGGAGCTTGGTGTAAAATATGGACACCCTGTTGAAGAACATGATGTAATCACTGAAGACGGGTATATATTGACGATGTTTCACATTAAAGGAAAGAGAAAAAGGCCAGTATTTGTAATCCATGGGATTGCTGATACCGGCGACATATTTATTATTAGAGGAAAGACATCTATGGTTATAGCTTTAGCAGATGCCGGGTACGATGTTTGGGTAGGAAATATGAGAGGAAACAAATACGGCCGAAGACATATAAAACTAAACGCTGACAAAGACCTAAATTTCTGGGACTTTAGTCTCCACGAAATAGGTGTTTACGACCTTCCCGCTATGATCGATTATATTATAGAACACACCGAAGAACAAAAGCTACATACTATTGGACACTCGCAAGGAACGACCGTGCACTATGTGATGCTGTCGAAACTTCCGGAATACAATGAAAAAATTGAGTTATATATTGCTTTAGCCCCTGTAACTTTTCTGGCTGATATACAACCACCAGTGTTGACCATTGCACAATTTGGACCAATATTAGGAGAAGCATTCAAATCTATAGGAGTAGATTACACTTTTCCTGAAAAATCACCTGTGACTACTTTTTTAAGAGTAATTTGCAGTCAAGATATATTAAGTTACGAATTCTGCCTCTTATTAACTGGTTTTCATTTGGTCGGATTTGATACTAAGCGTTTTGAACCAGAGTTCTTGAAAGTATTTATAGGGCATTATCCTGGAGGAACTTCAATAAAGAATTTACTGCATGTGAATCAGCAAGTCTTAAATAAAAGATTTTGTGAATTTGACTATGGACCTGAAGAAAACTTAGATCACTATGGTTATCTAGTGTCTCCAGATTACAATTTATATAAAGTAACAACAAAGGTTGCGTTGCTAGTTGGTGAAAATGATGCATTATCTAGAGTAAAAGATGTAGAAAGACTACGAACAATTTTGCCTAACATAGTATATTACCACGTCATGGAAGACAAAGAATGGAATCATATCGATTTTACTGTGGGTAATGATATGAACACTACCCTGTTTCCATTTATATTTAAGCTATTAGATAAATATAAGTAATTCAAATTTCCTTTAAAAATTCCATAGTGTTAATGGCACTGTCTCGAGCGAAAATTAAGTTGAGTGTACAATACAAGAATTAATACATTAATGAGACACGTATTAATTTTTGAAATATTCCATTTTTTTATCTAATTCCTAAGACCGTTGCGAGAATGTTAACTATCTTTTATATGTATATTATGTGAGTAAATTGATGTTTAAGTTTGATCATCATTATCAATATTCGAATTGTTTTGCAGAGTTAATTACAGTACTGGAAATTGTAATATTGTAGAATATATAGTGATTGATGTAGTATTTTAATTTATTTTCGTTCTTAAACCAAATGTTTGCAACTGGTGACGTTTAAAAAACGCAAGGATATGTCCCGTTTTTAAAGGGAAGGGTGACAGGTCCGACGTAAATAACTATAGGCCTATTACAATAGTACCAACCATATCCAAAATGGTCGAATCCATCTTGTCGTCTCATCTAATGAGTCACCTGGAGTCGAACAACTTACTTAATTTACGGACAACCAATTTTTACGTATAGAAAAAAATGTCATCAACAACTGCAGCGCAAAAGATGTTCCACTCCACTCTGTCTGGGTTGGATGTCAAAAAAAATAGCGGAAATATTGTGTGACCCGTCGAAGGCTTTTGACGTCACAAGCCATACATAGTTACTAAATAAGCTGAAGTACTACGGCGTCCAAGTCAAAGCCCATCTACTGTTTTCGTCCTTTCGAGCCTATCGAAGTAGTGGTTTTTGTTACTAATAGTAAAAAGTCCGGCTGACGGCAAACAGCTGTGATCTGACGCAGAGTGTATAAATTTTGGCAATCCGCAGGGCTCTGCCCTCGGAAATACTCTATTTTTATAAACGACCTACCATCCAAACAATATTTTCTAGCTGATTTATTAGTGTTGTTTGCGGGCGACACAACAGTGCTGGTAAAAGCGGGATCCTACGACCAAATAAAAGTAAAAATTAAAGTAAAAATTAACGATGATTGTAACCAATTACAGTCCTGATTTTCAGCAAATGGACTTTTATTAAATTGCTTAAAATCAATCATAATGTTTTTCTCGGGTCGGAGGGTTCCGCTACCACCATATATGGTCAGCTGTCCTATGCCACTGTACTCGTATGATGAGAGTAGGTTCCTGAGGTTTACGGTTGATTCTTACTGAAATTGGAAATGCCATATGTTGACTGTGTTAATTGTAACGGATTGGGTGGTACCGTCTTGGCGTTGCGAATACTAAAACCGCTGATACCTACATATGTATCAGGTGAAGACTTCAACATGCAGGCGCAATTTAAATAACCTTTTGTTTAATAACCGTCTATATTCAATAAGAGACTTTTATAAATAAGAGTACATGAAATTAAAATTCTGATATTTTTGTTTTACTGTGACATTGTTTTATTTATTGTAATGACGATCCTTATTAGGAGATATGATTTGCATTTTATTTCCTTTTTGTATTTGGCAAAAAATCGACCTGTTATGTATTTGAATTTGTAAGTATACATTGAATGATGAACATTGAATTATTAACTGGCAGTGCTACCATATGGCTAGCTACCGAAAACTCATATTAACTTGCCATAGTCAATAACGAATAAACAAGATTCTCGTAGTTTATACAAACATAACATACATATTGGTAGGGGGCGCCCATTAATCGCGTCATACGTTTTTGGCTTTTTTAAGACAGCCGCCCCCATAGTGATCTTTGGTGATATTTTTAAGACCACCCCAATATGACGGTTAATGTTTTTGCTAACTATAAAGTACAGTTTTCTAAAACAATAACCTACTTACACGTGAAGGGTAAAAAGATAAACTAAATGTCTACATATCTAATCTCTCACTATTTTAATCAAACTAATCTTTAATAGAAAAAAACCGATTTCACAAAAAAAAAAATATTTACAACTATTTAAAAAAACCGAATAGAGAACCTGAAATTCTATGAGTAGGTCAAAAACAAATATTTAATTTTCTCTCCACAAATCTGTGACTTTTTGTTCGATGGTAACAAGATTAGGAATAGATGTATAGTGACGCCCCGCCCGCTCAAATGAACGCAGGCATGAGTGACAAATGCGAGGCGAATTTCCACGCGCGAATTTTAATAACTCTGGTTTCGACAGTTCGGTTCATTTAGAAGTTGATAATTTAAAAATAATAGCAGACAAATATGATTTTTATTTTATTGACTACAATACAGTATAGCACGGAACAAATTAGACCTGTCTATACCCCCTCCCCTGGTGATTTTTTCTTGGCCCCCTCCCGCTCTTATACAATATAACGTGATTAATGGACGCCCCCGTTGAAAACGCTCTGAGAAATTAAGTCCTCCTTTTGTATTTATGTTTACTGTGCAATGAAGTCGAAACAAATAACCAATAAACCATTTGTATTTAATATTTTATTTAAAAGTATAATTATCAAAATAATTCCAGCAAATCATTACTTTACGTAGAAAGGTAGATTTCACCACGAAAATAAATATAAAGTTAAATAAAAAATCTACTTCAAAACACTATAAAATGATGACAATAATTTATTTAAGGAATATCAGTAATTCTCATTTAAAATGTACATTAAGTGTCGTTGGAATCGTCGTCGTATAACTAACCAGAGATAAGGACACAAATTTTACAGAGTAGGTGTATGCATTAATTTAATGAGCATGGTGGCTGCCAATAACTTGTCACTTATTTTAGTTTACATGCAGTGCATTACAAAATTAATATAGTAAAGAACAAAACACTTTTTTTAGTTATAGCTTTTGGGCTTCTAGCAAAACCTCATTTGTCAAACATGAAATCCTAAAAGAATACCTATTAAATTAGCCTTATAAATGCGCGCAGATTATGTGATACTCATAATCATACAAACATAATTAATTGGGATGAGAGCAAACGAGTTATATATTATTAAAATCAAATGAGGTTAATTCCATCGATATAACTAGAAAAACAAGGTTGAATAATTTACTTCGCTTATAAAACTATAATGTGGATTTTTAATTTAGTCATTTGGAACTAATGTTTTCTTGGAACGTCAAGGAAACAGCAATTATTTTTTATTTAATTCGTGATATAAATTTATTTGTAAAATTTACGTTTTTTGGCAATATTCAAATCAGGCCTTTTACATCAATCCAAGTTTATGAGCTACATCGTTTTTTGAAAAATGCAAACAATCAAAATAAGTTTATTAATACTGAACTTCGGCACAATATCAAACTGCATAAACATTTTTGGTCCCGAAATCCATGAAGATGCAAAATTAAATTTCACCGGTTTGGCAAAAAAATACGGGCACCCTGCGGAAGAACATGAAGTTATCACTGAAGACGGGTATATACTGACTATATTCCGTATGCCAGGCAGTAAGAAAACTCCCATACTTACAGTACATGGTACAGGAGATCATGCAGATTCTTTCGTCGTGCGAGGAAATTACTCCTTAGGAATAACACTAGCAAATGCTAACTACGACGTATGGTTTTCAAACAACAGAGGAAACAGATACTCTCGGAGACATGTCAAACTGAATCCAGATACTGACAACGAATATTGGGACTTTGGTTTCCATGAACGAGGATACTATGACTTAGCTGCAACTATAGATTACGTTTTAAATGCGACTGGAGAAACAAGGTTGATTACTATAGGACACTCGCAAGGGACGTCAAATCACTTTGTTCTGTTGCCCACAAGACCAGAATACAATGACAAAATAAAGCTTTACATAGCACTTGCTCCTGTTGCTTTTATAAATCATGTATCACCCCGAATAAAAGCTCTCCTATCAATAGGGCCCTTGCTAAACGAGCTGGCAAAAGATATACGCTTAGAACATCTCCCAACTGAAAAACTAGAATGGCCAAATTTTAATGAATTGAAATGCGGGCTTAACTCAAACGATTTCCTAGTCTGTATTTTGTTGACTATATTTTATTTATTTTCCGTTGAACCTAAGTCGATAGAGCCTGAATTTTTTCAAGTTCTTCTTACACGTTACCCAGACCCAACTACCAGGAAGAACCTAGTTCATTATAACCAGATTTCTCAAAGTAGAAACTTTACGCAGTACGACTATGGTCCTGATGAAAATTATAAACGCTATGGGACCAGAGTGCCACCTGAATATGACTTGCGGAAAATAACGACAAAAACAGCACTGGTGCTCGGAAGACAGGATGAATTGGCAACAATTAAAGACGCAGAGCTATTAAAGTCATTGCTGCCAAATGTGGTATTGTATCACATTTTGAAACTAAAAGATTGGATGCACGTTGATTTTTTATTTAGAAACAATATGGATTTTTATTTATTCCCCATTATACTTGAGTTACTAGAAAAATATAGTTAATGTATGGATAAGGGAAACCAAGTGTCTAGAGAGAGATAACATTCTAGTACTAATCAAACGATTTAAAGTACCTACTTGGAGTAAGCTGGAGTAAGAAAAATCAAAGCAATGAAATGAAAGTAAAGTATAAACCATCGAGAGTAGAAAAAGGGAATATGTTTGGACATTGGTTACAATAAGAGTAGGTACTCGTATATCTGAACCACTGTATAAGGTAAAACCAGAAAAGGAGGAATAACGGGAGGCTGAGAAAAAATAAGTCAGCGGAGAGAAGAAAATTTGAATGTGAAATGAAAAAAGTGTGTTTATATTAATGAATGATAATAATATTATGTATTATTAAATACTTTTACTTGAATGCATCGGTTTGTTTTATATAAACGGTTATATTTACGGTTTTTAATACAAAAACGCTTTGCTAAAGTCTCGCCACTGAAACTTGATGGGTAAATATAATGGGGTTGAAAGTTTTGAAGAACTATAAGAGGAGGATAGCAGTTAAAGGAATATTAATTATTATTTTATATTTCTTTCTCACGATAAAATTTTGTAGTGGTATTTTAATAAAAATCTTGAATACCTGCAAACATTATAAATTCAGTTTTCATACGGAAAGTTTTATAGAACTGTTGTTAAGTTAACCCACGCACACGCAGTAACTAGGACATTTACACATAATCATATATATGTTTATTATGTAATAAACAGCATACGAGTAGATGAACCGCCTGATAAAAAGCCGTTGTCCTTGCCCATGAACATGAGCCACATCAAAAACACTCCTGCTTATTTATAATCGTGTTATACAAAGCCCATTTAACTAAATAATCGTTTGTCCTTTCACAGTTGTGTTTGTTAAGAACCGACACAACATAATTAACCCTACACTTATTTTATCTACAGTTGCTATCAAATATATCGGAGCGGCCAAGGTGGTCACAAATATCTGAACAACGCCTCTATTGTCAAGGCGATAAAGTGTATATTCAGATGTTTTTGAGTACCTTGGTCGCTCCGATATATTTGATGGCGACTGTACATACCGTAGTCCCTTAGGAAAATCTTGGCCATAATATTTATGCGAGATATTATGTTTTAATGTTTTGTACAGTTGACCAATTTGATCTAGGCCAATAGGGAACCTTGTCATAATGGCAGTTGCCCGTGGATAGGTAGTCAACCAATTCGATTACATTACAACTGAAGAACAATTCAAATTATGTTTTAATAAATATTTTGATTTGCCACGAAAGCAGTGGACGCTGATTCGTTGCCAGCCCTGGGAACCGGCCACTGGGCCTAGGTCACTTTTTCCTTCGTGTATGACATCTATATAAGTTTATAATTTGATTACATGGTACAAAACTAATTTATACAATAGATAAGGTTCTATAGTAGCCTAGTAATCAAATTGGTTGACTGTACAGTTGCCATCAAATATATTGGAGCGGTCAGGGTACTCAAACATATCTGATCAATTCAAAGCCCGGATGACGGGAGCAAATATGCACTTTTTTCTAGTGCTTAATTAAATATCGACTATTCTATCGACATCCATACCTACGAACAATTTTTGAATCAGAAATTTATTGATCATAAGTTATGGGAAAGTATCTATTTAAAAGATCTGTCACTCTTATTTTATTATTACGATAATTTCCATGAGTATGATAATAATTATAGTATGTAATTAGTTGATTGAAATAATATATAATGTAAGCTTACCTAGGTACCTGATATAATATTGTGTAACAACCTGACATGTAAGATAATGAGTTTGATCAATACATTTCTGATTCAAAAATTGTTCGTATGAATGTCGATAGAATAGTCAATATTTAATTAAGCACTAGTATAAGTGCATTTTTGCTCCCGTCATCCGGGCTTTGCTGATCATGCACTTAGGCGTTGTTCAGATGTTTGTGACCATCTTGGCCGCTTTGACATATCTGATAGGGACTCTACCTAGAGTGTGCCCGGAAAGAGAGGACATCCTACTACACTTCTCTTTCCGGGCAGACTCTACTATGCCAGTCTTAAAATAGACGTCTAAAAATAAAGTTAATTACGCACAACATACATCACCTTTAAACGTTTACGAATTCATTAGTAGATAAAAATGACGTAGTTAAAAGATATAAATTTATAGCGTCAAGACTTCAAAGAAAGTATATCTATAACTGGTTTGAAAACATGTTTTAAAATAGCTGGCATCATACTATAACCAAATTATTTATTTGCTCGTGTTATCATTGTTGCCCACCAAGCTTTGGCGGGGAACAAAATGAACCTGTATTTGGGACCTTTTAGTAGAAGCCACAAACTCAAAGTGACAAACATATCCAAAATTCCATACGGATAACACCATGCCGTTTGGTCTTATATCATTATACCTTGTCCTGTCTATATTTTCTATGTCTATGGTCTAGACAAATTACGGTTTTATCTATGGTAAACATACAGGAAAAATTTATTGTCGTAACTTAAGAGGTTGATGACAGCCAATGACCTTGACCATTCGCAACTCTTATGAGATTACTACAACACACTCGCGCTGCAACCGTATGCTGCGACGGTGTGCCAGCGAAACATCGCTATAGACATGAAGAGATTGAAGAGAACTATCTCGCTCGCACACCGTAGCCACAAGCAGAAACTGTAGTAGTGTGATTACCGCCTTACGTGCCTGTTCTGTTTGCACCAAGCGCAGTATGCTTACTGCAAACTTGGTGCAAACTTGGTGGTTGGTTGGTGTCGGTTTACTAATCGACTAATAATCTTAAACAAAAAATAACCGACTTCACAGCCTCCACCTTTCCAAACGCAAATGCCCGAATTACTGTAAAAAATACTCAAATCACTATAACACACTAATATTTGAAGAGTTCCCTCGATTTCTCCAGGATCCCATCATCAGATCCTAACCTGATTACAATGGGACCAACTGTGAAGTCTGGGTCTCTCAAACAAATAAAAAATTTTCCAAACCGGTCCAGCCGTCTTAGAATAACCGGTGAACAGAAGAAAAGTATAAACAAAGATCCCGACGAATTGAGAACCTCCTTCGAAATCTTAAAGTCGGTTGAAAATACTTAAAAGTAAGTGCATCGACTTAACCACTGGAAAAACAGCCCCCCGCCCCTGAAGACTATATTCGTCCCTCTGTGCTCTCTGCTGTACATAAGCAACCGTGGCCGATCTGGAAAGCCCACAGCGTTCCCAGGTTCGCCGTAATAAGGAGAACAAGCTGAAGTGGGGCACTCTAAGCGGCTCAGACGCTCAATGTCCGTGTGGGACTCCCCAAACGACAGGATTCATGCTATATTGTTCTGCATGCCTGCACGCCTGCTCTAAGCTCCTACTCTCCATGATGCGACAGACAGGGCGTTAAGCGTCACTACATTCTGTTCCCGCACAGTCTGAAACCAACGACAAGAGAAGAAGAAGTAAAGGAAATGAGACGAAGTGGAAAAACAATCGTGTGTCCAACCGAAATTCGAGAATTGATAATTTTCCTCTACGAGAATACGCTCTGCGTATTCGAACGACAGAATTGGGTACTTTCCTGGGTAAAAAAAATATAATTCTATTTAGTCCGTCAGTCAGATTATCAAAAAATATTGGACACGTATTTTTTATTTTGTCAATCAAAAAAAAATTGGTGAAGATATAGCCCGTTAAAGTTCCGCGTGACGTCACATTATACTAAAAATTGTACTGAAATGTGACGTCACGCTGAATTTTAACGGGCTATATCTTCACCAGTTTTTGTTTGATTGACAAAATAAAAAATACGTGTCCAATATTTTTTGATAATCTAAACTGACGGACTAAATATTTTTTTTTAGGAAAGTAGCCAATTATTTATATTCCACCTATTTCTTTAATTTTTTTCCATAATTGCTAAGTAAAGAGAAAGCCAAATCAAATGATTTTTGGCACACAGTTTAATTAAATTTAATCGAACTCCTGTAATTCCCTTAACGTTATCACTTAATGCAAACGCATTATCACCAGTGTTGGCCGTTAATTTCAATTAGAATTGGAAATTGATCAATAAGATTGAAGATTAATTCCGTAACTAATTAATTACACTAACATCAATTATTACTAACGTTAGTTCGCATTGATTTTGTGACGTCGTCAATTACACTAACCGTCAATTAGAATTAACCTATTAGTTACACAAACGTCTCAAAATTTTTATAAGAATTACAGTTAATTAGATTATCGTTAGTGTAACTAAATGAATCCTGTCTTACACTAATAATTAATTTTAAAACTGCATCTCGGGTTCGGAAGTCGGGACCAATATCACAACATGGAGCTCATGCTGGACCCTAAGGCTACCTACTGGATCTCGGGTTTGGAGCGTCATAGACTCATGCTGTTTGGGCTCATTCGACCTGTACTGATGAGCAGATGGTACCGGTATCAAAATCTGGAGCTCGTGCTGGACTCTGGGGATCCCTACTGGATCTCGGGTTTGGCGCATCATAGACTCATGCTGTTTGGGCTCATTCGACCTGTACTGATGAGCAGATGGTACCGGTATCAAAATCTGGAGCTCATGCTGGACCCTGGGGATCCCTACTGGATCTCGAGTTTGGCGCATCATGGACTCATGCTGTTTGGGCTCATTCGACTTGTACTGATGAGCAGATGGTACCGGTATCAAAATCTGGAGCTCATGCTGGACCCTGGGGATCCCTACTGGATCTCGGGTTTGGCGCATCATAGACTCATGCTGTTTGGGCTCATTCGACCTGTACTGATGAGCAGATGGTACCGGTAACAAAATCTGGAGCTCGTGCTGGACTCTGGGGATCCCTACTGGATCTCGGGTTTGGCGCATCATAGACTCATGCTGTTTGTTCTCATTCGACTTGTACTGATGAGCAGATGGTACCGGTATCAAAATCTGGAGCTCATGCTGGACCCTGGGGATCCCTACTGGATCTCGGGTTTGGCGCATCATAGACTCATGCTGTTCGGGCTCATTCAACTTGTACTGATGAGCAGATGGTACTGGTATCAAAATCTGGAGCTCATGCTGGACCCTGGGGATCCCTATTGGATCTCGGGTTTGGAGCATCATAGACTCATGCTGTTTGGGCTCATTCGACCTGTACTGATGAGCAGATGGTACCGGTATCAAAATCTGGAGCTCATGTGGACCCTGGGGATCCCTACTGGATCTCGGGTTTGGCGCATCATAGACTCATGCTGTTTGGGCTCATTCGACTTGTACTGATGAGCAGATGGTACCGGTATCAAAACCTGGAGCTCATGCTGGACCCTGGGGATCCCTACTGGATCTCGGGTTTGGCGCATCATAGACTCATGCTGTTTGGGCTCATTCAACTTGTACTGATGAGCAGATGGTACCGGTATCAAAATCTGGAGCTCATGCTGGACCCTGGGGATCCCTATTGGATCTCGGATTTGGAGCATCATAGACTCATGCTGTTTGGGCTCATTCGACCTGTACTGATGAGCAGATGGTACCGGTATCAAAATCTGGAGCTCATGCTGGACCCTGGGGATCCCTACTGGATTTTGGGTTTGGCGCATCATAGACTCATGCTGTTTGGGCTCATTCGACTTGTACTGATGAGCAGATGGGACCGGTATTAAAATCTGGAGCTCATGCTGGACCCTGGGGATCCCTACTAGTAGAGATCTCCAGGGTCCAGCATGAGCTCCAGATTTTGATACCGGTACCATCTGCTCATCAGTACAAGTCGAATGAGAACAAGCAGCATGAGTCTATGATGCGCCAAACCCGAGATCCAGTAGGGATCCCCAGGGTCCAGCATGAGCTCCAGATTTTGATACCGGTACCATCTGCTCATCAGTACAGGTCGAATGAGCCCAAACAGCATGAGTCTATGATGCTCCAAACCCGAGATCCAATAGGGATCCCCAGGGTCCAGCATGAGCTCCAGATTTTGATACCGGTACCATCTGCTCATCAGTACAAGTTGAATGAGCCCAAACAGCATGAGTCTATGATGCGCCAAACCCGAGATCCAGTAGGGATCCCCAGGGTCCAGCATGAGCTCCAGGTTTTGATACCCGGTACCATCTGCTCATCAGTACAAGTCGAATGAGCCCAAACAGCATGAGTCTATGATGCGCCAAACCCGAGATCCAGTAGGGATCCCCAGGGTCCACATGAGCTCCAGATTTTGATACCGGTACCATCTGCTCATCAGTACAGGTCGAATGAGCCCAAACAGCATGAGTCTATGATGCTCCAAACCCGAGATCCAATAGGGATCCCCAGGGTCCAGCATGAGCTCCAGATTTTGATACCAGTACCATCTGCTCATCAGTACAAGTTGAATGAGCCCGAACAGCATGAGTCTATGATGCGCCAAACCCGAGATCCAGTAGGGATCCCCAGGGTCCAGCATGAGCTCCAGATTTTAATACCGGTCCCATCTGCTCATCAGTACAAGTCGAATGAGCCCAAACAGCATGAGTCTATGATGCTCCAAACCCGAGATCCAGTAGGGATCCCCAGGGTCCAGCATGAGCTCCAGATTTTAATACCGGTCCCATCTGCTCATCAGTACAAGTCAAATGAGCCCAAACAGCATGAGTCTATGATGCGCCATACCCGAGATCCAGTAGGGATCCCCAGGGTCCAGCATGAGCTCCAGATTTTGATACCGGTACCATCTCCTCATCAGTACAAGTCGAATGAGCCCAAACAGCATGAGTCTATGATGCGCCAAACCCGAGATCCAGTAGGGATCCCCAGGGTCCAGCATGAGCTTCAGATTTTGATACCGGTACCATCTGCTCATCAGTACAAGTCGAATGAACCCAAACAGCATGAGTCTATGATGCCCCAAACCCGAGATCCAGTAGGGATCCCCAGGGTCCAGCATGAGCTCCAGATTTTGAACCCGGTGCCATCTGCTCATCAGTACACGTCGAATGAGCCCAAACAGC
This sequence comes from Pammene aurita, assembly GCA_947086415.1. Lineage (NCBI taxonomy): Eukaryota > Metazoa > Arthropoda > Insecta > Lepidoptera > Tortricidae > Pammene > Pammene aurita. Next base: position 28,483,031 of record OX352305.1, read on the forward strand.
ATGTCTATGATGCGCCAAACCCGAGATCCAGTAGGGATCCCCAGGGTCCAGCATGAGCTCCAGATTTTAATACCGGTCCCATCTGCTCATCAGTACAAGTCGAATGAGCCCAAACAGCATGAGTCTATGATGCTCCAAACCCGAGATCCAGTAGGGATCCCCAGGGTCCAGCATGAGCTCCAGATTTTAATACCGGTCCCATCTGCTCATCAGTACAAGTCAAATGAGCCCAAACAGCATGAGTCTATGATGCGCCATACCCGAGATCCAGTAGGGATCCCCAGGGTCCAGCATGAGCTCCAGATTTTGATACCGGTACCATCTCCTCATCAGTACAAGTCGAATGAGCCCAAACAGCATGAGTCTATGATGCGCCAAACCCGAGATCCAGTAGGGATCCCCAGGGTCCAGCATGAGCTTCAGATTTTGATACCGGTACCATCTGCTCATCAGTACAAGTCGAATGAACCCAAACAGCATGAGTCTATGATGCCCCAAACCCGAGATCCAGTAGGGATCCCCAGGGTCCAGCATGAGCTCCAGATTTTGAACCCGGTGCCATCTGCTCATCAGTACAAGTCGAATGAGCCCAAACAGCATGTCTATGATGCGCCAAACCCGAGATCCAGTAGGGATCCCCAGGGTCCAGCATGAGCTCCAGATTTTGATACCGGTACCATCTGCTCATCAGTACAAGTCGAATGAGCCCAAACAGCATGAGTCTAGGATGCGCCAAACCCGAGATCCAGTAGGGATCCCCAGGGTCCAGCATGAGCTCCAGATTTTGATACCGGTACCATCTGCTCATCAGTACAAGCCGATTGAGCCCAAACAGCAGGTGTCTATGATGCGCCAAACCCGAGATCCAGTAGAGATCTCCAGGGTCCAGTATGAGCTCTAGATTTTGATACCGGTGCCATCTGCTCATCAGTACAAGTCGAATGAGCCCAAACAGCATGAGTCTATGATGCGCCAAACCCGAGATCCAGTAGGGATCCCCAGGGTCCAGCATGAGCTCCAGATTTTGATCCCGGTACCATCTGCTCATCAGTACAAGTCGAATGAGCCCAAACAGCATGAGTCTATGATGATCCCCAGGGTCCAGCATGAGCTCCAGATTTTGATCCCGGTACCATCTGCTCATCAGTACAAGTCGAATGAGCCCAAACAGCATGAGTCTACGATGCGCCAAACCCGAGATCCAGTAGGGATCCCCAGGGTTCAGCATGAGCTCCAGATTTTGATACCGGTACCATCTGCTCATCAGTACAAGTCGAATGAGCCCAAACAGCATGAGTCTATGATGCGCCAAACCCGAGATCCAGTAGGGATCCCCAGGGTCCAGCATGAGCTCCAGATTTTGTTCCCGGTACCATCTGCTCATCAGTACAAGTCTAATGAGCCCAAACAGCATGAGTCTATGATGCGCCAAACCCGAGATCCAGTAGGGATCCCCAGGGTCCAGCATGAGCTCCAGATTTTTATACCGGTACCATCTGCTCATCAGTACAAGTCGAATGAGCCCAAACAGCATGAGTCTATGATGCGCCAAACCCGAGATCCAGTAGGGATCCCCAGGGTCCAGCATGAGCTCCAGATTTTGATCCCGGTTCCATCTGCTCATCAGTACAAGTCGAATGAGCCCAAACAGAAGAGTCTATGATGCGCCAAACCCGAGATCCAGAAGGGATCCCCAGGGTCCAGCATGAGCTCTAGATTTTGATACCGGTACCATCTGCTCATCAGTACAAGTCGAATGAGCCCAAACAGCATGAGTCTATGATGCGCCAAAACCGAGATCCAGTAGGGATCCCCAGGGTCCAGTATGAGCTCCAGATTTTGATACCGGTACCATCTGCTCATCAGTACAAGTCGAATGAGCCCAAACAGCATAAGTCTATGATGCACCAAACCCGAGATCCAAAATCGAAATAAAAATGAAAACCTCTTAGCTTAACCTAAATTCGCGTTTAGTAATGTAAATTATTATTGTCAATTACCAATTCAATCTACACTAAATATTAAATTAATGTTTAAATTTTTGAGAATGACTAAAAATTAAATATCTTCAATTATTAGTTATTCGCAAAGGATTAATACGTTAGTTACAATTAATTTCAATTCTAATTGAAATCAATTTGCACTAAACTATTAGTGTTCAATTTTAACTAACGTGTTTCAATCTTCAATTTTTAATTTTCAATTACACTAACGTCCGGCCAACACTGTTTTTATTTCCATACTACATTACAAACAACAGGTACTCGTTATAAAAATAGGATTCTTGTTGTACTACATAAATTTCCATTGTACTTTTGTATCGTGCCTGTAAACTTATCAAATATTTAATTTGGATTGTACCTTAACAATGAACATTATATCTACTTCAGTCGTTTTGCTAGTAGTAGTTACAATATCTGCTTGTCTTTCGAAATTATATCCAAGACCAGAAGATGCAAAATTAAATTTCACTGAACTCGGAATAAAATATGGATATTTCGTCGAAGAATACGATGTAGTCACCGAAGATGGGTACATTTTGACTTTATTCCATACTAGCTGTGCCCGCGGCTCCGCCCGCGTGGAATTCGGTCTATGTCAGTAAGCGGCTAATTCACCCCTAATTTCTCTCCCTTCCCCTGAAGGCAGAACTTGAAGGTCTTGAAGTAAAGTTGACAGATGGATACGCTAGATGAAAACCCACGCCAGATAAAATATTTTACAATTACCACTAAATAAAACTACACTCCAAAATCAATAGTTTTTTTCGTCCTTATTAAATTTTTTGACATGATTTAAACAACATAGAATAGTAGATGTACTGTATCGGACAATACAGTACCACTTTTGTTTGTATTTATACGTCCTTGACTGTACCTATTCATATCATGTCCATGGCAAATATCATCCAAATCGATCCTCCAGTCAAATCAGTCTAAGAATGAAAAGGTAAGAACAGGCGCGGTTGCAGGGGGGGGTAACTATGAAATTGGGGGGTCACTAATGCAGAAATGATTTTTTGAGGGGGTCAGTAATGAATTTTTCTATTTGACGTGTACGATTTGGGGGGGGGGGTCATGTCCCATGTAACCCCCCCACCCCTTCGGACCGATCGGACCGCGCCTGGGTAAGAAATATACACATAAATATATCATAACCTAACAACAACTTATTAACGAAAATATACTAACAACGAACTTAGGTATAATATTAGTTAGAAGAGTTAGAAGTAAGATTAGAGAAAAGGAGAATAGATATCAAAATCGTGAGGCTGAGTATTTACATGCACTGTGCAATGTGTGGCAATTATTTTTTGTCGTTTAATTTTGTTGTACTGTTATCCAATAATTTATTTATTTTTGTTGATATCCGTACTTCTAAACTTAGAGTTAATTTGGCAAAATCCTTCCTTAGTGGATTATTCATGTCACAACGTATTAATTTCAGCGCCATCTGTTAGTTAAGCAGGGTACTCGTTAGTCTTAGGACATATTTGGAAAAAAAGTTTGCACCTCCTTCCTAAGTAGCGCCATAAGATTCAGGTGCAAAATTAACTCAATCGAGTGTAACCGCCCTTTTAGAGGTTGATTTTATATAGCCTACCTATACCTGGACGGGGAATTTATTGACAATTGGAATTAATAATCCTGAAGGGGTCCTTCTGGGATAACAATGCAAAAAAAACCGGCCAAGAGCATTTCGGGCCATGTTCAGTGTAGGGTTCCGTAATTGCCGCCCTGTTAAAGAAACATCCGTTCAAAAGGTCGTTCATTAAGGGATATTTGGCGGCGCTTCCGTCATGTAATTCTACTATCCGGCACTTACGCTCTTTCACTATGTGTTTATGACTGACAACTCAAAAACAGCTGAACCGATTTTATTCAATATAGCTTTTATTGAAAGTACCTTTCAGGCTTCACTTCCATTATTTTTTTCTATTTTTTTGGACCTACGGTTCAAAAGTAAGATGAGGGGGGGTGCTTTTTTGAAGATGAAACTATCCTTTGTCTTTTCTCGAGACCCATACTATCTCTATACCAAATTTTATCTAAATCAGTTCAGCGGTAAAAAAATCCTATACCAACTTCCAACCCCCATTTTACCCCCACAAGGGTTTGAAAACTATCCTATGACGTTTCTCGGGACTCAAATTATCTCCATACTAATTTCTATCTAAATCGTTTCAGCGGTTAAAAATTCTCCATAGAAACTTTCAACCCCTTTTCACCCCCACCAGGGTTGATTTTCGGGATTAAGTCTATCTATTATCCTTTCCCGGGACTCATACTATCTCTATACAAAATTTCATCAAAATCCGTTCAGCCGTTTTCACGTGATGCGCGGTCAAATAAACAGACAAACAGATAAACAGACAAACAGATAAACAGACAAACAGATAAACAGACAAACAGATAAACAGACAAAAATTCTAAAAATTGTTGGAACGTGTCCTGTTATCGATTCTAAGTATCCCCAGCCAACTTTTTTTCGATTATCTTCCATGTACAGACTTTCGACCCTCTTCAGCTTTATTATATGTATAGATTCCTGGAAACAAAGGGCCCATTCTACTTATACATGGGATTTTATTTTAGACTCTGCTGATACATTTATAATTAGAGGAAAACCTTCTTTAGCCATTACATTGGTTGATAAAGGCTATGACGTGTGGGTTGGAAACACGAGAGGCAACAAATATGCTCGGAGACATAAATATCTAGATCCTGATGTCAGACCAGAGTTTTGGGACTTCAGTTTCCAAGAAGCTGGTTACTATGACCTAGCTGCTATAATTGACTTCATCCTAGATTCAACTGGAGAGAAAAGTATAAGAACGATAGGACATTCTCAAGGAACTTCAGCGCATTTTGTTCTATTGTCAACAAGACCAGAATAGAACGAGAAAATTAAAGGATTCATCGCCCTAGCGCCTATCGCATTCCTCAGTCACTTAGTTCCTCCAGTTTCAACCGTGACTAAGGTAGGGCCAGTGATAAACAAGTTCTTGAAATCTTTAGGGGTAGATGAGTTGCTAAGAGATCAATCCGCAACTAGTGAGCTCATCGAGTTAATATGCAGCCAAGGAATTATTAGTTACGATCTCTGCTATATACTTGCTGTTTCGCCATTTGCTGGTTTCGATCCTAAAAGGATTGAGCCTGGTTTTTGGGAAGTGATCACTGGACACTACCCGGCAGCTAGTTGCCTTAAAAGCCTCGTGCATTATAATCAAGTCGCACTAGGTAAAAGATTCGCTAACTACGACTATGGACCTATGGAAAACTACCGTAGGTACAAGCTCTTGGTATCCCCCAGTTACAATTTGGGAAAGGTCACAACAAATGTCTCATTGTTTGTTAGTCAAAACGATGCATTGACGAGAGTAAAAGATGTAGATATTCTAAGATCGTTGCTCCCTAAAGACCCGAAATACCATTTAATGGAACCAAAATTATGGAATCATCTCGACTTCGTACGGGCGAATGACATAGATGTATACTTGTACCCGTACATATTCTCGACATTGGAAGATTTTGAATGAGGAGCATATTTGTTGAATATCTGCCCAATGAATATAGTAAAACGCTCAACACACTAAATTGTGAAATTCTAAAAAACCCGACAAATTATAAAACGAATACGGAATGCAATAAAGTTAAAAACGAAGATATTAGAAGACAAGTGATGAGTTTTTATAAATTAAGTAAAATAACGACTGTTTTCAATGAATGTTTTGATTTATTAAAATAGGCATTATTGGTTGACTAGCTTTTGCCCGCGGCTTCGCTCGCGTTAAATTCGGGGTAACAAACCATACAAACTTCCACCCCCGATTTTAGGGAAGTGGGGGGTTAGAAAGAGACAAAAAGTAGCCTATGTCACTCTCCATCCTTTCAACTATCGCCACTCAAAAAATCACGTTAATTCATCGCCCAGTTTTGCCGTGAAAGACGGACAAACAAACAAACAAACACACACATACACTTTCCCATTTATAATATTAAGTATGGATTGTCCGAAACTTTGAAAATAAGTATTTATTTTACGGATTCTCTGCCATTCCGTCTAATTGGGCCGTATTGTGTATTGTAATCTCCATAATATTCTACACAGAAAAAGTAAAAACTGTCATCTTTGGCAACGGGGCCAGTTGGTTGGTGTCTTTAGTTATTGCCTTTACTTCCGTTGCAACTTTACCAGTTGTTATAAATACAGACAGTGTTTGTTTTATGATAACAGTCGACACCAAATAGTGTTTTAATCATGTCAAATTATAAACCTGTACTTGCGGCTTTGCGATGAACCTTGTTCGTACTTTCGTGGTTTTTCTTTTTATTTCAATTGCTTCGTTGTCAATATTACTGAAGGAATCAGGAGCAGAAAACGCTAAATTGAATTTTACCGAGCTCGGAATGAAATACGGTCATTCCGTCGAAGAATACGATGTGGTCACTGAAGACGGTTACATTTTGACTCTGTTTCACATCCCTGGAAAGACAATGGGATCTATTCTCCTTATACATGGAATTTTAGACTCTGCTGATGGTTTTATAATTAGAGGAAAGCGTTCATTAGCCATCACTGGCTGATAAAGGCTATAGCGTATGGGCTGGAAATACAAGAGGGAACAAATATGGCAGGAGGCATAAATATCTGAACCCTGACGGCAGACCAGAGTTCTGGAACTTTAGTTTTCATGAAGCTGGTTACTACGATTTAGCTGCTACAATTGACTTTGTTCTAGATTCTACTGGTGAGAAAAGCCTAAGATCCATAGCACATTCTCAAGGGACGACGGCATATTTTGTTTTATTATCGTCAAGACCGGAATATAACGATAAAATTAAAGGATTAATTGCTCTGGCACCTGTCGCATTTTTAATAAATATAAAACCTCCAGTTTCAAGCGCGGCTAAACAAGGACGAGTAATAAACACATTTTTGAAATCATTAGGGATAGAGGAGTTATTGGGAGACCAATCCGCAGCTTCTGAGCTGATCAAGTTATTATGCAGCCAAGAGATAATTGGATACGATATCTGTTATTTAGAAGGTGCATCATCATTTTTAGGTTTCGATCCTTTACGGGTTGAGCCGGATTTTACAGAAGTAATTTTCGGACATTACCCGGCAGGGACTAGTCGGAAAAGTCTTGTGGATTATTTTCAACTTTATCGCAGTAAAAGATTTGCTACATATGACTATGGACCTCAAGAAAATTTCAGAAGATATAAACATTTGATTCCTCCCAGTTACAATTTGGAGCAGGTCACGACAAAAGTCTCATTGATTGTTAGTTTAAACGATGCGATGTCCAGAGTAAAAGATGTAGATATTCTTAGACTTTTGCTCCCTAAAAATCCTAAATACCATTTGATGGAACCAATACTATGGAACCACGTGGACTTTTTATGGGCTAATGATATGGATGTTTACTTGTACCCGTATGTATTCTCATCATTGAGAGACTTTGAGTAAAAAATATATGTAAAAAAAAGTAATTTATACATGTATGTACCCACAAAATGTAAACTCGTAGGTATCTCATTTATTAAACATGTTACCTATATATAATTTAGGAAAACTTAGTTTAACCTTATTCATCAACGGGTTAAATGTACGAGTATTACTTGAAGTGTTAGCATTCAATTTAATTGTATGTCTTTCCTGAACACGGAAAAATGGTGTTCCGAACAATCCGGACCTTTGGGAGGCGTATGCGGAGCCGAAGTCAACGCGCAGAGGCACTTTTCACAATTTAATGAAAAGTGAGGGGTACACTAAGCGGATGCTGCCCCTGCTCGTGTCATGGGACGCACGCAGAGACAGCACCCGCCATGGTGTAAGGACTATTGAGAGTTAATGGAGTCTAAAATGTACTAGGCTATTGGGTGAAGAGTATGGACTAACTACTGGGCTATTGAATGAAGAACCGGACGCCTGCCTAATAAAACGGTATCCAATTTTATTTGCGGCAGACAGTGACTAGCCCTCCGCACGATGGGCCTCCATAAAAAGCGACATCAAAGATAGCTCAATGGCAATACCGGTGCGGGGGCTGGGGGTAGAGAGGTGACACTGGACTTTAAACATATAGCCATCTCGCCACTTAGGTTTCCACATCTACCCTCGAAATCGCAGCTCTAACGACCCCACTCTGGACAGCCGGCTAAGGCAAGCCAGAGGCAGGGGACCTACCCCACCCATCCGACAGGACACCCCAGGGGCACTCAGGTACGTGAAGTGGCTACTCCCCAACAGCTCGCCACAAGCTGCCCTGCGTTAACAGATTGCGCTGGTGAAAACCAGTGGGCGATGGGGTCGTCACATCCCTACGCCACAATATATATCCAGAATGTATCCAATATCCATATATGTTTTCGTCTTTGCAAGATTTTGAATAAATGAGTACTGTAATGAGCGTAATGATAATGACGCAGTGGTAATGAATAATAAAAACACGTAAGAAAACAGGTCACAGCAAAACTATTAAAATACTTGTTTAAACTGTTACGGTTAAAACCTCAATGTAATGAAATTGGTTTTTAAATTAAGTCTTTATTTTATCGGCATTATCATGACCTATTAAACATATTTATCTACAACAATATCATAAATCCTCAATTCCGCTTTCGGAAACCGTATGTAATTACCACCATTATTGCAACCAGTAACGTAAAATCAATGTATTTATCTGTGACAGTTTGGTAAAAACGTATGAAAATTCATTACCTACGGTAACGTAATGAAAATCTGCCCTCCTCCCGACCGCCGGCACAATCGAGTTGGCCATGGCGGTGCAATGGTGGTAATTCTAACAGTTTCCGAACACTTCATTTAGGATTTATAATATGTGTGTAGATAAAGCAATATATGCAACTGTACGTAATTAGGCCTTAAATCACTCGTGTGATCTTATTATGAAAACGACACTCGTATTTTAAGGACCCATATTACGTAACAGTTACATAAACTACTATTAAATTATCATTATTTCTCATGTCTACAGTAGGTTCATCGTAGATTTCACAGTAGCTTGTGAACCCTTTGGGGATACCGCTTTGCTTTTATTCAAATAATCTCACGTACTACAGACATTTCAAAATGGCCAACGGGTTAACCTAATACAAAATCTTTCGAATTGACGACGTGCAGCTAAGGCATATTTCATAAGCTGGGAAATATGTGGCGTATGTGTGGGGAAATGACGATGAAAATTTTGCAACGAACTGTGAAGTCTTATTACGGAATAGTTTTGTACGGACCCGAATTGCATGCAGATCGTGTAACTGGAATATTGTTTTACTAAAAGCTGCAAAAACATCGACTATATTTATCTTTTTATTGTTGGACAAAGCGCATGTTCGGCTCGGTAGCCTCAGCATGCCAAAGGAGGCCTTGGCAATAATTTCCGTTAGTATTATATTTGCACAAGACTAAGAGGCCCTCCCCCTGCAAGATGGTGCGCCCAAATCACTGCACAAAGAGCCAGAGCTCAAAGAGGACCCAGTGTGTTGACGATGAGGGTTCCTCTTGTTCCTTTAGCCGTAAACACAGTGAATCCTCCTTTTTGTAAAGGGTCGGCAACGCGCATGTGACTTCTTTGTAGTTGCAGGCGTCATAGGTTACGGTAGCTGCTTACCATCAGGCGGGCCGTATGCTGGTTTGCCACCGTCGTGGTATAAAAAAAAACCCATGCAATTAAAACGGCTTATAATTTTCCGGGTATCTAAAACATGAATCGGCAACTTTTCTAAAGCATATAATAATATAAATTGGCCGTGAATTAATATTTTAGGGACAATATTTTTTTATAAGCGTCAAACATGTGGCATCATATAATTGAAAAACGGCAGCAATATATAGCTGACCAAAAAATTTACCGGGAACTTGAAATAATAGGTTGGCAACAAAAATATTAACTTGGCATCTATTATTCAAAGCAGGCTTGGTTTAAATATTTGTTGCCAGCTATTTGTTTCTACCTAATTAACCATTTTTTAGGTATCAATTGCTGGTATCATTTTAATTACGGGAGCACTAAAATTTCAGGAAACTGGAATATTTTTAAGGTTCCGTACCAAAATGGTTTAAAAGGAAGCATGTGCTACTCTGTCTTGTCACAATGTCTATTTGCTCCGAAATTGCTAGATCGATTGAGCTGAAATTTTGTAGGTTGTATGTCCCCTGGTGCGTTAAGGGGGTCATTATTAATTACCATCAGGCGGGCCGCATGCTTGTTTACCACCGTCGTGGTATAAAAAAAATTGGAGGAACCTGGTCTTCAACAGGACATGATGTCACGATCCTCAGCTCTGAGGGAACGACTAATGATGATGATGATGATTATATTTGCACGTGCAACATTATATTACACCTGCACGTAGGATTTTTTTTGTTTTTTTTTATATTAGCCTGTTTTAGTCTCCCACCGCTAGGCAAAGGCCTCCCCTTTTTTCTCCACTCGATTGTTAGTCGATCTAAGATCTAATATAAATAAATAACTGGTATTTGTAGTCGGTTTTTGAGAAGTCGTCATTATTTGTAAGAATTTTTTCAAACAACCAAACCACAGAAAACACATCAAGCTAGAATCGACTAATGCTAGTAGGTACTCTACTCCGCTGTGATTCATGTATGTGTCCAAATATCGCCTTTCCAAAACATAAACTCGTGATAATAATAAGTAAATAATCATAAATAAATATTATAGGACAATCTTACACAAATCGACCTAGACCCACAGTAAGCTCAATAAGGCTTGTGTTATGGGTACTAGACGACGATATATATATAATAGATAAATATGGATAAATACTTAAATACATAGAAAACACCCATAACTCAGGAATCTGTGATAAACACACAAATAAATGCCCTGACCAGGATTCAACCCGGGACCTCCTGCTTCGTAGGCAGGGTCACTACCGACTGGGCTAGGAGGCCGTTAAGTGTGATGTTCCAACTGCCAGGCATTAAATTAGTCTCTACAATAGAATATTGTGTATTACGCCGAAGAAATTGTAAATACTCATCCGAAAATGTTGGCCAAGTGCGTGAGGTCTCCTTATAATTTTACTATAAAAATATATACGGGTGTATCAAAACTACGGGTGATCCGTTTAAGGGCAAAATTGGTATTGTATTGCGACTGAGAACAAATAGGAAAAAAAAATTTAACACACGAACAAAAATTGTTTGTATGGGACCTGTCGTCCCAGCCGGTCAACCCTCCATAGAAAAGTTTTTTTATCGCCTAAAAAATGTTTTTTAATACAATTGCTCAAAATGTTTAGTTTATGTAGCTGCAAATCGTGCGTAAAGTTTGATTTTACGCACGATTTGCAGATCAAAATTTTTAATAAATGGGTGTTATGCGAGACCCGCTTATAACTGACCCACCTGAACTACGCGCGATTGGGCATATAGGAGTATTATGCGAGACCCAATAGTATTACTTGAACAACGCGCGATTGAATGAAGCTGTCTTTTGTACACTGACAGAATATAAATGTCATTTTATTTCATTGTAGTTTTTTCGCAATTGTATTAAAAAACGTTGTTCGACACACGTGCGGAAGTGTCATTTTGCACGAGTACCGAGGTTACTTGACCCGAGCCGATCACTTGTATCGAAAACTACTATTGTATGGGACCTGTCGTCCCAGCCGGTCAACCCTCCATAGAAAACATTTTTTTTTTCGCGTGAAAAATGTTTTTTCATAGTTTTTCGTATTTAGAATACGATACTAATTATAACATTTTTGTTCCATCTTGTATGAAGTAAGTAAGTATCCCACCAAAAACATAAATGTAAAAAAGGGGAGCCAAGTTCAATACAAAAATTATGCTTTAATTGGTGGATACCTATAACAAACAGCAATTGTTATAGGTATCCAATAAAGCAAAGAAATAGAGTTTAATACTTGTTCATAATGTTATTTTGTTCCTATAAATACGTATTTGGATTTTGCATAGAACTTGGCACTCATTTAGATCTCCATTCTTTTTGCGGCGAAGCCCACAGCCAAGCATAATTTTTGTATTGAACTTGGCTCTCCTTTTTTACATTTATGTTTTTGGTGGGATATCATAACTTTTTGTAAAGAATATAATAATACATATATTGGGATAGTTTCAAATATCTGCTTGTAACGGTTCCAACGACACAATTTAAAAAAAAATTGTATGGGACCCCCATGTTTTTTAACTTTTTTTTATTTTTAGATTTTTTCCTACGCTTACACACAATTACCGAGCTGGATTCCAAATTTCATCCTTCTAGGTCATCTGGAAGTAGGTTAGATTTAGGTACTATATGTCAGTCAGTCAGTCCTAAAATTTACGACTTTTTGACCTTCATATCTTTATAACCGTTTGAGCTAGCTTCATGAAATTTGGGCTTCTAGATGTCCTTATGGATATAATTAAACACACGTAGTTTTATGTGTTTACGTTGAAGGGTCAAAAGTGGCACCATGTGGTTCGTGTAATATACACTTGGCGCTGGCTAGCCAGTTCCTTTGCTTGAACTTGGCTTGACACGCTGCCGCGTGTCTAGATGAAGAAATTATGTATTTATTTATACTATTGGCGGTGCTTGCTTCTTATTTACAACGTGTTACACCCAAGACTAAAAACCTGAAAAGTGTTTGTTCAGAATCGAGAATGGAATCGATTGCAGTATATCTTAACATGGGTATACTTTTTCTTTAATTTTCCAATTTTTTACGTGTCGAGTCTAAAAGTTTCGAATACTTCAGATTACCATACTCTCGCGAGGTTATGAGATAGAGGTTGAATATTTAATAATGGCTGGCAGCTTTGAAAAAATTGTTTTTAGGGTTCCGTACCTCGAAAGGAAAAAACGGAACCCTTATAGGATCACTTTGTTGTCCGTCTGTCTGTCTGTCTGTCTGTCTGTCTGTCTGTCAAGACCATTTTTCTCAGGAACGCGTGGAGGTATCAAGCTGAAATTTATATCAAATACTCAGGTATATTGTCCCTTGGAGCTGTGAAAAAATCAAACTTAAAAGCCCACGCAATCAAAAGATACAGTCGTTTATGCTGCAATTTTAGAGTTTTTCGGCACTCGCAAAACCTACGGGGTACTTCCCGTGAACTCAGAAACTTGAAATTTGGCACGAAGCAACGTCATATAGCATAGACAATGGAAAAATTACAAAACGTAGACATTTTTAGTAAAATCATACAAAAAAATATTTTTTTAAATTCTAAACTTACTACCTTTTTCCTCGTAAACGCATGGAGGTATTAAATTGAAATTCATGTCAAATACTCATGGCTATAGGACCTTTCAGATGTCGAAAAAACCAAACTTTTATGTCAACGCAATCAAAAGAAATAGCAATTTAAGTCGCATATTTTAAAAACTGAGTACTCGCAAGAAACTCAAAACCTAAAGGGTACTTCCCGTAAACTTAGAAACTTGAAACTTGGCACGAAGCAACGTCATATAGCATAGACAACGGAAAAATTACGAAAAGTGGACATTTTTAGTAAAATCGTACAAAAAATATTTTTTTTAATTTTAAACTTACTACCTTTTTCCTCGTAGAGGTATTAAATTTAAATTCAATTTTACGCGTAGAGGTATTAAATTTAAATTCATATCAAATACTCAGGTCTATAATAACTTTCAGCTGTAACAAAATCAATTTTCTATGTCAATGCATTGGGTGAACTTTTACTTATATACCTACATGTTTGTACGGAACCCTCGGTGCGCGAGTCCGACTCGCACTTGGCCGGTTTTTAATATCAATATTGCCAAGATTATTATGGGCAATTAAACTGCTCGAGTGATTTTACTTAGTCTGAATTCATCAATGCGCCACCCCATTATTCAAGTTAAGCCAGTAAAATAATGATCCCATCAAAAACATAAATGTGAAAGGCTGCCAAGTTCTATACTATGGGAATGCTTCGCCTATAATAAGTGAGATCTGAATAAGTACCAAGTTCCATAAAAATACCTCAAATCATAAATAGTTATAGGAATGCACACTTGATTTCCAGCAGTTTTTAAGGTACATTTTGAATAAGTATCACGTTACATAGAAATACCTAAAATTATAATAGTCAGAGAAACGCACACCGGTTTTTTTAGCAGTTTCCTGATAACATTTATTATTTTCAGTACTTTTTAATGATGTTACTTGGCAAGTTTTCACACACCACACACCTTTTCAATGCAATGAATCGACACCTTTGGACTGCAATGTGTCAATTATATAATTTTCTATTAAAACTTGCCAAGTTACATCATTAAAAAGTACTGAAAATAATAAATGTTATCAGGAAACTGCTAAAAAAACCGGTGTGCGTTTCTCTGACTATTATAATTTTAGGTATTTCTATGTAACGAGATACTTATTCAAAATGTACCTTAGAAACTGCTGGAAATCAAGTGGGCATTCCTATAACTATTTATGATTTGAGGTATTTTTATGGAACTTGGTACTTATTCAGATCTCACTTCTTTTATAGGCGAAGCATTCCCATAGTATCGAACTTGGCAGCCTTTCACATTTATGTTTTTGATGGGATTTCATTTATTTTTGTTAGGTGTAGGTTTTTTATTATTTTTTTATCACTTTTGCTTTAGGAAATGTCTAATTCCACTTAGGTATGTACTTTATACTATAACCCTTTATACTAAGCGTCTAATTCTATTTTACTATTTATTTATAGGTGATTTTTACAAATAAACTGGCTCCCTACACCTATAAAATGTACCTACTTACATATAATTACATACTTCAATAACGTACTTTATTCTGTTTGTAAGTACGCTACCTACATGGATAATTAATAACTTGGTAATACCTACCTACCAGTAGGTATTATAATTGGTGGCCTATTATGTAGCCCTAGAAGTGCACCATCCCATCTCATCCCGTGGCGTATCGGAGGGTGAGATGGGCAGTACTATATATAATTCCACCTTAGAGTATATATGATTTCCATGTTCTTGAATCTGCGATTTTATTAGTTGTAAAATTAGAAATTATTTAGACTATGCGAGAAAAAATAGTCTTTTCATTTTTGTTTGACTGATTTAGCGCACCTAGTGTACCTAGTGACCTGCTTTGCACTTCGTAAATCGTGGGTTCGGTTCCCGCAACAGACACACACAGAGTGGTGAACAATTTTATTGTTCTTGTCTTTAAGACAAACATGTATTGTCTTAAATTGGTATGTATCTAAATTTAAATAAGTCTTATCTCATTCCCACTCCATACCTACTTATAGTAGAACAAAATTACACATTCGTTGTTTTCGAAACTGACTCACACTTGGCCGTTTTCAGATTTTTACTTTATTTCGACCTAAAGACAAACCTTCGAGCCAAATTTCAGGTCGGTACGACCATTGGAAGATAGACCCATTTAGTTCATTATGACTTCATAGTAGAACAAAGTTACACCTTCGCTATTTTTAAAACTGACTCACACTTGGCCGTTTTCAGATTTCTTCCTTTACTTTGACCTTAAGACCTATCTCCATGCCAAATTTCAAGTCAGTACGACCATTGGAAGTGGTCTAGGTTTTTGATGAGTCAGTGAGTCAGTGAGTGAGTGTATAGTAAAAATAGCGATTTTCTGACGTCAATATCTCAAGAACTGCTATAGGTAGAATAATGAAATTTTGTATTCTAGACAATTAAGGGGATGTCAACAGACACTCGAAATTTCATATGCGTAGATAAAATATATTTTGAGTTATAGGGTGGTCGAAATTGGCCCGAAATGGTTCGTGTAATATTACCCACGGCCGGTGTGTCGCTTTTTTTTGCTCGAACTTGGCGGACACACTGCCGTGTGTCTAGATAAACAGCTCTGTGCAAGTGTACACGACTGCTTTATTTGATGAATTTTTGGTGGTCTGAAATATTTTTAGGCAGAATTTTAGCATTAAAAGTAATAATAACGCATAATAAACATAGAAACTTGTTAGTTATTATGTATATATATGTTTTAAGGTTAACAAATATTGCAGTCACAAAGTAGTTGCATAGTTACCGGAATGTGTAGACATGTGTCGAGTTGTTACTAAAAGTAGAAACGTCGTTACTAGATTCACAAAATGGCTCCTTGTACTTTTCTGTTTCCAGATATTCTCAAAGTTTACCTCGAGGCATCCCTTGGTCAGTCACTGGTGTGACGGAAGAGGATTACAAAAAACTATTAGGTACCAGTTATAACAATACGATGAAGTAGCTAGTTACTAAATCATGATGTACTTTTATGATGAACAGACCTCGGAATTTGTAATAACACTTTAAAATTTCAAATATCTATTGTCTGAAATAAAATTTTATACATTATTTGACAGTACTCACTGGTGTTTGATTTTTATGCATTTTTGTAATGTTCTGGATGCGCCCATTTTAAAAAAACGTTTGTTATACGATTACCTACTCCAGCAATTATGAATAAAATTTGTTTTTGTTTTCTTGTTTGAATGGAAATACTACCAAGCATTGTTGGGCAAACAATTAACTAAATTACAAATTGACAATTGTAATTACTCAACGCAGTTACAATAACAATGAAAAAGTAAATTGAACCTCCAATTAAAAAATGCAATTACAAAATCAAATTTGTAATTGCTTATAAATAATATTTTGTAATTATAATTCGTAATTAATTACTTTAGCACCTACAAATTACTTTTGTGTCATAAAATATCTTTTTAAAATAATGTTTTCCAAATTAGCTTAAAAAAGCAAATAAGTAAGGCGATTCAAATAAATAGGACTTAAAATGGCCCTTCAGTATTTCCTTTTTATTTAATCTTTAACACTATTTTTATGAAATGTTTCTAACTACATATTTCATAAAATTAGTCTTAAATGTGTGCGTGCGATGGACAAGTTTTTCGCCAGGTAAGAACCCGTGCGTACATCAGACCATCTTTCGGAATTCCGTTGCCTATTTATTTTATTGGTATTTAATCACAAAAAGTAATTAATTAGGTACACCCAATACTGCGACCAAGGTTGTCCCAATAGATTATGGTTCTGATCTGATGATGGAATTTAAGAAGAATTGTCGTTAACTATCTCTTTATTATAGAGAAGTGAGGGCACTGGAGTCGCTTAGATTACATTTTATGATGAATTGACTAATGATTCAATTATGTTGTTGTCTAAAACCTACATTTCATACTCAAGTAGTGCACATATTTTTGGATCGAATTATTGAATTCCCCTCGTTTTTACCTTTGGCTGATGCTTCCAACCATTTTTTGGTCTGCCTAATTTAATTGAGTAATAGTATGAAAAATAATTCACTAATTAACCTTATTTTTATGCTATAGAGTGCATAGATTTTACTAATTGCTCAGTAGTTTGGTAAATCTAAGCATGTTTTGTTATTATTTTTCTCATGTAAGTGAATTACTATTATTCTTTTGAGGAAATAAAGATCTATAAACCGAATAATTCGATTAAAAAACATTGGCACTAATTTATTATGAAATGACACGCATCAAAGCAATGGAACAGTTTGACAATCTTTGGTATTTTATGTAAATTTTTGGTTACAATGTTTCTACACAGTTAAGTAACGTTACGACACACTGTGTATACTTAATATAAAGTGGTAACGAAGTTACTACACTGTTACTACACGTTACCACTTTTCGTTCCTAGTTTTGACATCTGGTCACAAACTGAACGCAAGGTGTATAAAAATGTTTCGAAACAAATGTGACCGAATAGTGTGAACACTGCGTCGACTCTTAGTTACTGAAAAAAATCTGGTCGCATTGTGTGGACACTGTTACCACACGAAGAAACCAAAACTCAACACAGACGCGAAGTGTAGTAACTGTTTCGACACTTCTGGGTTTATGTTACTACTTTGAAAATCCTGCGGCCAGAATGGTTATATGGGGCGTTAAATTCGGGGTAACAAACCATACAAACTTCCACCCCCCATTTTAGGGAAGTGGGGGGTTAGAAAGAGACAAAAAGTAGCCTATGTCACTCTCCATCCCTTCAACTATCTACATTTAAAAAATCACGTCAATTCGTCGCCCCGTTTTGCCGTGAAAGACGGACAAACAAACACACACATGTATACACTTTCCCATTTATAATATTAGTATGGATTAGGCCTTTTCTTTTTAAAACTAAGTAGATAATATAGAAAGTCATGGGATAGTTTTAAAAAAACCGGACAAGTGCGTGTCGGACCACGCATAATGGAGGGTTCCGTACCTTGAATTGAATAAGAACCAAACTAATACCAAAAGGTAGTATCTGATGCCTATGGAAGAAGTTGTTTTGAAATAAGTCAAAAATGGCTGAACTAATAATTTTCAAAAAAAAAATCGTTGAAAGTATGTGATAAGGCGCATCTTCTCAATTTTTTTCATATTTTTAGGGTTCCGTACCTCGAAAGGAAAAAACGGAACCCTTATAGGATCACTTTGTTGTCCGTCTGTCTGTCTGCCTGTCTGTCTGTCTGTCTGTCTGTCTGTCTGTCTGTCTGTCTGTCTGTCTGTCTGTCTGTCTGTCTATCTGTCTGTCAAGACCATTTTTCTCAGGAACGCGTGTAGGTATCAAGCTGAAATTTATATCAAATACTCAGGTCTATTGTCTCTTGGAGCTGTGAAAAAATCAAACTTAAAAGCCAACGCAATCAAAAGATACAGTCGTTTATGCTGCAAATATTAGAGTTTTTCGGCACTCGCAAAACCTACGGGGTACTTCCCGTGAACTCAGAAACTTGAAATTTGGCACAAAGCAACGTCATATAGCATAGACAACGGAAAAATTACAAAAAGTAGATTTTTTTTGTAAAATCATACATTTTTTTTTTTTTTAATTTTAAACTTACTACCTTTTTCCTCGTAAACGCGTAGAGGTATTAAATTGAAATTCATGTCAAATACTCAGGGCTATAGGACCTTTTAGATGTAGCAAAACCAAACTTTTATGTCAACGCAATCAAAAGAAATAGCAATTTAAGTTGCATATTTTGAAACTGAGTACTTGCAAGAAACTCAAAACCTAAAGGGTACTTCCCGTAAACTCAGAAACTTGAAACTTGGCACGAAGAAATGTCATATAGCACAGACAAAGGAAAAATTACGAAAAGTAGACATTTTTAGTAAAATCATACAAAAAATATTTTTTTAAATTTTAAACTTACTACCTTTTTCCTCGTAAACGCGTGGAGGTATTAAATTGAAATTCATGTCAAATACTCAGGGCTATAGGACCTTTTAGATGTAGCAAAACCAAACTTTTATGTCAACGCTATCAAAAGAAATATTAGCAATTTATGTTGCATATTTTGAAACAGTACTTGCAAGAAACTCAAAACCTAAAGGGTACTTCCCGTAAACTCAGAAACTTGAAACTTGCCACGAAGAAATGTCATATAGCACAGACAAAGGAAAAATTACGAAAAGTAGACATTTTTACTAAAATTATACAAAAAAAAAATTTTTAAATTTTAAACTTACTACCTTTTCCCTCGTAAACGCGTAGAGGTATTAAATTGAAATTCATATCAAATACTCAGGTCTATAATACCTTTCAGCTGTAACAAAATCAAACTTCTACGTCAACGCAATGCGTGAACTTTTACTTATATACCTACAGGTTTGTTCGGAACCTTCGGTGCGCGAGTCCGACTCGCACTTGGCCGGTTTTTTTCACTGTAAATAGTGTCATGTAGGTTGTCATTGTCAAAGTATGTCATCTTATGTCATGTCTAGACCCCGGACTCTTGTGGCAATGACGTCACAATAGGGTGATTTGGGGAGTAAACGGGACGGTGCTATGAAACACGGTTAAAAACTCGGTTGTTAACCAAATACATTAAATTAGACATTTTTAACAATATTACTTAGTAAGTTGATTAATATTATCGTTTGCTATATTACTTGCAAACCATGCATTTGTACGTTAAACTGGCATTGATTTTGTCGGCCACTCGCTCCTTGTTCGTCACAAATGTCACCAAGCCAGTTTAAAGTACAATTGTATGGTTTGCACTAAAAAATAATATTGATCAACTTACTAGATAATTTTGTTGAAAATATCTAATTAAACAGTATTCGGTTAACAACCGAGTTTTTAACCGTGTTTTATAGCACCGTCCCGTTTACTCCCCAAATCACCCTATTGTGACGTCATTGCCACAAGAGTCCGGGGTCTAGTCATGTCATACAAATTGACAAAGTAGGTTGACATGGCATGACACATGTAGAGATGTGACGACAACGAGTGAAGAGTTAACAAGGAAAACGAAACATACGAATATTTTTCGAAATAATTTACTGATTGAAAAATTAATACTCCAGATTAATTAGCAATAATAAAAATAGTTTGGGGTGTCTGAGGTTTTTAGTGGGTCAAGTAACACGTTGTATTTAATATTTGTTCTGTGAACCAAACCTTCCACGTCTCAACCTATATTATATGAAACAAAAGCCTGCCAAATCCTCATAACATAACGCTCCGGTATAAAGAAGGAAGCCCGCACTTAACGTGTAAGATGTCAGTAGATTGGAGGGCCCTTCAAAGGATGCGTCAAAGAGTACCGGATGTGTCAATTTGGCGCCATCTTGAAATCAGAACTTGTGCCTTTTTGTATTACTTGACCTAGAAGCTGGAGGGGTTAGAATAACAAGGGTAGTATTATATACGGTGTAACAATTTTTTTTCCGGAATTTTTTTTTTTTGTTTTAGAACTGTCTTTTTTAATTTCATACCTATCAATTTGAGTTTATTATAAGGAAATACATAATAAGAATATAACATAAAACTATAGCTTAAAACTAAAATTAAAAATATTACATAACAAATTAACAAAATCTGTACATTACAGGTAAAAAACTGGTTCAAGTTCGGAACCCGACGGACGAGTGCCCAGAACGTTGGCAGAGTTTTATACTTTTTTTTTTTTTTTTGATTTTTTTTATTCTTAGTTTTTCATTATTAGAATACGATACCACTTACAGGATCACCAGCATTTTTGTTACATAGAAATCTAGTAAATTAGGTAATAGTTTGTAGAAGCGTCAGTATGGCGGTAAGACGTCAGACTTTCAATCCGGAGGTCTCGCCGGAGTTTCGAACCCTGAATAGTTATACCTACCACGGGACTTAATCGCGTACACTTCCTTCTTTTCCTGACTTTTCGAGCGTGCCGTAACGCTCGCGTTCGCAGGTAGACTGGTGAGGAATTGTAACATTTGTAACCGTAATAATTAGTGAAAATTGTGTGAGTTTAAATTAGTGCATTTACAGTTCCAATCGCTTCAAAGGAAAACATTGTGTGGAAATCGGAACTAATCCAAACAAAGCCTAAAAGTCTCTTAATTTAGCCTTAAACCGCTGATCCAATGATGATGAAATTAGGTACCAGTCGCCATCAAATATATCGGAGCGGCCACGGTACTAAAAATATCTGAACATGCACCTTATCCCCTTGACAATAGAGACGTTGTTTATATATTTGTGACCACCTTGGCCGCTCCGATATATTTGATGGCGACCGTACCTTACCTATGGAGATACCTAGTTTGAGTGTCGCTCGACTTCTCAAGGAAGGATCGGATGGTTTTTATCACTGAAATCAACCCTTTGGGGTTGAAAAAGGAGGAAAGGAGGAAAAAGTCGAGAGCAGAGGCTAGTTTAAACTTACATATGTTTTGGCTACACAAGAACTTAACGCCTAGTAAATATCGTAACATTGCAACGACAATATAATACCCCTATGATTGCAGGCGCCCGTAGGCTAAAGTGGCTACTATAAAACTGACTGTATGCTTGTTCAATGCGCATACCCTTGAACCATAATACATAAAATAAATTATATGTTTATTATTTAATCGTATGGCATGCAACGTTAGGCAATCAGAGAACAGCTTTGAGGTTGTTAAGCCAGGAAACTACGTCGGGTGTCAGAGCATCCAAATCCTCGGCTGGGCCTGGATAGGAGTGAAGAGGGCAGCGCCGAAATATGTGCTCAGTGCTGAATTATGTGTTGAAAACTCAGTAAGTACTTAGGGAAATATTATCGCAGTAGAATAAATTTAGCACTCACGATAACTCTCCTCGTTTTCCTGATGCTTTATAAAATCAGTTATGCTTTCCGTAGTTAGTGTTTAAGATCATTTTGTGATTAGAATAGTAGATTGTACACCAAGGGGATAAAGCACTGTTTTATGTCACGGGCGCAATATTGAATCCTGAACGTAACGAAGGACTCCAGATTTTAATCCCGAGCGTAGCGAGGGGTTTATGACTTAATTCCCGAGCGAAGCGAGGGAATTAAGACTGAGTCCTGAGTGCAGTGAGGGGTTCAAGCGCGCCCGTGACAAAAACAGCTTTATCCCCGAGGAGTATACTCTACTTTTCTCACCTCTTGCGAGACAATAAAATAGCTAAGGCTACTAGAAACGGATTTTTATTAAAGTAAATCAAAAGTAAAAACCGGCCAAGTGCGTGTCGGACCACACATAGGAGGGTTCCGTACCTTCAATGGAACCAAACTAATACCAAAAGGTCGTATCTGGTGCCTATGGTTTTTTGGAGATAACTCAAAAATAGCTAAACCGATAATGTTCAAAACAATTTGCGTAGAAAGTATATGATAAGACGCATCTCCTCAATTTTTTTCATATTTTTGGAGTTACGGTTCAAAAGTTACAGGGGGGGGGGGCACAACTTTTCTGACTTTCGAAGCGATTATTTCAGAAAATATTCACTTAATCACAAAATGGTCAAAGAAACCTCAATGTTATTTTTAAAGACCTATCATTGATGTGTCACATGTTGTCATTTAGTCAAAAAAAATAGTTACATGTATGGAGCGCCCCCCCCCCCCTAATTTTTTTTTTTCAAATCTACATAACTAAGTAGCGGCATACAAAATACACCTTATGTGTAAATTTTATTCAGATACGTCGTATAGTTTCCGAGTAAAATGGCTGTGACATACGGATGGACAGACATACAGACAGACATGACGAATCCATAAGGGTTCCGTTTTTTGCCATTTGGCTACGGAACCCTAAAAATTTATTCTTGATACATTAGTCCATTTTATTCAAATTTTATCTTCAATTTTTATAGAACCTGCAGTTTTACTCCGTATACTGCAGCGTCTTATGACACTCGCGGCATTTGTTTTAGGTATTTAAAAAAGGTGGCCAGCACGATTTTCCGAATAAATTCGATTTTCAAATCAGTTCGACGCGGCGGCGCGGGCCCCGGCTGGCGTCGCGGGGCTGTGCACCGTGCGGACTTTACCAAATTAGACTTTAAGCACATAACAATAAGAACTATGGGAAGTGAAATCACATTATTAACCAGCGGGTTATAATGAGATTTAGTACAACATTATAACCCGGCTAAAGCCAAGGGCTATAATGATTTGCTTTCGGTGAGGTTTGCATGATATATAATTTGGCATTGTCGAGCAGGTGGTGTGAAAAGTATATTATGTGCTTGTGTAATCTACGCAATTTAGTTCCAATAGTGTTTCAGATGACAAAAAAATAAGTCTCGCTAAGTTTCTTACGCTGGTTCTTCTCAGTTGAGGCTCTTTTCCGAACCGGTGGTAGGTTATTGCCGTCCCTTAATCTGGTTTTAAAATGATTTTAATTCAATACGTTTATTAAACCAGTGTGCATGTTTTATTTCATTACCGTGCGTCCGTGTATAACATGTGTAATGGTTTAGTGTTAGGCTATCCTGATTCCTCATAGTGTCAGTATTTGAGTTTCTGAACAACCACCCGCACTACCGCTGCCATGCCGCCGTCGGCCTCCGCTTGGTCACACAGAACACAAGCCTTATCGAGCTTACTGTGGGACTATTATTTGTGTAAGATTGTCTTATAATATTTAATTAATATTATTCATTTACAAAAATCTTGGAGTCTGAACAAGACTTGAACTAATGACGAACTTATTGAGAACGAAATAAAACAACTAAAAACGGATTATATCTCGTGTACTGAGTTTAAATTACATCCCGACATTTCGAACACTTTACAGCGTTCGTGGTCAACGGGTCGACTGAGAAAAACCCCCACCACGAACCACCCCGTTGACCACGAACGCACACGAGATATAATCCGTTTTTAGTTGTTTTATTTCATGAATAACTATCGCGGCAACCAAAGACAATATTATTGAGAACACCTAAATGTGGGTAATAAACTTCATTTTAAAAGAATACAGAATAATTATATAAAGTATAAAATTCACTATGACATCGTTATCTTTTATCCACTCGTAATAGCCTTAATTTCTCGCCATTTGCAATTAAATTTCAAACGCCGCCAATAAAAAACAGGGAACCGATAAAAGTTCATCATTATTACAAAATTCCAATTATCATAAAAGCGTTGGACACCCCTACCCTGGCCCTGTGTTCTAGTAACTTCCCGAGTCAGGGGTTTGGGACTCAGACAAACCAATTTAGAGGGACCTTAGAATCCGTAATCGAACGAGCGGAGCGAAGTGAAGTTCTTTCAAACAACTTCGGCTACCTAGACGTCTGTGCATTTCGATGGTTAGTAACGTTTTTCTGATCTTTATGAAATTTGTTGGGGTTGTAGCAGAGATACATATAATTTGAGAGTTCGTATATGAGCAGGATCAATCAAGGGGTTGTGGAGCTAGACGGCGAAAAAAAATCTTCAGAATGGTCTTGTTATATTGGTAATCTCGTTTGCAAGTAAATCACGAGTCTTCAGTTCGAGGCGGACTACTCGTACCTGTTTCACGAAAAATACGCTCCGAGCGACATCGCTGGGATGAGGCTCGGATTTAAACACTGTCGACAGCAAGCGTGTGAAACAATTATGATGTATGAGCTCCATTGTCAGGTTCAGGATACTGAGCGGCAAATTGAAGCGTTATGTTGAAGGAGGCGAAAACGCTCGGGGCGTTTATTACGAACGAAGCATAAATGTCTCTGTGGCGAGCGTTTGGCGAAGTGACCAGCATGGCGTCGGGTTTCCAAGATATGTGACTAGCGTCCAACTGAGGACACTCCCATATGCCTGCATTTGTTTGAATTGGATGCTAGCAGCCTCTAAGTTTGCATCTGCCTACAAGTAAGGCCAAGTGTGATGGCTTTTTCACCAGACTGCTATCGACCTTGAGCCATCATGGCCATATGTAAAGGATGGAGCTGTACGATGGAACGAGATTGCTGTACGAGCGGCTGATGACGCGCCGGATGAGAGGTGCGGGACGCAGCGTCGAAGATCCTGGGCGCTCGGACGGCAGTCGGTGAGTTAAATCTGCAATGCGCACGCGCCGCTAAGAGCTATTTTATTTGTATTTAAACCTAGTAATAAACCTGTAGAAGAAATTACTGGAGTTTCTTATTGTCCGCCTGGACAATCGCAATATCGTTTTCTTCCTCTAACCTATAGCTACGTCTGCGTCCCATTGATAACCCATGATGGTCCATGGACCATACCATGGTATAGAGTAGCTTTAAGGCGATTGTTCGGTGAGCATCTCATAATAGCAATGTTATCTTCATTAATTAATTACATCTCAATCTACCATCATCTTGATGCCTTTAGATCTTTGGATTCTTTGAAAGTATAAGACTGGATAGTTTTAGCATTATATTTCAACTATTTTTAATCAAGCATATTGATGCTTATTCCCGTTTTTATTTGTAACGTATATTATCACAAATTGAAAACATGATATCCATTACAATTTTCAATGAAAATGAAAGATGAACTATGAAAGAGCATGGATAACCACAGGATACAATTTCAGCTTGATAACTTCACGCGTTCCTGAGAAAAAGGGTTTTGACAGACGGACGGACGGACAACAAAGTGATCCTATAAGGGTTCCGTTTTTCATTTCGAGGTACGGAACCCTAAAAATTAATAAATAAATCCTATAAGTTTTAGCAGCAACGTCTTAGCCTTAGATACCGACTCTTTAGCAACTTTTCGAAGATTTCGACTCTCGTCTAGCAACTACCTGATTTGCCAATAAAAAAATAGGTACTTATACCAATCCTTTTAATATGTAGGTACTCGTAATGTAATAACTAAGGTACCCATACCCAATACAATATCGCTTAAGTAACAATTCAAGCAATCGCTTATAGACCCGTACCGATAAATTATGAAGTTTCAATAATATTAAAGATGCTTATTATTCGCATACAGAGTTCAGGCCATCCAACTTAGCTAATAATAATAATTTGTGTCATTCTAGGTTGTTGCGTAGGTAGAAACTTAGACATTTCTTTTTTTTAACATTATTCGTTAAATAGAAAATTAGAGATCAAAATTGTTTTTTCACTGTAACAGCAAAGTTGTTACTGACACACGGACGCGTTTTGTGTCACTTTCGTCAATGGGAATACTGACGTTCAATCAGCACATATATGTGGACTTTTACAAGCCTATATAAAATTAGAGTTGATCGATTAGGTACTGTGCTTTCTAATATATCGGTATCTATTATTTGAATAAATTTGTGCCATATTAATCAATGATATTTATTTACTTTAATTTTTTTTCTTGTATGTTAACAGTACAATAAAATATTAAAGTTATTAAAGTTTGCATCAATATTTTTATAAAAGCGTATCGAAACAATGTTTGAAATTTGTGTCATTATAATCAATGGTTTATTGTTATTTTTCAGAATGAAAACTTGTTTTGCGTAAAGGGCATGCGCGGGGAAGGGTAAGGCGCGGGCGGGGTTCATGTGCCGACCAGGCTGCCTAGCGGCTTGTTTGTTTTCTATTATTACTCTATGCATACATATAGAAATAGTAGTAATAAGTGCGACAAAGACAAACAGCGATTTTTTGTCGCTCTTCTTTATTTTTCATAGTAAAGAAAGCAATAATATAAAACTTAAGTAAGTTAAGGATAATTAATGTAAACGTAGTCCATAAGGGACTGCAACGGCGGATCTGTGTGCCACGGTAAACATAGTTTACCATTTAAACAGTATTTTGGCAAATTGTCACAGATAATTTGTAACTAATAAATATGTAATTTATGCATCAAGGCGGTTTGTTTACAGAGTGGCTATCGTGAAACGCGAAAATCGAAATATCGTTATCTGCCTCTCGGTTGGACTAGCAAAGGGCCGGGCTGGACTTAATAAATTTTTCATCAGTGTGATGTCATAATAAGGCTGTTTTTATTAACTTATCGTATATAACACATAAAAATAAGCAACTTTTCTTTAACACATTTTTTTTTAACTCAATAATTTCGAAGTTCCATAACTTCGAAATTATTGAGTTAAAAAAAAATGTGTTAAAGAAAAGTTCAGTTAAGGCCCTGAAGGTTAAGTACAATTTGGACTATTTTGGTTGGAATGGTGTCATTATGACACATACTTTATTTTGTAGAATGTGTTAAAATAAGCAAGTTTTATAAGAAACATTTTTTTACCCAAAAACATCGAAGTTACCAGACTTTGAAGATTGACTACATGGACTAATTTGGACTTAAAAAATAAAATGGCGACGGGGTATCATTATGACGTGTACTTTTAATGATTTGTTCCGTATAGAATACGCTAAAATAAGCGTCTTTTATTTGAAAAACTTTTCCCTAAAATCAAAAATGGCCGAGATAATGGACTTTGAACTTGTACATAATTTGGACCTCAAAAAAAAAATCATCGACGGGACGTCATTATAACGTGTACATTTTATGATTTTGACGTATAGAATACGCTAAAATAAGCGTGTTTTACTTGAGAAACTTTTCTCTAAAATCAAAAATTGCCGAGACAATGGACTAACTTGTATATAATTTGGACTTCAAAAAAATACCATTGACGGGACGTTATTATAACAAGTAATTTTTATGATTATTCTGTATAGAATACGCTAAAATAAGCGTGTTTTATTTGAAAAACTATTCTCTAAAATCAAAAATTGCCGATATAATGGACTTTGAACTTGTATATCGGGACACCATTATAACGTGTACTTTTTATGATTTTTCCGTATAGAATACGCTAAAATAAGCATGTTTTATTTGAAAAACTTTTCTCTAAAATCAAAAATGGCTGAGATAATGGACTGCGAACTTGCATATAATTTGGACTTCGAAAAAAAACCATCGACGGGACTTCATTATAACGTGTACTTTTTATGATTATTCCGTATAGAATATGCTAAAATAAGCGTGTTTTATTTTAAAACTTTTCTTCATAATCAAAAATGGCCGAGATAATGGACTTTGAACTTGCATATCGAGACGTCATTATAACGTGTACTTTTTATGATTTTCCCGTATAGAATACGCTAAAAAAAGCGTGTTTTACTCAAGTAACTTTTCTCTAAAATCAAAAATGGCCGAGATAATGGACTCTGAACTTGTATATAATTTTGACTTCGAAAAAACAACCAGCGATGGGGTATCATTATATAGCATATTTTTTATGATTTTACCGTATAGAATACGCTAAAATAAGCATGTTTTATTTGACAAACTTTTCTCCAAAATCAAAATGGCTGATTGGACATGAAACTTGTATATCATTTGGACTTCGAAAAAAAACCGTCGACGGGACTTCATTATAACGTGTACTTTTTATGATTTTGTCGTATAGAATACGCTAAAATAAGCTTGTTTAATTTGAGAAACTTTTCTCTAAAATAAAAAATGGCCGTGATAATGGACTTTGAACTTGTATATATGTAAAAGCGTGTTTCATTCGACAAACTTTTTTCTAAAATCAAAAATGGCCGAGATAAATGGACTTTGAACTTGTATATATTTTGGACTTCAAAATAAAACCATCGACGGGACGTCATTATAACGTGTACTTTTTATGATTATTCTGTACAGAATACGCTAAAATAAGCGTGTTTTATTTGAGAAACTTTTCTCTAAAATCAAAAATGGCCGAGATAATAGACGTTGAACATGTATATAATTAGGATTTCGAAAAAAATCCATCGACGGGACGTCATTATAACATGTACTTTTTATGATTTTTCCATATAGAATACGCTAAAATAAGCGTGTTTTACTTACGAAACTTTTCTCTAAAATCAAAAATGGCCGAGATAATGGTCTCTGAACTTGTATATAATTTGGACTTCGAAAAAAACCATCGACGGAACTTCAGTAAAACGTGTACTTTTTATGATTATTCCGTATAAAGTATGCTAAAATAAGTGTGGTTTATTTGAAAAACTTTTCTTTATAATCATAAATGGCCGAGATAATGGACTTTGAACTTGTATATCGAGACGTCATTATAACGTGTACATTTTATGATTTTTCCGTCATGAATACGCTAAAATAAGCGTGTTTTACTTAAGAAACTTTTCTCTAAAATCAAAAATGGCCGAAATAATGGACTTTGAACTTGTATATTATTTGGATTTCGAAAAAAACCATCGACGGGACGTCATTATAACTTTTCTCTCAAATCAAAAATGGCCGAGATAATGGACTTTGAACTTACATATTATTTGGATTTAAAAAAAAACCATCGACGGGACGTCATTATAACATGTACTTTTTATGAGTTTTCCATATAGAATACGCTAAAATAAGCGTGTTTTATTTAAAAAACTTTTCTCTCAATTCAAAAATGGCCGTGATAATGGACTTTGAACTTATATATTATATGGATTTCGAAAAAAAACCATCGACGGGATGTCATTATAACATGTCCTTTTTATGATTTTTCCATATAGAATACGCTAAAATAAGCGTGTTTTATTTAAAAAACTTTGCTCTAAAATAAAAAAACCGGCCAAGTGCGAGTCGGACTCGCGCACCGAGGGTTCCGTACAAACCTATAACAAGCAAAAGTTGTAGTATGTTTATTACTAATTTCAATTTAATACCTCTACGCGTTTACGAGGAAAAAGTTAGTAAGTTTAAAATTTAAAAAAATATTTTTTGTATGATTTTACTAAAAATGTCTACTTTTCGTAATTTTTCCTCTATCTGTGCTATATGAAGTTTCTTCGTGCCAAGTTTCAAGTTTCTGAGTTTACGCGAAGTACCCTTTAGGTTTTGAGTTTCTTGCAAGTACTCAGTTTCAAAATATGCGACTTAAATTGCTATTTCTTTTGATTGGGATGACATAAAAGTTTGGTTTTGCTACATCTGAAAGATTCTATAGCCCTGAGTATTTGACATGAATTTCAATTTAATACCTTTACGCGTTTACGAGGAAAAAGGTAGTAAGTTTAAAATTTAAAAAAATATGATTTTGTATGATTTAACTAAAAATGTCTACGTTTTGTAATTTTTCCATTGTCTATGCTCTATGACGTTGCTTTGTGCCAAATTTCAATTTTCTAAGTTAACGGGAAGTACCCCGTAGGTTTTGCGAGTGCCGAAAAACTATAAAATTTGCAGCATAAACGACTGTATCTTTTGATTGCGTTAGCTTATAAGTTTGATTTTTTCACAGCTCCAAGGGACAATAGACCTGAATATTTGATATAAATTTCAGCTTGATACCTCCACGCGTTCCTGAGAAAAATGGTCTTGACAGACAGACAGACAGACGGACAACAAAGTGATCCTATAAGGGTTCCGTTTTTTCCTTTCGATGTACGGAACCCTAAAAATGGCCGAGGTAATGAACTCTGAACTTGTTCCTCCTTTTTGTAAAGGGTCGGCAACGCGCATGTGACACCTCTGGTGTTCCAGGCATCCATATGCTACTGCTTACCATCTGGGGGGCCGTATGCTTGTTTGCCACGTTGTGGTATAAAAAAAAAGAGTAAAATAAGAATACAATTAAACAAAATAAACGGAATAAAAACAGAATCAATACAAAATGACAAAATAAAAACAAAATACAGACGAAAAGAAAAAACAAAAATAAAACAAAAGTAAAAAAAAATACGTTATTGTCGTGGAACACTCCGTTAGAACGAAGTAATATTATTTAATTTTTGACTTTTTCGTATTTTTTGTCGTTTTTGAATTTTTTGAATTTTTGAGATTTTTGAGATTTTTGAGATTTTTAAGATTTTTGAGATTTTTGAGATTTTTGAGATTTTTGAGATTTTTGAGATCTTTGAGATCTTTGAGATTTTTGAGATTTTGAGATTTTTGTGATTTTTGTGATTTTTGTGATTTTTGTGATTTTTGAAATTTTTGATATTATAGAAATTTTTAACTTGACTTTTTTCACTTTGTCACTTCTCACTTTCACTGTCACTTCTATTCACTTTATTCTATTTTTCATTTTTTTTATTTCATTCCATGTCACATGTTTTTCAATGCTGTTTCGTGACGGTCACGTGACTTTTTTTCGCCTAGCCCCCCATCCGCGAACCGTCCGATAAGGAACTTCGTTCCAATAAAACAGCACTAAATAAAAATATTACGTTGCGTTTTCTACCCATAATTCACGATGCTTGAAATCTTCGAAAATGTACTCAACAGTCTAGTCAAAACACAAACAAAGCGGCTACCGCTCAAAAAGGTACGTATTGGCGAGACACGCACGAGTTCATTGCCCTACTCGCCGGCTTCCCGCGACTCGCTCCTCCGCTCAGTTCCTTTGTCGAGTATGTCAGCTTTATCACCCCGCGCGCGCCTCCGTGAGCAAGTACCTACATCGTAACAGCTAAGATGCCAGCGCCTGGTTGACGCATGGATTAGCTTGTTAAGAAGCGAGCCGGGGGTCTACTTCTAGTGGTCATTACAGAAGTAAGCCGAACAGGCGTACCATCAAGGTCACGCGCTATAGTTAAGAAGATTTCCTCTGAACGCAAATATTGTTTGTTTAATTTTAGACGAAATATCATTGATGAAAGTGACACAAATTGAAATATCTACTTTAAAATCCCTTTTTGATGATTAGAATGTGAACTCTGATGACTTTAATAATTTATTAAAACGATAACAGCCTAAAAATACGAAATTACCAAGAAACTTAAATTTTCATTGCTTAATTTGACACATATTGATTTTATTGACATATTTTTAGGTGATGATATAGTTAATCCTTATTTTATGAACTCTAATTTTTTATACGTAGTTTTTTAGCGTTGTCATACTATATAAAATTGCACTCGACGTAAATGACACAAACTAGTTTTGTACAACAATAAAACTGTTATAAATACAAAACAGTTATATTTTCTAACTCTAATATTCTTTTACTCAAGTTATGGCAAGTTAAAATAGTTAACCTCAAATTTTTGAATTACAAAAAAAGCACCAATTGAATATGACACAAAACGCACTGAAAGATTCTCATGTACACACTGTATTTCCAACTTCAATAATAAGTGACTTTAGAATTTTCGAAACTTAACCCTCAAAATATTGCCAACGAGACGGGACTATTATACAAACTGTAATTAACAAACGAAACATAGGATAAATGTATCAGTGGCATCATTAATTAAGACAGTACGAACAATTTATTAGCCTTCATACCCTTGTCACTGTACATTTACCCCGCGAATAGTGGAGTGTATTAACATCTTAGACTGGGGGCCGTATTCTGATTTTAAAACACGTTTAGACACGGTGCCGTATCCTAATTTTAAAATATAGTCTAAAATAAATATAAAAAATAATTAAATATATGCAGAATAATCATAAAAAGTACACGTTATAATGACGTCCCGTCGATGGTTTTATTTTGAAGTCCAAAATATATACAAGTTCAAAGTCCATTTATCTCGGCCATTTTTGATTTTAGAGAAAAGTTTGCCGAATGAAACACGCTTTTACATATATACAAGTTCAAAGTCCATTATCACGGCCATTTTTTATTTTAGAGAAAAGTTTCTCAAATTAAACAAGCTTATTTTAGCGTATTCTATACGAAAAAATCATAAAAAGTACACGTTATAATGACGTCCCGTCGACGGTTTTTTTTCGAAGTCCAAATAATATACAAGTTCCATGTCCAATCGGCCATTTTCGATTTTAGAAAAAAAATTTTTAAAAATAAAACGCTTATTTTAGCGTATTCTATACGGAAAAATCATAAAAAGTTCAGGTTATAATGACGAAAACTATCGACAGGATAGTTTTTTTTTCAAATAAAAATTATATACAAGTTCAAACTCCATTATCTCGGCTATTTTTTAATTTAGAGAAAAGTTTCTCAAATATAACAAGCTTATTTTAGCGTATTCTATACGAAATATCATAAAAAGTACACGTTATAATAATGACGTCCCGTCGATGGTTTTTTTTCTTTAGATTTTAGATTTTAGAGGAAAGATTTTCAAATAAAACACGCTTATTTTAACGTATTCTATACGGTAAAATAATTAAAAGTATACCCTATCGCTGGTTTTTTTTTCTAAGTCCAAATTATATACAAGTTCAAAGTCCATTACCTCGGCCATTTTTGATTTTAGAGGAAAGTTTTTAAAATAAAACACGCTTATTTTAGCATATTCTATACGGAAAAGTCATAAAATGTACACGTTATTATGACGTCCCGTCGATGGTTTTTTTTCGAAGTCCAAATGATATACAAGTTCCATGTCCAATCAGCCATTTTTGATTTTAGAGAAAAGTTTTTCAAATAAAACATGCTTATGTAAGCGAATTCTATACGGTAAAATCATTAAAAGTATACCCCATCGCTGGTTTTTTTCGAAATCCATATTATATACAAGTTCAGAGTCCATTATCTCGGCCACTTTTGATTTTAGAGAAAAGTTTCTCGAATAAAACACACTTATTTTAGCGTATTCTATACGAAAAATCATAAAATGTACACGTTATATTATATTGACGTCCCGACGATGGTTTTTTTCGAAGTCCAAATGATATAAAAGTTCCATGTCCAATCGGCCATTTTTGATTTTAGAGAAAAGTTTTTTAAATAAAACACGCTTATTTTAACGTATTCTATACGGTAAAATTATTAAAAGTATTCCCCATCGCTGGTTTTTTTTTTTCTAAGTCCAAATTATATACAAGTTCAAAGTCCATTATCTCGGCCACTTTTGATTTTAGAGAAAAGTTTCTCGAATAAAACACACTTATTTTAGCGTATTCTATACGAAAAATCATAAAATATACACGTTATATTCACGTCCCGTCGATGGTTTTTTTCGAAGTCCAAATGATATAAAAGTTCCATGTCCAATCGGCCATTTTTGATTTTAGAGAAAAGTTTTTCAAATAAAACACGCTTATTTTAACGTATTCTATACGATAAAATAATTAAAAGTATACCCTATCGCTGGTTTTTTTTCTAAGTCCAAACAATATACAAGTTCAAAGTCCATTATCTCGGCCATTTTGATTTTAGAGAAATGCTTTTCAAATAAAACACGCTTATTTTAACGTATTCTAGACGGAAAAATCATAAAGAGTACACGTTATAGTCCAAATTTTACTCCATGTAGTCAATCTTCAAAGTATGGTAACTTCGAAGTTTTTGAGTAAAAAAAAATGTTTCTAATAAAACTTGCTTTAACACATTCTATACAATAAGACAAAAAAAATGTGTCATAATGATACCATCTCAACCAAAATAGTCCAAACTGTACTCAACCTTCGGGGCCCCATATCTTCAAAACTATTAAGTTAAAAAATGTGTTAAAGAAAAGCTGCTTGTTTTATGTATTTTATACGACAAGTTAATAAAAACATAGACTTATTATGATGACATCACACTGATGAAAAATTCATTAAGTCCAGCCCGGCCCTTTGCTAGTCCAACCGAGAGACAGATAACGAAATTTCGATTTTCTCGTTTCATGATTGGCACTCTGTAAACAAACCGCCTTAATGCATAAATCATGGCAAAATCAAATAAGTCGATCAATTGACTAATTTGAGGCCCAGGTGCGCTTCAGACCAGGTGGTGTCACCTAACGAAACTTCGGAGCGGGGCGGTGGCAGGTGGTGGGTAGGCATAAAAGCCGGCCCGCTGCGCCCGCACCGGCACGGGCCCGCCGCGGACACCGCCGCCGCGGCTGGGCCACCGGGCCCGCCGCGGCACGCCAGGGCTAAGACACGAAGCAGATGACATCACCGCGGCTGGGCCATTGGGCCCGCCGCGGACCGCACCTGACACCATCGCTGCGGCAGGGCCATCGGGCCCGCCGCAGCCACACCAGACGTCAAGTCGTCCACAAAAAGACGACGAGAGACCATCCCACCGCAGTGGGATGCGACATGACACAGGAGTCATAGCAGCATTGCGGGCACTCCAACCTCTGCCCCCATCATAAGAGGAGCAGCGGACGACACCACACACACACCGCACCGGCATTCTATTGCGAACCTCCGACGGATCGTTGTGCCTCAGTGGTTATTTATGTGACTTAGATTAAATTGTGGTTAATTATGGTTGTTACGTCCATAGTGATTAGTGTTGTCGTTATACAATGTCTTTCTTGTTGATCAATACAGTGAATATAAAAAGTATTCTTTGTTTTACTTACTACTGAGTATATAGTCAGCTCATACGCCCACATGTCGGATACCGAGCAGTCTAAAGAGCCTTACTCCAGCCATAATCCTATATATTTATTAGTAACAAATTATCTGTGACAATTTGTCAAAATACTGTTTATATGGTAAACTATGGTTTAGCGTGGCACATAGATCCGCCGTTGCAGTGCCTTACGGACTACGGTGTAGTCATACGGTGTATCACCATTAATTATCCTTTACTTACTTAAGTTTTACATTATTGCTTTCTTTACTATGAACAATAAAGAAAAGCGACTAAAAGGTCGCTTTTTGTCTTAGTCGCACTAACTACTATATGTATGTATAGAGTAATAATGTATAGACAACAAACGAGCTGCTAGACAGCCTGGCCGGCACATGCACCCCGCCCGCGCCTTACCCTTCCCCGCGCATGCCCTTTACGCAAAACAAGTTTTTGTTTTGAAAAATAAAAATAATCCATTGATTATAACATAACGACACAAATTTCAAACATTGTTTCGATACGCTTTTATAAAAATATTGACGCAAACTTTAATAACTTTAATATTCTATTGTACTGTTAACAGGGTCATACAAGAAAAAAAATTAAAGTAAATAATATCTTTGATTAATATGGCACCAATTTATTCAAGTAATAGATACCGATATTTTAGAAAGCACAGTACCTAATCGATCAGCTCTAATTTTATATAGGCTTATAAAAGTCGACATATATGTGCTGATTGAATGTCAGTCTTCCCGTTGACGAAAGTGACACAAAACGCGTGCGTGCGTCAGTAACAATTTTGCTGTTACAGTGAAAAAACAATTTTGATCTCTAATTTTCTATTTACCGTTTAATGTTTAAAAAAAAGAAATGTCTAAGTTTCTACCTAAGCAACAACCTAGGATGACACAAATTATTATTATTAGCTAAGTTGGACGGCCTGAAGTCTGTATGTGAAAAATAAGCATCTTTAATATTATCGAAACTTCATAATTTATCGGTACGGGTCTATTACTGTACATTTCGAATAGTTGAGTGAGTGTATTAACACTTTAGAACGTGTTCTGGAACCATCATTTAATATCATCATAATAAATGAAGATATAAATATTCTCAAACTATCACTAAGAAAGGATTTTTATAAATTCAACCCCTAACTGAATGAAAACGAGGTTTAAAGTTATAACGACTTCTTCGTTGAATAAAAATCAGATTTACGCGCGGGCATCAAATGATTTCGGTGATTTTCACTGCGCAGATCTTTTTGAGAACTTCGTCCACTCAGCTATTTCTGTATAATTTCCAGCCGAGATGTTTGTACTTGTATATAAGTTCCCTTTGGTTTGCGAAGCTTACTGACCCATCAACTGCCTATTTGAGTCGAACAAAATCGTTTTCACCGGTGGAGCATTATAACGTGGGAGCCTCAAAGTTGGCACTTGGCGTTCTTGGACAGTGGGAAAAGATTATCTCCTAAGAACAACCACTTTTTTTTTATTAATTTATTTATCGTATGGCTATATGTCACTAGATATATATAGGCATTTATTCCCTGGGGTAGTAGTAGTGGGAAAGCAGATGATAATGAAAATCCAGTGAGTGCTGCGAGGTCCGTAGGGGACAGTGGAGCTGCCAAGTTTGTTACTCTTTTAGCACCACCCAGGGATCATTGAGTAACATTGAACCACTACCACCCACTTTTCTCAGCAATTGTGTTGAAAGCAGCTTTTAGTTGCATCGATAGTAGATAAATGAAAGGGAAATCGTCTATTAGGCATGTTATACAGTGGGATAAAAATCATTAGACGAGAAAGTTTGGAACGAATGTGAAGGGAAGTAAGAGGGAGGGAGATGAGATGTTATATAATGAAATGGAGTCTATAACGAGATGCAGGGTGATAGATATATCGAATAGTAAAACGCACTGCGCCGTTTTCAAATAAATGGGATAAGCTCCAATAAATTAGGTAAGCATTGTCACGCTATCAACAATACTTACTTAAAAAACCGGCCAAGTGCGTGTCGATCCACGCTAAATGAAGGTTTCCGTACCTTGAATGGAATAAGAACCAAACTAATACCAAAAGTTCGTATCTGATGGCTATGGAAGAGTTTTTTTGGAAATAAGTAACTCAAAAATGGCTGAACCGAATATTCATAACAATTTTCGTAGGAAATATGTGATAAGGCGCATTTTATCAATTCAAAGAAACCTCAATGTTATTTTTAAAGACCTATCGGTTGATGTGCAACAAGTTGATATTTGGGAAAATAAGTTTATTTCAAAATGAGTTACATGTATGGATTTAACTACATAACTAAATAGTGGCATACAAAATACACCTTATGTCTAAGTTTTATTAAGATACGTCTTATAGTTTCCGAGTAAAATGGCTGTGACATACGGACGGACATGACGAAACTATAAGGGTTCCATTTTTGCCATTTTTACTACGGAACCCTAAAAACCGGTTTGCATTCCCTGTGCCCATTCTGGTTTCGTCAGGCAATAGCAGGAAGTGGAGGTGCGCCGTAGGAAGTCACGTAAAAAATTGAATAAACTCGCTCGAGTGGAGGCCTCTTCCGACTACAGCGCTGCGAGGAAATCACTGAGCAGCGTTTACTTCCCAAAGTTGTTCTTAATGAAACGTTTAATTTTATAACATTACGTCTTTTTTTTCACGATTGACGAAGGATTGTGTTTTTTTTTCGAGACTACATTATGAATGTATGAGTATTTCGTTGTAGTGCTGGAGCCCGCCTAACTGGAAATTTATCAAAATCCTAACCAATTTTCTTCCATATAGCGTTGTAGAGCCCATCTCGGAGATCATAAGTGAAAACATAAGTCTTAAAGGTCTTAAATGGCCAAAAGTATGTATGGCGTTAAGTAGAAAATACAATTTTTTGGCCTAAATTTATCAACGAGCCTACCGCTCCAAATTTTGACACATGATTTATTCCACATCAAATAACCTACATACCAATTTTAAGACCATTCTGGTGGGCGCATAACATTTTAGAACCAGTTGAAGTTGCAATTTTTTGGCCTAAATTTATCAACGAGCTTACCGCTCCAAATTTCGACAGTAGTTAAGGGACTCATTCACCAAACCAAATCCCAATTTTAAGACCATTCTGGTGGGCGCATAAGATTTTAAGAACATTTTAAGAAATAATCGATTTCATAGAAAAAGTTGCAAATTACTATAAATTCGTTAAAAAAAAATATTTTGCTGGCACAAACACAACTGCATGTTTATATTTAAGTGTCTAATAAGTAGTAATTAAAAATGCCTTAAAAGTATTCCGCAATAAGTCAAAAATTTGAGAAATTCGTCATAGCAGTACTTTAGTCACGGGGGTCTTAAAACATTAAAATTATTGTTCATTTTAAACTTAATGGCACAAAATATGATTTGAAAAGCCAGACGTAATGCCCATAGGCATTTTCTACCAGTCACTTAAAACTCTAAACTGATAAGCGTCAAGTTATAGTGCTGGAGCCCGTCTAACTAGAAATTTATCAAAACACTTAACAATTTTCTTCCATATAGCGTTGTAGAGCCTAAACTTTTCTCTAAAATCAAAAATGGCCGATTGGACATGGAACTTTTATATCATTTGGACTTCGAAAAAAACCATCGTCGGGACGTCAATATAATATAACGTGTACATTTTATGATTTTTCGTATAGAATACGCTAAAATAAGTGTGTTTTATTCGAGAAACTTTTCTCTAAAATCAAAAGTGGCCGAGATAATGGACTCTGAACTTGTATATAATTTGGACTTCGAAAAAAAAACATCGACGAGACTTCATGCCCAATAAGTGCTTTATTTTAATTTTAATACATCTATGCCTATATATAATATTGTAAGCTGAACGCCTGCAAGTATAATGTTACATATAAATTGTTGTTTGGGGTGAACTGAAAACCAGCGCTGTAGTTGCTAGTCTGCGCCACAGCAAACGCTGAGTACATCCCTTTTGTCACACTGTCTGTTTCTTTTGATTTTGTATAGATTAAGAAAATATCCTATTTTTATTTTATTTTGTTGCTTCTTGTATGGTATGTTTCAAGTGACAATAAACCTTTATTCTATTCTATTCTATTCTATTCATTATAACATGTATTTTTTATGATTTTTCCGTATAGAATATGCTAAAATAAGCGTGTTTTATTTGAAAAACTTTCCTCTAAAATCAAAAATGGCCGATTGGACATGGAACTTTTATATCATTTGGACTTCGAAAAAAACCATCGACGGGACGTCAATATAACATAACGTGTACATTTTATGATTTTTCGTATAGAATACGCTAAAATAAGTGTGTTTTATTCGAGAATTTTTTTTCTAAAATCAAAAGTGGCCGAAATAATTGACTCTGAACTTGTATATAATATGGACTTCGAAAAAAATCCAGCGATAGGGTATAATTTTAATGATTTTACCGTATATAATACGCTAAAATAAACGTATTTTGTTTGAAAAACTTTTCTCTAAAATCAAAAATGGCCGAGATAATGGACTTTGAACTTGTATATAATTTAGACTTCGAAAAAAACCAGACATTATAAAGTATATTTTTTATGATTTTTTCGTATAGAAAACGCTAAAATAAGCGTTTTATTTGAATTTTTTTTCTCTAAAATCAAAAATGGCTGAGATAATGGACTTTGAACTTGTATATAATTCGAAAAAAAACCATCGACGGGACGTCATTATAACATGTACTTTTTATGATTTTCCCGTATAGAAAACGCTAAAATGAGCGTGTTTTATTTGAAAAACTTTTCGCTAAAATTAAAAATGGGCGAGATATTCTCCTCTTTTTTGTAAAGGGTCAGCAACGCGCATGTAACACCTCTGGAGTTGCAGGCATCCATAGGCTACGGCTTACTATCTGGCAGGCCGTATACTTGTTTGCCACCGTCGTGGTATAAAAAAAAGAATAAAATAAAAATTAAATAAAACAAAATAAAAACAGAATAAATACAAAATGAAAACGAAATAAAAACTAAAAAAAGTGTCATGGAACACTCGGTCGGAACGAAGTTGTTATTTAAATTTTGACTTTCGTAATTTTTGTGGGTTATTATTTTTATTTTTTTAATTTAGAAATTTTAGAATTTTTTTATTGTTTTTCGATTGAAATTTTTGAAATTTTGAAATTTTATACCTATCCGTTGTGCAAGGAACGAGCCAGCTCTACGGTCCCCGGTGACCTCAATTAGTTTTTTTTGATAACTCTGTCACAAGTTTCCGGGCGCTTGAGCACCACGGCCCTAGAGTTTCGACAGCGAAAGCCACGAACATATGCTGATTTGCAAGAGCGATATATTTGCGGTGTTTCGCCGCCTCGGCCACTGCAGCCGCCCCGCCTGCTCTCAGTGAAGTCGTGGAGACATGGGACGGCGCTAGGGTGTCCACACATGTGGCATCCCAAATAAGGGGTCGTCCCAGTCTCCACGGTACTAGAGTCATGCCGTCGGGCCTCTTGCCATCGTCACGCACGAGACCAGGGGGTTGAAGAACCGCTGGTACGTTGACGCTGACAAAGGCCCGGCGGATGATGTCGTTTAGGTAGGCGTGGCGGGACAGGCGGCCGACGCTCTTAATGCATGAAAGGCCGTGGTGCCCAAAGCTGTCAACCGTAGCTCCGCAGCGGCAACGATGGTGTGAGACTATGTCCGCGCCCAAACGGAGTCCGACAGCCAACCTGAGGGTGTTGTTATCCAAAAGTGTGCCGAAATTGGGTGATGGCAGGGCATGTAACCAGGAACCGGACTCCCTTTCAGACACGGCTAGCAGTCGGGCTTTTTCTTGGCTAGTTGAGCAGGTATTTACCAGGTGGGAATGGACTTGGATGCAGATGGGTTGGTCCCAGATTCTCTGAACTGCTTTATTTATGGGTGGATCTATACCTGGGCAGGCAATTTTCCATGCCTCGGATAAGTTCGCAACCTCGAAACCACGGAGTGGTGGACTAAGAATCTTGCCGACGAGGGGGAGCGTGCTATGTACCGAGGACAGAAATGCAGGCAGGGCGATACTAGATGTTTGGCGTATACCAAGTCCTCCGAATCTGACAGGTAGTGTGGCATGAAGGAATTGTCTGTCACTTATTTTAATATTTAGAATTTTTTCCAGCTGAATGTGGAGTATGGAGTCGATGGATTCGGAGTAATTTGGAAATTTCCAGATTGGGCAACACCGTAAATAATATGTAAATTTAGGGACAAACAAGCAGCAGCGTAGAATGAAAATAGCCATATGAGAGTTGATTTCGAGAAGGCGATCCGAAGATTCCGAAAAATGATTGATTTTCGAATTGATGAATTCTGGTATTGATTCCTCGAAAACGGCTCACCTAAGAGGTGAAGCGAGTCTTTTTGTATGATTTTTATGCCCGGGCAGATGTTTTCGAAATTATGTTGAATTTGTGATTTGTTTGTAGTGGCCGAATCTATATAAAGTTCGCATTTGTTTGTGTTCAGCTCTAGACCTATGGATTTAAATCGATTTATGATAGATGAAAGGTCGTTGAGAACCGAATACGCATCACCTCCCAGGCTACCGTCGTCGAGGTACCAAACGTTAAATTTGCTAGTAAGTGCCGAAATAATAGGATGAATGGTGAGGCTGAAAATGACTGGCCCGAGTGGATCACCCTGTTGGCAGCCAACAGATGAAAGGATAGTGTTTTCTTTGTAGGAAAGATTTGTAGGTGCGCTGTAGCATTGCCACATGTATTGGTAGATGCCAGGACAATATTTTTGGATTTCTGCTAACAGGGCACCTCTATCTATTTGGTTAAACGCGTTTTTAACGTCTACTTTAAGGAGTACCTGACCTTCAGGGCTATGTAAGAAGGTTCGACAAGCGTGGACGGCTGCCTCGCAACCGCTTTGGTACCGAAGCCTAATTGGATTGGTTGGAATTTTTTTTGTAGGTCCGAAATGATATATTTACAGCAGATTTTGGAAGCAAGTCTCCGAAAGGATGAGCCAACGGCGATAGGCCTGAGTCCGCCGTCTTTATTTTTTAGAGCGCAAAGATTAGCGCCGTAGAGGGTTGGTACTATGACGGGGTTTACCTTACCTGAAAGCATCAGGTTTACAAGACGGGTTATACGTGAGAGTAAGTTGTTATTTTGGCCTCCGGGCATACCTGTAGTAAGATCTTTAAGATGCTGTGGTGTTAACCCGTCCAGTCCGCCCGCTGAGCCGTTCTTGAATGAAGCAATCGCTGCTTGGACGGCATCTTCAGAGCATTGCAGTGGGGGTAAACATGGCTGGGGGGGTCAGGAAGGTCAGGTACTGTCGGTGCTGGTGGGTGCTTGTTTTGCAGAGCAGTTAGAGTTTCCGGGGTGTCTGGAGCTGTTGCGTCGCTGGAAAATAGGATTTGGGCAGCGCCTTTGAGGTCACCATCATTTATTTTGGATTCAATCAATTTAGAGATTTTATTTGGTTTATGGTGGTGAGAATTTTGGATACGATTTGTGTCAAAAGTTTGGGAGCGGGTACAATTTAATTTAATTTTGGAAGTCACAGACTTATTGTCGTCTTTATCGACGTGTAGGGTGTTGTA
The DNA here is from genome assembly GCA_947086415.1 of Pammene aurita. NCBI lineage: Eukaryota > Metazoa > Arthropoda > Insecta > Lepidoptera > Tortricidae > Pammene > Pammene aurita. The sequence goes on from OX352305.1 coordinate 28,526,050, forward strand.
TGCGAACGACAACAAGCTTTCCCAGCTTGATGTCGAGTTTTCTGTTGCACAGTCATCGATAGTTTTGACTAAATGATTTGCAACGGTTGATCTTGCGCCTCTAGGAATGCGTTTGATTATAGGCACAGATGGTTTTAACGTACTTAGTCTATCTGAAAGTTGAGTGTGATTTAAAGCTGTCGGAGATGATAAAATGTGGGGTGGGGTGGGCGATTGGCTGACGGTGGCTTTGTGGCACTTGCTTAGATGGATGTGGAGACCTCGTCGACCTTTTAACAGTTTCGGAGCTGGGCAATGTGGGCATTGAACATAATCATCGAGTGACAAAGCGGTTGGTTGAGAATCGATATTACGTTGACTGTCGGCATGCATCAGTATTTAAATAAAAACCGGAATTAAATAATAACTAAGAATAACACTAACTATAAATAAACACAAAAATGAAGTTTCAAAATGACATCGACGTCAGGGCTCCGTCGTCGCGAGACTTCTTCGTCTTCGAGAGTATTTCCAGCCAGGCCCTCAGGCTTCTGGGTCGGCGCTTGGAGTCAAACCGCTAGTGATGGGAGCTCTCCGCAATCGTAACCGTTTCCGGATATGGTTTATTTTCTCGAAATTACAGAATAAGTAGGTAACAACAGAATTTCGGTAAACGTTGTCCTTGCACAACTTATGTGATTTAATGAAGTGATGACTTTTTCATTTGAATTTTTTGAAATTTTTGAATTTTTTTATTGTTTTTCGATTGAAATTTTTGAATTTTTGAAATTTATGAAATTTTGAAAATTTTAGACATTTTTGAAATTTTCGGCATTTTTGACTTTTTTACGCTTTTTCGTGACGGTCACGTGACTTTTTTTCGTCTAGCCCCCATCCGCGAACCGTCCGATAAGGAACTTCGTTCCAAAAACAAAAATAAAACAAAAGTAAAACAAAAATAAAACGAAACTAAAACAAAAATTATACGTTTTCTACCCATAATTCACGATGCTTGAAAATGTACTCAACAGTCTAGTCACAAACAACGCGGTAAGCTACCGCTTAAAAGGTACGTATGGGCGAGACACGCACGAGTTCATTGCCCCGTCGCCGGCTTCTCGCGCCCCGTTCCTCCGCTCAGTTCCTTTGTCGATTATGTCAGATTAATCACCCCACGCGCGCCTCCGTGAGTACCTACATCGTAACTGCTAAGATGCCAGCGCCTGGTTGACCCATGGTTTAGCTTGTTAAGAAGCGAGCCGGGGGTCTACTTCTAGTAGTCATTACAGAAGCACGCCGAACAGGCGTGCCATCAAGGTCACGCGCTATAGTTAGGAAGGAAGATTTCCTCTGAACGCAAATATCGTTTCTGTTTAATTTTTGATGAAATATCATTGATGAAAGTGACACAAATTGAAATATCTACTTTAAAGTCCCTTTTTGATTATTATAATGTGAACTCTGATGACTTTAATAATTTATTAAAACGATAACAGCCTAAAAAATGAAATTACCAAGAAACATAAATTTCCATTGCTTAATTTGACACATATTGATTTTATTGACGTATTTTAAGGTGATGATATAGTTAATCCTTAATTTATGAACTCTAATTTTTTATACGTAGTTTTTTAGCCTTGTCATACTATATCAAATTGCACTCGACGTAAATGACACAAACTGGTTTTGTACAACAATAAAACTGTTCTAAATACAAAACAGTTATATTTTTTAACTCTAATATTCTATTACTCAAGTTATGGCAAGCTAAAAAAGTTAACCTCAAATTATTGAATTACAAAAAAAGCACCAATTGAATATGACACAAAACGCACTGAAAGATTCTCACGTACACACTGTATTTCCAACTTCAATAATAAGTGACTTTAGAATTTTCGAAACTTAACCCTCAAAATATTGCCAGCGGGACGGGGCTACACGTCATGCATCACTTTCGCACTTATTTACATAGGTACTTGTTAGAACGTGACAGCTATGGTGACAGGCAATAAAAATCCGACCATTGTAGGCTAGCAGTACTGCGAAGATTTGGTAAAAACCGTGTTTACATATCCTGCACACATAACCAGCACTTCACCAGTTCTAACGGAATAACTACTATTAAATAATTCCTTATTGTTACAACACTAGCCCCTAATGTTTGTTATTCTTTTTTCAAATTTTAGTGATGCTATTTTACATTGAGCCTTAGTAGGGTAATTGTGCTCCTTTTCGTCCACTTATCGATTTTGCCAGCTTTGTGATGCAAAAAGAATATCTTAAAGTACCCTTACTTAAATGTATTATATTTCATTTTATAGCTTATATAGTCTAGTTTATGTTAATATTACGCGATAATTATCCATACTTGCGAGATTTTGTATAAAAAATATTATTTGAAAAAGTGGGGTATTCGTTAGTTTTCGTCCATAAATGTCAGTTTTCCGTCCTGGGCTCTGCTAGTTTTCGTCCACTGAGTAGGATGATTATTTCTGAAAATATCCACTTAATCAAAAAATGATGAAACAAACCTCAATGTTATTTTTAAAGTCCTATCGATTGATGTGCAACATGATGATTTTTGGTAAAAAAAAATTGTTACATGTATGGAAAACCCCTTGTGGCTCCCCCCTAAAAAAAATCTTTTCAGCAATTTTACTACAATACTAAGTAGGGGTATACAAAATACACCTTCTGTTATAATTTCATGAATATTAGTTATAGTCTCCAAATAAAAAATGGCCATGGCATACGGACGAACTACGGACATGACGAAACTATAAGGTTTCCGTTTTTGCCATTTTGGCTACGGAATCCTAAAAACTAATGTTAATAAGGATTAACACCGTGTTTCTTTATTTCCGTTAATATTAGCATACAGTTAGGTACGATTAAGGAAACGAAATGGCGTAGTTAGTTTTTATAAATTTGTTTTTTCCATACAAGTATGTATTGTTAAATCGATCACGGTATTATATTTAACTCAACCAAACAATCGAATATTATAACTAAGGCATTTTATCACCAAACAATGATATTGTAGGCCTTTAATGTTAACCACTGTCACTGCTTGTACTATAAAGCCTTGGCCAAACAGCAAGCGTGGCGCAGCGCCGCGGTCGCGCGGCGCGACCTGCCGTGCGACGACATATCGCCTGACTTCGTGTCACTGACTTTGAATAGAACTTCATACGCGAACGTACTGCTGCGGCCTGCGGTCGGGTTCCAACTTGTTTGTACCTTAGCCTTGGCCAAACAGCAAGCGTGGCGCAGCGCCGCGTCTGCGCCGCGTGACGCCGAAGCGATGACTGTTCAAACAGGGCGCGCGCGGATCGCGCCGGCCTCGCGCTCTCAACACGCCCTCATTGCGCGCGCGTGAACACGGCGCGGCCGCGCGCGATGCGGGCGTGACTCGCTCATTCCTTCCGAAGCCAAGATTATTTTTTCGAAGAGAAGATATTTTTTTCTATATCCATAATCACAATCACAGTATATTGCTACGCTCGCACGACGCACCGCGCTGCCTAACGTCCGACTGATGTGACCCAGCGCGGCGCAGCGTGCCGCCGCGCAGCGCTACGCCCGCGCCGCGTGGACGCGGGGGGCCGCGCGGCGCGGGGCGCGACAGAAGCGGGGCGCGGCGCCGGCGGGACGCAGTCTGTTTGACGTCGCTAACCTGTTAACATGTGCCGCGGTCACGCCGCGCGACCGTGGCGCTGCGCCACGCTTGCTGTTTGACCAAGGCTTAATGCAATTGACACGACTAGCGTAGTCAACCGCGCATTGGATCGTTCATTATTGGGTCGTTCCTTAGAGAATTCAACCCGGGGTAGCCATGTCTGCCGTTTTCTTCACAAAGCAAGTCTGCCGATTTTTGCGGGGGAGGGGAACGTCAAGTGTATTCTGTGATTTCTGTGGCTATTCGTACGTAACGTACAAATAGGTGTAAGCATGACCACTGGTCATATGTTTTCGGCAAAGGGGGAACGCCTGTCAATGGCGACTCCGGTCGGTTGAATTCTCTAAGGGTCGTGCATTACCCGGAAAGGTTTCCGATTGGTTCCGATCAGATCCGAAGGTTATGCGACTATTTAAAAAAGTAGCTTTTTTCATAGTAATCAGATCAAAACACGAGACTTCCATATTTGTTCAAATATTTAACAGCGCATGTTTTTGTTTGTTTGTTTTCGTGTGGTTTTAATTGCCGGTAAATAGATAAAGATGATGTGATAGTGCTTAGTGAAAATAACGGATAATATTCATTGTGAAAGATGTACGGGTGTGTGTGCGTGTGTGTGTGTACGGACGATGGCAATCAATGGCACGATCACAAAGCTTTCTTTTGAAGTGAAATAAGCAGAGCACGCCATAGTATGGAGGTTATAATTGTTATTCTACTAACATTTGGTCATTCTAATGTTAATTATAGTTTTGTCTTCTCACAAATAACTCGTATATTAACGATAACAATGCAACAGAAGAGCTAGTTTTAGTCTTTGCTCAAGTCATTTAAATGTTTTATTTATTACATTTATTTACGTAACATTATATGAGGAATGGACAGAAACTAAAGTGTGTAGGTAATCAAATATAATATTACCATACTACTATATACTATAATATTACGTATTAATTAAGTATTTTGAAGTAAAATAACCATTAGAAATATTTACCTAGCTGTCTAGATTTCCGGGATCAGGTGGTCGCAAAACTGAAATTTATACCAAATTGCTCTGCTAGTTTTGGTCCACAAAGTTTATATATTAATTATATTCTAAAACTTTAATCTCCACTTAAAATATTGTACAATTAACTTTAAAATAGATAATTCATGCCAAACATATTTAGTGCACTGCCTAAATCATTAATAAAACTCATCATAAACTTTTCCCGCCACAAGGTTTTTTCTTCATTGCGATGACATTTGCTAGGGCCGAATTCGAGGCGGCTATTAATGTTTTATTTTTAAAGGCACTATTTGTCAAATTACTTGTTTATGATAGTAGAATTGTTTCTTAGATATTATGGATCGCAACAAGACCAAACTTCCGCAGGAAAATTCATTTACGTTCAAGTTTTCTCCATATATTTGTAGCAGAACCGTCAGGTGGACGGAAACTGACCATGGACGGGAAACGAGCACAATCACCCTACAAACTATTAAGTCAGATTTTTTGTGTAGATATATTAGAAATCACTTACGCACTTTTTCAACTGATTAGCTTATTTCATGGCTCTTTACTCTTAAGCCACCGGGGAAAGTATAACAGCATGGATTTATATGAAGTGGACCTAATTCTTACACTTGTTCCCTAACCACGGTTGAACCTTATTACCGCGTAAAACAGTCGTTCATAAGGCGACTAGTAAAAAAAAGTAGTAAATACGGTCCGATAGAGAACATAATAGTAGCGGGCGGTGTCCCACTCGCACTTGTAACAAACATATTGACATTTGATGACGTCATTACCTCCTTAGTCAAAACCAGACAGTCCCTTAGATAACCTTCTCTTTCGGCCTCACTTTGTGACCGAAGAGTTAGATCCACTTCATATAAATCCATGAGTAACACCTTTTCTTCGGAGCGACGTAGATACATCACTGTATTCGTTTGGAGGTTTTTACTTTAAAAGTGAAAGATATATTTTTCATATACAGGAACTGTCCATCTTTAACCGTGTAATTGCAATTCCTATTTAAAAAAAACGGAAATTGATCCACTGTGGACTTATAGGTGTACACACTGCATATACAAAGTCAGGCGCGGATCCAGGATTTCGTTCAGAGGGGATCACTTTCCAGAATTTTGTTCAGGGGGGGTACTTTCCAGGATTTCGTTCAGGGGGGGGCACTTTCCGTCACAAAAAATCTCGCGGTCCGCACATTTTTTTATCCGTTTTCGCATATAATAATCGTTACAACTATTCCCACGTTGCATTTTTAAAACTCACTGACACTAATGACATTTTTGACAGTTTAGTTTAACGAGTAAGTTGCTAGGTGTTTACACCATTTTCTACTATTTCTCGCTTTAGTAGAAAATGATACAATTTGCTTAGAACTTGCTCTCGTTTACAGCGTTTACTTAGATTTTAATGGGTTTACTAACAGATCAAGAATAGGCCGTAGGCAACCCTATCTCATCGAGTAGCATAATTCGGCCTACGTAAGGCAATACGCGGTGAAAGGTTACGTGTTTTAGTACGTGGTAGCCTGAGCTAAACTTAGAGCATTTTGTACAGTCAGAAAAAAAACATAAAATCTATTTCACTGAGTAGCAAATTGAACCTTAATTATGTCATTCGCTAGTAGGAGTTGCAATCCGGTACCATCAGATCCGGCCGGATCGGGTACTATGTTACAAAAATTATCGGATCCGGTACCGGATTGCAATCCTTATTCGAAAGTACTAATAAACCTGGTAATAACAAAAAATGATAGCCGACCTTACCCCTGGAGCTTTTGTTATTCAATCAAGTTTTATGTTTTTAGTGAAGATCGACTAATGCAAATACTACGTGCAAATGAGTTCACGGGATGTTTTAAATTAAATGCAGTGTTACGCGGTACATAAGATACTGTTTATCAACCAGTGCTAAGAAATAAGAGGTTGCGTTGCCCAAAACTGGCAACTTCATGATTATATCTTATTATAAATCATTGAAATAATTAACCGAGTAGAAAATAAAACTTATGCCATTCAAAATTATTAATCAACTACTTATTTAAAATTCCTAAAATGTCAGGTCTGCGTGTGGCTACCACCATTTTGTTGACACTTCTCGATGCGCACTATTGAATGGGCTATTACGTGCTAGTCGTTGAAGTAGTTCATTTTCTGCATACTGTAAAAAGGCTCTAAGTTTGGGTCAGGCTACCAGGTACTCAAATAAGTACATAACATTTTATCGTACATTGCCCTGCATAAGCCAGATTCTGCTACTTGAGGTAGCGTTTGCCTACGGCCTACTTTTGATCTATAATATGTGGCCGAAAATTGTATGGCAAATTATCACTTACAAAAGTTACTAACTATTTTTCCCATTGTTTCCTTTGGTAGAATCATCATACCTATTTTAGGCATATTTTTAATTGGCATACTGACCTAAACTAACATATGCCAAATGAAAATTCGATCAAATAAAACTATACGAAACAGTTCATTTAGTAAACGTTTGTATGCTAACTAAACGTTATGCGATAAGTTAATTGGGAAATAAAATTACTTGGTTAAACGGATTTCGGAGAAATGGGAGTACGTTTACCCATTCCAATGCAACAATCATTTGTTTTAAAAGTTACAATAACTGTACTAGCGTAAGAAAAAGACAGTATGGTTATCTTTTACTTAAAGTGAGACAGTTACTGGTCAATCTATACTCAATAGTTTGTTATTCAATCAAATACAAACATTAAAAAAAATTGGTAAGCGATCGATCAACTGGGTTCATTATTTTGTCAATGTTTGTATTTGATTGAATAACAAACTATTGTGTGAGTGGAATGCCCCTCTTTAAAAAAAACATGCATCAATAAGTATACTCAATTGTTTGATCAACACTTACACAGAACTAGATTTTACTCTTCAATATAAAAATTCATATTTAATGAGTATGTCCGGATTCGTGGTTTATACAGAAACTCATACATTATACGACACTTCTCTTTCCGGACAGACTATATTACTTAATCAATTATATTTAAAGCCTGACCAGAAATATATGATCATGCGGCATGTTGCGGAATTTAATTGGCACTAATTTCTTACACTGGCAATAATTTTAATGACAGGATGATATGCATGTGTGAGGGCATCTGATAGGCTGTCAGTTGTCAGTGTCATTGTTGGGTTTTATTTCAATAAAAGTAAAGTGTTGAATATTAAATAATAAACGACAAAACATTCCCAAAATCATTCATAGTCAAGAGCGAAACAAAATAAATAGTGTATATAATAAATTGCTGTAAAATACGCTCGGGAAATGAAACTATTTCCCTGTGAAACATTTTAAAATTTACATCAGAGTTGACAGGTAAACAAATCAAGATGTCACCATCCAATAGAGAATAATACTAAACTGTTGCCATATAAATGAGAATAATAGCGCCCTCTTGACAATAATCATATATTTCTGGTCAGGCTTTAACACAATTTTAGTTTAGCTTAGTTACAATAAATTATTTATCAAAACTCAATTAGTCCTTAAGTTACCATTTAATTGGGTGTCTCCAGATATATTTTCAATCTCAGTATTATTTTGTTGTCATTAGACATTAATGTAATTTGAACCGCTTAGCACATATTACTAAAACGTCACCACCTCTCTTCGATTTGTAAATTTTCTTATCACTTGCAATTGCTGAAATCAAAATAAGCACTATTATAATGATTTATACATTTTAAATACAATAAATTACTATACAATACCTTAAAAGTAAATAGCTTAAAAGTAAACTAAGTTAAGAGGATTGTGTTATTTTGGGCTTTGCACTGGGTGCGTGTTAGTAAAAGTAATAAAATAATTGGGACAAAACCACATTTTACTTTTAATTAAATTACTTGACCGTCACTGGAAGCTTTATAATTGAGATAGCATATCTGTTTCCGTCGAATTATCACCAGCAAAGTGCTTTATTTGACTTTTGATTCCAACGACAGTGGCGACACCTGGCGGATCGCGCCATTTTACACAGGTAAAAAATGTTCGGTGATCGCTTTGTCATTGGCGATCAGTTTCCCGTCGAAGCAACACGTGCACAGCAAATCAGGTCCTCTGACCGGTACAATTCTAAAATTGTGAAAAATAGATGTTATTTAAAATATATTCGGTGTTAAAGTGTTTTATCAAGCACGAAAGTACCCGATTACCAAAATATTTAAGTGGTAATACATTTTAACAGTTTTTCTGTTCGGACCATTACGTAATACGTTTTTTGTGCATAAAACCAGTCTATAGTGTTTTATTTGTAGATAGAACCTTCCGATTGTATTTTTGTCAAAAAATTCGTTACAAAAATACAATCAGGTGCCATTTTGAACTTTGATTAATACTATTTCTATTTCAGAAACGGATAATAATCAAAAGGTCTCGGCAGAGCCGCAGCCTGGCCCAAGTGATATGCAATGATAAGTGTGATAAGACTACTGACCACAATAATTGTTATGAAAATAGAACTTGTGATGTAAATTCACATGAAAATCTTTCTTGCCCTGATAATTTGTCAATTTTGTCAGAGGTTAGTGGTGAATTGTATGATGGTAATGATGTTAGTGACGCTCCGTGCCCTAACGCTGAAAGTCAAGACGCAAATTCAAATTTACCTTTCACTTTTGATAATGAAACGAAGTTAAAATTAAAACCTGTCCCTAATCTTCAAAACATTTTCTGAAAATGCTTCTTGACGTTCAGCGCTTGGGAAGCGCAGTATGATCTGAGGTTAAATATACACAAACACTATACAATCATACCCCAGGTTTCGTAGACCTGGAAACAAACGAAGAGGTAAAAATGTATAATACTTTACGTCATCTAGCTTATGCTGATAAATCATGTATAGCGGTACAAGATGGTATTCGTAGTCTTTTATCATGGGCAAAGAGTATGAATTTTTCTTATGATGAATTCATCATAACTTTCATTAAACACTAAGGTCGATGAGCTTTTTCAAAAAGGCGACCTACAAAAGATTTCCTCTGATCTTTTATTAATAGTTTGTGGTCACCGCGCCGAAGCTATTGAAATGCGTAGAGACGTAATTACAAGCCAAATTAAAGAACCACTTGTCAAGGCATTGTTAAATAAGATTCCTCCTTCCACAGCTAATATTTTTGATCCCAATCCTTTTACATCAGCTCTTGAAAAAGCAGGGGGAGTTCGAAAAGCTTTTTGGCAACTCAGCCTAACAGCCGCCCCTCGCGGGGGCAAGGCATAAGGAAACTTACAATTCCATCGCGTGGAATTCTATGCAATGCTAGCTCAGGGTACTTTCCCATGCAAAACACGCATATGCAAACTTGGCACAATGCACCCTCGCGGGGTGTATGTCATTGCCCTAATTGTCAACAACCAAATTTGGCCTCTTAAACAAAATACCCTTGGTAAGGCAACTCACTAACAGCTGCCCCTCGCGGGAGCAAGGCTTAAGAAAACCTACAATTCCATCACGTGGAATTCTATGCAATGCTAGCTCAGGGTACTTTATCATGCAAAACACGCATATGCAAACTTGTCACAATGCACCCTCGCGGGGTGTATGTCATTGCCCTAATTGTCAACAACCAAATTACCCATGGGTAAATCAACCTCCAAACAATCAAACCGCTTACCACACAAGTGGAAGAGGGTCATTTCATAGTCGAGGCTCGCGGCCCGATCATGGAGGTAATAGAGGACGAGGAAATGCCGCTAGAGGTTACAAAGGTAACCAAAAACGGCATAAACTATAAGTCATGACTCAGAACCGTTTCAAGCAGGCCAGTTAGCGCACTTCCACACGCAATGGAAGAAAATGGGAGCACCAGAAATAACATTAAAACTAATCAGAGGGTATCGCATACCATTCCTTTCAAAGCCCCCACTGGTGTTTCCCGATGTGAATTCGGGCCCCTTTCACACCCCTGTGTCAAAGAAGATGTCTGCAATAGTGCACACAATGAAAGCTCAAGGTGTTTTTAAGGTAGCACAGCCGTCACCGAGCTTCATCTCTCCTCTTTTCCTTGTGCCAAAACCAGACGACGGATCTGCTCGATCAATTTTCAACTTGAAAGCGCTAAACGATCATGTACTGGCCGACCCTTTTCACATCATAAACATGCATCGAATTCCCGACTTCCTACAACCAAACGACTGGATGTGCAAAGTCGACATATCCCAAGCGTACTTCCATGTGAAAGTAGCCGAGATACACAGGCGCTTTCTGTGCCTAGTTTACAACGGCAAATTGCTAAAAATGTCCTGTCTCCCGTTTGGGTTAAGCACGGCTCCGAAAACGTTCTCAATGCTGACAAATTGGGTAGCTCAAATCTTGCGACAACAGTGCAATGTCAGAATTTTAGTATACTTGGATGACTTTTTAATTGTGCATCAAAATGCACGAGTCCTCCAAGATCATGTCAAAACTACTGTCCAAACAACAACTAACCAACAACCAACAGAAAAAGTAATAACATTACGCCAAAAATTTAATCAGGTTCTCGTACAAGGAAAACTGACCTTGAAAAGCACCCAGAGACTAGTAGGGTCCCTGTATTTCGCCAGTTTCGTTGTCCCGCGGGGTCGGCTCAACCATCAACGACTAATGTTTCTAAACTCCTTGTTTCTAAGATCCCTCAACCAAATCTTTTCCGATACCGCAAAGCATATTGAACTAACTAAATTGGTGGGTAAGGCATCAACAACCCTGCATCGTCCTCCCACCAATTTTCTAGTGACAGATGCGTCGGATCAAGGTTGGGAGGGCACAGTTGAACGACCTAGCTCTCTCGGGGTCTTGGTCACGAGATGAACAGAATCTTCATTGCAATCAGAAGGAAATGTTAGCTCTCCTTCATGTTCTTTAGGGTTATACTCACCTGTTGCATCACAGTTCGATGCTCATACAATGCGACAACAGAACAGCTATAGCCCATCTAAGGAAAGAAGGGGGGTCCAAATCGGTAGCCCTTGTAAACATAACCCATCAGATCTTCGATCTCCTAGATCAAAATCAGATATACTTCAGCGTACACTATGTACCGGGCAAGAACAATTGTCAAGCCGATCACCTATCGCGTCATCGCCTTCCTCCGGAATGGCATTTACTACCGGCTTGTGTGGACGTAGTGTTTGCGAAGTAGGGAATACCGGTTGTGGATCTGTTTGCCTCGGCAACAGCCCACAATTATGTAATCCGAGACCTGAAAGACCCTGTAGACCTTTACCACGATGCATTCAGCACTCCTTGGTATTACCCTCTCGCGTGGGTATTTCCACCACCGTTTCTGATACCCAAAGCCCCGTCTCATTTGAGTCGACCGGGATATTTCTCATAGTAGTTCCTCGTTAGGAGAAAGCTTGAGCGCTAGCTGCGCCGCTAACCCTGAGGAATCTACAAAGAAATCTCGTCAACATGGCGACAGGGCTGCCGCCTCCTCAGGTCGAGAAAATAATTCTCAAGGTTTGGAAATGTGGGGGTGGTCCGAGGCGCTAGAGTCTTGGAACACGGATCAACAATCATTTCTTAAAAATTCTTAGAGAAAGTCTACATTAAGAACTTACAAAACAGCTTGGCAGCGTTGGATCTCCTGGTCCAGTTCAAAAAATGTAAACCCAAAAAATCCCACAGGATCACAATTTTTATCAGATTTACATTTAATAGATAAATTATCTTATAATACCATACTTTTACATAATAATATAGTAGTTTCTATATTGTGTAACACTGAAACTTCAAGTTGCTTAAGTTCACATGTTCTGGTAAAACATATTCTCTAAGGTGTCCGAAAGTACGTAAACATCCAGTTTGGGATGTCAGTAAGCTGGCTGATTTTTTAACTGATTATACAGTAGATAAAAACCACTCGTCATACAGCCACTTTACTACTTCTTTGCTCTGGTAGACGCATACATGATTTGACCTTGCTAACAATTGACCCTGGAAATTGTATAAGATCAAATTAAAGTATAATATTTTGGCCCCAATTTGGCTCAAAAACAGACACAGGTAGTCCGGTTAGAAGCTGTTGGCTAACACTAATAATCATAAGCTAAATCCTATTTTTTGGATTGAACGAACTATTCCCCTTCGAATGAAAGACGTAATTCTGCTAAATCGTTAAATTTATTTGGAACTCTGTAGACCGCAACCGGCCTCACGGACGGTTATAGCTAACTGGATTAAAACATTTTTTAAAGAAGCAAACATAACAGTTGGACCCGGGGTATGTCTTTAAACTACGTCCGGACCTGGGTATGTCCTTAAACTACGCCAAAAAGAGAGGTATGGGCACTGCGAATGGCATCTCGCTAAGTGTGGTAGGGCACGTTCAGCGAATGTCATCGCTTAAATCTGGAGCAGAGCCCGACTGGGGAAGTACCTCCACCTTACAGAAAACCACAGCCAAATAGCACTAGCCCCTATTCATAGTGTTGTGTTCCTGCTGGTGAGTAAGGTTGCCAAAGAGCTCAAAGAGGACCCAGTGTGTTGACGATGAGGGACCTTCTTGTTCCTTTAGTCGTCAACACAGTGAATCCTCCTTTTTGTAAAGGGTCGGCAACGCGCATGTGACTCCTTTGGAGTTGCAGGCGTCCATAGGTTACGGTAGCTGCTTACCATCAGGCGGGCCGTATGCTTGTTTGCCACCGTCGTAGTATAAAAAAAAAAAAAAAAAAAAAAAAAAAAAGGTAGCATCCGATCAGCTGTGGCCTCTTAAAGTTGGTGGGAAAATCATTTCCTCGATGAAATTATTGCGCGTGGAAATTTGCAATCAGCCAATACTTTCCAGCGATTTTGTAGGAGAGAAGTAGCAATACCAAGTACTTCTAATACAAATGTCACACAATTATTTAATCCTGTATAGTGATTAGTGATTTATAATAAATAATATAGGCATGTACATCTGATTTGTACTAAGGCACTTGCGTTGTATTCAATGTTATAAGTAATAACTTATTACTTACGCAACGTTGAACTTTTTATTATAAGCAAATATCAATATATTATGTTATTATAAATTTTATTTAATAAAAAAATAACTCATTGAAATTACTATTTCTGTATTTTAATTTATTACTAGTACTTCCAGATACTAATCCATCACATTGGCGTTACATTACATTAGTTTTTTGAGTATCAACCTCAGCAGTGGCGGCACCAGGCGATAACAAACAGGTCTCAATTATAAAGCTTCCAGTGACGGTCAAGTAATTTAATAGACGCGTTTTACCTGAAATAAAACGCATATTAAAATACTTACCTCACTGGAAGCTTTCATTTCATTTCTGCCTGGTGTAATTGAGCCAATGACAAAGCGATCACCGGACATTTTTTTCCTGTGTAAAATGGCGCGATCCGCCAGGTGTCGCCACTGTCGTTGGAATCAAAAGTCAAATAAAGCACTTTGCTGGTGATAATTCGACGGAAACAGATATGCTATCTCAATTATAAAGCTTCCAGTGAGGTAAGTATTTTAATATGCGTTTTATTTCAGGTAAAACGCGTCTATTATTGCACTGAAGAAAAACTCATGACACAAAAGGCGGCATGTTTACATTTTGAGTCAACATTAAAGCAAAATTAAAATTCTTTTTGAAACCGGCTTGCAAATACGACACCTTCCTAATTGTACGAAAAAACAAGGTTTTATTCCTCAGGAAACTGTATTTTTTTATTTTACGTACTATAATACATATTTCATATGGCCTTGTTTCTGTACGGTCAGATGCAGACAAAAAGGCCCACGCTGCATACAAAGTTTATATGCAGGGGGGTCTTTTTCTCTGCAGCTGTACGAGGAATGGAAATGCAGAGTACTTACCTGAATTTTTATAAACAGGCAAGTATGTTGTAGATTTTTTTGAAGGCTTTACTTTTCTCTTGCTGTCCTTATAGAATCTGGCTAAGTGATGAGAGCCAAGTTTAAGACCCAATTCAAACATATTTAAGCGTTGTCTTAGATTTCTGTCGCTCATTATAATTCGTTTCCATGTTTTGGTCACTCTGACTGCTGTCCTCAAAGATACGTCATCTAAATATCTGAAATACAGGACGTTATTTATTCTCAATCAATTTATGACTCTTAAAAAGCTACTAAAGAGAACTAAATAGGGATAAACTCATAAATTTTATTTTGTCTTCTCCTGGGGGTATTTTGTGCAAGATAAACATGATATAGTGTTATTTGCTGATGACACATCTCTGATATTTAAAGTGGACAGAAAAGAAAACAGCTTCGATAGTATTAACAGTGCACTCTCCAAAGTAGTAAATTGGTTTACGGCTAATAACCTACTTTTGAACGCCAAGAAAACGAAGTGCATCAAATTTACACTTCCCAACGTCAAGCAGATTAACAGCAGCAAGATTATAATAAATGATGAAATAATGGAATTCGAAAATCAAACTGTTTTCTTAGCAGTCACTTTAGACTCGAAATTACAATGGCATCCACATATAGCTACCCTAGCTGGGAAACTTAGCTCTGCAGCCTATGCCGTGAGGCGAATCAGCCATCTAACAAACAGTGAAACTGCCAGGCTGGTATACTTCAGTTACTTTCACAGTGTTATGTCGTATGGAATTCTGTTGTGGGGTAAAGCAGCTGATATTGGGACCATATTTGTGCTACAAAAACGAGCTGTACGTGGCATTTATAAAATGCGCGGTCGAGCATCCGTAAGAGGAAAATTTGAAGAGGCAAATATTCTTACCGTAGCATCTCAATACGTACTTGAAAACATTATGTATGTGCGGAAAAACATCCATAAATTCAAGCTCAACAGTGATATCCATAACTATAACACTAGAAATAAAGATAAGATTGCTGAGCCTGGCCACCGCCTCGGTAAGGTTCGTACGTCTTTTGCTGGGAACTGTACACGTTTTTATAACAAAGTCCCCGCTGATGTAGTGAATTTGCCACTAAATAAATTCAAGTCTTATGTTAAGCGCTATTTGTTGAGGAGAGAGTACTATACTTTAAAGGAATTCATTGAGGATAACGATGCCTTTAAGCCTGTAGCTTGATATAGTTAGTACAATACAAATTGAGAAATTATTAGGTACATTACTCTATGAAGCAGCTTTACTAGTGTCCAGTATTACCTGTTTTTCATTTTTATTTTATTTTGTTTTTATTTAGTATTTGCACACTTAGAGACGTTATACATCTCTAAGTCTTGCATTCGCAAATATTTATATGTATAGATATATATTTAATGATCCTAACGCTTAGAGACATGTACATCTCTATGTCACTTTTATATTGTAATTTAGTTCACGCATGTAAAATACGAGCACAGAATATTGTTTCTCACCAGACTAAACATGGCTAGTTTTTATTAATTAATAAAGCCCGCCAGCTTGAACATGTCATGCTCGCTTAAAAGGCTCTGCTTATGGTGGCGTCGTTGATCGGGTCGCCACTTTCCCGAAGAAAGGTTGAGGGAGGCGATGGCTGAGATATGCGTCATACTCGTGAACGGGTGCTGTTTGTGGAGACCGGTCTGTTTAGGCTAACTGGGGCAACACATTTACGTAACTTTTTATTAATCATATTTAATTTTAGTTTAATTGGCTTTGGACACAACATTCGGTGCTTGATTAGATTATCCATATTTTTTTATTATATAGAATATATAGATCAAGACACTTGGAGACCTTATACATCTCTAAGTATAATTTAGAAATAGTATGTTTATTGTATACTAGAATCACTTAAGTACTTTTTTTTTATATTATTTAAATTCAAAGTTTGTTTCTAACTGTTGATGATGGATTATTATAATTTGGAAATTTATGTAGAAGACACAGTTCAGGTAAGAAAGTATATCAAACTTGTATGTAATTTATTTTCAATAGTCAGATTAGGACTCATCTTTTTTCTTTGGTATTTTTCTTAAACTATAACCTATTGTTGGTTAATCTAACCTTGGTTTGATATGTTTTCTTATAGAACAACGCACTTATATGTATTGTTTAGTTTTGATGTACTGTTGTTTTGAAAAAATAAGTCCCGCCGAGTTTCTTGCCGGACATAATTCTTCTCGGGTCAGAGGTGTAGGGTTAGAACCGGTGTAGTTTGATTTTTTTTCTCTCTCTTTTACTTTGACGTGTAAAAGTGCCCTTGTGGCCTACTTACTGAATAAATGTTTGAGTTTGAGTTTGAATTTTATACTTAATTATGCACTCCAATTTTGAGGGTCTTAATTGATTATGTAAATCTACTAAATTTACAAATTTCGCCATGTTTTTTGGGGTTCCGTACCTCACAAGGAAAAAACGGAACCCTTATATGATCACTTTGTTGTCCATCTGTCTGTCTGTCTGTCAAAAGAACCTTTTTCTCAGGAACGCGTGGAGCTAACAAATTGAAATTTACATCAAATACGTGTGTCCACACGTGCAAATATGTGTGTGTAAAAATTATGCTGTGCGAGGATATGTAAATGAAATGAGTCTTTTGGTTCCACGTTAGTTCTTAATAAACACATTCCTCGCAAAGCATCCTCGCTCATCTTTGGTGGAAACGCAGCCTTATTTTATAATACTTCGCAGGGGATCTATAACCTATAAGATGCTTCCCATAGACCTAGAATCATTAAATTTGGCAAAAAGAAAGGTTAATTTATTGTACGATCACAATTTTTTTGCGATTGTAAATTTACACCTATAGGACACTTGCTATAGCCTAGAAAATTGGCAAGAAGGTAAGCCTTACAGTATAAGTATAGGAAAAAATAAAAAAAAGTGTTTATTAGTTGTTCTTACACATAACAAAAATGTCGGATAAAAAAAAATTTGACCCGCAATCCAATTTTATTTTCGTTACGTACAGCAATGTTTGATTATTGTGTACGGGACATGAAGTTAAATACAATCTGGAGGTCATACTTCGACCACAAAGTGAGGCCGAAAGAGAGGGTAATGTGCATAAATAAATAAAGGCTGCATCTCATTCTAAGTAGAGTGACCATATGTACTATAATGTATGTGGGATTGGGATAGTATGAAGATAAATATAAAATAAAATATGCTTGTCGTCTAGTAAGTATTGTCCAGAAAGATAAGTCTCATAGTTCATATGGGAACTTATACATTTTACTGACTTAAGGAGCTGGCCACTTCAGATACGTTGGCACAGTAGTGAGAGCAGAGAACCCCTCTAATTAGTTTACTATTTTAAACTTATTGCTAGATCCGGGCATCTGGCAGCTATTTATCGGAGGACGTCAGAGTGACAGACCAGCAAAATATTTCAGTTAATAGGTAAAAACTGTCGAAGCCTATCGCTAATATAATAACAAAAAAAACCGGCCAAGAGCGTGTCGGGCCACGCTCAGTGTAGGGTTCAGTAGTTTTCCGTCCGTCACGCAGTAACTGTCCCCACTTAAGAGTTAAAATAACACCACCATGTAGGATATGATATGAGCGTTCCACGTACAGCGACATCTATCGGCAAATTAAGTAAACTATTGCGCGCGAGCTTAAAGTATGGAAGATGATTTTTATGGGATAATTCTTTATTGCGTGAACCGATTTTCACCGTTTTTACTTTATTTGAAAGCACGTCATTTCATTGTGATTTTGTAGAATACAATAAACAGGTTAAATTACAAACTTAGTTCAGAAAATATTTTGTATTTTTTTTTCAAAAACTATTCAACCTATCAAGTTCAAAATAATTATCCTAAAAAGTTTATAAAAAGTTCTACTTTTGAGATTTTTTTCATATTTTTAAAACTTATGGTTCAAAAGTTAGAGGGGGGGGGGACAATTTTTTTTTACTTCTGGAGCGATTATTTCCGAAAATTTTTACATTATCAAAAAATGATTTTACTAAATACCTATTCATTTTTAAATATCTATCCAACAATATATGACACGTTAGGGTTGGAAAGGTACCCTAATTAAACATTTTTTCCACTTTTTATTTTACCACTTTGTCGGCGTGATTGATATACATATTAGTACCAAATTTCAGCTTTTTAGTGCTAACGGTCACTGAGATTATCCGCGGACGGACGGACGGACGGACAGACATGGCGAAACTATAAGGGTTCCTAGTTGACTACGGAACCCTAAAAAGTAAAAACATTGCGTATCGCTACGGAAAAAAAAACAGTAGGTAGGCGACAAACAATACATTAACGTAACGTCATTTTGCACTATTTTCCCCCAACAGAAACTCCTGAAAATGATATAATCTTATTAATTACATGATCAGTATCATGTAATTAAACTGCATCAAACCTAGAACTGTAAGATATTTTATCTACACTCATATTGTAAGTTCTTTAAAACGTGTTCGAAAACGGTACGCAATGGCTAGCATTACCACGACCGATTTTACTATGATAAGCTTTTTATCCGTGGCAGTAACGTAATTTTAACTTTTCATGCTCAATTATTGATGTGCTATGAGTTTTGATAACATAATGTACACCTGCACCCTCCCGCGCATCCGCCGACAGCCCGACACGCGTCCTCGCGACCGCCGGCACAATCGAGTTGGCCATGGCGGTGCAATGGCGGCCATTCTATGGTTTCCGAATACGGCATTTTGGATAAATAATATGAGTGTAGATAAAGCATTGTATGCAACTGTACGTAATTAGGCCTTAAAACGTAACAGTTACATAAACTACTATATTTCTTACAACTCGTTTGCATAACACCGATAAACAATTGCCAGATGTCCGCGTCTTAAAATAGGGGATAGTTAGTGTAGCAAACTAAAACTAAGTAAGTACAGGGGGTTTGTGGCTCTCACTATTGCGTCATGTCTGATGTGGACAATTCTCCGACTT
The DNA here is from genome assembly GCA_947086415.1 of Pammene aurita. NCBI lineage: Eukaryota > Metazoa > Arthropoda > Insecta > Lepidoptera > Tortricidae > Pammene > Pammene aurita. The sequence goes on from OX352305.1 coordinate 28,545,534, forward strand.
TAATATACTTAAAGGTAAATAAAGAAAACATCAATACATCAAACTACTCAATCAATGGTTGACTGGAAGAGATCTCTTCCATGTACAAATATTGTATATTCTTCCTGTTGTATTTTTCTTTGTTGTACAAATGTTGTACAATAAAGTACATTTTAACGGCCTCCTAGCCTAGTCGGTAGTGACCCTGCCTATGAAGCAGGAGGTCCCGGGTTGAATCCTGGACAGGGCATTTATTTGTGTGTTTATCACGGATATTTGTTCCTGAGTTATGGAAGTTTCCTATGTATTTAAGTATTTATATGTATATATCTATTACATATATCGTCGTCTAGTACCCACAACACAAGCCTTATTGAGCTTACTGTGGAACTAGGTTGATTTGTGTAAGATTTCCCATAATATTTATTTATTATACTGCCACTACTACAATTTTTTTATGGCACAAGTGCCATTTTAGGACCCTTTCGAAAGGGCCTAAAAAGACCCGCGGGCCACTCCTGTCCTGTGTAAGTAATACTTAGGATAGACCATGTACTTATGTACATTTCTGTAAAAACAACAAAACCGACCCGCAGCTTGCCGACATCATAGTCACCCTATTGTTTGACAATCTTAACTTGTTGTTAAATCGTAAAATTGAATGATTGTGGATTACCGGTGAAAGGAAAGTCTACTTTATTGTAAAGTCTCACCCCTGCACCCTTTTACGCAACATATCTTGACCATTTTTACTTAAAAATGTTGTTGAGCTGAGCGGCGTCATTTGAAATAATATCAGTGACATATTATATCAGTGATGGGACTGATGGGATGGGGATACCACACCGTATTTTAAATATTACAAAACTTACTACTGTCTGCAATATTAATTGCAATTCTTTAATTTAATGAATGAATAATATTTACGTCGTAAAAAAATTCAAAGCAGCTAAAAGGGAACAAAGTATTAATTCAAATCTTGCAATAAATTATTATAAGTAGGAAGTAACTTCTAGTGTGTTACTAAAATAAATGTATATTCAATAAAACCACATTGGTAAGTTTCATAAGTTGGCAGCATTGTGCGAGTGAGACACCGCCCCCTACTTTATGCTCTCTATCGGACCGTTTTTAGTACTTTTTACTAGTGACCTATGAACGACTGTTTTGCTCGGTAATAAGGTTCAACTGTGGTTAGGGAAATATAGTAAAAGTACTATCCGGACTGTCTTCTGATCCGTGGTACGGGAGCCCTCAGGGCGGTTTTTTAAAGAAATATCTGTTAGTAGGGCCTAGTGCAGGCCGAATCAGAAAAAATTTTTAAACAATACCACGTAACTTTACAAAGTCCTGTCAAAGGGTCTTATATACATTTTTTTTCCATTATCACTTATTTAAGAAAAAAATAAATTTACGTTTGGTTGTCAACGTCCTTTTTATGTATTTTCAGGTGAAAATTCGATCCAATTGTCTTTTGAACACAATTATAGAACGCAACTTACGAAAATATCTTCCATGTTAACTCTAATGGCAAGGAAGTTATTGCGTCTTTCTTTATTTCACAAAAATTTTCAGAACCAAATATAAAAATACTGTTAGTGAACATGACATTACTCGAGTCAATTTAGTGTAAAGTGGGTAGACTTAATAAAACAATATTAAATTGAAAAACGTTTAGAAATCGGTGGAGCCGATTTTTATATACCTACTCGCATAATTACCGGTAAGTAATACTCATAACATAAGTTAAGTTCAAAGAAAATTAATGCATACATTTTATAATATATTCGAATAATAGATATTATAGTTCTCAGATCGTAATGCCATCTATATTTTTCTTATAGAACTAATCTGTATACAGTGCGGACAATCTATCTTAAGTGCTGCCATCTATAGATTTCGCACCGTCTCTGTTGGGTACTATTATTACATTACTACTTACTCAACTGATTTCCATACTTTATATTAGAAATAAAGGCTAAAAATGAATGAGGAGAAAAATTACGATTTGTAGTAAAAATATGAAATCTGTGCATTTTGTTATTATTGACAGTATTTTTCGGAGAAATTTTAAAAGAATCTGGCAACTTTAAAAATCAACAAGCAAGCGGGAAGCGGGTCGGCGGGGCTGCAGAGCTGCTTGCTGACTGTTTGACTTTCTTCCGTCGGTGTTTTCGCTTCACGTGTATTTTTACCTATTTAAATATTCTTTGTGATGAGTTGAGTGTTGTGTATTAATACCAGCACATGATCACAATATCTTTCTCAGTTTAATTGCTTACATGCAGAAATGCCAAGTGTAACGAAGTGACAGATGTTTTGAGAGCGAAATCGCGTCATTTCTGACTTGAATACAGTGTTATATTCTAATTTTAAACCCTCATTGTGCTAAGAGAACTGTTAGCCATGGAATCCGACCCTCAGGAGACGGGTAAATATGGTATTTGCAATTTAAAAGCATTTTAAAGTCTGAAGTGGACTTGACGTTCAAGCATATTAACCGCCCAAATCAAAAAGTCGTTCATGTAATTATGACATGGCCTGATTTTCATTGTATGCCTAAAGAGTTGTCTTTTGTTTTACTTAAGTAATCTTTAATTAATTAATCAATAACGTACGTGTAGTATTTTAAATACTTAAATGTTTAGGAATTACAATACTTTGTTGTTTTGTCTTGCCCGATTTTTCTCTGTCATTCAGTCCGTGTTATTTGGTCGGGCTATAATCCAAACATCAATATTGTTAGCTAACATAGGTTACAAGTGCACTCATGGACATGTCTTATCTTTTATTGTTTATGGAAACAATATAACTAGATCCCTTTTATTATCTTTCTGCAAGTTTTATGCATTTATCGTTTAGTTCAAGAGCAAATATAATCTATTTCAATATTAAAATGAGCTGTATTGTACTGTAGTTAAGCAACCTAACCTAAAATATTTTAATTGCTTTTGACAAGTTGCTACAAGCTTTGTTTTTTTATGGTGAGGCCCTTGGATTTGAACTTACAGGACAGGTTTTTAGTTTAAATTAAAACCTATAATTATGTAATGATTGGCCTCCAAAGTTTTTCATACTAGTTTCATATTGGAGGTTTATTTTTAATTTATAAAGACATTTTATCTACACTCATACTGTAAGTACTCTAAAATGCGTTCAAAAACCGTAGACAATGACAAGCATTACAACGAACGATTTAACTATGATAAGTTTCTTATCTGCGGCAGTAACGTAATTTTAACTATGCATGCTCAAATATTGTTAAGCAATGAGTTTCAAATTTGGAACATCGAATTTGATAACATTATCAAATTCGATTGATGTTACCGCCATGGCCAACTCGATTGGTCCCGCGCGAGCGCCGGCACAATCGAGTTGGCCATGACGGTACTATGGCGGTCATTCTATGGTTTCCGAACAATTAATTTAATATATATAATATGAGTGTAGATAAAGAAGTGTATGCAACTGTACGTAATTAGGCCTTAAAACACTCGTGTGATCTTATTATGAAATTCGCCTGCGGCTCATTTCATAAAACCACACTCATGTTTTAAGGACCCTTATTACGTAACAGTTACATAAACTACTATTTCTGAGCCCATCTTGTATCTATGCTTGTTTTTTTTTATCAAATTCATGTGGTCTATAAACCATGATCAACCTTTTGTGCTTGCTATTTTCAAAAGTGTCCGGAAACCCTACTATGCTACCCCCATTTCATAATTATAAGAATTCCTCTCTTTTCTCAGTAAAAAATGTAAAGACAAAAATTTAAATAAAAATTTTTTTACACACGTATTTTGGCTTTCTGAGGTTGTGAAGTAGTGAAACAGTTCTCATAAAAACCAATTTTAATAACTCAAATTTAAACATATATTCTTCAGAACGCCAAGGCCCTGTGCCCGGAGACGTCAAGACGAATGGCAACACGTCACAGCCGCTGTTTCCAGAGAGCCCGGTTTATGAGCCTGAGGAGGATGTTGCGGACTTGGGGACGGATGAAGTATGTTATAATGTGGTAATCTATATGAAAGATACCGTTCGGCGGCCAGCGCTTACACCTTTAAGCCGGGTATTCATTAGGCAACTTTTTTTAATAAACACTGTTTAATGACTGTTTATAAACAGTGTCGCACGATGTTTCATCATCTCTGTAAACATGTTTATAAACAAGGATGATGAAATATTGTTGCATAAACATGTTGCTGTGCTCCCCACTCTAGGTGGAGAGCAAGACGAAACATTCAGTTTATAAACAGATGTCATCGAGTGTGGACGTGTGTGACGCAAGTTTAGAAACATGGAAATAGTATGGTCCAACAACCAGATTTCAATTGTTTTGTTTTGCAACAACTAAACTAGTGTGGACTGCTAAGTTTCAGAAACAGTGTTTACAGTAAACTTGTTGCAAAACATGATGATCAAATTCATAAACAGTTTATTAACGAATGTTGCCTAATGAATACCGGCTTTATTGCTTGAATACAATATTGAGTCCATACAACGGAAGCGCCTTCCCCAAATGGTACTTTTTCAAAAAAGTTTCATATATTCACTTTAGGAGGGCACTGAAATTTTCATTCACACCAACTTAATTTTTCTGTAAGTTTGTATATAGGGCAGATGCCCCAGTTGTGCTCTGTGCCGGTTTTGGCCATTATCAACTTTTTTTTTATACCACGACGGTGGCAAACAAGCATACGGCCCGCCTGATGGTAAGCAGCTACCATAACCTATGGACGCCTGCAACTCCAGAGGAGTCACATGAGCGTTGCCGACCCTTAACAAAAAGGAGGATTCACTGTGTTGACAGCTAAAGGAACAAGAGGGTCCCTCATCGTCAACACACTGGGTCCTCTTTGAGCTATTTGGCAACCTTACTCACCAGCAGGAACACAACATTATGAGTAGGGTCTAGTGCTATTTGGCTGTAGTTTTCTGTAAGGTGGAGGTACTTCCCCAGTCGGGCTCTGCTCCAGATTTGAGCGAGATGACATTCGCTGAATGTGCCGTACCACACTTAGTGAGATGCCATTCGCAGTGCCCATACCTCTCTTTATTAGGGTATAGACAAATTTACGGGTCTATGGTCTATAGGTAAATATAAGAGTAAATTATGGTAGTACAGATGACACTGTCATCTGTCTTCTTATACCGTGGTCCATAGGTATAGGCCAAACTACTTTGACAGTTTATTCTACATCTTGAACTCCCTGCCAAGGTTTTCCCAGCGGGCTACAGTATGAGGTCTTCAAAAAAGGAGTGAATAGATTCCTAAAGGGTAGGCAACGCGGATGCGAATCCTCTGGGGTTGCAGGCGTCCATAGGCTAACTGCTTACCATCAGGCGGGCCGTATGCTTGTTTCCCACCGTCGTGGTATAAAAAAAATCTGTAATATATCATTTTTTTATTTTTCAGACATCTACCGTTCTTCTTGACGACAGCACAGATGACGTCCCGCCTGAAGCTAAAGGTAAAAAAAAACTTTTATAATAAGTTATAACAAATAAAAAACAAACATAATAAGTAATAACAAATAAACAACAAACATAATAAGTAATAACAAATAAAGTAATAACAAAAACAAGAAATCTACAACTAAAATGTGGAACCAAAATCAGGATTACCAGGTTACTAATAGTTAGATCTTTAATTGTAACGAAACTGATTGTTTGTTTACATTTGCTTACAGATGACAACCCAACATCGAAATCCAAGAGGAAACTTTCCGACGAAACAGATGATACCAACGTCAAAATACAAAAACTTGACACCGACAGCACCAAATTTACAGTCAACACACAAGATCTGGATGAAGAGGTGTCAGAAATTATCAATGCGGCTAAAAAGGTTGACAGCCTACCATCCAGAGTACGGACTCCGGCCCGATCCAGTCCAAGACTCAAAAGGAGCAACAGTGCAGATATCACTAAACCTAAAACACCTAGAACTCCTAAAAGCCGCCCAGCTAGCGTCGATATTACTAAACAAAGAAAAACACCCAAGAAATTGAAAATCGATGATAAAATAGAAGAGCGACCAATCATTGATATAATCAAAGAATCTAAACTCCCTGAAACCATCGCTGAAGAAAGTGGATCAGAAATGAATGACTCCCAAAATTTTCAACTAGTCCTATCCCCAACAACCGATGATGATGGACTATCCAAAACTGTTACTAATAACTATAGTAGTGACCCAGTATTAGTCAAAGATAGGGAGGAAACTATAAGTCCAGGGAAAATCAATGAAACAAGAAGCGAAGGCTACAACTATTCCGATCAAAGCAGCAAGCTTTCTCAACCAAAAGTACAGGATTTGAAAACTTCTAAAGGAAAAACTACAGATCAAGAAAGCACGGATAGCGTTGAGTCTATACCTAGTCCTGATGTCTTACCAACTGTAACATCCAAATTGATTTCGAAGTTATCAAACGGGAATTCATCTACACCTACGGAATTAACAGGGAAACATGATAGCGATAGTACCCCTGATATGATGAAGTTAACAAATAATTTGAAGCGTGGCAAAAATGAGTCCTTTAGAGTGAGTAACAATACAACGCCTTCGACTATTTCGCCATTGCAAAATGGTCACGGTAGGACGGATACGTTATCCGAATCGCAACCTATATTTGATGTCCTTGTGAATTATCATGAAGACGGAGAATTTTTGTCGCTATACGTAGTCAAAACTGATAATGATTTAGGTCTGGATATGTGTAAGGAATACCAAAGATTTTCCAAACGCTTCACTATTGACCCATATTTAGCTGATGTGTCTGTTAGCACATCTCCGTCCAGTGTTACTAGTACAGGAATGATTAATCTACCAATCAACAGAGCATCTTTTGCATCAACCGTTAGTTCGACTTCGAGCTCAAGTAATCGGACAACTGATGGAGCATTCGTAGTTCCTCAACCACCAAGAAAATCTGTTGTCAACCCTACAAGCTCAGTAAAAGGATTTGATGCAGTTTTAAAGAAGGTACAAGACGTTTTAACTCACGCAAAAGAGTCTTTTGATGGCTACCGTTCTTGTAGTGAAGAGAAAATCTCCGTAGCAGTTCAAACTACTCCTTCTAGTGAGTCATTAAGCAATGGAAACCTTAGTCCTGAAGAATCCTGCAAAACTGACAAAGCAACACCGAAAAGTTCTCTAAAGAAAACTAGGGTTAGAGGACGAAGGAATCTTTCAAGCAAAACTAAAAGGAATATATTACCAACTCAAGCGGAAGAGCCTGAATACATGCACGGGATGAATTCTCCTGAAATGGTGCCATCGAATGGAGATGAAAAGATGCTGAAGTCTCCGAAATCTGAGAAACCGCTTTCATCTTTAGTTGGTACTCCAAAGTCTGTCTCAAAATTGAAGCAGAAGCGTAGACCGACATCTCCTCGGCCCGCTACTCCAGTTGAAAAGTCTCTAGTTAAGTTGGAATACCCTGGATTCGCTCCGGATACAGTGGTTTTAGCTAAATGGGTGGACAAACGCTACTATTCCGGTAAAGTTCTGGAAATAACCGAGCCTAATAAATACTTGATAAAGTTTGACGATGGTCAGTCCAAAGTTCTGTTGGATGATTTCATAATATTTGGAGACATGAAGACATTGCCATTGCTTAGCCATTTGGTGTATGCTATGGTTGATGAAGAGCAGAACTATGAGCCGGGTTTGGTTCTTGGAGTTGAAGAAAACGATAGTGGAACTGTCACTTATAGATGTGCTACTGATGGGTAAGCTGACCTTTAATTTAAGGCGATTATCACACTGGTGCCGCGATCGGATGCAGCGACGGTGTGCAAGCGTGACAGCGCTATACACATGCAGAGCGCTGTCTCGCTCGCGCACCGGTGTCGCATGCGGAAACCGCAGCAATGAGAAAGCCGTCTAATACTTAAGTCTTTCGTTTTCCTGTTTTTTAGAGTTCCGTAACCGAAGGCTGGTAGAACTCTGTTAGTAACTTAGCAGTCTGTCTCATCATCAGAAAGCTGTATCTCATGAACTATAATTGGTGGACCGTTGAAAATTTTACAAACAACGTTTTTGTTACATTTTAGGGGGCGTCCATTAATCGCGTCATACGTTTTTGGCTTGTTTTAGACCCCCCCCCTCCCCCATGGTGATCTTTGGTGATATTTCCAGGACCCCTACAGCCCCCCCCCCCCCCCCCGGTCCAATATGACGTGTAATTTTTTGCTAACTAAAGTAAGTACAGTTTTTCCAACACGTGAACCTACTTACGTAACGTACGTACACGTAAAGGGTAAAAAAATGAGACTACATGTATACATATAAAATAATCTTTCACAGAAAAAAACCGGCCAAGTGCGTGTCGGACCACGCGGTTTCGAAAAAGTAATATCAAAAGGTCGTATCTGCGTATGAATGAAATGAGTTTTTAGATATTCACTAAATAAAAAAAAATCAAACAGACCTCAATGTTATTTTGAAAGACCTATCGAGACATGACGATATTTAGTAAAAAATATTTTTTTTGACAAATACTTACATGTATGGACTGGTGCCCCTCCTTAAAATATCTTTTTCAGCTATTTTACTATAAAACTAAGTAGCGGCATACAAAAACACACCTTTTATTTAAATATTTATTAAGATACGTTTTATAGTTTCCGAGTAAAATGACATACGGACGGACGGACGGAAATAACGAAACTATAAGGGTTACGTTTTTGCCACTTTCGCTACGGAACCCTAACAACCTACTTCACAAAATGATATGTATATGTCAAATGCCATTAAAAATTATTTACAATCATAGTGCTAGTGCATATGACGGCCTCCTAGCCCAGTCGGTAGTGACCCTGCCTACGAAGCAGGAGGTCCCGGGTTCGAATCCTGGTCAGGGCATTTATTTGTGTGTTTATCACAGATATTTGTTCCTGAGTTATGGGTGTTTTCTATGTATTTAAGTATTTATTCATATTTATCTATTATATATATATCGTCGTCTAGTACCCACAACACAAGCCTTATTGAGCTTACTGTGGGACTAGGTCGGTTTGTGTAAGATCGTCCTATAATATTTATTTATTATTTTATTTATTTATAGTGCAATTTTACTCTATATTTGACAGTTTGAGTCATTTAAAAGTTGATAATTTTTATTTTATTGACCATAATACAGGATAGCACAAGGAACAAAAAAATTACACGTGATATGTGTCCAGACCCCCCTCCCCCCTGTGGTGATCATTGGTGATTTTTTCTTGACACCCCCCCCCCCTATACAATATGATGCGATTAATGGACGCCCCCTTATTATAAAACAACTATAGTCTGGCAAACCAGTTTTGTCAGTAACAATAAAAAAATCCCTATTTTCGGACAGATCAGTGTAAGAAAAATTATAATGGAAGTCTTTATCTGTACTTCACTGCACTGTAACTCTTGCCAAACTACCTCAAACGTACAATTTCAGCGACACAGTGGTAATGGTGACGGCCAGCGAGCTGTATCTAACGGAAGATCAAGCGAGATCGCTCAAAGAGTCGCGGCCTCGCTCGCCCACCTCGCCCGCCACCCCTCGCCGGCGACACCCCCGCGAACTAGATCTGGATAATATTATACAGGTATACTACTTCTGTTCGCTGATAGCCTGGTAGCCGGCGACATCCCCGCGAACTAGATCTGGATAATATTATACAGGTATACTACTTCTGTTCGCTGATAGCCTGGTAGCCGGCGGCACCCCCGCGAACTAGATCTGGATAATATTATACAGGTATACTACTTCTGTTCGCTGATAGCCTGGTAGCCGGCGACATCCCCGCGAACTAGATCTGGATAATATTATACAGGTATACTACTTCTGTTCGCTGATAGCCTGGTAGCCGGCGACATCCCCGCGAACTAGATCTGGATAATATTATACAGGTATACTACTTCTGTTCGCTGATAGTCTGGTAGCCGGCGACACCCCCGCGAACTAGATATGGATAATATTATACAGGTATACTACTTCTGTTCGCTGATAGCCTGGTAGCCGGCGGCACCCCCGCGAACTAGATCTGGATAATATTATACAGGTATACTACTTCTGTTCGCTGATAGCCTGGTAGCCGGCGACACCCCCGCGAACTAGATCTGGATAATATTATACAGGTATACTACTTCTGTTCGCTGATAGCCTGGTAGCCGGTGACACCCCCGCGAACTAGATCTGGATAATATTATACAGGTATATACTACTTCTGTTCGCTGATAGCCTGGTAGCCGGCGACACACCCGCGAACTAGATCTGGATAATATTATACAGGTATACTACTTCTGTTCGCTGATAGCCTGGTAGCCGGCGACACCCCCGCGAACTAGATCTGGATAATATTATACAGGTATACTACTTCTCTTCGCTGATAGCCTGGTAGCCGGCGACACCCCCGCGAACTAGATCTGGATAATATTATACAGGTATACTACTTCTGTTCGCTGATAGCCTGGTAGCCGGCGACACCCCCGCGAACTAGATCTGGATAATATTATACAAGTATACTACTTCTGTTCGCTGATAGCCTGGTAGCCGGCGACACCCCCGCGAACTAGATCTGGATAATATTATACAGGTATACTACTGTTCGCTGATAGCCTGGTAGCCGGCGACACACCCGCGAACTAGATCTGGATAATATTATACAGGTATACTACTTCTGTTCGCTGATAGCCTGGTAGCCGGCGACACCCCCGCGAACTAGATCTGGATAATATTATACAGGTATACTACTTCTGTTCGCTGATAGCCTGGTAGCCGGCGACACCCCCGCGAACTAGATCTGGATAATATTATACAAGTATACTACTTCTGTTCGCTGATAGCCTGGTAGCCGGCGACACCCCCGCGAACTAGATCTGGATAATATTATACAGGTATACTACTGTTCGCTGATAGCCTGGTAGCCGGCGGCACCCCCGCGAACTAGATCTGGATAATATTATACAGGTATACTACTTCTGTTCGCTGATAGTCTGGTAGCCGGCGACACCCCCGCGAACTAGATATGGATAATATTATACAGGTATACTACTTCTGTTCGCTGATAGCCTGGTAGCCTGGCGGTAAGATGACTACAAGACAAATGCTAGGATAATGATTTGATTTATGAAAGAGCCATTTTAAATTGTACGAGCATCCGAGCAACCTTACCGGTCATAAAACGAAGTATTTAATTTCTAAACTTATACAGACGTCATATACAAAGGAAAAAGTGACCTAGGCATCCGGTGCATCCGGCTGGGATCGATCCAGCGTCTTCTGCATTCGCGGCAAATAGAATAATTTGCTTTGTTCTTCAGTTGTATTTAATTTCTATTTCCAGGGTCCTAGAAGCGCAAGATCGCGAGACAAAGGCACGCCCAGTGCGAAAAAACGTATGGCGTCACCGAAAAGTCCTAAAGCGTCCACATCAGGTGATTATAATGGGGCAACCATCCACGGTTGGGCAAGACGGCGTCAGCAGAGTTTGTACCTGTCACTAACATTGTTCTATGGGATATGGCTCCTAGCCTAGTCGGTAGTGACCCTGCCTATGAAGCAGGAGGTCCCGGGTTCGAATCCTGGTCAGGGCATTTATTTGTGTGTTTATCACAGATATTTGTTCCTGAGTTATGGGTGTTTTCTATGTAGGTATTTAAGTATTTATTCTGTATCTATATTTATCGTCGTGTAGTACCCACAACACAAGCCTTATTGAGCTTACTGTGGGACTAGGTCGATTTGTGTAAGATTGTCCCAGAGTATTTATTTATTTATTTATTTCTTTTATTTATGGCTTAAAGCTAGCATCCAGGTTAGAAAATTTAAAAAAAGATAAGATTTTGACACTATTGTTAAGACTGACAGGTACAACCTATGCTGGCGCCACCTGTAAATAGTTTCGACAGGCCAACTCCATAGAATCTACTCGTACTACAACAATAGAGAAATATAGTCGAAGCGAGAGAGATATGGTTGGAAATCATTCAATTATTTATAAGGAAATAAGGTGTGCTATATATAAAAAAATTCACCTCACCACCACAGGAAAAATATAAGCCATAGCCCATAAAATATAAAAAATCAAAGCAAAATGAATGCTTTCAAAATTATATAATTCAAAAACATCTTTTTAACCTTTTGACCGCCAAGCATTGAACAAAAATGACGCGCCACCGACGCCACGTAATCGCGTTTTGTCAAGCGAAATTGAACTTTGCGGAAGCCCGCGTAGGTCCCTATTGCATTACAAAGCCTGTCGGCTGTAGCCGTCGTTGGCGTCCATGGCACAACTGTTTGATGTCGGCCACAGCCGACTGTGGCGGACAATAGGAGTCCATACTGCCAGATAACGTGAAAAAACAAGTCAAAACTTGTATCAAATTACTTTCTCCACATGTGGATAAAATGCCTTTTTCCCCACCGCTTTCAGGATTAAAAACAAAAAGCACCCCCGTCAGTCGCAAGCGACTAGCCAGCGAGAGCAGCGAGATGAGCGAGAGTAGCAACTCCGCTCCGCCCGTCAGGCTCGAGGAGGTCGCCGGAGTGGAGCCGGAGGTCCAGAGGACGCCGCGTAAGATTGACGGCGTCAAAGGTACTCATCCTTTCCAGCCTTCTATCGTCCCGGTCCTGAGCCAATCTCATCCAGAAGTGACCCCCGACCTTCCGAATGTCGCCTACCCAACGAGCCAACGGACGCCAGGGGTTTCTTTCATCTGAAAGCGGCCACCACTCCGTCAACATTTTAGTCCACCTGCCATCACTTGGCTTGGCAACATTTCCCGCCCAGCTCAATTTTCAACCGACTTCAAGATTTCGAAGGATCAATTCGTCGGGATCTTTGTTTTTGCAAATATTTAGGGTTCCGTACCTCGAAAGGAAAAAACTGAACCCTTACAAGATCACTTTATTGTCCGTCAAGACCCTTTTTCTCAGGAACGCGTGGAGGTATCAAGCTGAAAGGAGAATGGGCATTTTGTACCATGAGTGTATACGATTGAGACATATCTCATTTGAAAGGTCTTAACTAGTGCATTATTTAATTGTATGACGCCATCATTGGATAGCGTGCAGGGTCCGAGCTATTTAAAAAAAAAGGTTGCGCATATAAACGGTTAATTTTTTAAATATCCGGTCTATAACCAGTCACAGCGTATTTTATATGAAAGAATATAAGAAATGCTTCACGCTTATTTACCACCATCATCGGAAAAATACGTACAGGGCTGGAATTAGTAGATGATATGTAAAAACACCTGTAGCATAGCGAAGCTAACTTGTATACAAAAGTCGTATGTAACAGCTAAAAGGTATTTTAATAAGTTATTTTTCGTAACTGATACTTGCACTCTAACGTATGCAGAGACCGAAATAAAACGGTTTTATGCGTTAATTAACTGTAATTAACGACGGCGTAATTCTTCTATTGAACACTAGATGGAGTTTTGGCAGCAAAATGGACAACTTTTGCCACTGGCGTATACAATTGAACCTTATCTCAAATGAAAGGTCTTAATCATAGCATTAATTACAATTAGTTATATGGCACCGAAGGCCGTAAGGGTGCAAGGAAGCCGGTATTCATTATTTTGTGTCTGCGCTGTGGCCTAGCTGTGCCGAAAATATAAGCATGAGTCATGATGGAGTTAGACCGACGCGCCGGCACGTCGTTTTTCTTAATGTTAATTTTAATAATGTAATTTAGAATTTTGGAAGCTAGCTCCATCTAGTGACGAGTAGAGAACTTGGAACTTCATTAAGCACAATTAATTAACATACAAAGTTGATATATTTTAGTTCCTGCATGCATTGGAGGTAAAGTATATATTACGAAAAATAGTTTATAAAAATACATTTGACATGTAATATACGCCCCCCGTATACACATTAGCTTGGCTCTAAACCGAGCGATATTCATATCAAGCTTAATTTAAATTAATTAATTCTAGCCCTGTAAGTATTCAAACATGGGGTGTTTTACACAGAATTGAACCATTTCTCATATGCTTTCAGATAAACCATGCTATACCGGATTACATATCGTATCTTTAAAAAAAATGCTCTTTATATGTTCGCTCTTTTTTTTTAAATATCTCGGTCCCTGCACGATATCCAACAATGGTGCCATATAATAAAATAATCCGGTGATCACGAGCTTTAAAACGAGATACGTCTCAACAGTATACATCCATGGTACACTCCCCATACAAAAATGCCCATTTTCCTTTATATCAAATACTCAGGTCTACTGGCAGGAGCTGTGAAAAAATCAAACTTCTAAGCCAACGCAATCAAAAGATACAGCCGTTTATGCCGCAAATTTTCTTAACTTGCAAGGGAATCTGATGGATATTTATAAAGATCGGAAGAGTTAAATAAAACGTTAATGAAAATGCAAAAACGTATTTTCTATAGTGAAGTACACCATGAAGTGACATGACAACACATGTCATAAGAAACAGAAAAAATGAATCCAAACATAGAGGTTGCGTTCTCAAACTCCAACACTCCCCACAGAACGTAAACCCATTTTTACCGACATAGTACATATGTTTTACAAAATATAGTCCCTTTTGTTAAATTATGGTATGAGTTCCATGAATGGCCTTGCTTCTAGTGAAGAACGCTGAGCTCTCTGAGCATTGAACTTCCGTGAGGAACGCGGAGCTCTCTGAGCATTGAACTTCCGTGAAGAACGCGGAGCTCTCTGAGCATTGAACTTCCGTGAAGAACGCTGAGCCCTCTGAGCATTGAACTTCCATTTTTCCAGACTGCTTCCTTTTCGGAGCACGACAATCCTTGCCAAGATGTCCGTGCTTATTGCAGTTGAAGCATCGGGGCCCTTTATACTCGTAATCCTTTACTTGACTTCCCTGAACGGCTTTATTCCTTGTGAAGAACGCGGAGCTCTCAGAGCATTGAACTTCCTGCAGGAGTTTCGACTTAATGGAATCTGCGCTGATTTGGATGCCTGAACTCTCTAATCCCATTATCATTGGCTTGTAAGTCTCAGGTAAGCCTGCCAACATCAGCGTTCCAAGCCATTCGTAATCAATACCGAACTTAATATTTCTCAGTTTGTGGGCGGTCGACATTATCTTGTTTACGTAGTCATCGATATTTCTGCACGAATCCAGCGTGGTAGTAATAAGGTCTCTCAACAAGGCTACTCGCCTGTATAACCCGCTGTCATCAAACGCCTTTTCTAAACTCTCCCAGGCTTCCTTACATGTAGTGGCATTCTGCACATGCACATAGTTGATCGGGTCTAACAACAAAATAAGCTTTGACTTAGCCTTTGTTTCCTTCTTACTATCGGTATTGGTACCAGTAACACACGTCCACAATTCTTCAAGCTCAAAGTATGCTTGTACGGAAAATTTCCAACTAGCGTAATTTTCTCTTCCCACGAGTGTATCAATATGGAAATTATTATTGCTAGAATTCTACATATTTACGTGGTACGAGTAACAACAATTCGATGAACATCTGACGAAACAATTCGGAGTTCAAACTCGCCCGTCGGCAATCGAGAAAATCTGAAGTTTAATTTTCGGAAAAAATACGTCGGCCGGTTTTCTTATTATACGGCGTTTTATTCACGGACTCTTTATCTGTTTACAAACCACGCTCTGCTACCATGATGGATATTTAAAAATATTTATAACGGGTTACTCACGTAATTTAAGTCGATTTTTGCTCGACATGTTTCGGTCAATTTACGATGACCATTTTCACGAGCTGCCTTCCGCGACGGCAGCGCGACGGCTACTACGCGCCTGCGCGCGGTGTGCCCTGCTGCTGGCGGTGGGAGGCGGCGGCGGCGGCGGCGGTGTTGTGGCAGATCTACCCTCGTTCACTTCTTCACTATTGCCGAAATGTTTGCACACTACACTAACGACGTCACTTGCTAAAGGCACGTCCACACTGCCCACCGACGTAGTATTGAAAACCGTTTTCCAACTAGCGGGCAATGACCAACCACCATCCCGATTGAAATTCGAATGACGACTTATTTCTATAGCTTCCCGTATTTTTCGCTGAACGAGGAACTTTTCCCTTGCCAGTACGGTTACCTTATCAAACCTAATATAATGCGTCGAATCCGAATCCAATATGTGGTCCGTCACAGCGGAGCCCTGCCCATCCCGGTTTTTCATACTACGTATGTGTTCAGAGAGCCTCGTAACGATGTTCCGGCCAGTCTCTCCAATGTAACTCTTCCCACAGGAGCAAGGGATCATGTAAAACCCAGGAACATTCAAGGGCTCCTTATCCTTCGGCGAACGCATCCACTGTCTGAGCTGCGTTTGTGGGCGGAAAATCGTCTTGATGCAATATCTTCGGCGTAACAAGTGTCCGATTTTATCCGTCACACCCTTAATATAAGGCAGGTATACGGGCAACCTTTCCACTTGAACAGGCCTAGGACTCGCCGATGCACTAGCAACCCGATTAGCAAGTGACGTCGTTAGTGTAGTGTGCAAACATTTCGGCAATAGTGAAGAAGTGAACGAGGGTAGATCTGCCACAACACCGCCGCCGCCGCCGCCGCCTCCCACCGCCAGCAGCAGGGCACACCGCGCGCAGGCGCGTAGTAGCCGTCGCGCTGCCGTCGCGGAAGGCAGCTCGTGAAAATGGTCATCGTAAATTGACCGAAACATGTCGAGCAAAAATCGACTTAAATTACGTGAGTAACCCGTTATAAATATTTTTAATATGTTAGAGTCTCACGAAAGTTTTATAGTTAAAATGATGGATATTTATAAAGATCGGAAGAGTTAAATAAAACGTTAATGAAAATGCACAAACGTATTTTCTATATTGAAGTACATCATGAAGTGACATGACAACACATGTCATAAGGAACAGAAAAAATGAATCCAAACATAGAGGTTGCGTTCTCAAACTCCAACAGAATCAAAACTTACTGGATACTTCCCGTGAACTCAGAAACTTGAAATTTGGTACGAAGCAATGTCTTATAGGACAGATATAGGAAAAATTGCGAAAACCGTAAATTAACTCGCCCTTGGCCGGTTTTTTTTATTTATGCTCACCGGTTTTTGTTGTTTATAATTATTCGAAGACGGCTAGACCGATTTGGGAAATTCTTTTTTGCTTGAAATAATATACTCACAGTTTGTCCTATTGTCATCAGGTCAGGATCTGACGATTGGATCCCGGAGAAATCGAGGGAACTCTTCAAATATTATAGGCACACCTATAGTGATTTAAATATTTTTTACAGTAGCTCGGGCCTTTGCATTTGGAAAGGTAGAGGCTAAGTGAAGTCGGTTCTTTTTTGTTTAAAATTATTAATACACTCGTGGTCTACTACGTGCAATTCTTTCAAATGAAAGCAAAAATTAAAATATTGGCATCCTATCATGCCTATTACTGTTGTTATAAACTGAAATAAATGTAGAGCTGATTTACTTCAAGATTACTATTGTTTTTAGAATTTTCTTTGTCCACAGCTGGGCCCTTACAATTAAAAGGTGCTGCCAAACAAAACATCGGCAAGAAAAACTCCAAATTAACCAAATTCGAGAACGACGAAGACACCGTCTCCACTCTGGGCCCGATCCCGGGACCTGACAGCAAACTATTCGCGGGACTTCATTTTCTATTGACGTGTACCGATACGCCGAAAAAACTCAAGTCTGACAAGGTATGTGAAGACAGATTATTATTATCATTGACGGACGGACGGACGGACTATATGACGAACAAAAATGCATGGCCCAAACCAGAAACTACTACAAAATCATCTAACATTTAGAGGACACACACGTCACGATTTGCACGTCGTGGTATATAAAAAAACCGGCCAAGTGCGAGTCGGACTCGCGCACCGAGGGTTCCGTACAAACCTGTAGGTATATAAGTAAAAGTTCACCCATTGAGTGGACATTGAAGTTTGATTTTGTTACAGCTGAAAGGTATTATTATAGACCTGAGTATTTGATATGAATTTCAATTTAATACCTCTACGCGTTTACGAGGAAAAAGGTAGTAAGTTTAAAATTTAAAAAAATATTTTTTGTATGATTTTACTAAAAATGTCTACTTTTCGTAATTTTCCCTTTGTTTGTGCTATATGAAGTTTCTTCGTGCCAAGTTTCAAGTTTCTGAGTTTACGGGAAGTACCCTTTAGGTTTTGAGTTTCTTGCGAGTACTAAGTTTCAAAATATGCCACTTAAATTGCTATTTCTTTTGATTGTGTTGACATAAACATTTGGTTTTGCTACATCTGAAAGGTCCTATAGCCCTGAGTATTTGATATGAATTTCAATTTAATACCTCCACGCGTTTACGAGGAAAAAGGTAGTAAGTTTAAAATTAAAAAAAAAATTTTTTGTACGATTTTACTAAAAATGTCTACTTTTTGTAATTTTTCCATTGTCTATGCTATATGACGTTGCTTCGTGCCAAATTTCAAGTTTCTGAGTTCACGGGAAGTACCCCGTACGTTTTGCGAGTGCCCAAAAACTCTAAAATTTGCAGCATAAACGACTGTATCTTTTGATTGCGTTGGCTTTTAACTTTGATTTTTTCACAGCTCCAAGGGACAATAGACCTGAGTATTTGATATAAATTTCAGCTTGATACCTCAACGCGTTCCTGAGAAAAATGGTCTTGACAGACAGACAGACAGACAGACGGACAACAAAGTGATCCTATAAGGGTTCCGTTTTTTCCTTTCGAGGTACGGAACCCTAAAAAACAAGAAAACAAAAATTTCTCACGCGAAAAGAAATTGGTTTTGTAGGGAGGGTTTACCGGCCGAAAGGACGGGTCCCAAAGAAAAATATTTTGGGTGCGAAAAATATTTTTTTCGCAACCAAAATATTTTTTTCCTATTTTTTCTTAGTCGCAATATGATATCTATTATGCCCTTAAATGGATCACAAGTATTTTTGTTACACCCTGTATATATCTTATTCCTGAGATAGGAGAAAGGCATCCATCTCAGGAATAAGATATAAATAGCTGTTTGGTGAAACCATGTTTTTCAAGCCAGGAAAAGTTGAGCATCGAATAGAGAACATGCATGAAAAATATTTAATTGAATCTGTTGCATAAACACGTTCAACAACCCCAAACTAATATAAATAAGTGGAAATCCGTAATAATTTTTAACAGTTTTTTAAAGATATTGCGGTTAGAAAACGTAAAATTTTAGGCATTTTTTTTATACATCAAATGTATTTTCGAAACTTCAGCTCGATTACTTATGTTATGTCCTAACAAGAAAAAAAGTGTATGACAACTATATAGCTAAACGCATTTTTTCGTGCCTAAAATTACAAAAATCTTACAAAATCTTGTTCCTTCCAAACAGTTTTCTGCAACTTTGCGAACGGTGACGACACAATCCGCACACTTTTTGTATGGGGCGTTTTGACGCGCGGCGCAGACGCCTAACGTATTTTCACATTTTTGACGTTTCAGGGCTATCATAGATAGTAGGTTTATTAGAGACATTTGAATCTACAGGGAAATAGAATCGAATGACGTCTTCCAAAAAAATCATGCATATTCCTAATTGCAGTTGACGGTACCCCTGATTGACATTTTTTAAATATGAAATAATATGTCCTTTTCTTACACCAGTGCCAAGACACCCGCCACTACTCGTCAGAAGAGGACGGAGAGACGACCGCGGGCACCGACTGCGAGGACCTGGAGTTCTCCGACCGGCCCTTCAACAAGGAGCGGCTCAAGGAACAGCTGGAGGCTGGTGGCGGTGTCGTCTACAGGTAAGATGTAGTGGCGACGATACGTCGACATAGCAGGCTCTGTTTTGTTGCTTTATTCTTCACTAGCGACCCGCCCCGGCTTCGCACGGTATTAAAAAAAAACAACGGGTTGCACTCCGGGAGTGCCGGCAGAAGTGAAAACTTGAAATTAAGAATAATTTATTGACCTTTTGACCAACTAACCGGTCAAATATGCCGGACGTAATTTCCGAACGCACCCCTTACTGTCAAGTTGTCAACCACTAAAATATGTAATATGGCCGACCATTTGTCATTAAATTAATACTTTTATATGCAAAATACGCGACAATCCGAATTTTGCCCATATATGTCTTCGATTCAAAACTTTTAATTTTTTACGCTTTTTCAATTGAGCATAATTTCATTCGGGTCTACCGTACCCCTCGACGGAATTATTAATATAGATTTATTCGATCAGGTCACGTGTCCGTCTTACGAATTTTCAATCTGACGAATCTGACGTTCACGTGACCCTGACGCGAGTTTAACATTTTTTCCCCATCACAAAAACTGCACAGCGCCGCTAAAGAAGTTTTCACTTCAAAAATGGTTATTGTTGGTCATAGATTAAACTCAAGACCCCCGCATAGCCGGGCGACCCCCGCTGCCACGCTCGAAGTAATTTCACTTTAAAGTAAGACACTAATTAACTAATTATTGGAATTGACAGTAAACTTATTACGTCTCCATGGCAACCATTAATGTCTGACTCTCTCTTACGCCCCACGGAACAATCGCGCGTTCCCTGTCTAGCATTACGTGTCCCCACCCGCACCCCTTCTTTTTGGCAGCTTAGATTTCAAAGAAATAACGCGCTAAGCGGAGTATAGAGATATCTTGTATATGTTGTTGGTAATCCCTAAGAGATAGACATATGTATACCATCGCGGACTCTTGTAGAACTTTTTAAGGTGTACAATACTGTAGTACATTATTATGGTATATCTCGTAGGGCAGGGGTCGTCAAACTTTTTTGACAAAGAGTCTGATGGTGGAAAATAAGGAAATTTTGAAAGCTCATAGAGCCGCTGTTTTCGGTTTTTATTTTTTATTTTGGGGAATTCGAAGAGCCATAACTGACCCTTCAAAGAGCCGCATGCGGCTCGCGAGCCGCGGTTTGCCGACCCGTCGTAGGGTTAAGCCAGCGTTTGCATCGTAACAAGCGCAAAAAATGTGTTTATTTACATCACATTAGAAACCTCTAAAATTATCAGTGTTTCTGTACTATATTATGCATGTATTATACTCGTACATATAAACCTTCCTCTTGAATCACTATCTATTTAAAAAAACCGCATCAAAATCCGTTGCGTAGTTTGAAAGATCTAAGCATACATAGGGACAGACAGCGGAAAACGACTTTGTTTTATACTTTGTAGTGATTTATCTATTTATTTATTATTAAATTTAAACTTTCATGACACATACTAACACTATAAAATATAACGGTTACACTCACGTCACTTTAGCCACTTCGCGCGACATGTTTCGGAGAACCTAGGTCTCCGTCTTCAAGCACTAAGAATTTTTTTTTGGTCCCATACAAGCTTTTGATCCTGAATAGGAATGGGATCGATTCTCAACTCTCAGCTGTACTTACTTAACATCAGTACACAGTCTCGGAAGGGTGTAGAAAGGGATATTTAAAAGCCCAGAAATTTCGCCAACGACAACCCGGGATATAATATCCTGGCGCCAATGCACAAGGAGGCCTGACCCCAGATAAACTGGGAGAAGGGCAGGAGAAAGAAGGAGAGTAAGAATAGAAATGAAATCAATTGGCATAAAAAAAGTTGACCTTTTTCTGACATCCTGTATGTTTTTCCCAAAATCTGTAAACGCCAATCTTCATTCATTTGAAATCGAGGGAAGGTCTTCTAAGACCATTTTCGCGTAGCAGCACTGGATCTGGATGCGGCCCTAAACTGACTCAAAAAGAAAATCCATCCTGTCTTATTAATAAAAAATCAAGGGGCTTTTTATTCTTTGCGTATTTATTAAAGTATAATATTAATTTATTTATGGTCCACCGTACTCATTATCACTACATATCGCTAGTACTCGTTATCGCTACCGCTAAAACAAAGTCGCTTTCCGCTGTCTGTCCCTTTGTATGCTTAGATCTTAAAACTACGCAACGGATTTTGATGTGTTTTTTTTAATAGATAGAAGATTCAAGAGGAACGTTTATATGTATAACTAGCCTTTTCCCGCGGCTTCGCCCGCGTACTATAAGTACTCAAAAAGGATACGATACCCTTGTTGATTTTCAGACCCTGTGATCACATTTGCCCCTTTTAGGGGTTGAATTTTCAAAAAACCTGAAACACGTGTTTACTCATTTATCGTTAGAAATACTCCTGCGAAGTTTCGAATAAAATAGTCTAACAATTCTTGATTCGCCATACAAACTTTGTACCCCCATTTTACCCCCTTAGGGGGTGAATTTTGAAAAATCCTTTCTTAGTGCATCCCTAGACCTTATGAGGAACCTACGTGCCAAATTTGGAATCTCTAGAACCAGCGGTTTGGGCTGTGCGTTGATATGTCAGTCAGTCAGTCAGTCAGTTTCTTCTTTTATATATTTAGATTCATGCATAATGTAGTAGAGAAACACTGATATTTATTGAGATTTCTAATGTGATGTCGTAAATAAAGACTTGTTTGCGCTTACATTGCAAACGCTGGCTGACCCTACGAGATAGATCAAAATAATGTACTACAGTATTGTACAGTACACCTTAAAAAGGTTTACAAAAAAGTCGGCAATGGTATATATCTATCTCTTAGGGATAACCCACAATAACAATTTTTTTATCCCGTGCGAAGACGGGGCGAGTCGCTAGTATTTAATAAAAATACATTGTGTGGGTTTTTGAAACCACGATGCAAGTGAAACTTAGCTATATTAGCATGGCGCTTAGAAATTGGTGTCCAATTGGTTTGTATTTGTAGCAATAACGGACTAGATAAATACTAATGGACGCGGTACTGGACCGGGCGCGCGTTACATGGTTTATGATCAGATGCGTATAAACTTGTCGAAACCTCATGCCGCGCGGATCAGTCGTCGTTCGACCACGTGTGACGAATTTAGTGCCAAAAAACATGTAAAAATGCCGTGTTGTACAATTTTGTCGTGTCGTGTACGAAGCAACGAATTAAAAGAGGCCCCTGGAGTAGTTAATTTCCACCGGTAAGTATAAAAACCGAGTATTTCACATATTTTCCAAAAATTGTAGGCTTTTACGACATTCACCCATTATCTGATGGTACAACAGTATTCATATCAATTGCTCGCTGGCTATTGCTGGCGGTCGCAGGATTACGCGAGTGACGCGCAATGTATTTGGAAATACGAACGTCGCTCGTCAGTCTCGTCACACGATCGGCAGCCACGTTGCTGGGCAACATGGCTGTCGCGCGCCTGCCGCCACGAGAGTTCGGCCCGTTATTTATTATCGATAATTTCGAACACATTGTTTAAGGTGTAACTTTCTGTCCTATAGTAGAAACTAATTTTTCACACCACCTGCTCGACAATGCTAAATTATATATCACGCAAACCTGACCGAAAGCAAATCATTATAGCCCTTGGCTTTAGCCGGGTTATAATGTTGTACTAAATCTCATTATAACCCGCTGGTTAATAATGTGATTTCACTTCCCATAGTTCTTATTGTTATGTGCTTAAAGTCTAATTTCGTAAAGTCCGCACGGTGCACGGGCCCGCGCCGCCGCGTCGTCGAACTGATTTGAAACTCGCGTTGGCCACCTCAATTTTAAATACCAAAAACAAATGCCTCGAGTGTCATATGAGCTGCAGTATACGGAGTAAAACTGCAGGTTCTATAAAAATAGAAGATAAAATTCGAATAAAATGGACTAATGTATCAAGAATCAATTTATACTTTTGATTTACTTTAAAAAACCGGCCAAGTGCGTGTCGGACCACGCATAGGAGGATTCCGTACATTCAATGGAATAAGAACCAAACTAATACCAAAATGTCGTATCTGATGCCTATGGAGGAAGTTTCTTGGAGATAAATCAAAAATGGCTGAACCGATAATGTTCAAATCAATTTTCGTAGAAAGTATGATAAGGCGCATCTCCTCAAATTTCTTCATATTTTTTGGACTTACGGTTCAAAAGTTACGGGGGGGGACACAATTTTTCTGACTGTCGAAGCGATTATTTCAGAAAATATTCACTTAATCAAAAAATGGTCAAAGAAATCTCAATGTTATTTTTAAAGACCTATCGATTGATGTGTCACATGTTGATATTTGGTTAAATTTTTTTCATTTTTTATTTAGTTACATGTATGAGCCCCCCCCCTAAAATTTTAGTTTTTTCAAATTTAACTACATAACTAAGTAGCGGCATACAAAATACACCTTATGTGTAAATTTTATTCAGATACGTCGTATAGTTTCCAAGTAAAATGGCTGTGACATACGGACGGACAGACAGACAGACAGACATGACAAATACATAAGGGTTCCGTTTTTTGCCATTTGGCTACGGGACCCTAATAAAAATCCGTTTCTAGTAGTAGCCTTAACTATTTTATTGTCTCACAAGAGGTGAGAAAAGTAGAGTATACTCCTCGGGGATAAAGCTGTTTTTGTCACGGGCGCGCTTAAACCCCTCACTGCACTCAAGACTCACTACGCTCGGGAATTAACTCATAACCCCCTCGCTGCGCTCGGGAGTAAAGTCTGGAGTCCTTCGTTCCGTTCGGGATTCAATATCGCGCCCGTGACATAAAACAGTGCTTTATCCCCTTGGTGTACAATCTACTATTATTTCTTTCGAAAACAAAATAACGTGATTGACTGACGGTAACTTAAGACGGTAATTTTAAAATCCGACGTGGCGGACGTGAAATACTATCTCCCCTGTTAGGGTACAATGGGGTTGAAATGTCTAAATATCCATATGGGTGTCGTTTTTGTGATTTTTTGGGACTAACGTCCCAAAAATCACAAAGCGTATTGAGATAATGGCATCGATTTTGAAATTTAATATTGTGGACATAAAAATTCTTGAAAGTATTTGTGCCAAATTACAATCTTCTTCTAAATATATAAAAGAAGAAACTGACTGACATAATCAACGCACAGCCCGAACCGCTGGTTCTAGATATTCCAAATGTGGTACGTAGGCTCCTTATAAGGATGCACTTAGAAATTATTTTTTAAAATTTACCTCCTAAGGGGGGAAATGGGGATCAAAGTTTGTATGGGAAACGAGATTAGTTCAACTATCTTATTCGAAACTTTACAGGAGTATTCCTAACGATAAATGAGAAAACAAGTGTTTCAGCTTTTTTGAGAATTCAACCCATAATGGGGGAAATGTGGTGACAAAATTTAAATATCAACATGGGTATTGTTTCTATGGTTTATCGGGTCGCTGATTACGAAATCAACACTTAAGGGGGTGAAATGGGGGTTGATAGTTTGTATGGGGAATTTTTAAACGTTGAACCAATTTAGATGAAACTTGGTATAGAGATAGTTTGTGTACCGGGAAACGACATGGGACAGTTTTTATCTCGAAAATCGATCTTTAAGGGGGTGAAATGGGGGTTGGAGGTTTGTATGGAGATTTTTTTTACCGCGAACCGATTTAGATAATTTTGTTGTGGATGTTTGAGTCCCAGGAAACAATATGGAATATTTTTTAAGCCGAAAATCAATCTTAGAGGGGTAGAAAACATGTTGGTAGTTTGTATGGCGAATTATTAACCGCTGAACAGACGATTGAAATGAAACTTGGTACATATTATACTTAGTCGGTTCATAAGTTCTGTCACTAGGGTTTGGACTGGTAAAATACGAACTGTTAGAGGTTGCTTACTATTTCAATATATGATTAAAAAGCCTATTTAATACTGATTAATTTACGATATTATTTAAGGCAAATAGTTGTGGCAGTTTTACACAATTCCCTGTAACATTCGAAAAAGCGGAATAAAAAACCACGTCAAAAACACGCGCCCTGTTCGAGTTGATTTTGACCATCATTATTTTTATTCAATTTTAAGAGGCTTCAGTCTTGCATACTGCATTAGCTTGATCTTTAACCTTCATTTTAATATATAATTAACATGGGTCTGACTGACAAGAAGGCTAGTATACGCAATTTTGGAAGACTACCTTGATGTATGGCATCAAAATCATCGTGTTTTGCTCAAAACTGAAAAATACGTTGAGGTTCAGAAGAAGAATAGCTGAAGCACAGACTTGTAAGTCAACTAAATATTGGTTTTTAAATATGCCTTAATCATCTACTTTCATAAAAATAACAATTTGTAACTCTGGACAACTATAAAAATGATCTAAACCAATTTTTGTGAAGTACAATTTTCATAAATCATCGGCGTGTTTTGGACTGACAACAATCTTCAAGTTTACAAGGATCTATAAAATACGCGATCTTGATTATAAGTTAATCATATTATATTTTAATCTGTATGAAATATGCTTTCTAATCAGGTCTAATTTTTTTAAATAAAAGCTTTGTATTATATTTTATCACTTAAAACCCTTGTGACAGAACTTATGGACCGACTAGGTATAGATTGAGTCGCGGTAAACAATATAGGATAGTTTTTATCTCGAAAATCAACCCTCTAGGGGGTGAAACGGGGGTTGAAAGTTTGTATGGAAAATTAATAACCGTTGAACCTATTTAGATGATTTGGTATGGAGATATTTTGCGTTCTGGGGAAGGATATATAATAGTTGTTATCCCAGAAGTCATTCCATAAGCGGGTAAAAAGGAGGGTGGATTACTAATTCCACGCAAATGAAGTCGCGGGGAAAAGCTTCTATTCAAGAGTAGAAATCTGTATTAATCATAATCTCAGTAGTAAGTCGTTGATGGCGTAACAATTAAACAATTATTGCAATAATTTCTTTAAAATAAAAAATGAGGGAACCGCCGTCTTCAAAACGTGGTATACCGAAACCTCCAGAATGTAACGAATACTTTTCCGAAAACCGCTTCTAAATCAGTTCAGCGAAACGCAAGATGATCGCGGACAAACATACATTCCTACATACAAACATAAGAGTCTAACTGAGAACCTCCTTTTTTAGTACTCTTAGTACGCGGGCGAAGCCGCGGGAAAAAGCTAGTCAAATATAAATATAAAATCTGTAAACGCCAATCTTCATTCATTTGAAATCGAGGGAAGGTCTTCTAAGACCATTTTCGCGTAGCAGCACTGGATCTGATAACCTCCTTTCCGTTCAATGACAAAAAGTTCAGTTACCTTTTCTCAAAAATACAAATTTCATCTTTTCACAAACGATATGGCCCTAGATCTACTCGACGCTGCCTTTTGGAAGTACATCCACACAGAACTGTTGCTTTTACAGGCTGTTTTCGGTATCTCGCAACCAAGTGTTGGAACAATATCCCCCCACCTGTCAGGCGCTTTAAAACAAAGGCAACCTTTAAATACTTTTAATAAAAAGTACTAATAAATAAGCAAATAACAGGTATTCCACACGGATACTTGGTTTCAGATAACCGAATCTAGCCTGAATGTTGGGGAATATATGTTTTCTGTTATATTTTTACACTACCTGCACTTACACTACATTGCATATCGGTATCAGCATACACCGCATTTTTTTCTTTTTACACAAGTAGATACATTAAGTTAATCATACTGAAAATTAAGATATTTATACTTCTATCATACATCTGACGTGGCCTGGATTTTGGCAGAATACCAGTGCTTCGCCCGTAAGAGTGAAACGTATTGCTGAGTCAGAACCCTTTTGTATTGCTGCAACACACACAGAAATCGTTCTTTTTTTTTCATATGTTTAACAATTTTTCTAGCTTCTTTCTTTTTAAGGATGTAATTTATGTACCTACCTAACTGTGTGTATATTGTGGCAAGCAAATAAAGAATATATGTATCTATCATTTCTTAACCGATTGATGGCTTGTAATGATGTGAGCAGATTCGATAATTATGTTATTTGTCGATTCATTATTTGGAAAATTTACTAAATGGTGGAAATAGGCACAAAAACAAGTTTCATTAGGGTAGAAGCTATAGCTCTAGCCATTAGACTATACCATAGAAGATTGTGGAGTTAGCAGTTATATGGAAACAAAGAAAGTTTTTCAACCGACTTCCAGATTTCGAAGGAGGAGGTTCTCCATTCGTCGGGATCTTTGTTTTTGCTATTTTTTTTATCGTTCACCAATTATTCGGAGGCATCTGGACCGATTTGGAATTTTTTTTGTTTGAAAGAGTATACTCCAGGGCAGGATCTGATGATGGGATCAAGGGAACTCTTCAAATATTATAGGCACACCTATAGTGATTTGAGTATTTTTTACAGTAGCTCGGGCATTTGCTTATGGAAAGGTGGGGGCTAAGTAAAGTCGGTTCTTTTTTGTTTAAAATTATTTATTTTCACATTGTAGGCTGTAGATAGTTGCAGAATAGATAATTTAGATATACCTATGTACATACATACATAGAATATAGGTAGATACATACATAAACTAGAAAAACAGAACTTCAGCAATCAGGAAAAAGTTGAACAAAGTAATACCCAAGTCATTATTTATTTGAATAAACAATCTTTTTACCAGTTAATTTTATTCAACAACTTAAAAACGTGCCCGAAGAAGTATTTGTCGGCTTCCTTATTCCAAATGTAATCCACATGGTTCCATTTCTTGTTGT
The DNA here is from genome assembly GCA_947086415.1 of Pammene aurita. Classification (NCBI taxonomy): domain Eukaryota; kingdom Metazoa; phylum Arthropoda; class Insecta; order Lepidoptera; family Tortricidae; genus Pammene; species Pammene aurita. The sequence goes on from OX352305.1 coordinate 28,574,021, forward strand.
TTATTGGTTGGTTATAAACCAGATTTGGCAGCAACTTCGCTAGGTGTTGAACGTCGGCAGCCGCCGCGATCTGATCATTTTTGCTATATATTAAAGCCGTTTTGACACTTACTTTCCCCAAATCATACTCTGGAGGCGTAATACTTCCGTAAACCAATGGATTTTCTAAAGGTCCGTAGTCGTATTGGGCAAATTTCTTAGTTAGAAACACCTGATCGTAATGCTCTAACGCTTTACGCGAAATACCAGCAGGATATTGAGCAAATATTACAGATACGAATTCAGGTTCTATGCCTACTGGATTTAATCCGGCTATTAGACCTAAGGACATCACAGAACAAAATAGTTCAGCCAGAAATCCTTGAGAGCAAATGAACTTTATAAGCTCTTTTTCTGCTCTATGGTCAGCTAACAACTCGTTCATGTTCATCATTTTTAATGCTGGTAGCATAAGGGGTCCCGCTGCCGCTAAAGCAGCTAAACCAGGTCCTGTGTGATCCAAGAACGTGACAGGCGCTACGGCAATCATTAATTCCACTTTCTCATTATACTCCGGTCTTAGAGACGATGAAACGAAAAACGAGGTCGTACCTTGCGAATGTGCCAGCGCACAGAGTTTTGTTTCCTTCGTTTCATGTAGCACTTTATCGATCATTGCTGGCCAGTCGTAAAAGCCCACTTGATGGAAGCTAAAATCCCAGAAAATATCATCTGTATCTGGATTGAGATGGACATGTCGCCTCCCGTACCTGTTTCCCCTGATATTACCGGCCCAAACATCATACCCCTTTTGGGCCAGGGCTATAGCCATAGATTTCTTGCCTCTTAGAACCCAAGTGTTCGACGTATCACCGATCCCATGTACTAAGAGTATCGGCTTACCTTTTCCTGGTATGCGGAAGAGCGTTAATATGTAACCGTCTTCAGTAACAACATCATATTCTTCTGCGTCAAAACCGCATTCATTTGAGAGTTCCGTAAAATTCATTAATCCTTCTTTTGGAACGCTGAGAGAACTCACTTTGCTTAGTATAGATTCACATGATGCTATTGAGCTCAAGATGGATATAAAAAATATAAATATGACAGATTTTAATGTCATTTTTGCACGAGGATCACGCTTATATATATAAGCGACTATCTTAGTACAAATGGATTGTAACTAGACAATTAACTTTTTTTGTACTTTCCGGTTTTATACCTTCAAATTTTTGGTATGAATTGTTTAATCAAGAGTATTCTTATTCCGTATGATACGGTATAATTTAGACACACGGCAGTGTGTCAGCCAAGTTCGCAGAGCAAAGAGGCGACACACCAGCGGTGGGTATATTTACACGAACCATTTTATCACCAACCACCACCCAATAACATGAAACCTATTTCACCCTGACACTTCCAATTTTGTAAGGCTATTCTCTTACTGAATCCTGAATTTCAGCTAAAAACCTCAACCATCCATGAGATATTGACCTCCGAAAGTCACTATTTTTACCACTGACTGACTGACTGACTGACTGACTGACTGACTGACTCACTCAATCAAAACCTTTGACAACTTCCATGTGACATAGAATAGAAAGTTGAAATTTGGCATCCAGCTACGCACTCGTGTGTAAATACGTAGTTGGTTACTAAGTTCTGTTACCAGATTTCCGACTAATAAAATATAAAATAAAGTTTTAAATCAAAAATTAAAGTAATTATTTAATAGCCTACTTAGTTGGTTACTAAGTTCTGTTACCAGATTTCCGACTAATAAAATATAAAATAAAGTTTTAAATCAAAAATTAAAGTAATTATTTAATAGCCTACTTTCTAATGAAAATAATATGGTATAATAATATACAAATCAGATGGGAAATTTATTGAAAATCCTTGTAAAGCACAAGATTGCCTGAAGACGCAAACACGCGGTAAATTTAAGAAAATTACAGTTTACAAAAGTGCATCAAATAAATATTGCACCTTTGTTTAGAAGGTTCCATTGCTTGTTTGTAAGAAATCTGTTTATTAGAGGTAATTGCGTGACCACCATTTAATTTTCTTGCGATTTTATCCCACAGATATTCCCATTTGAAATTTTGCCTATTTTTAAGTTTTTCACAAAAGACATAGATTTAGACTGCTATGGAACAAGCAGACCTGCAACGTATAGTCTAGTGTTTTATCGGATAGCCCCACGTGAACTATACGTATATCAAATTGAAGCTAATGAATATAACTACCGAATTTTGCAAGACTGATGCGTCTTAAACGTGATTAAAAATAAATAGGATTTAAAATCAACATGAACAAGGAGCGTAATTTTGACGTATATTTTTCACGCCTTTTTCCGAGTGTTATAAAGAATTCTGAAAAACTGCGACAATAATTTTCAATTCAATATATTGTAATCTATTGACTATTAAATAAGCTTTTAAATTATGTACGTTAATTAATTAAATGTTACTACCAATTCCTATTTATTTAGTGAAAACTCTAGTAACAGAACTTAGTAACCGACTAGGTAATAGAAAGAGTCTAAAACAGTAAAATTTTATATTTTTAATATTTCATATAAAATATGAAAATTCATTGTTGTACTATTAATTAACAGCTGGCGACGCTTTATGAACTTAGCATTTTTTTTCTAAATGTAATGTAAAGTGAAAGGGTAAATTGGGGAAAGCGTGAAATGGTTCAAGGGGTAAAAGGGTAACATGTGAGTAAGGTGAAATGGTTAAAAAGGTAAATATGTAAATACAAATGGCTTAATATTTTTAATTTCTTGACAAAAAATAATGATGTCCCATCCAAAACATAAATGTGAAGGATTGCCAACTTCGTAAACAGTTTTTCTAATAAGAGAAATGAGATCTAACTGGAAACCAAGTTCTTTCAAAGCTCCTTAGATATCATAAATAATTTGTAAATTATTTGAAATAATAAATAATTTGTAAATTATTATTATTATTTCAGGCGATTCGTCTGCTCGTTTGCCTCCTATTTCATAAAAAAAATAAAAAATTAGAAATTATTTATTTGACCGTATTAACATTATTTATATTTTTTGTAACTTAAAATTATTTGACATTGTAAATTAGGTAAATATTTGACATTATTAGCATTTGTTTTTTTATAAAGGCCCCTCTGGCATGTGCAATAACTAAATTTGTTTAATATTTAATATGTGGGTAGGTTTGCATATTGTGATAGTTTTTGAACGGAGGTAATTGTATATTTTTCCTCAGTCGACCCGTTGACCACGAACGCTGTAAAGTGTTCGAAACGTCGGGATGTAATTGAGGCTCAGTACACGCGATATAATCCGTTTATAGTTGTTTTATTTCATGAATAACTATCGCGGCAACCGAAGACAATATTATGCTTAATAGTAGTTTATGTAACTTTTACGTAACAAGGGTCCTTATAATACGAGTGTGGTTTTAAGGAACGAGCCGTAGGCGAGTTTTATAATAAGATCATACGAGTGTTTTAAGGCCTAATTACGTACAGTTGCATACACTGCTTTATCTAAACACATGTTATAAATCCTAAATGAAGTGTTCGGAAACCAATAGAATGACCGCCATTGCACCGCCACGACCAACTCGATTGTGCCGGCGGCCGGGCGGGCGCGTGCCGGCGGTCGTAGAGGAGGGCAGATTTTCATTACGTTACCGTAGGTAATGAATTTTCATACGTTTTAACCACACTGTCACAGGTAATACACTGATGCTACGTTACTGGTTGCAATAATGGTGGTAATTACATACGGTTTCCGAACGCGGAATAAAGGATTTATGATATTGGTGTAGATAAAATGATTTGCTGTATTATTTGCTACTTAATAGTGTAACTTGGCAAGTTTTTACCCATCCAAGTATTCAAGTAAGTGCTTCGAAGTTAAGATACTGATGGATAAATAAGACATTGTTTCTACGTTAAGATTAATCAAGTAGAGGTAACTAAAGTCGCAAAAAACACAGAAAATCATTTTAAGCAATTGAAAAACGTTATATATGACAGCAACTGTGATCTAAGGAGCTTTGAAAGAACTTTGTTTCCAGTTACTTTGATCTCATTTCGTTTATTAGCGAAACCGTTTACGAACTTGGCATTGATTCACATTTATGTTTTGGATGTGATGTTATTACGTCAATAGAACTACAACAAATCGAGGTGAAATAAATTAAAAATGAATTAGTCACGCGCGGTAGGTTTAGGTAGGTAGTAGGCACCTACTCACCATGACGAAATTTGAAATTTATTTCAAATGAATTTAAATAGATAACATTTTTGAAGATGAATTTGTCTTTTGATTTCCCTTCAATGATTTAAGTACAGAACTGCGTTATTGATTAAGAAATGAACGTAGTTTGAAACTTGACACCTTTTAAATAGAGGCCTACCTCTCATAGCACAGCATAGCAGTCTACCTAGACGGTTTTAGGTTACCTATAACCTAAAACCGTCTAGGTAGATTGCTATGCTATACTTTGCTAGATCCGGGCATCTGGCAGCTTTTAGTGGGTGGAGGTAAGAGTGACACACTAGCAAAGTTTTGCAGAAAATGTAATACCAAAATAGGTAAAAACTGCCGAAATTATCTTATTTATAAAGTACCCTTATATTTTAACATTAGAACAAAAAAAAATGCGTATTATTTGGGAAACAAAAACAGTTCACAACAAACTGTGAATTAGATTATACGTCGTTTGGCGCTACTTTACTCCAACAGAAACTCTTGGCAATGATATAGTCTAATAATTTATATAATTTCTCATAATATTGCATCAAACCCAGAACTCTAGGTTTTGTATTCTTGAAATGGTTGGCATTCTTTGACCTCCACCAATGAATAGCTGCCAGATGTCCGGATCTAAAAATAAGCATAGTATAGCAACTAACTAGAGGGGTTTCATTGCTCTCATTATTGTGTCATATCTGACGTGGCCAGCTCTCCGTCTATTAGGCAAGGTCTCCTAAGACCATTTGCGCGTCGGATCTCGGAATCTTATAGCTCTTACTGACCTGGTGCTATCACCGCTGCACTTTAACTACCGTTAAGACCTTAACTTTGACCCTGTAGGTTAATTCGAGATTAAATTGGACGGGGTTTTACTATTGCATTTAATTTATGGCACGTAGCCATAAATTAAATGCAACAACCGTTTTAGCTAACAGTCCACGCTTGTATGCAATTGTTACGCCACTTACGCCCTCCTAGTCTAGTCGGTAGTGACTCTGCCTACTTTCAACCGACTTCAAGATTTCGATGGAGTAGGTTATCATTATCAATTCGTCGGGATCTTTGTTTTTGCTATATTTTTTTATGTACACCGATTATTCGAAGACTCCTAAACAATAAATTATTTTTAAAAACAATTTACGTATGTATTGTAGTGAATTTAATAAGCTTTCGATCGATGCTACACACATGTGTGTATGTGTAATGTTATAGCTTTAATTTACATTTTACAACGTTTGTGACGTCATTATTTTGACCTCAGGCACTATAGAGATGTTTTAACGGCATTAAGGGGTCTAAATCATGCAGCCAACAATTTACCCGTAGCTCCTCCTCCTCCTCCTCCTCCTGTGGATATTCCGATTGAGAAAATTGATATTTTTTCACTCTGAGGCAGTTCGGCAGCGCCCCCATGTTTTTTTAACATAGCGGTCAAAAATATTGCTAGATAAAAAAAAAATAGCAATGTATATAGCTTAACTAGCCTGTTTCATTATTGTAGTACATTGCTTTACAGTTTGACTTATAATTTTGTTGTAAAATGCAAAACCCCGTCTTATTTTATAGTCTGATTTTGGTTTTTGTTAATAGCTGTCAAACTGTAATACAAATTAGTATATAATGAATCACAGCAATATAGTATATTTAATCTTCTTTCGTTTGATATCACACACGTGTAGGTGAAGTACATAGTTTGGATGAAATTTGCACTTTTAACAACGAATCGGCAGCCATTTTGATGACGTCATTACGCGGGAGACATTCACCTCTGTCTCCGTCTTTCGGCAGTTTTGGGGTCCCAGTGTCATGCTAAACAACATACTAAAAGTTGGTAACGATATCCAACTCTAAACTATCACTTAGGCCCTGTCCCATAAGGGAGAGCACTACTAGGGTATTGGTATAATAATAAATAAATAAATATCATAGGACAATCTTACACAAAAATCGACCTAGACCCAAATATAAGCTCAATAAGGCTTGTGTTATGGGTACTAGACGACGATATATATTATAGATAAATATGGATAAATACTTAAATACATAGAAAACATCCATAACTCAGGAACAAATATCTGCGATCAACACACAAATAAATGCCCTGACCAGGATTCGAACCCGGGACCTCCTGCTTCGTAGGCAGGGTCACTACCGACTGGGCTAGGAGGCCGTTAAATTATGATTAACTCAACCAAACAATTCTAAATTACGAGATGTCATTGTGATTTCGAACATTTATAGCCCGAGATACAAAGGAAGCATATTTTATTGTCTTAAAACACAGGTGCGTCCTTTTGTACCGGTGTTTCAGAGTGCGAGAATAATTTAATTAAGGTTTATCTACACTCATATTGTAAGTTCTCTAAAACGTGTTCGAAAACGGTAGGCAATGGCTAGCATTACCACGACCGATTTTACTATGATAAGCTTTTTATCCGTAGCAGTAACGTAATTTTAACTTTTCATGCTCAATTATTGATGTGCTATGAGTTTTGATAACATAATGTACACCTGCGCCGGCACAATCGAGTTGGCCATGGTGGCGGTGCAATGGCGGCCATTCTGTGGTTTCCAAATAAGGCATTTAGAATAAATAATATGAGTATAGATAAAGCAGTGTATGCAACTGTACGTAATTAGGCCTTAAAACACCCGTGTCATCTTATTATGAAATTCGCCTGCGGCTCATTTCATAAAACCACACTCATGTTTTAAGGACCCTTATTACGTAACAGTTACATAAAGTACTATTAACCAATCAGAAAAATTAACTATAGATTATTTCACAACTGGAGGTACTTAGGACATTGGTGTCTTTGAGAAATATAATTTTAGTTTAGCTCAGGAATGTACCCTTGCAATTAAAGCTTGATCCCTGGGTGGGGGGATCAATGTTACTCTGCGTCCGTAGGAAACACCTTAGACAACCCTACACGTGATCCCTGGGTGGTGCTAAAAGAGTAACAAACTTGGCAGCTGCACTGTCCCATCTGGACCTCACAGCACTCACTGGATTTTCTTCATCGTCTGCTTTCCCACTACTTCTACCCCAGAGAACAAATGCCTATCTATATCCAGTGATATGTAGCTATCGTATAAATTATTTTTAAAAACAATGTACGTATGTATTGTAGTGAATTTAATAAGCTTTCGATCGATGCTACGCACATGTGTGTATGTGCAATGTTATAGCTTTCATTTACATTTTACAACGTTTGTGACGTTATTATTTTGACCTCAGGCACTATAAAAGATAAGATAAAAGATATTTACTCTTAATTTTAGGCACATTACAATGCACTTATGAACGTCAGAGAGAAAAAAAAAAAAAAACTACCTCCGGTTCTAACCCTACACCTCTGACCCGAGAAGAATTATTTATGACCGGCAAGAAACTCGGCGGGACTTATTTTTTCAAAACAGTAATACGGTAATATTACATCCTAAAGATACACAATAATGCGTAGTTCTATAAGAAGGCATATCAAAACAGCTTGAGAGACATACAATGTACGTATTGTTTAATTAAAATAAAATAATAATAATAAAATCCAAATCTGATTGCTTCACAAAACGTTTGATATGCTTTCCTATCTGAACTGTGTCCTCTAAAGGTTAGATGATTTTGTAGTATTTTCTGGTTTGGGCCATGCATCTTTGTCCGTCATATAGTCCTCGACCCTGTAATAACCCTTTGACATTAAACTTTTGTCAAATATTTCTTAAGAGCGGGAAATGATAAATTTAAAGCATCGACGGGTAACTTGTTATAAATGTGAATACCTTGACCAAAAAATGACTTATATTCTTTGCGGATACGACTACTTCTGATAGCAATCTTGTTTTTATTTCTAGTGTGGATGTCAGAATTTTTTTTGAATGTATGTATATTCTTTACAACATAAATAATATTGTCGTAGATATATTGGGAAGCAACAGTTAAAATATTAATTTCTTTAAATAGTTATCCAACTGATGCACCTGCCTTTAAGTTATACAGAAAGCGGATGGCTCTTTTTTGTAAAACAAATATAGTCTGTATGTCAGCTGCTTTGCCCCAAACCAGAATACCATATGACATTACACTATGAAAATAACTGTGATAAACAAAGCGAGCTGTGTCAATATTCGTTAATTGTCTAATTTTCCTAACGGCATGAGCGGCCGAGCTTAATCGAAGAGCGAGTTTTCTTATATGAGGACTCCATTGTAGATTTTTGTCCAACGTCGAACCAAGGAACACTGCTTTATCTACTATCTCTAAACATTCACCATTCAGGAGAATCTTACGGCCATATTCATAAAAAAAACCTTAATCGGCGTCTGATCGTCGAACCCGGTGATACGCCGATTAGCCTTAATTGAGGTTTTTAAAAATGCTTGATTTATAAACACATATTATCCTGCTCATATCTGATCCACCGCTTATTGAAAGATAAGACGCCTTATGTTGGCACTTGTGGCAAAATCATAGACAAAAACCCGGTTTCATCGCAATTAAAAAAAAGTTTGACAGAACATGACACATGACAGCGGTAGTAGCGGGAAATGCGTTAAATTTTATTACGTATTTTGCATGTTACTACGGTTTGGATAAATACTTTTGTAACTAATTTTAGATTAATGACTGTGTAATGTGTCGAGAAACATGAATAAAATTAATGTACCTACCTATAGTGAAGAAGAGAGACAGTAAACAATTGAAATGTAATAGTAGGAATTGTTACCTACGATGAATCACTGGACTAGTAATCAAAATAAGGTAAGAAAATCAATTAATTAATTGACTTATAACTAGGTTCGGACCATTTACAAAAGTATCTGCCCATGTCAGACATATTTCTCAGTATAAAACTTATAAACAAATGTTAATTGAGAACAACTTGAAGAACTGAATATTGCTTTAGCGTGCTTACCCATTTCTTACTGCTTACAGTGTCGATGTCATGCATACCGGCGTTCAGAGAATGGTTGTATAGCTCAAGAAACAGAAACGAGAAGAAACAATTGAAGCCTGACAGCTGCTGCCACAAGTTGTGTGTTGTGGATTTACTTGGTTGGCGCAGAGTTTCATATAGACACAAATAACAGGACTGCACTACTAGTGAAGGTAGGTAGTATTTGAAATTGATGCCTATTACAACATACCTGTACATTGGTTACCTATACATTATGTAAATATTTTAATAGTGCCAAAACCATAGTTTTATAAGTGCAAAATATACATTACTAGCTGTGCCCGCGGCTCCGCCCGCGTGGAATTCGGCTAATTCACTCCTAATTTCTCTCCCGCTACCCTGGAGGCGGAACTTGAAGTAAAGTTGACAGATGGATAAAAATATTTTACAATTACCACTAAATGAAACTACACTCAAAAATGAATACTTTATATTATCACATTAATTTTTTTGGCATGATTTAAACGACATAGATACACAACACATAATGACACACGACATAATGGTGGTAATTCTAATTACATACGGTTCCGAACGCGGAAAAAAGGATTTATGATATTGGTGTATTTATTCTTCAATGTAATAAGCACATTACAATGCACTAATGATAGTCAGAGAAAAATAAAATACGTGAGTGTCGTGGAACACTCGCTTGGAATGAAGTTATGTTATTTAATTTAATTTAATTTTAGATTTTTTCGCAATTTGGTTTTAATTTTTTTTGTTTTGAAATTTTTGAGATTCATGAAATTTTTGAAATTTTTGACTTTTTACTTTTAGGTTCTCGACTTTTTTCACTTTTATCACTTTGTCACTTCTCAGTTTCACTTTTCACTACACTTCACTTCACTTCACTTTATTCTATTTTATATATTTTTTATTTCATTCCATTTTACATGTTTCTCAATCGTATGGGTGTCGCGTTTTCGTGACGTGACGCTTTTTCGTGACGGTCACGTGACCTTTTTTCGCCTAGTCCCCCGCGAACCGTCCGATAAGGAACTTCGTTCCAAAACTACCACCGGTTCTAACCCTACACCTCTGGCCCAAGAAGTATTATGACCGAAAAGAAACTCGACGGGACTTATTTTTTTCAAAACAGTAATACATTATTAGATCTTAATGATACAAAATAATGCGTAGTTCTTCAAGAAGACATATCAAAACAGCTTGAGAGACAGATAATGTACCCATTGTTTAATTATAAAGAAAAATAAATCCTAATCTGACTGCTTCACAAAACGTTTGATATGTTTTCCTACCTAAACGGTGTCCTATAAATGTTAGATGATTTTGTAGTAGTTTTTTGGTTTGGGCCATGCATCTTTGTCCGTCATATATAGTCCTCGAACCTGCAATAACCCTTTGACATTCATGACATTTTCAAATATTTCTTAAGAGCGGGTAAAGGTAAATTTAAAGCATCGACGGGTAACATGTTCTAAATATGAACACCTTGAACAAAAAATTACAAATTATTTCAATACCAAATTTCATCTAAATACGTACAGTGGTTATTGGTTGTTTTTTCCCCCATGTAAACTTCCACCCCTTTTGCATCCGCTTAAGGGATAATTTCCGAGATAAAACTATTTTATTTCCTTTTCCAGAGCTCAAATTATCTCCATACCAAATTTTATCTAAATCGATTCTGCGGTTAATAATTCCACACACCTTTAGGGTTGATTTTGGGGGTGAAAACTATTCTTTGTCCTTTCTCGAGACCCATGCTATCTCTATACCAAATATCATCTTTATCAGTTCAGCGGTAAAAAAATCCTCATACCAACTTCCAACCCCCTTTTCACCTCCACAAGGGTTTATTTTCGGGATGAAAACTATTTTGTCGTTTCTCGGAACTCAAATTATCTCCATACTAATTTCTATTAAAAATTCTCCATACAAACCTTCAACCCCCTTTTCACCCCCTCCCGGGTTGATTTTCGGGATGAAAACTATTCTTTGTCCTTTCCCGGGACTCAAATTATCTCTACACAAAATTTCATCAAAATCCGTTCAGCCGTTTTCACGTGATGCGCGGTCAAATAAAAAGACAAACAGATAAACAGACAAAAATTCTAAAAATTGATGGAATGTGTTCTGTTACCGATTCTAAGTATCCCCAGCCAACTTTTTTTCTAATATATTCCATTAACAGACTTTCGACACTGTTCAGCTTTATTATATGTATAGATAGTTTTTATTGAAAGTACCTTTCAGGCTTCACTTCCATTATTTTTTTAAAATTTTTACAGTTCTAAAGTAAGATGAGGGGGGGGGGGCTTTTTTTAAAATGAAATTGTCCTTTCTCGAGACCCATCCATACTATCTCTATACAAATTTTCATCTAAATCAGTTCAGCGGTAAAAAATTCCTCATACCAACTTCCAACCCCCTTTTCACCCCCACAAGGGTTTGAAAACTATCCTGTGACGTTTCTCGAGACTCAAATTATCTCCATACTCATTTCTATCTAAATCGTTTCAGCGGTAAAAAATTCTCCATACAAACTTTCAACCCCATTTTCACCCCCACCAGGGTTGATTTTCGGGATTAAAAGTATATATTATCCTTTCCCGGGACTCAAACTATCTCTATACAAAATTTCATCAAAATCCGTTCAGCCGTTTTCACGTGATGCGCGGTCAAATAAACAGAAAAACAGATAAACAGACAAACAGATAAACAGACAAAAATTCTAAAAATTGTTGGAACGTGTTCTGTTATCGATTCTAAGTATCCCTAGCCAACTTTTTTTCGATTATCTTTCATGTACAGACTTTCGACCCTCTTCAGCTTTATTATATGTATAGATTATTTTATGAAAGGCCTACAACTGCCTGTCAGAATAACCATAGTTGGGTCTTTAGCTCTGTCTACCAGCATTTAGATACAACCAGATTTAAATGTGGTTTTCACATCTGCTCTTTTTCAATTTGTACAGCCTTATGAATATTGGTGTCGGTTAATACTCTCTATTTGCAAAGGTAGGTAAAAAGACAATGAACAAAATTATAATAACTTATATGGTCACCGCAGTACACTAAAATTAAATTACATAAAATATTTGAAAATATCTTTAATCAAAATTGTTATTTTATTTCCAGATTCTGAAAGGCCAAGTTACTCATGGACAAGCACCACCTACACACTTCCTTCAAGGAACTGTCACTATGGGCCAGCATGCCCCAGCAGCCAGCCTGACCACCTCAGCAATCACACTGAAACAAAAGGAAATGAGACAGAGAAACCCAAAATGCTCCGGCTTTGTGTTCTCTTATTAAACGGGACATTTGATTTTACTGAATAAATTATCTTATTTTATCTCAATAAAAATTTTGTATTGATGTTTTATTCTCCTTTTACTGGAAACTTCAGCAGCTGTTTGTGATCATTGACATATATTGTATATCAGAAATCAGAACATGTTATGACTACTCAGAGATCATGACTGTAACGTTGGTGTTAAAGATGTGTACAGTCAGCAGAATAATTAACTAAGCCGGTAAGGTGTTAGGTTTGAATTTAACCGATTACAATGAAATAGCAGTGAAAGTGTTGACATATCTTATATGTACGATCGGGTTCATAATTGGTTACCCAATTTATCAATGCATTAATTTATTATTTGGGTATGCAATTATGAACCCGATAGTACCGATACCTTTTTGTAAGTCATGAAAAATGTATACAAATGCTGCGACAAAGTTCAATATCATATATTGTTACTATTACATTTTTCACCATAGCTGCATTAGGTGCAAGCCAGGCAATCTTTGTTTGACACTTTGAGTGAGGTATGCTGTAGGTTTGACTTGATCAGTTAGTGGAAATAGTTACCTTCCTTGTGAGTGGCGTTGGATAAAACCTTGAAGATGTGCATTGTTTACTGCCCTGTTGACTAATGCTGCAACCACTTCTTCATCCGTCACTACTGCATAATCTTTTCAGCATCTGGATATAATAGTATAGTGTTGTACTGGGTTTTTTTGCTATCAAGGGGTCTATGTCTGACCCAGATAGGCTACATTATTATTTTAGAATAAAGAAATTTATGTTTAGTTTTAAGGATTGAAAGTTAGTAAGTACATATACATAGATACTGCAGGTGTAGAGATCTACCCCTGAGGCCCTAAGACGGTGTGTAAAAAGTAATTAAGTATGATCATCATCTTCTATTCAGACTGGTTCAATATGAGCTAATTCCCAAAAAATCACCATGCTACCATTATTTTATTTGATTCTTATTGCAATCTAAACATATGACTTGTGAAATTTTACTACAGTCTTTTACTTGGAATCAAGTACCTAAAGTTGTTTTAATTGATTGCAATATCATGCAAAACTTTCATTTCGATAATAGTAGGTCACCTATATCTACTTCCCTCGTCTGGCCAAATATACTATTAAATATAATTTTAAACACAAAACTTTCGTGAGACTCAGATAAGTACCTATATTAAATAACGGGTAACACTGGTTTTTTAAGTCGAATATTGCTCGACATGTTTTGCTCCATAACGAGAAGCTTATTCATGAGCCATTACACCAACTACATTTGACAATGATGCTGAAAATTAGTGTATTTGTCGCCTCCTCGGCCGCCGCGCCGAGCGCTCGGCCGCGGAGGGCCACGCGAATGGCTCATGCCATGACACATGAATACGCTCTCGTTATGGAGCGAAACATGTCGAGCAATATTCGACTATTGAATGTGTGTGTGTATATGGTTATTAACACAAGTAGGTAAAAAAATACGTAGGTAACCAAGATAGGTACCGCCTCGAACGATAAGTAGCTAACTAATATGCTTATAGGTAGGTACTTACTACTTTTATTGCAGCGCTTCTTCTACTTGATTTCTGTAAGTAACGAGGTCCTCATAGGATAGGGCAGATTATTATTTTAAGACACACGCACTGAAACTTGAAACTTCAGACGCCGGCGATTCACTTGTTTGATAACCTGAATTACTGACATTACTTGCATTTAATTACGATGGTTACTCGTCGAAAATCTAGATATTTGTTTCCTACCCATTTCCGATGTCGCTGGACTATTTATTGATATTACAATTATTTACTTAACAATTAAATCGAAACATAGAAACTTATAAACAGAAGTCTCCATCTGTTAGAAATCTCTTCGAATTCTGTACTGTGTAGCTCCTATCAAAATTCAAAATCAGCTGTTCAATGTTGTGTCGGCCATCTTGTCACTTAATATGCGGATAAAGGAGGGTCCACGGGCTCGTAACTTTTGGCTTTTATAGGAGGTCGATCGTAGACAGATTAACGTTAATACGCGTTTATGCATCAAGAATTTTGGTACCTACCTCTGAGCGACCGATCAGTGAGCTCCTAACTTTTTATGAATATGGCTGTTAGTGTCCACCGGTGCAACATTTGGCAAAACAAATCTAATACATTTGGTTTTCTTAGCATTAAGTAGCAAATTGTTAATAGTAAACCAGTTCAGTACAGCAGCTAGTGTGTTATTGATTACAGTAAAATCGGTAGATTGCCGGTCAACTTCGAAAATTAAAGATGTATCATCGGCAAACAGAACGATATCAGAAAGGTTTTGTACTACACAAGGTAAATCATTTATATAAACCAAAAACAGGAATGGGCCCAAAATAGAACCCTGTGGCACTCCTAATTTTACTGAAGTCGCTTTAGACTGGGTTTTATTTACAACAACTGTTTGTATTCTGTTGCTAAGATATGAAGACATGAGATTTAAGGCATTTTCTGACAAACCATAATGTTCTAATTTAAGAATGAGGGTTGTATGATCTACAGAGATGTTTTAACGGCTAAATTTGATTAAAAAGTGCTTGGATTCTTCCGTAGGTGTCTTGTATCAAACATGTAAACGTTAGATTCTAAATGCGTATGCTAACATACTCATATGAAAAACCTTTTAAAATTCAAGTTTTAACACGCGTGAGTGAGCGAGGTAGCATATTGTAAATATCTTAAATTCACTCCCCATAGCATAAACAAGTTAAATCTAATGAGCCCGTTACGGACTAAAGTCATTAGGTATTTAAATATTTTTTATCGTAGTATTAATTTTTAAACGAACGATGTGTCATGTTTTGTGTTTTTCCCTTGACATAATTTCTACAATGGCAACATTTTGTCTATGGCTTTTGACTGTTGTGATTATGAATTGCGAAATCTACATCTGTGATCAATTCTCGTTTTTACCCGACTGTCGGAAGGAGGGTTATGTTTTTAAAGTGTCAATTCAGTGGTGGGGGGATTCATTCAGTACTTATGATCGCTCGTTCTGACAATAGACATATTTGTTTGGTTAGCGCAATTTTTAGACTTGCAACATCTCCTGACGGTTACCGGGCCTATTCTGCCCAGTAATGGAACGTGACAATTATAGGTGCCACAGTACCAATAGATATTTTTTGTTCCCCAGATTGGCATTTAACCTCTTAAATCTGTAAAATATAGCTCGTGCTAAACAAAAGAGGAAAAACGATCCAAAATATTTTTATGTTTATCGTCCTGTGGGTCCATTTGAAAATGACATATTAGGGATATATCAGCAATGGGCCTTTTTAGTACTGTTACACTTTTAATCGTCTAGTTGGTTTTGTAATAAAAGCCAGGGTGGCGTTGTGAGATATTTTACCTTTTACTCGTAACAGTTTGCTTACACCAAATAGATAGCATTTCTGTATGACTTGACAGTTGACAGCTGCGCCGGTCCTGCCAAAAGGTTTGGTGTTTTCAGATGTCCTTCTTTGCAAGAACAACACATCAATAATTTTTCAATGTATTTTATTGCGATGCTGTTCATTCTAAATTGAGATGCATTTTTGTAAACTTATGTTTATTAAGTACTTAAAATCAATTAATCACAAGTTATCTATAAGCCCCTTTATTCATAAACTTCTTACAAGCCTAATTTAATTAATAATCGTTTGTTATAATAATTAATAATCAAAGAGACAGTTGTGTTTGTTAGAAACAGAGACAACAGGAATTTATGAATAAAACGGGTAGGTTTTTGATGTTTTTAATCTGTTATGAATTTGAAATTGAGGGAAAAGGAATTATTTAAGTGTTGCTTAATCTCTCGTAGGACAAAATAATAATCTTTATCTACACCAATATCATAAATCCTCTATTCCGCGTCCGGAAACCGCATGTAATTACCATAATTACTGCAACCAGTAACGTAATATCAGTGACAGTGTGGTTAAAACGTATGAAAATTCATTACCAACGTTAATATGCCCTCCTCTCAGCCTGCCGGCACGCGCCCACGCGACCGCCGGCACAATCGAGTTGGTCATGGCGGTGCAATGGCGGTCATTCTAATGGTTTCCGAACACTTCATTTAGGATTTATAATATGTGTGTAAATAAAGCAGTGTATGCAACTGTACGTAATTAGGCCTTAAAACACTCGTGTGATCTTATTATGAAACGAGCCGCAGGCGAGAAACCTAACTCGTAATTTAAGGACCCTTATTACGTAACAGTATTATGGTTCGATCCTACTGAACAGAAAACTTTTTTAATTTTTTTAATTTTTTACGAAACTTATAAATAGTGGTGTACTGTTTGTATAATAACAACTTTACTAATATCATGGAGTCAAATAACAAAATCAATAAATTTACCTGCAAAAAGTGCGACAAGAAATTTACTACTAAGGATTATTTGAAATGTGCACTTTGTAAACAAACTTACGATCTAAAATGTACTGTCGTCAGTAATAAGTTGTTTAAACTGATGGATGACGAACGAAGAAATAACTGGAAATGTAGTATTTGCAACATAAAACCCTCTACGTAAACCTCTACTAAAAGTCAAAAACCAGATATTGAATAGCACACCAAGAGAGGTAAAGACTACTGCGGCAATTGATGATTTAGATGAATCTCACCCAAATTATGTTACACAGCGAAAACCTAGGACGCAACATTCGTCAGAGGAGAACATTAAAAATACCTCTGTAAATGACATCTTAAATAGTACTCTTTGGAACGCCGAGACTCCTATATCACCTAGTAGCCTACCAAATATTTCTGTCTTAGAGAACTCAGAAATTCAGCATCTAAGAGATGAAATTAAACTACTGAAGGTAGAGCTGTCTAGCGCGCATGAAGAAATTATACGGTTAAACTGTGATGTTAATGACCTAAAGAAAACTGTAAAGACGTGTCAAAAAGGTATAAACTCTTATAAAAAAATATTATGTGATGCTACCCCTAACCCTAACAAACAAAAATCAAACAAAAAAATTCAAAAGCATAGAAAATCGTCTGGCGATCTAGGGCCATCCTTACAGTCACCATTGCAACTAGATACAGAATCAGATATCCTGCCAAAACCTGAAACTCATAACAACAGTATTAATAATTCATCAACTACAGACATTCCACCCGAAGAAAAAACGTGTGCTTCTGATAGCAAACATGGAGAATATCAAAAATTTGACAGCTTACCAAAAAACCAGGTGATTATTCTCAGTAGTAACAAAAAGAACCAGATTCTACGCATCGTTAGTAATACACTTTCGCCGGAAACGCAGATTTGCCACTATATAAAAACAAACTGTGGCACGGAAATGTTACTAAAAGAAATTGATCAAAAAACTAAGTTACTGACAAAAAATGATTTCTGAATCATATTTATTGGTGAAGAAGATTTTATAGAGACAAAAACTATCATAACCCTAACAAACAAAAATCAAACAAAAAAATTCAAAAGCATAGAAAATCGTCTGGCGATCTAGGGCCATCCTTACAGTCACCATTGCAACTAGATACAGAATCAGATATCCTGCCAAAACCTGAAACTCATAACAACAGTATTAATAATTCATCAACTACAGACATTCCACCCGAAGAAAAAACGTGTGCTTCTGATAGCAAACATGGAGAATATCAAAAATTTGACAGCTTACCAAAAAACCAGGTGATTATTCTCAGCAGTAACAAAAAGAACCAGGTTCTACGCATCGTTAGTAATACACTTTCGCCGGAAACGCAGATTTGCCACTATATAAAAACAAACTGTGGCACGGAAATGTTACTAAAAGAAATTGATCAAAAAACTAAGTTACTGACAAAAAATGATTTCTGTATCATATTTATTGGTGAAGAAGATTTTATAGAGACAAAAACTATCATAATCTGGTAATATACATTAGAGAAAAATTAATAGGTTTGAAACATACAAACTTCATTTTGTGTTTGCCGACATATAAATGTAACAATTATAACCGTCTATATAACTTGCGAATTGAACTTTTTAACCACCTACTGTACATCGATATTTGCACACACAGTCATGCCTATCTTATAGACTCTAATGAACGTCTGACATATGAATATGACATGTTCCACAGAATTTCAGGAGATTATTATTTATTTATTTACGAAGGTAATTAACAATACAATAACACTTTGATACAAGAGTATCGGTAAACCGGTGTGGTTTGTCTCGATACCGATTCCGCAGTAATTTATATAATTCAATTTTTGCATTTTTTGTTACATACTACATAACTACTTATAATCTATTTAAAATTAAGGGTACGCAGTAAAAACCATTGCATCGGGCGCTGATAACTTTTTCCTTATTCTTTTGTTTAGTGAGCCGGTCGCGCTAGCGGGACCGGTCTGCGCTCGCCTAGTACAGGATGCTCCAACTATGTACGAGAACAACTTTTGATAATTTATACATATATTATTTTTGACATACACAAACACACACACATACACACACACACACACACACACACACGCACCCACACACACACACACACACACACACACACACACACACACACACACACACACACACACACACACACACACACACACACACACACACACACACACACACACACACACACACACACACACACGCGCGCGCATATATATCTGTACACCCAACGTTACACCTCTTCCAACTGCTTCAGAATTTCTCTTTTAAGGTACATGGAAATATTGTGGGGTGTAATGTTAGCCTTCCATTCAGTAGGGAGTTTGTTTATTAGATCTGGCAGGATATATTGCGATGTTCGTCGTCCGTAAAAGTTATCGAATTGGGGTTTCCTTAGCATGCGATTTGTCACTTGTCTAGTTGTTTTGGGATGGTCGATTAAATGCTGTATTTCGGTTCTAAAGTACTGTTCTTTTAACATTTGATAACTAAACTTAGTGTGTACTGGTAACACTTTACACATACTAAAGAGATCCCTATCCGATTTTCGGCTAATTTTAATATTGTAAGGTACTACAAGCTTAAGTAGTCGCACCTGTAAGTTGTATATTTTGTCGAGATAAGACTTAAAGGTACGACCGTAACTACTAAGGCCGTAGGAGATTATACTTTCGACAAGCGCATTGTAAATATCTAGTCGGAAATTAAACGGTATTCTATTTCGCAAGATATACATTTTTGCCATAACTGCCCTTAGTCTAGTACATACCAGGTTAATATGTTCATCCCAGTTAAAACGATTGTCAATAATCATACCTAAATACTTTTGACTCGACACTTGTTCTAAATGTGTACATCTGCAAGTACCTAGGCCGAATCCTGTGGAGTGCAGACAGTCATGACTATGTCCTATAATGCGGACATCGCGTACCGTTCTCGATTGGCTAGAGTGGATATGTAAAAGTTTCGTTTTACTTGCATTTAGAACCAGGCCTGCATCATGTGACCACATACACACGAGGTCGAAATCATTCTGCAGGTTTCTTTCAGCTAGCTTTATGTCATTATCTGCAGCTACAAGGCACGTGTCATCTGCAAACTGATAGACACTACAATTTTGGACACAGTTGTTCATGTCATTCACGTATGTTAGGTAGTGGAGCGGGCCAAGCACAGACCCCTGTGCCGTACCCTCTTCCACTAGTACCTTGTCGCTGAAAGCATCCCCCACTTTGACATGATACGACCTATTACGTAAGTAATCCGTGCACCACTTTAAGAGTTGCCCTCGAATACCGGTATCCTCTAACCTCTGTATTAGCGCACCATGCTGCAGCGTGTCGAATGCCTTGCTGTAGTCAATGAATATAACGAGGACATGTTTTTTATCATTAAGGTGTTGATTAATCTCGTCTGAAAATCTGGACAACAGCATTGTGGTACTTTTTTTTGGCTGAAAACCAAACTGATTTTCAGAGAGGACATTATGAGTATTGTAAAATGTATGTATCTGGCTACTGATATATTTTTCTACTATTTTGTCTATGGTAGGAAGCATTGTAATAGGCCTGTAATTTGTGCAATTTTCCTTGTCACCGCCCTTGAAAATTGGGCGAACTAATCCTGTTTTAAGCTCGTCAGGATACAAACCAAAGGCTAAGCTACTATTTATGAGATGGGCTATAGCAGATGAGATTTTATCAGCTATGGGCTTAAGGTCCATAGATCTAATACCGTCAATACCCGGTGCTTTACAATTTTGGTTTTTCATAATGATATTATAAATATTTTTAGACGTTGCCTTTTTAGGTAACATAGATCTGTCTATTGGTTTCCTATAAGTGCCCGGGTTAAGCAATGGAACACTGCAGTTTGGTATCATGCTCTGAACTGTTTGCTTGAAATTGTTTGCAAATAAGTTAGCAACGTGCTTGTCAGAACGTACTGATTCAAATGCCCTACGTATGGTATCATTTATGGATGATGATATTTTCCCTGACATTTCATTTAAAACTTTCCAAAGTTTCCTAATATCTCCCTTCATTTCACCTATTTTATTCTTATAATACGAGTTCCTCTGATATTCAACTAATTTATTTGTTTTATTTCTTTGTTTGTTATATTCCAGTCGGTTAATCATGTTATTTGTATCTTTAAGCCATTTTAGGTACAACACGTCGCGCTTTTTGCATTCCATTTGTACCCTACCGAAAACCCACGGTTGTTTATCTCGTCGTGAATTGTTATTTTTACAGGTATAAGTCGAGTTTTTGTAGCAGTTTGACAGATTATCCTGTATGAATTTATAAATAGCCAGTGGGCTATTCAGTTCTTCATGTGCCGTCCAGTTGACATCCGCGAGATTAGTTTGTAATTTTTTAAAATTAATTCTCGTCACATAATTAGGAGCAGCCTGTACGCAGGGCAGGCCTATGAATGCCGCCGCGGTCATTTTATGGTCGGCCAGTTTAGTGCAGAGCGCTCCGCAGTACACATCTTGCAAACCACCAATTGCAATATAAACCACCATGGTATGAAAAATATTTTTAGGCAGATTGATGAGGCTATTTATGATATTAGGTACAACGATCCGCATAGTGAAAGTCAACCTAATAACGAATGTGATTCAAACCATATCCTCTCGGAAACCAATGAGCCGCAGCTTTTTCGTACCTAGCCATATAAACATACTTCATCAGAATATTGCTGGCCTAATAAGCAAATCAGACATGCTAACAATTCGCTTAAATGAACTTGCGACACAACAAGTAAATATAGACATTGTATGTATCACAGAGCACTTTATAATGGACGGCCACGAAGATCTTTTGACAATACCAAACTATCAGATGGCAGCTTGTTTCTCACGGAAAAACAGACGCGGAGGCTCATGCATACTAGTAAAACAAGGTTATCAGTATAAGAAGTTACCAGCCATTGCAAAACACTCGGTCCCAGGAATATTCGAGTGCTGTGCTATAGAACTTACTGCCGAAAAAACTGTTGTTGTGTCTGTATACAGAACTCCTAGTTTTAGTAACCTAAATATATTTTATGAAAAACTTGACATAATTCTAAAAAAAATATGTTTCAACAGTAAAAATAAAATTATTGTATGTGGAGACTTCAACATTGACATAATGAAAAGTAACTATTTATCTTTACAATTTGAATATTTTTTATTAGGTTTTAATTTAAGCTTAGAATTAAGACACCCGACACGATTATCTAGTTATACATGCATAGATAACTTTGCACATAACGTAAAACGGGGTCAAAGTAGTGAAGTCTATGACTTTGGCCTGTCAGATCACACTGCTCAAGTTTTTAAATGTCCGGCGAATAAGATAAGAAGTGTTGATTCATGGCATGTACAAAGACGAAATTACTCTCTAAGAAATCTTGAAATATTTAAGACATATCTGAAATGTCTACCTTTTTCAAGCATGTATAGTACTCAAGACCCTAATGTTGCCTACAATAATTTTCTAGAGGATTTTATATTACTGTATGACTTCTGTTTCCCTATGAAGATCGTGAAAATTAGAACCTCTAAAAACGTTTCTTGGTTATCACGGGGCATAAAAGCCTGCAGTAAGAAACAAAGGCAACTACTTTGGCAATATCGTCTTAAACCCACTGCAGTTAATAAAATTACTCTAAAAAATTACTCCCAAAGGTATAAACGAATAATAAAACTAACACAAAAGGCGCAAAATGAATTTAAAATTGCGTCAGCCCGGAATAAGTTACAAGCTATTTGGCAGATCATAAACTCTGCTAAAGCTTGTCAACAAAAAGATGATATTGTAAATCTAAAGTCCGAATCGAAGACAGTAACGAATCCCAAGGAAGTAGCAAATATTTTAAATAACTACTTCATAGAATGTGTTCATAATTTGCCTAAAAATAATACTCAACAGCACAATATTAAACAGAACATGCAGTCAATGTTTATGGCCCTATCCACTGCGTACGATATAAAATTGATAATCAATTCCTTAAAAAACACGAAAAGTGTGGGTTTTGATAAAATTTGCACTAAAGTAGTTAAATATGTAAGCGATACGATAGCAACCCACCTCACCCACATAATAAACTTGTGTATTGTTAAAGGAATTTACCCAGATAAGTTAAAAATCTCTATAATCAAGCCTTTATATAAAAAAGGGGACAAAGATGACCCTCAGAACTATCGGCCAATAGCTCTGATACCAATATTCTCGAAAGTCTTTGAGAAGTATTTATATGAATCTTTGTACAGTTACTTGGATAAATTTAACTTGTTTTGTATAGAACAAAAAGGCTCTAGAAAAGACATAAGTATTAACATGGCAATATATGATTTTATAAATACGGTTATGGAAAGCGTCGACAATAAGATACCCATATGTGCTCTATTTACTGACATGACAAAAGCTTTCGATCATGTAGATCATAAAACGTTACTAGGTAAATTAAACAGTTATGGTATTAGAGGAAATATATTAAATCTTATAAAATCATACCTTACCAATAGACTGCAATACACTGAGGTAACACGAAGATGTATAAAAAGTAAAACAGACCAAGTATTCCTCTCAGACGCTAGATGTGTAAAATACGGTGTCCCCCAGGGAAGTGTACTAGGCCCTCTGTTGTTTTTGATATATATAAACGATTTGCCTAGAGCCATAGACCATCCTATAATTTTGTTTGCAGACGATAGTACGACTATAATAAAATCTAATGACATGAATAATTATGAAAATGACATCAATGATGTAATTAATGATATAATAATGTGGCTTAATAATAATAATCTTTTAATTAACTTGACTAAAACCAATTTGATGCATTTTTATCAACGAATTCACCCAGAAGACATTCAAATTAGTTATGAAGGGAATATTTTTTTTTTTTTTTATACCACGACGGTGGCAAACAAGCATACGGCCCGCCTGATGGTAAGCAGCTACCGCAACCTATGGACGCCTGCAACTCCAAAGAAGTCACATGCGCGTTGCCGACCCTTTACAAATAGGAGGATTCACTGTGTTGACGACTAAAGGAACAAGAAGATCCCTCATCGTCAACGCACTGGGTCCTCTTTGAGCTCTTTGGCAACCTTACTCACCAGCAGGAACACAACACTATGAGTAGGGTCTAGTGCTATTTGGCTGTGGTTTTCTGTAAGGTGGAGGTACTTCCCCAGTCGGGCTCTGCTCCAGATTTGAGCGATGACATTCGCTGAACGTGCCCTACCACACTTAGCGAGATGCCATTCGCAGTGCCCATACCTCTCTTTTTGGCGTAGTTTAAGGACGTACCCAGGTCCGGACGTAGTTTAAGGACATACCCCGGGTCCGAAATATAATTGAAATAGTGGAAATTACTAAATTCTTAGGTTTAACGGTTGATAGTCAACTTTCGTGGAAATATCATATTAATGACATTTGTATACAACTAAGTAAAGCAGCATTTGTCCTATATAAGCTTTCTAAAATATTAAGTAAGGAATCTTTACTTGTAGCCTACCATGGTCTCGTCGCATCAAAACTACGATATGGAATTATCTTCTGGGGTAACTCAACTGATAGGAATACAGCATTTATGGTACAAAGGAGGTGTATAAGAAATATGTGTGGCTTAAAAATGAGGGACTGTTGCATTTCGTATTTTAGATCTTTAAATATACTGACCTTACCCAGCCTATATATCTTTGAGGCGGCTATTTTTGTTAAATGTAATCCCAATTTCTACAATAAAATTGCTGACACACGAAGGCTCCCTGTGAGACCCCAATATATAAATTTACTGCGCAACAAAGAGTGTCATACAGCCCTAGTACGGAAAAGTTTATTGGGAATGGCACCCCAAATATATAACAAAATTCCAGACACTATTAAAAATCTAAGTCTTGAAAACTTTAAAAAAGAACTGAAATTGTTATTAATTAAAAACTGTTAGTATAGTGTGCAACAATTTTTAAACGACATTAATATTTAACTCTTGTAACACTAATACTCTCTATTTGACATTACTACTAAGAATAAATTATATGTATATTATGGCTTATCCTTTTGACATTCGAATTATCAATGCGTATTCATTGTAATTTTATCATTTATTTAATTATTTAGTTATTAATTGCATGGTAATTTTAAGTTGTTTGTACTTAGGTATAAAAAAGTTAGTAAAGTATGCCAACAGGCAAAACATAGTGTTTCGCAACATATTATTAAGACCTAATTAATGTACCTATGTTTTACGAATAAATAAATGATTGATTGATTGATTGAACAGTTACATGAACTAATATTGCTAATAGAAAAGTTTATTATAGATGAATTATCGAGATCATGGAATTGCATTTGTAGTGGTTGTACCGTTTGCAACAAAAGGAGAATAATTTTCTCTTAATTTAATAAAATTACATACCCTTAAGAAATAGAATAAGTAGTAGTCCTCTGTTTTTTGCTTTTAGTCGCTATCATGTTCTTCATCTGAGCTGTCACAAGTATTGATAATAAGATTGTTTGAAATTCGATCCATTTCCCCTTCCTGACATCGATATTTATTTTCTTCACTTTCGACATGGCGACAAATATTTTCCCAGTCCTCAGCAGTAATAGTATTCATTCGTTCAGTTGCTAAACTCATAATGCCTTGCATTTTTAATGAAACGTTTCTTTTCGCTACATATCCTTTTACCATGGACCAAATATTTTCGATCGGATTGAATGTCGGGTGATACGGTGGCAATCGTAAAACGGAGTGGCCATGTTCTTTTAAAATTGCATCTATGTGGTACTCACGAAACCGCTCTTTATTTTGTTTAATTAAATCATACAAACTGGTTTTGTAGATCAACGGGCTATACGAAATGTTGTGTTCTGTCAACCAATCCATCATTTCTTGTTTATGAGAATTTGACGTTGGAGCACGATTCAAAAGTTTGTTGTGATAGGACGCATTATCTACGATAAGTACGCTATTCGGTTTAAGGTTCGGTATTAATTTTTCTTTTAACCATTTTTCGTAGTTGACAAAGTTCATCTGGTCATGGTAATCTCCCGTTTTTTGGTTTGCCTTAAACATTAACAAAGCGTTGGGAATAAAACCATCTTTTCCTCCTGCGTGCACTATTATTAACCGCTGGCCTGTACTGATTTGTTTTTTACACCAAATTCTGTTCCATCGGTCCAAGCCTCTCCGGACACATGTGAAGTGTGGATGTAGGTTTCATCACTATAAACTAGTGGTCTATCTTCAGACCGATGTTCCGCAATTTTGGTAAGGTAATTTATTCTTAGCAGTCGTATGTTGTGTCTTTCCATTAATATTTTTCGGTTGTCCTCGGTCTTTTTCCATTTAAATCCTAATTTTTGTATTTGTTTTCGTAAGGTGGAAATGCCAAATTTGTAATCTATATCGGATTTTAACACAGAATGGAGTGCCTTTAAGGTTGGAAATTGCTTATGGGACAGATGAAAATTGTATATAGTTCTCCGGATGACTTCCTGATCAAAATCTTATACTGCTGATGACGGACAAGTACGTAACATTTTATTTCTCGGGGAGGTGAATTTCTTTGTTGTTGCGAATTTCTCACTATTGCTCTCAGACACAATGTTATAAACAGTAGAGAGACAAACACCTGTAGCTTTTTCAACTAACTGGGCAGCGGTGTAAGGGGAATTTAAATTTTTCTTCAGTTCAAGTCTAAAATATTTATAACAGTTAAAAATAATTTGCTTACTTTGACTCTTAATCGGACCAAAATTTGCTGCCATATTTTTTGAAAATTATGTAACTTACACTTAGTCGTACGGGCTGACACAAAATTATTCTGATAATTGTGAGAATACAATAAAATCAGACGTAAAAATATATGCACAACGTAAATAATATTCATAATTTGACACTGACATTATTTTGGTATTTACTTCTTCAATATATAACAAACCTCTTTTTATGCTGATAGTACGAGAAAATAGAAAATTCAAATATAGAATGCCTGTAAACATACAATACTACTACATATGCAATTCCATGCTCTCGTTAATTTATCTATACCTACAGTTTTTTTTCTTCTTAAAATGTATAATATGAATGCCAGGTTTTTGCCTAATAACAAAGAAGGATATCTTAAAACTGAGTAACATTACAAAACAGATCTCTAATAATGACATGTTGCGAACTATAAGTGTTGCAATCGTCGGTAAAAATAAGTTTAGTATAGATGCGAAAGCAGAAGATATCTCTATACTCCGCTTAGCGCGTTATTTCTTTGAAACTTAAGCTGCCAAAAAGAAGGGGTGCGGGAGGGGAACACGCAATGCTAGACAGGGAACGCGCCATTGTTCCGTGGGGCGTAAGAGAGATTCAGACATTTATGCCATGCCATGGAGACGTACTAAGTTTACTGTCACTTACAATAATCACTATAGGGTGAAATTACTTCGAGCGTGACAGCGGGGGTCGCCCAGCTATGTGGGGTCATGGGTTATTTATTAGTGTATGACTGGCAAACACTTGACACCGTTTGACAAATCTTGTCTTATGAAAGTTAGGGTAGTAAATGACGTTTGAATTTATTAATGGGTTTTAGTCGGTGGTGTACACTTATTTATACGGAAAATGATGATGATGCAATTTCCATTTGCAGAGCTAATCCTTTAGGCTCTAAGATTAATTTAAGAAGGGGAGCCAATCAGATTTTTGATGCAAATTTTTGACGAAGTGGGGGGTGCCCCCCATAATTAATTAAAAATAAAATAGAGCTATATTCTAGAGCTATATTATGAGCTAACAATTCTGTGTTATACCTACTTAGACATTACACAAACTTATTTGAAAATTTGTTAATTTATTATAACTAATATTTACATACCTAAATGCAAGTCTGCATATCTACAGCTACATGCTTCATCCCACATCTCCATAATTTTGCGGTTGAAATTATACCCTCGTTCAGTTGACAAATTGATCCGATATCTGGTGCACACCTTAAGTTCTGATGACAATTACAATTTAATAGATTCAGTTTCATTTAAATCCAGGATAGCTGCCGCTACAGAATGCCGCGTATTACACATTTCTTAACAAACCTCTAAATCAAGTATAAAATGAAAGGGATTTATTAGTAGAACACAGTGCATTGCGGATCATAAAGTAAGCGGAGTTGAGACAGTTTTAGTAACATAACAACTTGAAAAGAAAATAAGTATTGTTTAGGTAAATTCAAAAGCTTTTATTGAAAATAAACAATGATATAGATAATGTACAAAAAGCTATAAAAATAATTCGGTAGGTTCTAGGTACCAGTCATCACACCACTCTTCTCATCAATGTAGCTAGAGCATTAAAAAGACAAAAAACTAAAATCATGGGGCGCTTGAATCTTTTATCAACGGACAACGCCTAATATCATTATAATATATATGAACTTAGGTAAGGTACGCTACGCTAGTGGTGTCATGAGTGGTACCTAGGATCTATCACATGCACCATGCTGAGTCGGGACCATTTCGTGGCAACCATATTCATGCGTTAATTATAATTACCTAGTTATTATTCTTGATTAAGTATGTTTGTTTGCATGTTTTTGTTGTCGCGAATAAATGTTTTCTATTTCTATTTCTATCGATTATTTTAGCCTTGAGTACATTACCTGCATCATTATTTTCAATTAAACCGTTGAATGTACGATTTTTAACATACTAATTTAACTACTATTAGAAACGGGGTGTTTACCTAACTCAAATATATACGGTAAATACCATACCAATAATAATATTTTAATAGTATATAGTCAAAATAGAAAATAATTATTTTACTTATTTTATTTATGGCCTGGATACGAGCCTTTCAAGCCAAATCTTTATTGGATAACTATGCACTATAATGTGTTACAAATATAACAATTGTTTTCCCCACTTCCCACAAAAGTAGGAACATTCATATATGTTTTGCAAAAACGGTTGAAGCTACCACAAAACTTTCAATAAAGGAAATATTCTTCATAAAATTCTCTACAATTCTTGCCTTTGAAGTGTGTTGCTAAGACTTATAGTTTTCAATCTATGTGTCGCGAAAATTTTAACCCCCCCTTTTTACCCCCACCGCACCATAAATTTTGGTGGCTCTGCTTCCTAAAATGGCCTATGGGTCCTAAAGTCTCACTACGCAAAAGGTGATCCCATCATCACTAAAATCCGTATAACGCCCTTTGTTGTCGTGCGCACCGCCGACTATTTGGTTGTTTGTATTTGTATGTTTTTGTCAAAACAAAATAGTAGTTTATGTAACTGTTACGTAATAAGGGTCCTTAAAACATGAGTGTGGTTTTATGAAATGAGCCGCAGGCGAATTTCATAATAAGATCACACGAGTGTTTTAAGGCCTAATTACGTACAGTTGCATACACTGCTTTATCTACACTCATATTATATATATTAAATTAATTGTTCGGAAACCATAGAATGACCGCCATTGTACCGTCATGGCCTACTCGATTGTGCCGGCGCTCGCGCGGGACCAATCGAGTTGGCCATGGCGGTAACATTATGTTATCAAATTCGATGTTCCAAATTTGAAACTCATTGCTTAACAATATTTGAGCATGCATAGTTAAAATTACGTTACTGCCGCAGATAAGAAACTTATCATAGTTAAATCGTTTGTTGTAATGCTTGTCATTGTCTACGGTTTTTGAACGCATTTTAGAGTACTTACAGTATGAGTGTAGATAAAAATCTTTTCGATTTTATCCCTAATTTAACGGCCTCCTAGCCCAGTCGGTAGTCACACTGCCTACGAAGCAGGAGGTCCCAGATTTGAATCCTGGTAAGGGCATTTATTTGTTAGTACAGTAAAGATACGGTTATATATGCAAAAATCCTACAAACTTTTCACTATACCATATCATACCATACCATACCATACCATACCATACCATACAATACCATACCATACAATACAATACCATACCATACCATACAATGCCATACCATACCATACCATACAATACAATACCATACCATACCATACCATACAATACAATACAATACCATACCATACCATACAATACCATACCATACAATACCATACCATACCATACAATACCATACCATACAATACAATACAATACAATACCATACCATACAATACCATACCATACCATACCATACTATACCATACCATCAGTACAAGTCGAATGAGCCCAAACAGCATGAGTCTATGATGCGCCAAACCCGAGATCCAGTAGGGATCCCCAGGGTCCAGCATGACCTCCACCTTAGGATTCCGGTCCCATTGCTTATCAATACAAGCCCCCGAGGCCAGAGTCAAAATCGAAACAAAAATCAAAACCTCGTAGCTTAACCTAAATTCGCGTTTAGTTAGGTAAATTATTAATGTCAATTACCAATTCAATCTACACTAAAAATTATATTAATTTTTAAATTTTTGAGGAAGACTAAAAATTAAATATCTTCAATTATTAGTTATTCGCAAAGGATTAACACGTTAGTTACAATTAATTTCAATTCTAATTGAAATCAATTTGCATTAAACTATTAGTGTTCAAATTTAACTAAGGCGTTTCAATCTTCAATTTTTAATTTTCAATTACACTAACGTTCGGCCAACACTGAAGCTGACCCATATTCCGAGTACTTTTTAGGGTTCCGTAGCTTAAATGGCAAAAAACGAAACCCTTATAGTTTCGTCATGTCCGTATGTCACAGCCATTTTACTCGGAAAATGTAGGACGTGTCTCACTGAAATTTTAACATTCCGTCGTATTTTGTATGCCGCTTTCTTTCAGATCGTCGTTGTGCGTGCAAAAGTCGCTATGTGAATTTTGACGGTTTTTGGTTTTTTAATGCCATTTTGATCCTTATTTCAATACACATATGCTCCAAAAATCACATCAGGCTAATTTCAATATTTCATGATTTATCAAATCTAGTTATGTGATGTCTATATGTTGAATGCACCTACTATAATCATTAATCACTAAGTGAAATAAATCACATAACTACTTTAGTTTGCCACAATGGCTATTTTTAGAATGCGCCTAATATGTGATTCTTGACACAGCGATACGAGTATTTTTGACTTCAATTAATCAGATATTTTCACCCGCTATGTAGCATTTTGCACATAAAGACTGTATCGAGAAGTATAAGGACAAGTGAAATGTGTAAATACTTTTTAAAAGTTTATTATTTTGCATAAGTATGTTCTGGGCATATGGTTGGAAGACCTTTTTAAACGTTTTAGTGTTGACTAAGACACCTGTTACCTTTGTTTTCTGGCGACTTTTCGTCGTTTGCTTCGGACGTTTCTCATCAGATGCGGACAACGTTTACTGTAACCAGTGTCTACGCTTGAGCCAAGTTTTTTTTTTACGGATTCCGCTACCGAGAAGCTTTGCCGAAGTTTTCTCTTCATGATTACCCATCACGTCCTCGATGGGGCGTACCTAAAGGTAATTTGGCGGATTCATATTCTTAGCAGCATGATGCCCGTCGTGGGTTTCCATCCACTCTCTGATGCAGGGGGCACAGTGGCAACTAGCCAAATCGGGCCAAAATAAAGTAGAGCCCCTGTGGCGTCTAATCAGTGACAGAATTCATTTTGTACACACTTCTTTATGTAAAGATTGGTAGTCATCGTGGAAGTAGTGATGAACGTCGTAGATTTCATACCGCATTTGCATATTACCTACCACACATTGTCTTAGATCCAACATTTTCGGCAAAAATTGACGTTTTGTTCTCATTCAGGTGTTCTCCTTTGCGAATAGTAGAGTACTACGGGCCCGGTAGAACAAAAAAATCCAGTTTGAAGGGGTTTTCGTCGCTTAAAAATATGCACTGTTCATTTTTAAGTAAAACTGTGTCATATAAATTTCGAAGACGGTATTTAACATTTTGCAGCCTATTTCGGAGTTTGTTTGGCTTCCGTTGGTTTGAAGTGCTACCCAGTCGTTGCGATTCTTGGCCCTTTGAACCATTCCTACAGAAGTTCTCTACTTTTTTCCACATATCTTATTGAAGCACCGAGT
Organism: Pammene aurita; assembly: GCA_947086415.1. Taxonomy (NCBI): domain Eukaryota; kingdom Metazoa; phylum Arthropoda; class Insecta; order Lepidoptera; family Tortricidae; genus Pammene; species Pammene aurita. The sequence goes on from OX352305.1 coordinate 28,605,973, forward strand.
GAGTTTTTGATTTTTCGATGTATCTTTGAGTCGATATTGCGGTTATTCGAGACGGTTTTTCGACGATTTTCGACTTGTAATTAAAAGAGAAGTCTTAGCCAAACTTTTTAATGCCATTTAAATCGCAGAAACACACACCCTCACGATTTTAGCGATCTTTCTCATGGACATACCGTTTTCTCGTATGTATTTGTCCAAGAATATTTTTCGTTGCTCTTGTGTATGGCCTTTTAGTTCATGAAATCAAAAGTGATCCGAAAAAATAATTTTAGTAATTGATTTAATATCATATCATCTATTACATAATAAATAATTTATATTTTTAAAACAAATTAAACATGATTGACGGCTCTTTGCAGTTGTCCTTATACTTCTCAATACAGTCGTTAGCTATATTTTTGTACTAGTTTGGATCGATGTTATATTCGTAGGCGCGGCATCAGACGTGTTTTACGGTACATAGCGAGATATTTCTATATTATATTCGGTCGACCACATGTTTCACGTGTATCTACGTGTACCTTCAAGTAAATAAATATGTTTTTCACTAAACCATTATTGCTGTCACTAGCAAGCAATAAAAAAATATTTTTCTTTTCGTATGACGGGATCAAAAACTTAAGCTTAATTCTTTTTTGCAAGTGGTTTGCCACCTCTAATATCCGGGAAGTAGCTTTCATGAAGTCTTCTACACATAGTTAGATACATGGAATATTGTATTGTATCACGTGTTGCGTTGTTTGTTAGTAGTACAGGCATTTTACGGGCGGCTAACATGGCGAATTTGTGTAAGAACAAACTACCACTTATTAGTATTTGTTTCTAACGAATTAGGATATACATTTTGTAAATTATGTGTTTTCACATGGACACGATATCTTGTTTTTTTTTCTTTCAACAGAAAGAAGACTTAAATATCGTCATATTTACCAATAAAAATAATAGATATTATTGTAAAAAAAATTACACAAATTTTTTATCTTTTTAACTACTTCCGGGTGAAAAGTTTGTAGGATTTTTGCGTATGTTAAATAACCCATAAGTATGAAAAATAAAAATAAAACAGGCTATTATAATGTTTGACGCAACCGTATCTTTACTGGGATAAAGTCCCCACATTCACATTGTGCATCTCTTTGTCCCGGGCTATTCCCCATTTAAGAATATTGCCTTTAGATTCGCCAACTTCCGACTTTAGTCTACTTAGAGAGTTCCAGGTGACCGTTGTATGTCGGGAATCCCGCAGTTGCTTTTCGCGTTTGACAGCGGTTGCCAAGTCTCTAAGTATGTAAGGAGGAGTAATTCCGTTCATTTGGTAAAGATTTTGAAAGGTCGCATTTGGTAGGTTTAAGGCATCTTGTGATTAGTACCTAACAGGTTGAGAGGAGTGTCTATCTGATCCACGTGTGCAGAATTATTTCTCACTGGGCCTCCGGCATGCATACTCTGCAACCGAGAAACTTAGCGCAAGTGCAGTAGTTCTAAGTGTATGTGGAGTTGCGCCCCATGTGGTGTCAGTGATCCGACAAAGGATGTTGTTTCTTGCCGCCACTTTGTGCTAAGAAATTGTGATTTCTAGGCCAGTCTAGAGTTATGCCCAGATATTTGGGAGCGAAGAAGTAATCCAGCCAACAACCCTCCTCCCAAACAATGTTTAGCTGTCTAGTTGCCTGTATATTTTTGAGGTGAAAAGCTTTTACCTGTGACTAAGCTGGGTTGGGTCTGCGCTGATATCTCCTGATAGTACGTTGAACGGGACACTAGACCTTCCGCCGAGCCACTCTTCACTTCCTGGAAAGATTTTTCCTATGATGTTAGGGCCAGGTCGTCGGCATAGTGGTAGTGACGTTAGTTCTCCTTTATGGGTTGATCGTTTGTATAAACGATGAATAATGATGTTGCAAGAAGAAGAATGATCTTTTTAGGGTAACCTTATCAACATGGAGTACTAAGAAATCATACTTCAATGGAGTAAATAAAGTAGGTACGAAACATGTTACGGCCAAGAAATGTTTTCAATAGGTGTCCATGAATCGTCCACGCAATTTTGAATCTGGGTGTACAGTCTTTCGGATTTTATTGTTATTCGTCAGGCCAGGACGGATTACAAATGCGTGTCTGGAAGGAGATGTTTCTAGAAATATTTGAAAAAAAAAAATCTTATAGCTATGGATTCATTCTAATTATAATCTTATCGAAAGAGATAATGAAAGTAACATCAATATGTAATAAAGAACGGGCTACACATACACAATCAGCTCAAAAAAATGGCCCTGCCATAGTGCTGTAAGAACGACGCGTACATCAGTTTCTCCGACAGTCTTATTACGGTATTTGACTGGCCGGTTACAAATTTTCACGAGCCATATTTTGAGACTGTACCTATTCTAACTCGATGGAAAGTATCAAGAAAATCCGGAGATTGATCGTATCGATTTTTCATTCTCGTTATATGTTTCTTTTAAATAGGTACCTAATATCATTTCATAAAATAACTGTGACTATAACACATACAAATTGAATACGCTCCTATATAATTTAATATAGCTAAGTGATGGCAAAACACATAGTGATTGTTATATGATTATAACAAGACTCGCTATGTGACAGATTTATTAACATGTATTTATTTTGATTTATTTAAACACGTTTATCTTTCCAGGAGAAACTCAAAGTATGTAAAAGAGTGCAAATAAAAAAAATATTACTAAAAAAATAATATTACTAAAAATATTTACTGAAAAAATATTTATGTACTTGTGCTAAAGCAGTATCGAAATAATTAGTTTTTTGTGTCCTGTAAAGTAGGTTAAAAACACGTGGCGACTTTTGCGCGCACAGCCACGATATACGACCTTTACACTTTACTTTTTATTTTAGATTACGACCTTTTGATATTAGTTTTTTCGATAGTAGGTACGGAACCCTCCATTATGCGTGGTCCGACACGCAATTGGCCGCTTTTTCATTTTTATATAATATATGTCTGAATGTTACTAACGAAGAAAACTAAAAAAATCTCTACTGTATAGTCGATTTTAATTAATATTTCATTGATGTGGATGATAATCATTGGTCGATAATCAACGAAGTTTGCCAAAACCGACTACTTATTAATAAACTATTCTTTTTCAGCCACTTCGACGATGTACCGAAAGCCAAATACAGTGTGACGAAGCTCATCTCCCCTCGACCCTGCCTCACTGCCAAATACATCCAGTCCCTGGCCGCGGACATCCGTGCCGTGACCCACCAGTGGGTCATACTATGCTGCACTAACAACACCCAGCTGGATACTGATGCGTACGCGCTGCCGGCCGGCTGGTCGATTACCAAACAGGCATTTGTCAATTGGGTAAGTTATCTTCAATGATATAATGTATAAAATACCATTCCATATTTACGATGAAGAGCGAAGCTATAACTTAAAGTTTAGAGCGATCGCTCCTTGTGAATCTGCCAAATACATCCAGTCCTTAGCCGCAGACATCTGTTCCTTGACCCACCAGTGAGTCATACTGTGCTGCACTAACAAAATGAGCCTAAAATGAGCCTGAGCATTAACAAAGATTGCATATACACGGGAAAATTCGTCCGGCGCCGCTGTGACCCGGGTAGCCTAGTGTTTAGTGGCGAATGCAGAAGACACTGGTTCAATCCCAACCCTGGTCACACCGGACGCTTAGGTCACTGTTTCCTTTGTATATCTACATTTAAGTAAGAATTTTTTTAATATCACGACGGTGGCAAACAAACATACGGCCCGCCTGATGGTAAGCAGTTACCGTAGCCTACGCGTTGCCTACCCTTTAGGAACCTATACACTCCTTTTGGAAGAACCTCATACAGCACATACACATAAACATACATACATATTTTTATTATTCTTGTATTTTTGGTGCAATATAGAATACACGTACAATACTTACTTATGTAATTACTTACTTACTCATACTGTAGCCCGCTGGGAAAACCTCGGCAGGGAGTTCATTCCATAGCCGCAGCGTTCGTGGAAGGAAATTCCTCTTAAACCGTACAGTGCGCGACCCTGTAGGTTCCAGGGTGTGAGGATGAACTCCCTGCCGGCGGCGAGCGGTGCGGTGATAAAAAGCTGCCGTGGGCATCATATCAAACAGTTCTTCACAGCACAACCCATTATACAAGTGATATAACACACATAAGGAGGCAAAGTCTCTCCTTAGACTCAATGGATCAATATCGCTCGTGAGTTTGGGATCGTCGACGATCCGCACAGCGCGCCTTTGCACCGAGTCAAAGGGACCAAGCTGGTATCCAGGTGCTCCCGCCCAAAGGTGACAGTACTCCATGTGGGGTCTGACTTGCGACTTGTATAGAAGCAGTCTCTTCCCCGGAGTGAATTATCTCATCGCTCCAGCTTGGCCTTCTCTTCAAGGTAAATTGACATATTTACAAGACCATCCATAATCTCGGGTACTTCTCCTCCTCCTTGCATCGGTTTCCTCATCACTGAGGGTCGTGGTCATTCAACAGTTTCTCTCTGATGATCTGACGCCATCTTCTTCTATCTGTCGCCGAGTGAAGAGCATCGTGGACGGTAGTGTTGAGAGCTGAGCGAATTTGGTCAGACCAGCGCATTGGGCTCTTGTATCTTGGACGTTCACCTTCGACTTTGCCAGTGATGACCAGTTTTTCGAGGTTATCACTGTATTTTCTAGCAACGTGGCCAAAATATTCAAGTACTATGCGCAGGCAGTAGATAACCTGGTTTTTATCTTGAGATCAGCTAAGATGGATACTTTAGTGCGGCGCGCTGTCCAGTGTATACCTAACATCCTTCTCCAACACCACATCTCGAAAGCATCAATCTGGTTACGGTCAGCTTTCCTAAGGGTCCATCTCACTGCACCGTAAGTAAAGATGGAGAAAACTGGAGTCCGAACTAAAGTGCTCTTTGTGTTGGTAGAAATATTTCTGTCCTTCCTTACTTTTTCCAGCAGCGCCATGGCACCTCATTCCGATCCTTCTTAGGATTTCAGTTTCACAGTATCCATTGTTGCTTATACAAGTACTTCTACGCAAAGTTAATCTCATTTTCGTTTCCTTATGATTTCAGGTACCATTATCAGGCCGACGTAACACCCAATTCTTCAAAGACAAGGTCATCCTACTATGCGGCGACCAAGACACATTCGTCAAATTCTGGGAACGCGTGTGCACCCTAGTTGGTGCGACCACACGAGTCGTCAACGAGGAAGACCTGAACATGTCGGGTGCCTACGCGTTAGTCACCGACTGGGATTGTCCTCACGAAGTCCAGAACAAAGCGAACCAGGATAACATTCCACTAGTGTCTACCACATGGGTGGTACAATGCCTTATCGAGGCTAAAGTGATCCAGCCAACGAGCCACGACAAGTTCTCATTTATGTACACGGAGCCGGAATGATCCTGGGACTTTAAGAAGATACTCATTATACGTGAAATTTGACACTTTAGTGAGTGGCGATAGAGACGCTGTAGTTTAAGTGACAGTTTGAGGTTCACTACTTGTTCAATGATAGTTTATGGCATGATTATTGACCTAATTCAAATCCAAAAATAGAACCTCACTCTTACCGGATTTGTGTATTTATGGGTTTTGTTTTTAAATAAATTATAATTTAATTATCTAATTTGAAATAGCAATTTAATTTACATATATTTAGAGAAATAGTGTAAGGTAGACGTGGGTCGTTCACGAGTGAGTGATTTAAATGAACTATATATTTTGATTCAACTCACTCTTCAACTCACTGAAGATTTTACTCGCTCAGTAACTTATCTCGGTGATTACAGTGTTACTTGCTCGCTCTTTCTCACTCATGATTCGAATGAGCCGGCCGAGTCAAACGAGTGAGACGTTGCGATTGAGGCGAATATGCTAACAGATCCACTAAGCGAAATGAGCGAAAATAGTGATACATATCGCCGCGAGCGAATATGAATCAACCTTTTCAATTCAGTGAAGCGTTTTACGCATCTCTAGTGTAAGGTTATATTTTTGGAATTGAATTACGTCACAGAGATTCGATTTCTAAACGGACTGAAGGTCATAGTTTTTTTTTGTACATATTATCTCAACTTGTTTACTAGTTACTTTGCATTTATGGACTCTAGCGAATATTATGTTTAAAATGTCGCGGTCATGTCAAAAACTATCAAAAATCATTGTAGAAAAACGCCTCAAAGCTTCTTTGTAGTTTAAGTGACATTGGATGTGATAAGTGATAAGTTAAAGTGAAAGGCACAATAAAGTGATAAGTGATAAGTGAAACTGTATTTCAAGTGGCTCGATGTTAGGATGTTCAGACCTCGTTAGTAGGAAGTTAATTATTGTCAAAATGTGTACTTGAAATTCAAGCTCTTTTGTAACTTAATACCTGCAGTAAATATTAAAACTGTCTTTATCATGTTTCAATATTAATTGTATTTCATAGTTTAATCAAAGTTTAACCGCGAGTACGGTCGCCATCAAATATATCGGAGCGGCCAAGGTACTCACAAATATCTTCTACACTTTATCGCCTTGACAATAGAGGCGTTGTTCAGATATTTGTGACCACCTTGGCCGCTTCGATATATCCAATTAAGGAGAATTTATGGATTATTTTTAAGCAATTGCCGTTGTCATGTATAACGGTCGATAGCGGAAGCGGTGAATGGGTTAGTAGATTGTTTGTAAAATAATACGAAGTTGTATACGTTTTGTAACCTATGCTGCAGGTACTTAATTAATCTACTACATAGCTAAAATCAAAATTGTACCCAATGACTAAAATTGAATGTAATGAGGGTTACCGCGATCGAAATTTTCATTAGATGGCAGCACCGTGGCGAGGTTTTTTTGACAGGAGCTGTCAAAATCCACCAATCAAAAAAAGATTTTTTTCTTTTATTAATGGCTTTTATTCCTCGCCTATTTTAGCGAGGTGAATTCTGCCAATGTCAAGGTACACTTAGGATTTTATTCATTTTCGTAAAATAAAATAAAAGCAACGTTGTTCGGTTAAGGCCTTGTTGGTTGTAAAGTGATGGCCTCCTTACAAACACGTGGGTGGCCAAGACCCCGGATAACCGTTTGTTCAACTAAAGGGGTGGTTACTCGCGTTTCGGGACTAATTTTTCATTAGCTGCACACTTGTTCGTTAGGTCACCGCACAATAAGCTATCAATATTACACACTGAACTACGTAAATGAGCAAAAAACAAAAAACTATTCCAAAGACGATGCAGCCATCTTGAAGCGTGAATGATTATCCAAAAAAAGATTAAACATGATTGGTGGATTATGACCAGTGATCGGAATAGGTAGTGCCATTTCGGATGAATGACCTTAAACATTGTAAATAACATGGATAAGACTTGAGATTCTTCGACTCGTATTTCTCACAAAAATTTTCTTCAAAACGCAAAAGTAAAAAAAATATCATTATAAGTACATCATTCATTTAAAATTACTTTCGTTTAACAGTTACAATTAACAATAATACAATCATAAAATAAAACACGAAACATCGACATCATTATTTTAAATAAACATAATTAAATTATTAATTTCTTTGAAATTATAGTAGCAAACCATATTTTTATCAATATTTTCTACTGTCAATCTATTTCTTTTGACGTCCGATATCAAACTGAAACCACATTTTTCATACTTACGTTAGGCCCGCGGTTCTTTAAAATATTTTTTAAACCAAACACAAACTTTAAAATTTTCATATCAAATCCCGGGGTTAAAAACTATATCCATACTAAGCTTACGCAACGAAGTCCCGCGAAATGGCACTACCAATTCCGATCACTGATTATGACAGCTAGACATATAGTGCTGCCATCTAGTGCAAATCTCGATCGCGGAAACACTTATTGGTATTGTTAATGTTCCATATGATAGAATAATATAATATTATTTGACCTCAATAGTTGTAAGTGTGAATTGGTTTTTGGATCTCTATTTTGTTTGCATTTGTTTTTGTTACCATAGAAATAATCAGAAGTAATTTGACATTACTATCGAATATAACGGTTACGTACGGTAACGGTACGGTTCACGCGAAGTCACTTAAGCTCTCCGAAATATGTCGCGTGAAGTGACTAAAGTGACGTGAGTGTGAGTTATATTTGATAGTGTTATTGTGTCTCACGAAAGTTTAAATTTAATAATTTAACGCCGTTCTTTGTTATTTCTATGGATATGTGGACGTAAAATTACCACTTGAACAAAATAAAGTTTTATAATTAAATTATGATTCTTAGTCCACTATGTTCGTAACTATTTTGTTTCTTGTAATAATCATTATATTCATTATGTAATCAGTATTTTGTGATTTTTTTTTATTGGCGAAGTCATATAGTGAATTAGGTTTAGCAAGAAGTGAGAAATAATAGGCATTATGATTTTTTTTCATATATGGTATCAATCGATTCGTTTTGTTGTGAGCATTAAATGTTTATATGGGGCCAAGAGCGTTAAAGCAACACAAAAGTCAGAAATGAGACTCAAAGTCTGAGATGGGCTCTTGTTTCTCATAACGCTCTTAAAATGATATGCAAGAGTGACGTCACACTTGCATAATCGCCCAGTTTAAAGTATAGAAAAATTATGAAATTGCTATTTTGACATTGAAATGTTGTGTTTATGTATATGGTTGAAGTTATTTTACCTTAATATGGGAAATCGACTGGTATCATTGTTTTTTTGTCCATTTTGCATTTTGCATCCTATCACCTAAATTTTATTGGTGTCATCATCCCCATTGTATGTGATTATTAGTGACTTGTTGTAAAGTAGGGCAGGTGCCCTGGTCTTGTCCACTTTAAGGAGAGTTTGTTTGTTCAAATGCCCGTCATTTTGTGTCAATAAGGAATTATGACACACGCCCTGCAATTACTACATTACATATTTTTAATTTAATTCATTACACAATTCCTAGATACCTCGCGGCATATTGAGGCAAAACAACATAATAGACAGTGAATATGGTGACACTGGCTTTGAAATCTACGAATTACGAAATATAATTATTCTGAATCGGCGAAAATAATTTAATATTTCAATGGAAACTGCAAACATAGGATGTCAATAACTATGAAATTTTGCTAGTATATTAGATCTGGTAGTACTCGGTCATTATCAATAATTAGTTAATTACACAATTGGAATTTGATTAAATAATATTATGTATGTATTCATTGTAAGATAATTATGTAGAAGGAAATTATAAACTGTTATCTACTGAAATAGTAGTTTATGTAACTGTTACGTAATAAGGCCTAATTACGTACAGTTGCATACACTGCTTTATCTACACTCATATTATTTATTATAAATGCCGTATTCGGAAACCATAGAATGGCCGCCATTGTACCGCCGTGGCCATCTCGATTGTGCCGGCGCGGCCAACTCGATTGTGCCGGCGGACGCGCGGGCGGGTGTCGCCGGCCGCGGGCGCGTGCAGGTGTACATTATGTTATCAAAACTCATAACACATCAATAATTGAGCATGAAACGTTAAAATTGCGGTACTGCCACAGATAAGAAACTTATCATAGTGAAATCGTTTGTTGTAATGCTGGTCATAGCCTACGGTTTTTGAACGCAGTTTGTTCAACTAAAGGGGTGGTTACTCGCGTTTCGGGACTAATTTTTCATTAGCTGCACACTTGTTCGTTAGGTCACCGCACAATAAGCTATCAATATTACACACTGAACTACGTAAATGAGCAAAAAACAAAAAACTATTCCAAAGACGATGCAGCCATCTTGAAGCGTGAATGATTATCCAAAAAAGATTAAACATGATTGGTGGATTATGACCAGTGATCGGAATAGGTAGTGCCATTTCGGATGAATGACCTTAAACATTGTAAATAACATGGATAAGACTTGAGATTCTTCGACTCGTATTTCTCACAAAAATTTTCTTCAAAACGCAAAAGTAAAAAAAATATCATTATAAGTACATCATTCATTTAAAATTACTTTCGTTTAACAGTTACAATTAACAATAATACAATCATAAAATAAAACACGAAACATCGACATCATTATTTTAAATAAACATAATTAAATTATTAATTTCTTTGAAATTATAGTAGCAAACCATATTTTTATCAATATTTTCTACTGTCAATCTATTTCTTTTGACGTCCGATATCTAACTGAAACCACATTTTTCATACTTACGTTAGGCCCGCGGTTCTTTAAAATATTTTTTAAACCAAACACAAACTTTAAAATTTTCATATCAAATCCCGGGGTTAAAAACTATATCCATACTAAGCTTACGCAACGAAGTCCCGCGAAATGGCACTACCAATTCCGATCACTGATTATGACAGCTAGACATATAGTGCTGCCATCTAGTGCAAATCTCGATCGCGGAAACACTTATTGGTATTGTTAATGTTCCATATGATAGAATAATATAATATTATTTGACCTCAATAGTTGTAAGTGTGAATTGGTTTTTGGATCTCTATTTTGTTTGCATTTGTTTTTGTTACCATAGAAATAATCAGAAGTAATTTGACATTACTATCGAATATAACGGTTACGTACGGTAACGGTACGGTTCACGCGAAGTCACTTAAGCTCTCCGAAATATGTCGCGTGAAGTGACTAAAGTGACGTGAGTGTGAGTTATATTTGATAGTGTTATTGTGTCTCACGAAAGTTTAAATTTAATAATTTAACGCCGTTCTTTGTTATTTCTATGGATATGTGGACGTAAAATTACCACTTGAACAAAATAAAGTTTTATAATTAAATTATGATTCTTAGTCCACTATGTTCGTAACTATTTTGTTTCTTGTAATAATCATTATATTCATTATGTAATCAGTATTTTGTGATTTTTTTTTATTGGCGAAGTCATATAGTGAATTAGGTTTAGCAAGAAGTGAGAAATAATAGGCATTATGATTTTTTTTCATATATGGTATCAATCGATTCGTTTTGTTGTGAGCATTAAATGTTTATATGGGGCCAAGAGCGTTAAAGCAACACAAAAGTCAGAAATGAGACTCAAAGTCTGAGATGGGCTCTTGTTTCTCATAACGCTCTTAAAATGATATGCAAGAGTGACGTCACACTTGCATAATCGCCCAGTTTAAAGTATAGAAAAATTATGAAATTGCTATTTTGACATTGAAATGTTGTGTTTATGTATATGGTTGAAGTTATTTTACCTTAATATGGGAAATCGACTGGTATCATTGTTTTTTTGTCCATTTTGCATTTTGCATCCTATCACCTAAATTTTATTGGTGTCATCATCCCCATTGTATGTGATTATTAGTGACTTGTTGTAAAGTAGGGCAGGTGCCCTGGTCTTGTCCACTTTAAGGAGAGTTTGTTTGTTCAAATGCCCGTCATTTTGTGTCAATAAGGAATTATGACACACGCCCTGCAATTACTACATTACATATTTTTAATTTAATTCATTACACAATTCCTAGATACCTCGCGGCATATTGAGGCAAAACAACATAATAGACAGTGAATATGGTGACACTGGCTTTGAAATCTACGAATTACGAAATATAATTATTCTGAATCAGCGAAAATAATTTAATATTTCAATGGAAACTGCAAACATAGGATGTCAATAACTATGAAATTTTGCTAGTATATTAGATCTGGTAGTACTCGGTCATTATCAATAATTAGTTAATTACACAATTGGAATTTGATTAAATAATATTATGTATGTATTCATTGTAAGATAATTATGTAGAAGGAAATTATAAACTGTTATCTACTGAAATAGTAGTTTATGTAACTGTTACGTAATAAGGCCTAATTACGTACAGTTGCATACACTGCTTTATCTACACTCATATTATTTATTATAAATGCCGTATTCGGAAACCATAGAATGGCCGCCATTGTACCGCCGTGGCCATCTCGATTGTGCCGGCGCGGCCAACTCGATTGTGCCGGCGGACGCGCGGGCGGGTGTCGCCGGCCGCGGGCGCGTGCAGGTGTACATTATGTTATCAAAACTCAGAGTACATCAATAATTGAGCATGAAACGTTAAAATTGCGGTACTGCCACAGATAAGAAACATATCATAGTGAAATCGTTTGTTGTAATGCTGGTCATAGCCTACGGTTTTTGAACGCATTTTAGAGGACTTACAATATGAGTGTAGATAAATATGTTTACTGATACGCAATGCGATGTTCAAAATTTGAGAGTTACGGCGTTTAAGACTGCGTCGACCGTCCAGTGGCGCCCCCATTACGGGGATTGTGTTTCCTAAGAAACTAATCAATTTCTGTATAATCCATCATGTTAAGTTGTAGTCCTACTAATTCCGCAACTTATGATCTATGTTATACAGTTCTATATTACTTACTTTTGGCTTGATCACCTAAACGGAAAAAAGTGGCCACCATTTGCCGTTTAGGTAATGAAGCAAAAAATACGCAAAATGAAACTATGTGACAAAGATCAAAAGTTGCGTAATCAGTAGGACTGCAACTTAACACTGAGGGATTATACATCAATGAGGGCGCCACTGGACGGTCGACACAGTCTTAATGAATCTGTATTCTTGTTATTATGGCATTTAAGATATTTGCAGTTTTATGATATTTTTTGGTAAATTAAGCTTTCGAACGATCATGCCTAACTGATCCAACTGTACCAAACGATAACTTTGAAACAATGAAAACCAAATTTGTAATGATTTGACGATGATCTTAAGGCAACGCGCATGTCACGCCTCTGAAGTTGTAAGCGTCCATAGGCAACGGTAGCTGCTTACCACCAGACGGGCTGTAAGCTTGTTTGCCACCGCCGTGGTATTTAAAAAAAAAGTTTATGTAACTGTTACGTAATAAGGGTCCTTAAAATACGAGTGTGGTTTTATGAAACGAGCCGCAGGTGAGTACACTGCTTTATCTACTCACATATTATAAATCCTAAATTACGTGTTCGGGAACCATTAGAATGACAGCCATTGCACCACCATGGCCAACTGGATTGTGTCGGGGAGGAGGGCTGGATTTTCATTACGTTACTGATATATCACTGTCACACCGATGTTACATTACTGGTTGCAATAATGGTGGTCATTGCATACGGTTTCCGAACGCAGAAAAGCGGTGATAACGACAAGGTTGGGCTAAAGTATTTGATATACAGTACTCGTGACTACGGGATACCAGCCCGCCGCTCTCAACTACACCAGTCACTACTGTAGACGTGACGTCATAGCGCCATGTTGCCATGTCGTAACAGTGGAGGGATTGTTATATGGAAGCAAGGATGATATAAGCCATGGATTGACAATATCCATACAAAATCGCGTTCCCTTATTTCAGGTTATAGCACTAGCGTCATCTATCGGTCACCACAAACACTAAACTCTAGTTTCTAATATTTTGTTCGGCGATTAACGCTGACAGAATAACTCGACAGATGGCGCTTTAGCACTTAGTACCGAAAACAGACGTATAACCTGAAGGTTCGTGGAACGCGGTTTTGTATAGGCATTGTCTATCCATGTCTTAATCATACTTGTATGGAAGAATATAAAGTATGATTAGAAATCTTTATTGGTTACTTGTGTCTCGAGAACGTTTCTCGTTTTGTATGGGAGACGTTCTTGCTCGAAAATATTTCCCATAGTAAACTGTGAACGTTTTTTAAAACGGCACATCTCCAGTTAGACACAATACGTTTGGACTTGACAGACGTTTGATATTCTACGTTAAGTCAATATTCAAAACAGCACCAATTGATGTGATGCTTGTAATCAGGGATGTTACAGAGCTCCGGTTCCGTTAAGTCGGAACTTCCGATTGGTTTTAAACATCCGCTTCGGTTCCCGTTCTGTTAATTTCAAAATGGAAGTTATATCGGATGTCATAGCAACGCCAGCGAGAGGAAATGAACGGCGTAGATAAAAAACAAACAGGTTCATAAACCTACCCTTAACCTCGTCCACCTAACACTCGGGCTCCGATTCTGGTTCCGTTTTCGGTTTCGGTTCCGTTTCTGGTTCCGACAAACTAAATTTAAAACATCGGATTCCGCTTTCGGTTCCGATAAAACCACATCTGTTACATCCCTGCTTGTAATACTGACTTTATGATTATGACAACAAGGTAGAAATTATAATGTATAAATATTGTCTGTCAATCGCAAATTGACTTTCAAGTAGGTATAAATACTTAAATAGCTCAAGTATTCGGTATACTTGATGGAACTTCTGTAAACTGTCCTGTCTTAAGACTTGTTCTCTGAATGAATATGAGCCGATTGGAGTAATCCTTATTCTATTTTTGGTCTAATCGAATGCGTATAAATTGTAAATACCTATGTATGAAATAAAATACTTGAATTGTAAATATATTAAGTCCAATACTATTGTGTGATTGTGTGTCGAAAATTGTACATAACTATTAATAATAAGTTTTCGTTATTAGCATTATTCTCAATGCTATACATATTTCTTGTAAGTCTGATATTGTTTAATTTTCAAATGTATTTTCCTAAGGTTTGAATGATTCAAGTGACAGTTATATGTGTCAAGGTGGAATGAATATCTATTTAAAAATGAAGAAGTTAATTGCGTTAGTTTTTTGTATGGCTATTAAAAATGGTTATTTAATTTAACTACAATGGATTTTTTCTCGTTTTTCAAAAAGGCATAAGTTAATTGTACAGTCGCCATCAAATATAACGGAGCAGCCAAGGTACTCAAAAATATCTGAACATGCACTTTATCGCCTTGACAATAGAGGCGTTGTTCAAATATTTGTGACCACCTTAGCCGCCTCGATATATCTGATGGCGACTGTACATTAAAAAAAACAACAATTACAAAATAAAAATTAAGATGTTAATTTAACTATAATTGAGATGCTGTGTATTTATACATTTCTATGGGGTATAAGTTCTCCATATGATTGTATAGAACTTAAGCCCATTTCACTAAAGCAGTGGTCCTTAACCGGTGGACCGCGGACCACTGGTGGACCCTGGAAGCACCCGAATTGGTCCGTAAACTTATGTACAGAAATACCCTTTGTTGACTTTATTATTCATAAGTATGTATTTCCAAGCAATTGGTGATTGAGTTGTGATCCCTGATCACCGAAAGCTTCAGAACCACTGCACTAAAGCATCTTACGAGTAAAACAATCTAAATCGGATAAAAAGCCAAAAATGCTGTAATAGAATGAAGTCCAAGGAATAATCATGTTCCAAGTGTGATAGCTCCACTAGATGACGCAAGCCTAGTTTTTATTGGCTACTTAATTGCGAAATGTAAACTTTAGAACACCTGATCGGCTAGCATGTCTTACGCGCGACTGGCGCGACAAGAGACAGATCTGCGCGACTTCATGCGTTGTCGCTAGTTGGCAGCACAACTTGCGCGTGAATGGAGCGACAGACTGGCGATCAAATGCCGCTGTCTTAAAATGACAGCGACTAAAATCCTAAGCACAGCTTTGAGTTCTCTTCGCGTCAGTTGCAGCCGCGGGTGCATGTTATGCTACCGGAAAGCGAGATTTATGACAGGCGTGAGAAGGTTTTCCCTACTCGCGGCTTTAGTCGCTCTTGCAAGACGTGCTAGCCGTGATGTGCTGTACTCCTAGCATATCTTGACGTGTGACCCGTGAGTTTATACTTCAAGCGCGACTCGAAGTTTGAAGCGACAGTCAAGCGACAACGTAAGATATGCTAGCCCTACAGAGTTACCAGTACCTAATAGTGTCACATACACATACTATAGCGCCACCTAATCTAGAAGTCATTTTGGAGACATTTATTTCTTGAACTATAAAAATAATGTTATTGAATCAGTAGGTAAATCTTTGGTCAGCGCTAAACCCAGTGTAATTAATTACGTTCGAAACTCATAATTTTAAACAAATGACATTCTAAAACAAAGTACCTAAGTATTTTAAACGATGCCTCGTCTGGGATCGAATCCCAAGTGACCCCGCGGGCACCTATTGTATGCTAATTGTAAGTTTAACAATGTGCTTAGCTGTAAATGGCATTTGTGAAATGTTTCAATATTTTTAAAGTTTCTTTTTTATGGGGACGTGTTAATTATTTTTAAACTTTTGTTGCATTTTGCAGGCTTTTTTGAATTGTTTTCGTTGACTTATGTCGTTATGCGATAGTGGGTGTAATTATGTGTAAACTAAAAAATAAATCATTAATGAATATTATGTTTTATTTTTCCGTCTTACTTACGTGTCAAAATCTCTGTAGACATGTGCCCGTCAAAAGGATGGGTCTATTTTAAACGATTAACCACCGTTTGGATATCAAAAAATGTCACGCACTCTTCTAAGACAATATTGGTAAAAGCTAGCAAATATAAATCTTATTTGAAAGCAAACAAAGGTTATTTTGACTTGAAGAATGAATAAAATACATAGTTCTTAGGCGCTTGAGCATGACGCTTATATGATATCGCCATCTAACGCAGGCGCGGATCCAGGATTTCGTTCAGGGAAGGGCACTTTCCTTCACAAAAAATCTCATGGTCCCCACTTATGGGCCCCGTAGTATACGAGGTTTGCGTTTCAGGGGGCGTTTGCGTGTTGCCTCCCCCCCTGTATCCGCGCCTGATCTAACGCTAGATATGTAACTAAACCCTATCAGAAACTATCTAATTATTGATGCCCTCACCAGATGGCACTGTGAACCTAAATGGAATAAACACAAGGAACACGAAATCTACAGTAAAGTAGTGATAAATATTGTAGGCACAGATTTGATGGCTGAAGACCTGAATTTGATGGTGCTCGGCATGGCGCGATAAAGTTATAGGTAATCTAGGAAACCTCCGATATCTTATAGTCACCCAGGGCAGGGAAATTCTACAGGTCAATGTGTAAGCTTTCATAGCCTGTAACCATCCTAACCTCAACAGGTCACCAGGTTAAGGCTAAGCTCTATTCACAGCTAGTGTGAATTTGCGTATCGAGGAACAATATGTTATGGGGGTATAGGTGAGCGCTGATGAGATCCAGTGCTTCCAATAACCTAAAGGAATCCCTTACGATAGCATCAAACCCATGCAGAGTGAATATATCTAATTAGTGATCGCCTTATAATATAGCTACTCCATCTATGTATTTTATGTGACATAGGAAGCTTTAGTGCTCCGAGTTAAAGGTTTGAAAAACCCCGTCCCGATAGCCTGTGGCCACTTAACCTCCCCAACAGGTCACCAGGCTACAGGGTAGCAGGCCAGGCTATAGGCAGGGTCACTATAAATAGACAATGTCAATTTGCGTATCAAGGAAACAATAGGGGTAAAGGTGAGGGCGATACAAAAGTGTATCGTCGGCAGGGCCAGTAAAGGTTAGCCGCATATAAGACTTTATAACGTTTCGTGGGCACAGTTTCGTTCAAAATAACGTTAGGTGACGGTCGTTGTGGTATTTGACGTATTTTGTTAGCTCGTGACATTACTCTAAATCTAATCTTTGCCGTGAATTGAAGTTAATTATTTGTATCTAGTGGTGGCAAGAAGTAGGAAGTGGTAGTAAGAATATAGGCGTCAGGGAAATCGACTTGTGAGGTCCAGTGGCATGGCAAGCGGCCGGTGGCGTGTTCGGCGACGCGACTATAGCGGCTATTGCGTCGAGCTTCCAAGGGATTTGAGCAGCTCTCACTGCGGCTGTCGCTGCGCCGCCGGTTGCGGCTGCTCGAGCGGCCACTCAATTTGCAACCTTAATGTTCATAATATGGTCGAGCTTAATAAAGGCTTTGCTGGGGTTCGTGGAGGAGCTGGGGTGGCTAGAGTAGCACCATCCCCATTTCACCCAAAATAGGCACGCTGGATGTCGACTTGCGGAAAATGCCCAGTAAAACTAACTAACTAACTATGGTCGAGCGCCTCTGGGGGGTGGTACTACTGGATTTGTGAAGACAACTATTTTTTGTGAAGCCTACAGGGTGCGGGAGGCGAGGCCATCAGTAGTCACCGACGCCTGGTTCCGCTATGCTTTTAGTTTCACCAAAGAGAATGTATAGGCGTATTTCACACTGCTGCGGTTTCCGAACGCGGCGCCGGTACGCGAGCGAGATAGCGCTCTGCGTGTGTAATAGCGCTTTCACGCTTGCACACCGTCACCGCATGCGGTTGCAGCGCCAGTGTTGTAATCGCCATAAATAGTAGCGGCACAGTCTAAGAAATTTGTGCTCCTATAGTTTGATAGCTTTACTAAATGGTGCTGTACGGCCCCATAAATTATGCGGTAACTCAGAAGCGCCATCTGAATCAGAGTATCAGAGTTACCGTATAACGTAATGTAATGGACGCCATCTAGTGAGTAATGCTAACAAACTTGGAGAACAAAAAAATCTTAGACTGTGTGTTTCTATTTATACATTCTCTTTGGTTTCACGTGAAGTAAATTATCAAAGCCAGTTTACAGTAAATAATTCCACGTGACCATACGGCAGTCATGTTATGAGCTATCTTTTTAGGGTTCCGTAGTCAACTAGGAACCCTTATAGTTTCGCCATGTCCGTCCGTCCGTCCGTCCGTCTGTCTGTTTGTCCGCAGTCTAGCTCAGTGACCGCTAGTAAGAGAACTGATACGAGTATTTAGTATAAGTATGTGTAGGTATTAATCGTGCCGGCAAAGTGGTAAAACAAAAATTTAAAAAAATATTTTTTAGGGTACCTCCCGTAGTACGGGATGTACATAAACTGGGGGCGAACCTATATTGAAAAAAATCGTTTGAGTCGTTTTTTAATTATAACTCTGAGTGTACGGCGGCTGGATTCGCTTCGTATCGTCTGTGTTGTGTTGAATAAACTATGTGGCAGATTGAATCTGTGTAGCTGCATACAATTAAGTACTATTGATGAGAATGAGCCATTAGTTGAACTTTTTGAAGCTGTCGAACATGGTGGTGACGAGTTTGTTGAATGATGTTGAATGTGTTTTTTTATATATATTTATCTGATGGTAAGCAGCTACTGTAGCTTATGGACGCCTGCAACTCCAGTGGTGTCACATGCGCGTTGCCGACGTCTTACAAAAAGGAGGATTCACTGTGTTGACGGCTAAAGGAACAAGAGGATCCCTCATCGTCAACACACTGGGCTGTTTCTTTTGTGATGAGTTCATTGAGGTTGAAAGGGTAGATGTGGAGATTATTAAAGATTTTTCCCAGCCGTTTACTGGTGCAGAAAGTATAAATATTCAGAAATTTACACCTGGAGTGCGATTTTTGAATCTCACCAAGTGACTAATTCTCACCGATGTGAGTGATTTACTTTCGGAAATCACTCACATCGGTGAGAATTAGTCACTTGGTGAGATTCAAACATCGCACTCCAGAGCGACAAACACAAAATAGAAAAGCATATTTGAGAAAGTACCAGATTTTTCACGTGACTCCTTCTGACGTTCGTCCCGGTTTTATGTCACGGTTGAATTGAGCCTGAGGTTCACTCGGCAACCTAATCTCATACAGTGGCGTAGGCAGTAATACAAAGGGAAAATTAGTGCGATTGGTAAGTATAGGTACGAGCGTGAGATTGAATCCAAGACCTTCAGATGAAAGTTGAATGTTTTACCGCCAGGCTACAACTCTTTAGCGTTACCAGGTTTTCCGAGAGACTCAAAATTTTAGTCAGCATTTCAGCAACATCCACAATCAGGCAAACATGTTTATTCTTTGTTTTGGACCTGGGTATGTCCTTAAACTACGTCCGGACCCGGGTATGTCCTTAAACTACGTCCGGACCTGGGTATGTCCTTAAACTACGCCAAAAAGAGAGGTATGGGTACTGCGAATGACATCTCGCTAAGTGTGGTAGGGCACGTTCAGCGAATATGATCGCTCAAATCTGGAGCAGAGCCCGACTGGGGAAGTACCTCCACCTTACAGAAAACCACAGCCAAATAGCACTAGACCCTACTCATAGTGTTGTGTTCCTGCTGGTGAGTAAGGTTGCCAAAGAGCTCAAAGAGGACCCAGTGTGTTGACGATGACGGACCTTCTTGTTCCTTTAGTCGTCAACACAGTGAATCCTCCTTTTTGTAAAGGGTCGGCAACGCGCATGTGACTCCTTTGGAGTTGCAGGCGTCCATAGGTTACGGTAGCTGCTTACCATCAGGCGGGCCGTATGCTTGTTTGTCACCGTCGTGGTATAAAAAAAAATGTAATGAAAATAATTCTTCGTATCACGCTGTCATGCTCATATCGCGAGAAATAAATCATGTCATTGTAATAAATGATGTCGTCGATAAATGAGACGCAGATAAGACTTATTATGAAAACTTGTTTACGTCTTGTCTTATCATTCTTATCAATGACACAGTGAATATAAAGAAGTGAACCAATAATGTACCGATTAAACTTTTCCTATAATCTGTAGGTTTAAAAACAAAGGTGCCGGGGTTACAACATTTATAACTGAAGAACGGCTGAACCGATTTTAATGATGTTTCATTTTTATTCATGGCTCATTCTACTTTTTCATAACCATTAATCTATTGCCAGGAAAAAAGTAGGTTAGACATTGAATTTCGTGTATAAAATTGTATTCCCAAATTGTACCTAAACCAAATAAGGTAAATGTACGTTTCCACGAACGCTTAAGACCTGGATGTACGTTTCATTTTTTAATAAGGTCTGGCATTTTCATACGATTATTGTCAATACTACAATGGTAACTTAGATAAATTTGTAATAATTTTATTGCACTTAGAAATTATTTGTATGGTTAGAAACATTCAAAAAATATTTTTAAAGTTTTTTAGACCGCTTACCTCGATTTGTACCATTAAGCGAACTAAGAAACGTGATTTGCATATAATACCGAATCCGGTGACCACTTTACCGAACTAGAAGAAAAATGTATGGAAATATGGTGTTGAGCGTTTCTCAAACTTTTATCTCACTGTTTAGATAATAGCTGCGCTAAATTTGCGTCTCCAGATATTACTGAAATACTTCATACAAAACAAAAATAACCTTTTTTTTATAATTAGTTAAATTACCTAATCATTATTTTTTGACAAAACAACTTCAACATAAAAATATTATATTTTTCTGGAGTACTCAACTATATATTTATTCTATGATATTTAAAAATTCATCGACAAACAAAATATAAATTAACATCATTATCGTTTTTTTGCGAAAATACTAAATATACTAGTGTGAAACGTACTACAAGTTCTTTTTTTTATATGAATTTTAAAGTTTAATTTTATTTAAAAATATACAAAACACATTTTAATATTTAATCTTATTAATATAAAATGTTTCTTCATACAAACCGGCCCATCATAAGCAGTACCAGAAACATGTTTAAATGTTTAGAAGCGCTGGCCTTTATAAAAAGGCAGAAAAAATAATACATTTGAATGTCGACCTAGCTGTGAGAGAAATAAGGATGCTATTCTAATGTCTATCGAATAGAGACGAGGCCACGGCAGATTAGAATTCGGTAGCAGAGACTATGGGCACGATTTACCGAACGCGCGTTCGGTAAATAAACCATGGAAAACATGTGGAACCTAATACGCGAACAAATTTTCAAAATAGGACCTGAATTACAACAATTGTGTTATAATCACAAATCTAACATTGAAACAAATAGTTAAAAGGATTACGAATTCGTTTATGTATTTGGTTTTTACTAATATTGTCGTAAAATAACTATAAACTTTTATTAAATATAGCTTTGCCAAAAGGCTTATTTTGAACTCAAAAAGTCGCAAAACTACAAGATTTCAAACGCGAATTTACTATAGTATTTGCTGTCTACAGATGTTTGGTAAATGCTCATATTATTACAAATACATTTCATTATTTGAAAAGTCTAAAAGTTTATATTTATAGTTTATAATAAACCAGTAAAAAAATAATTTCAAAAACATACGCTTTTCCTGATTCCGTACGCTGTTCGGTTAAACCATCCAGTCAAAAAGTTAGGTCACATATCACCGGATTCACTTTTAACTTTAATTCTGAGAATACGACTGCACTATATGCACTTAAAATACTAAAATACATAAGCTTATTAAATAACAACACTCTAAATCCACAATTTGGAACCCACATTTAGTTTTAAACGATTCTATGATCTTAAGAAGTGTACGCGATTTCTTAACGGTTTTGTTAAAGGCGCCCATACAAAGTGGCACTCGACCGACTAGATCCGTTGTCATGTCGCAACTGAGCCCCAAAATGGCCGTCTCTAACGCGTATTCGCAGGGGTAGGTATTTAGCTCACAGGAAAAAATATCACAACGTAGTATCTGCTGTACGTATTCGACTTATAGCTTAAAATGGAATATATTCGGCGAAACGGCACGTTCGCTGAAGCGTACATTTACCTTAATAGGAATTTGTTAACCAAAATTCATATATTAATATTGATTAATGTAAAAAGATGGTAACGCAATGGTAAATGCCTTATTTTTCATACAAATTGGGAGACATTCAAGGACCACTGAGTTACTGTGATTAAGAATATTTACAGTTGTTATTATTTAACTAAGCTAATGGGATTTATAACCTAATAAAGCCTCTTTATCCGTCACTAAACAGCAAATGAAAGTAATGGCCAAGTATTCTAAATTATGCATTTTACGAAAAAGTGTCAAAAACTTATGTACAACGAAAAATAGAATGGACCATTTATCTCCGCCCCGAATAACAGAATAACTATTAAAATATTGGAGAAAAAAAAGTTTGTGGTACCAAGTTCGCCGGGTCAGCTAGTATTTACATAACATATGATTAAGTATATTTGTACAGATTCAATATTGTATTCGCGCAATAAAAGCGTCAAGCTCCAGCTGCCAAATAGTAAGTAATTTTTCCAAAATACATAAAATAATAATATTGTGGGCTGATGCCAAGGCTTTTTGTGGCGAAGTGGGGAGGCGTTTACGGGAGACAGGGTTAGATCCTCGCTCCGGTTCCTTCCTGATGCAGAGGTTGTCCATCGCGGTTCAACGAGGAAATGCTGCGAGCGTGAGTCGCTCGCGGTCGCGGGGTGACGTTGTCGGATAGGTTATTATTTTTGTTTTTTTTTTGTAATTGTGTTCAGCTTTGTTTTATTTAGTTTATTTATATTTGTAGGTTTAGATTTATTATTAATGATCATCGTTTTGTTTGCTTATTATTTATGCAGTACTTAGTTAGTAAGTTTGGGTTCTGCAGTGTATGCTGTGTGTGTAAAGTAGTTTTAAGTTGACTTTTTTGTATTTAAATTGTTGTATGCTTGACATTTTCTTTAAGAAAAATAATAAAAAATAAATACATAATAGCAACATATATTTGAGACTTGTATTGAGGTTCTATGTCTACTTTCATCTATTCTGTTCTGAAATATACTTAATTACAGCCCTAGACTAAATGATTGCCCCTGACATACTCGTAAAACCAAACCGATACCCTAATCAATCCCCCTACCGGGCTTGTTTGTACATACAACGTACACAAACGTACAACTGTGTACAGGTAGTGTACAAATTATGCGCGTGTCTCGTTCAATTAGTACTCAATGTTCGGAGGGGACCGCTGACACTATGGGCTGGGGAAATTACAGATCTTTATTTATTTATTTAATTAAGGTTCACCAATTTGTTGACATCGATACATTGTTCAAAAACTTACAAGCTAACATTTTTAGGGAATGATGTCTCAATTACCTATACCTACTTATAGTTAGGTAGGTAAACACCGCATGCAAACAATTTTGGATATAGGCAGAGAACTATAACATTGCATAAAACTCATAAGCTAACATACATATACAAGATATCTCTATACTCCGCTTAGCGCGTTATTTCTTTGAAAACTAAGCTGCCAAAAAGAAGGGGTGCGGGAGGGGAACTCGCAATGCCAGACAGGGAACGCGCGATTCTTCCGTGGGGCGTAAGAGAGAGTTAGACATTAATGGTTGCCATGGAGACGTACTATGTTTACTGTCACTTCCAATATTAATGTCTCACTATAGGGTGAAATTACTTCGAGCGTGGCAGCGGGGGTCGCCCGGCTATGCGGGGTCTTTAGTGCAGTCATTGAAGCGAAAAATACGGTCTTACCTCCGAATTTTTTTACTGTGAACCGATTTGCATGAAATTTTGGAATTAGGCTCATCTTACCCTTAACTTCAAAAGTGAAAATGATCTGAACTCCGCCTATTATTTTTAAGGGGTGTAAACAACCCCTTAATGGAAAAATTGACATTGAGCCATTTTATCGCAAGAAAACATGTCTAATAGTAAGTGGTGAAATTGTAAAGTATTTTCTAACATAATTACCTCATATTAAAATCATTTTCAACCCCTTGAAAATCTTACAACCCTTGCAAACAACCCCTAAATTGAAAAAATCACAAAAAAATACTTTGGTATGACATAAAAAGATGTAAGTATAGAGTAAGTAATATTTTATATTCTCTATAATAATTATCAAATTTTTAACCCCCTTTTAACCCTTGAAAACTACCCCTTGATAAAAAAAAATTTTTTTTTTTTATAAAATGAAAAGGATTTAAATATTATTCCACACTCTCGAAAATGATTATCATATTCTTAAGCTTTTCTACCCTTAAAACTACCCCTAAATTAAAACAGTAAATATATATGATTATGATTACATATTTAAAAATAATTTAAAAATATTATAGTCTATGGTTCGTTCTAGATTGATGAAATATGAAAGTCTTCTACGATTCCGAATCGATCCATGACACTGAATAAAGTGTTATCCTTCTTCGCTTAGCCCAAAACTGTAACCTGCCGGTAGCGCAGGCGGTGATGCGGACGCTGGGCCGCATGCGGTAGCGTCCCTAAAGGCCTAACACCTCCGGAGGTTGACATCGGAACAACGAGCGGCATACGCGGGTTTCGTATTCCCTCTTAGGAGGTGTTTAGTTATGGTCTTTATAGACCACGTCGCGTCAAACTGATGGAAGCTGCACGACGGTGGCTCGCTGTTCCTGCGAGCAGGCTGTCGGCGACGCTGGCGCTCGACGTGCCGGTTGTCCAGCACGAGAGTTCAACGGGTACGCCGTGGGCCTGCGACAGCTGTAGGCCTGCCGTAGTGTAACCAGGTACCGAACCGTTAGCTAGCGCGGGATTCCGCAGCCGAGAATATACTGACCAATTGTAAGCACAAACCCTGTTTGTTATTAATTAGGGAGTTAAGATATAAAAGAAGTGTAGTGGAGGGGTATTTACTGCAAATGCTGAATATAAGTGTGGGATGTTTAATAAATCTTGTCGCACAACCTGGGATTTTCATTTTACAAAACCAAGAATCATTTCAATATATACACATTACAATAGTTGTGGGTCTCTATTATACTGCGTACTTTCACATTGCTCCAAATATTCACACTCCGAAATTTTCAGTTACTAAGTAGAAAAAAATATGATAAGTTTTTACCAGGAGTGCGATTTTTGAATCTCACCAAGTGACTAATTCTCACCGATGTGAGTGATTTCCGATAGTAAATCACTCACATCGGTGAGATTTAGTCACTTGGTGAGATTCAAAAATCGCACTCCAGGTTTGTTTAGGACCATAACTCCTTCAATTTTCATGCTATCACAATTTATAAAAAACCATTGTAAAGGTAATTAAGAGAGCTACAACATCCTTCATTGCAATATATAGTAAAAAACCTTTTTCTAAAACGGTGAAGGGTTAAAGGGCTTAAGAGAGGCTGTGATTGCGCTGCCACGCGCTCTTTAAACAATCATATCTCCGTCAATTTTTGTTTGACAGAAAAAACAAAAAAACCAAA
Source organism: Pammene aurita (assembly GCA_947086415.1). NCBI lineage: Eukaryota > Metazoa > Arthropoda > Insecta > Lepidoptera > Tortricidae > Pammene > Pammene aurita. The sequence goes on from OX352305.1 coordinate 28,631,772, forward strand.
TTGTTTGTCAGAAAAATACTTAAATTTTTAATCCATACACTTTTATACGTATCTGTCGTCATTTTTGAGATATTATGAAAAAAAAGTGGGTTTTTAAAAAATTTGAAATTTTGTTTTTTTTTAAATCGTGACTTTTTTGAAAAATATAAGTCCTGAAGCAGCCAAACTGATATTATCTATCAAACTCTTCATAATAAAGTTAATTCTAGGCGGAATACGATTAATTTTAATTTTGGTGGAAATGGCACTTATGAAACCCATTGATTTAAAAGAAAAAACATTAGATGCTCCCCTTATTTGCAATACATCTCACTTATTTTACGTGCAAAAGACTTTTAATAGTGCTCATTTTAAAGCTTATTTCAAGCACTACAAAACCCTATTGTATTAGAATGCATAAAATGCATCTGCTCGCCGCTAGATGGCATTGACCACATCGATTAAATTTCAGACAAAATAAAAAACGGCTTTAATCTTTAATATCTAGCTTAATATTGCACTTAGAATACTTTATAAAAAACCAAATTGTTCATTGTTTTACTTGCTACAATTTTGTTTTTTATAAAATTTTCGATAAAACGTATATTTTTGGAGATATTTGCAAGAAACCGATGAAAAACGTGAAAAAATTGCGAATTTTCAATTGCCAATAACTTGAAAAGTATTGGATTTTTTGAAAAACTTTATAGATGATTTTTTGCTTAAAATTAGGCCTTCTATCGATATCCGAGGTTATTTTGAAAAAAAAGAAATTCACCCCCGAGAAGGGGTGGCAACCACCCCCAGGGTGGTTGCGGAGTTCAAATCATTTTCACTTTTGAAGTTAAGGGTAAGATGAACCTAATTCCAAAATTGTATGCAATTCGGTTCACAGTAAAAAAATTCGGAGCAATAATGCTTCAATGACTGCACTACTTGGGTTAATTAGTATATGGCTACAACTATAACAAATAACTAAGAGCCATTGAGTATACATAAAATAGTACTAGGTTTTTTTTTTTTTATACCACGACGGTGGCAAACCAGCATACGGCCCGCCTGATGGTAAGCAGGTGGATGGTAAGCAATAGGTAACTAGGCTTAATGTTTACATAATATATTTCCGCACACATTTTATAAATTAATAATAATCTTGTGGGTTTTTGGAGAACACAATTTTGATTTTAAATCTGGACTATTTTAGGACATCTAAGGACTTGAAATACCTACCTGTTGTTCTAGAAAAATTGCTCCCGTTCAATGCAGTCTCCTCAGTCAGTCAGCGTTTTTCCCCGCCTTTTCTCAATAAAGCCTAGAGTCCGCTTTGTAATCTAAAAATACCCCAAGGGTTGGTGTTGGCCTTTCTATGAAATCGAATGCTATCAGACCTTTAACCCTGAAAACAAAATAGGCCGTGTTGGGATTAGCTTTAGTTTCCTCAAGAAGTTTTGCTTATCAAATGATTCTTCTTCGTCTTTGTCGTATCCTCATGAGATACTTGATGACGTGGACTGTGGACACTGTTAGTCAACGCTTTCCAAGCCGCTTGATCCTGGGCCCAGTGCCTGCTAGCCTGAAATGTGGTTTTGGTAGCAAACTTTAGTTGTTTTTTCCTTTGTATATGACATATATATACTCGTAAGTTTATAATTTATATAGTAGTGTGTCTACTGAAAAATAAACAAATCAAAATATTTATTAAAAATAATTTGATTTGTTCTTCAGCTGACTTTAGTATGTCCGCCTAACGTGTAGCCCATCCAAGTAACCGATCAATAATACTAGGGATACACAATCATCCCAAAAAAATGGCCCCACAATAGTGCCGCAAGAACGACTCGTGCGCTACTTTCCATGACAGTCTTATTTCGGTATAAGACTGGCCGGTTACAAATTTTCACGAGTCATATTTTCAGTAAGTCCTATAGAGAAAACTAGAACTACGAGTATGTACTATCGGGTTCAGAATTGCATGGCCATTTTATGAATGAATTCATTGATAAATTGACCATGCAATTTTGAACCTGATGGTACATGTTTAAAAAAACCGGCCAAGTGCGAGGCGGACTCGCGCACCGAGGGTTCCGTAAAAACCTGTAGGTACTCGTATACACGATGATTCATGATCGGTGATCAGGAACCTATTTTTATTATTTAGTTATCGATACTGAACAACATTTACTATGGGACCAACTCTGAAATCGCAAATTTTTTGTTGATACACTTCGGCCGATCAGGAGTGCGATTTTTGAATCTCACCAAGTAACTAATTCTCACCGATGTGAGTGATTTCCGAAAGTAAATCACTCACATTGGTGAGAATTAGTCACTTGGTGAGATTCAAAAATCGCACTCCTGGTGTTGTCGTTTTCTATGGGAGCCAAAAATCTTTTTTGCGTTTAAACTTTCGTGAGACATACTATCACTGTAAAATATAACGGTTAGTCGGCAACGCGTCGTGCAACAGCGCGCTACGGGCCGGATCAAAATAGCACTCTTAGTGCTTGAAGATGGAGACCTGATACAGCTGAACTACAAAGTTAATTTTACTCTACAAGCTCTAAATACCTGGTTCAGCGCAAACAACCTTAAACTGAATTGTGCCAAGACCAATGCTTTATTGTTTAAAACCACTTCGAGAAACAAAGACAGCCTGCAAATTTTATCAAATGGAGTTGAGATTCACCAAGTCGATACCGTGAAATTTCTCGGAGTCAGGATTGATTCGAGTTTGTGTTGGAAAGAGGAACTATCATCACTAGTCAACTCAATAAGTTCGGCATGTTATGCACTAAGAAGCCTTAGAGACGAGATAAATACGGCTCAACTAAAACTGGTGTACCACGCGTTGGTGGAATCTAAAATTAGGTACAGCGTAAAATTCTGGGGTAATAGCTACCTTTATAATACTCAGTCTGTCCTTGTGGCCCAAAAGAGAGCGATGAGGACAATAGCCAGAATACCTCAAATGACATCATGCACAACTTATTTTAATAAATTTGAAATTCTTACAATTCCTAGTCTCTATATTCTTGTCATTCTCAGCGACCTTATAAAGTACCTTAATTGTATTGAAACGTTGGAAGAAAGACAAAAGCGACTGGAAACTAGAAGGAAAGACTTACTACAAACCATAACCACTAAACTGCAAGTAGTCAAACACTCGTCGGCTTACCAGGCAGTCACTCTGTTTAATAGATTGCCACCCGAATTAAAGTCAGTCACTAATTTAAATTTGTTTAAAAAGCGTCTGAAAACTTATTTGTCGACGAAGTGTTTCTATAAAGTTGATGAGTTTTTGTCAACTCAGACTGCAACACAGTATTAAATTAATTATGTTGACATAGACCTAGGAATTAATAGTTTTTTGTTATATTTTTATTAGAAGCTAACTATTGAAAAATTTGTTATTATGTTAGATAATTGTATATGTGTGTAATTAGATATATGTGAAATTGACATTATAAAAAATTCAAACGCAATGTATATTGTTATATGAATAAATGACTATGACTATGACCTAAGCTCTTCGAAACATGTCGCGCGAAGTGACTAAAGTGACGATTTCGAAGTTGGTCCCATACTAAAAGTTGTTCAGTATCGATAACAGAATTAGAAAATTTGGTTCCTGATCACCGATTCTGAATCATCGTGTATAGGGGTAGTAACTTTTATATATTTTTTTATTTATATTAAATATTTTTATCATATGATGTAACTAAAAAATTACGGTTTTCGCAATTTTTGTTTGTCTGTACTATAAGACGTTGCTTCGTACCAAATTTCAAGATTCAGAGTTCACGCGAAGTACCCTGTAGTTTTTGATTCCCTTGCGACTTTCGAAAATTTGCAGCATAAACGGCTGTATCTTTTGATTGCGTTGGCTTAGAAGTTTCATTATTTCACAGCTCCAAGGGACAGTAGACCTGAGTATTTGATATAAATTTCAGCTTGATACCTCCACGCGTTCCTGAGAAAAAGGGTCTTGACAGACAGACAGACGGACGGACGGACGGACAATAAAATGATCCTATAAATAAGGGAACCCTAAAAATCGTGTAAAAGTTGGTTTCTGTCATAACAGAAGGCATCGTATAATTGGTCACCAGTAAAGGTACCCGAAAAAACCCTCTGATAGGGGTTAACAATACGCGTAGGTTTTAATAGGTAGTCATTAATTTCATTATTTACTCTATTTATCAGCTATTGTAAAAATTCAGAAATGTTGTTTATATAGTTTAAAGCCCATTTTATTTTATTTTCATAATCGTCTCATAAAATCCTGCTCATTAAGTTAATTATCGTCTTGGCAGCGAACTCTTTTTGTAAGTGTGACTGATTGGTTACTTAGTTAAGTTTTAGAATTAAGTTATGGTTTTTGACTGAAAACCAGCGGTCTCGCTGAGTCTCCATCCATTTCACTTACATAATTTTTGTCATTTCTTGTATTACTGCAATTTCCTTACTGTAAATATCTTTTTTTTAAGTCTAGGTTACCTATTTGACCTATATGGAACGCCCACATAAAATGTCCTTGGTCCACAGCATCAGCAGGCAGCTTGTTGACAGTGCGGGTTCACTCCCGTTAATTAACTGCGCTTTTGTGGCTGTTTAGAGCTCGCTAACGAGGGGCGATATTGAAAGGTTGGTGCGGCCGGATTGCGGTCAATATTTCACCGGAAAGTAATGATATCGGCGTCAGTTTTATACCACGACGGTGGCAAACAAGCATACGGCCTGCCTGATGGTAAGCAGCTACCGTAGCCTATGGACGCCTGCAATTCCAGAGGTGTCACATGCGCGTTGGAGACGCTTTACGAAAGGAGGATTCACTGTGTTGACGACTAAAGGCACAAGAGGTTTCCTCGTCGTCAACACACTGATTCCTCTTTGAGCAACCTTATTCACCGGCACGGCAGGAACACAACACTATGAGTTCGAGTCTAGTGCTATTTGGCTATGGTTTTCTTTAAGGTGGAGGTACTTCCCCAGTCAGGCTCTGCTCCAGATTTTAGCGAGATGACATTCGCTGAGCTGTGCTGTACCACACATAGCGAGATGACATTCGCAGTACCTCTCTTTTGGACATAGTTTGCGGACAAACCCGAGTCCGGTCGTAGTTTAAGGACACTCGTACCAACTTTCTTACTTTTTCATGTCATAACAGTTTAAAATTAATCAAAATCATACGTAAATTTCTGTTCACTGTAGTTGATCGATCGGCTTAACCAACACCTTACTTCACATCTACCCATTCGAAAACACAAATGTAATGCAAACACTTCGCTACACTTAAATCTTTTAAACGTTTAACTCGCTTAACATGGGGTGTTTACAAGTACCATATAAACCTAACACCAGTTTTAACTGATCTCCTATACCTATCTAACTTCAGCATATTTTGTAAGCAAAAAGGACGAAGGGAGGTCTTGGATCATTGGTGTTTAACATTACGAATTGTCGAGTCTTCAAGTGGTAGAAAATCGTGTTGGATTGATCGCAAGGGTTCCAATGGGGATTAAAGGATATAACGTTATGCAACTTTGTCGCTATAAACGGATGGCTTAAAGTATGGGATTGTGAGGCGATGGGGAAAAAATATGTTTAGAGATTTGGATCTGTTGCGGGAAAGGTTTGTGGGATGGTGGGAGATAAATGCTGTAGAGCTTTATGTAGTGTACCTATATACATATATTATAGATGCTACGCTCAACAACAGAAAGGAGGATGATTCTATGATCTTGAGTTAATAGTTAGTTATACTTAATCTGTGGTTATTACCGTAAAACACTGTATTTCGGGGTGTAGGTATAACTAAATTAGTACCTATTTTTAATGAGCGAAATAATCGGACATTTCCTGCCTAAAAATTGATTTGCAGACTAATATAAGCACTGACTAGGTGTCAAATTGATAATAGATAGATATGAATAAATACTTACATCCATAACTCAGGAACAAATATCTGTACAAACAAACAAATAAATGCCCTGACCAGGATTCGAACCCGGGACCTCCTGCTTCGTAGGCAGGGTCACTACACTCACTACCGACTGGGCTAGAAGGCTTTAAATACAACTTTAATACCGATTTTTCACCTTTTAAGCCCTTAAAAGTGCGTTATTGTTTACATATGAAGCAGCTTTAAGGTGATCAATGTTTGCGATCCGGGCAGTTTTACTTTTCGACTGCATAATTGCATATTATCAATTTTATTTAAAAATTTGTTTAAAATATTTAAAAATTTGTTTTAAAATATTTAAAATTTTGTTTAAAATATTTAAAATTTTAGTTGCGTATGTTTAAAATAGTAAAATTTGGTTGAAAATCCATTTTAAATCTTGTTTAAAATGATAAAATTTGGTTCAAAATTCGCATCGCGTTCAGATCCTCAAGTATCGAAGATAACATTATCGCTGCTCCTAAATTCTCGGTAAAACATTACAGCTATTGAAGGGTTAAGATAACCCTCCACTGTCAACGGCATAAACTGGGATTACCGGCGGGGTGTCAGGGATCACCGTGTACTTTGATTAACATATGCAGTTTAGTTTGCTGATAAAATACGCTTTTGCATTCAAATGTATCTTTGGGATATATAGTATACTTAGTTCTTTATTTGCATTAAACGTGGTTAACAATATATCGTAAAATAAAGTAAACGATCACACATTTAGCCATAATTAGCATGCAATGAGGCCTTATTTTAAATTATATCTATGTATATCTAACGAGTTTTTGGCCATTTTGTTTCTTCTTGGTACAGTCAGCATCAAAAGTAACTACGCAATCGAAGACGTCAAAAGCTTTATTTCCTTTTAATAAGAACTTTTGACGTCTGCGTTTGCGTAGTTACTTTTGATGCTGACTGTAATAACATATTTTTTAGTGTTCCGTACCCAAAAGGTAAAAACGGGACCCTGTTACTAAGACTCCGCTGTCCGTCTGTGACCAGGCTGTATCTCATGAACCATGATAGTTAGACAGTTGAAATTCTCACAGATGATGTATATCTGTTGCCGCTATAACAACAAACACTAAAAACAGAATAAAATCAATATTTAAGGGGGCTCCCATACAACAGACATGATTTTTTTGCCGTTTATATAGATAATGGTACGGAACCCAATGGTGCGAGTCCGACTCGCACTTGGCTGGTTTTTAGGGTTCCGTACCTCGAAAGGAAAAAACTGAACCCTTATAGGATCACTTTGTTGTCCGTCTGTTTGTCTGTCTGTCAAGACCCTTTTTCTCAGGAACGCGTGGAGGTATTAAGCTGAAATTTATATCAAATACTGAGGTCTATTGTCCCTTGGAGCTGTGAAAAAATCAAATTTAAAAGCCAACGCAATCAAAAGTCGTTTATGCTGCAAATTTTAGAGTTTTCCGGCACTCGCAAAACCTACGGGGTACTTCCCGTGATCTCAGAAACTTGAAATTTGGCACGAAGCAACGTCATATAGCATAGACAATGAAAAAATTACAAAAAGTAGACATTTTTACTAAAATCATAATTTTTTTTTTTTTTAATTTTAAAGTTACTACGCCTATATACCTACAAGTTTGTACGGAACCCTCGGTGCGCGAGTCCGACTCGCACTTGGCTGGTTTTTTGGATTCACACTCACAGTTTTAATTAAAATTATATTTCGGAATGACGCTTGCTACAATTTACTGCGTTCTGATGGAAAAGGATATAAAGACTATCGATTGAGATGGTTGCATTTGGTTTTGTTAACTGCATTAAAAATATCCATAATTCGAGTAGGACATTTAGTGCTGGGACAATTCCCATGCCCTGGGCCGTATTCTAACTTTAAAACACGTTTTGACACGATCCAACTTCAATACAACTCCAATGCATTAACTACACAATACAGCTAGCGCCTGAACGTCTGAATCAGAAATATCATAATTTTGCTTGAACATTACCCCGATGCAATTCCAATACAACTTCAATATTGGTTGATGATTTGTTGTGCGTTGGAGTTATGTTTGAGATAGATTGCTTATGTGTTTTAGAATAAGAATACGGGACCCTGTGTATGGAAAATTATTTTATTTAATGCAATGTCAGGGTTTAACAATAACTAAAAGGACTGCAGTTATTCCCAAGATACTTTAAATACTATCAAAATTATACAAATTGTATGTTTTATAATTGTCTCGTGTACAATGTTTTAGTGCAATATAGTGTTTTAAAGTTTTAATACTACTACTAAATAAATTGAACCCATGAAAATAATCCACCAAGTCTATGAGCACCTCTTATATCCACCTACTTATTTCTCCACCTGACAACCTTTCTTCATAAAGTTGAAGTACTTACGCACCGTTACCGTATTTAGAACGTAGTGGGTGTCAGATCCGTCCAATGGTAACGCAGGGGTCGTGACCCGGCGTCACGCCACGCCCTTTCTAATTCAGTAACTCGCTGAAAACACGCGAGTTCACGTCATATCTGGAAGCATATTCGGATTTGGAAAATATGATACCAAATATAAATGTTGTCGATGCCCGAGTGCACAATCGACGGCGAGAATATCATTAGAAAGTAGACTTTAAATCTGTGCACTAAGGTACTAATTACAACAAAAATTTTCGCCATAGTCATTCGGGTCAAGAGCACGCATTTCTTTCTTAGGTCCGTAAAAGCTACTTAAAACAAAATTATCACATTATTTCAATGCTTATTATCATAGAGCGTGTAAGTATTATATTTCAATAATTTAAATAGATTTACCTCCAAAATTAATAATTTTTTGTCATATAGGTATGCGATAAAAGTCAAATATCCGAAAATGTACTCTTGCCCCGACATGTGGGTAAAATTACGCACACAATTGGGTAAAACTACGCGAACATTTTCATAATTACGGCCATTTTTTTTATAATTAAGGTCTCATTTTAACCTTGCTTTTTTAAAGACTTTCTTGGCATTGGGGTAAAGGTACACATCGTAAAGTACGTACTTCTGGCCTCGTACTTTTACCCCAATCAACATTTTCTTACAAAACTTGGCTGGTACTCCGAATTTAATGAATCCTGCTATCATTGTTACTTCTGTATAATTAATACAATAACTGAAGTAAGTACGGTCAACCAATTTGATTCCTAGGCCACTCTAGAACCTTGTCACAATAGCTAGTTTTGCAGCGAATAGGTTACGTTTATACGTATCCAAGGGCAACAGTCATTACGACATAATGAAAAACATGTTGGCTGTTTACTTATACGGCGACCTACTTCGACCTACTCACAGTGGCTCTTCGCTGCACGTGGCTCTGAAACGGGGAACCGATAATTTTGCGAAGACACAACTCAACCATTCCATTACTAGTTGGAGAAACGGGCACTGCGTACTTTTACCCACCGCGTGCTGTTACCCTGAATGACTCTAATTAGTACGATTGTGAACTAGTGCATCGTTATATCAAAGGAAAAAGTAACCATGGCCTCCGGTGCATAGAGCTGGAATGGAATCAGTGTCTTCTGCATTTTTAATATTTATTAAAATTAAATATAAATAGATATTATCGGACAATCTTACACAAATCCACTTAGTCCCACAGTAAGCTCAATAAGACTTGTGTTGAGGGAACTAGGCGACGATATATATAATAGATAGATATAGATAAATACTTAAATACATAGAAAACATCCATAACTCAGGTACAAATATCTGTGATAAACACACAAATAAATGCCCTGACCAGGATTCGAACCCGGGACCTCCTGCTTCATAAGCAGGGTTACTAATACCGACTAGGCTAGGAGGCCGTTAATTTCGATTTGTTATCTAATTGTAAATGTTGAAATGTGACCCCAATTTTATTTACATTCGTGTTTTAGTTGCCTACTCGTTATTTTGGTAAATATTAGCTGCTTAGCCATGCTTCTGCAACCTAACTCTGTTTAGATGTATGTTCGGCAAACAAAGAACAAAACCGGCCAAGTGCGTGTCGGACCACGCATAATGGAGGGTTCCTTAGTTTCAATGGAATAGGATCCAAAGTAATACCAAAAGGTCGTATCTGATGCCTACGGAATTTTTTTTTTGAAAATAACTGTCACGTAGCGCCGTCTAGTGAGAGCCGGTGGAACTATGTGATTAATTATTTTATTTGATGATAGTATTAATTTGTAATTAATAAAGACCATTTTATTTCGATAGTATGTAAAATAAAATAATTATATTATTATTATATAATACAAAATCTCGTTCCGTTTTATTGCGTAACTAGCTGTGCCCGCGGCTCCGCCCGCGTGGAATTCGGTCTGTGACAGTAAGCGGCTAATTCACCCCTAATTTCTCTCCCGCTACCCTGGAGGCGGAACTTGAAGTAAAGTTGACAGATGGATACGCTAGAGGACAGTAGTCCTAATAAAATATTTTACAATTACCACTAAATGAAACTACACTCAAAAATGAATACTGTTTTTTAACCTATTATTTTTTTTTGGCATAATTTAAACGACATAGAGTAGTAGGTGTATATCGGACGATACGAGTACAGGACCACTTTTGTATTTTTTACGTTCATGTCCACGGCAAATATCATCCAAATCGATCCTCCCGTCAAATCAGTCTAAGCATGAAATTGAAAAATGATTTGTTTCAATTTGAGGTGCACTTGGAGAGGGGGGGTCCATGACCCATGCAATGTCAATGCAAAAAAAACCAGCCAAGATCATGTCGGGCGATGCTCAGTGTAGAGTTTCGTAGATACCGCCCTGTTACAAAACATCCGTTCAAAAGGTCGTTTATTTAGGGATATTTGGCGGCGCCTACGTCATTTTACTATCCGGCACTTCCTTTCACTATGCGTTTTTGACTGATAATTTGACATGCCAGCGGTCCGGGGGGGGGGGGAGGGGGGGATTTTCATTACGTTACTGTAGGTAATGAATTTTCATAAGTTTTTACCACACTATCACAGATATACTGATGTTACGTTACTGGTTGCAATAATGGTGGTAATTACATACGGTTCCGAACGCGGAATAGAGGATTTATGATATTGGTGTAGATCAAGATATTTATTCTTCAACGTAAGCACATTACAATGCACTAATGAACGTCAGAAAAAAATTTAAATACGTGAGTGTCGTGTAACACTCTGTTGGAACGAAGTTATGTTATTTAATTTTTTACTTTTTCGTGAATTTTGTGGTTTAAATTTTATTTTTTTTTGAAATATTTGAAGTTTTTGAAATTTTTGAAATTTAGAAGTTTTGCCATTTTTGACATTTTTTACTTTTAGGTTCTCGACTTTTTTCATTTTGTCACTTGTCACTTCTCACTTTCACTTTTCACAACACTTCACTTCACTTCACTTTATTCTATTTTATATATTTTTTATTTCATTCCATTTTACATGATTCTCAATCGTATGGGTGTCGCGTTTTCGTGACGTGCCGCTTTTTCGTGACGGTCACGTGACTTTTTTTCGCCTAGCCCCCCATCCACGAACCGTCCGATAAGGAACTTCGTTCCAAAACTACCACCGGTTCTAACCCTACTCTGGCCCAAGAAGTATTATGACATGACCGAAAAAATTTTTGGACCTACGGTTCTAAAGTAAGATCGGGGGGGGGGCCTTTTTTGAAGATGAAACTATCCTTTGTCCTTTCTCGAGACCCATACTATCTCTATACCATTTTCATCTAAATCAGTTCAGCGGTAAAAAATTCCTCAAACCAACTTCCAACCCCCTTTTCACCCCCACAAGGGTTTGAAAACTATCCTATTACGTTTATCGAGACTCAAATTATCTCCATACTCATTTCTATCTAAATCGTTTCAGCGGTTAAAAATTCTCCATACAAACTTTCAACCCCATTTTCACCCCCACCAGGGTTGATTTTCGGGATTAAAACTATATATTATCCTTTCCCGGGACTCAAACTATCTCTATACAAAAATTCATCAAAATCCGTTCAGCAGGTTTCACGTGATGCGCGGTCAAATAAACAGACAAACAGATAAACAGGCAAACAGATAAACAGACAAAAATTCTAAAAATTGTTGGAACGTGTTCTGTTATCGATTCTAAGTATCCCCAGCCAACTTTTTTTCGAATATATTCCATGTACAGACTTTCGACCCTCTTCAGCTTTATTATATGTATAGATAGATTAAACCTACATGTTTAGTTTGAAGCTAACTGGTAAAAATGGATTGGAGCAGAAAATATTCGAAATTCAAATGACTAAAAAAAGAAAATGGAAAAAAGAAAAGAAGATGGATACAAGAGAAAAACGTAAACTGGATTCTATCAAATATATTAGATAATAAATACATTTTGGGTCTTTAATGATTTACTTAAACTATTAAGCTTGTGCTGCACATCGCTGCTGTTTGTTTCGGCTGATTTGTAAGTATATTTGTCTGTGTAGCGAGTTTTCACTCAACGCCGCCATGACCGTGTTTGTTTGAGATTTTTATTTGAGTTCATTGATCTTTCCAGGTCAAGCCAGTTAAGAAAATGGTTTTCCTTTGCGGGAAGTCTTTGTAAAAGCAAGAATCGGTCCCCGAGCGGGGCAAGGTTTTTTTGGATGACTTCTCTAACGGAGATTCGAGGCCTGGAAGGTCTTCGCTACGAGTTCGAAATGCTTAGTGTATGTTGCTACTGATTTTCCCGTAAGTATTACTGCGGGTCACCTTATGGTGTTTAAGATTATCATAAGCTGTTGTGCAAAAGCTAGATGATCATTATATTCTATTGTTTTCAGGTCATTCGCCTCAAAAGACTGGGGGAAATGCAGTTGAAATTTATGTTTTGTCTTCAGTGACAGGTACGTGTTGGCCCTTAAGTTTGCAGTAGTCTTGGACCTGTAGGTATCCTTTTAACGTTACCATTGCTTTTTAAAATGATTTGAATATCATAATAAAGGATGAGGTCTGATGGACAGTTTTGTTTGATATATTTAATGCACAGGTTCTAATGCATATTATTTAATATCTTCAAATAAACTTAATTTAATTTAACAGTGATGGTGGTTTACCCTATAATGTAAAACTAGACATTAACGAACCAATAGCTCTCCGGATAACAGCTGAGCTAGTTGTTAGTATATTTTAGGGTGTATTAGCAGACTGAAAGAAATAATAAATAATTACCACGTGGAGACTGTGTTTTCTTTCATTTATTTACACCCCTTAGTATTATGTAACCAGACGTGATCATTCTTATATTTTTTTTAAATAGAGGTTATTAATTATTTTATTTGATGATAGTATTAATTTGTAATTAATAAAGAACATTTTATTTCGATAGTATGTAAAATAAAATAATTATATTATAGTATACAATACAAAATCTCGTTCCGTTTTATTGTGTAATTAAACCTACATGTTTAGTTTGAAGCTAACTGGCAAAAATGGATTGGAGCAGAAAATATTCGAAATTCAAATGACTAAAAAAAGAAAAGAAGATGGATACAAGAGAAAAACGTAAACTGGATTCTATCAAATATATTAGAAGGTATTGTCACGTAGCGCCGTCTAGTAAGAGCCGGTGGAACTATGTGATTAATTATTTTATTTGATAATAGTATTAATTTGTAATTAATAAAGAACATTTTATTTCGATACTATGTAAAATAAAATAATTATATTATTATTATATAATACAAAATCTCGTTCCGTTTTATTGTGTAATTAAACCTACAGGTTTAGTTTGAAGCTAACTGGCAAAAATGGATTGGAGCAGAAAATATTCGAAATTCAAATGACTAAAAAAAGAAAATGGAAAAAAGAAAAGAAGATGGATACATGAGAAAAACGTACACTGGATTCTATCAAATATGTTAGAAAATAAATACATTTTGGATCTTTAATGATTTACTTAAGCTATTAAGCTTGTGCTGCACATCGCTGCTGTTTGTTTCGGCTGATGGCTGAACCGATAATGTTAAAAATATTTTTCGTAAAAAGTATATGATAACGCGCATCTTCTCAATTTTTTTTATAGTTTTAGAACTTACGGTTCAATAGTTACAGGGGGGACGCTATTTTTCCGTCTTTCCAAGCGATTATTTCCAAAAATATTCACTTAATCACAAAATGTTCAAACAAACCTCAATGTTATTTTCAAAGACCTATCGATTGATGTGCAACATATTGATATTAGGTAAAAAATTTTTTTTTTTTAATTTACCTAGTTACATGTATGGAGCGCCCCCCTGAAAATATTTTTTTCTGCAATTTCTCTACATAACTAAATAGCGGCATACAAAATACACCTCATGTCACAATTTTATTAAGATACGTCTTATAGTTTCCGAGTAAAATGGCTGTGACATACGGACGGACGGACGAACGGATAGACGGACATGACGAAACTATAAGGGTTCCGTTTTTGCCATTTTAGCTACGGAACCCTAAAAAATGACATGTTAACATCAGGGAACAATAAGTCTGAGGTGATAAGTTAGGTACAGCCGACAACAAAGAAAAGCATCCACTTTTTTACCTTATTGCGTTGTAAAAAGGTTCAAAAGTGGATACATCTCTTTGTAGTCGACTGTACACAGCGGAGTTATGGGTATGAATAACACTTTTATCAAATTGTATCATTTAGCCAGTCTAGTCATTATTGCAACATTTAGAATTATCGCGCTTTCAAAGTTTGAAACGATTCTCCTCCAATACCACTTTAATATTGGTTGATTATTTTGTCGTGTGTTGGAGTAATATTGGGAATATATTGTGTTTAAATGTATCTTAAAATAAGAATACGGAGTCTGGTCAAATGTAATAGGTTTATTGAAGTTTTATTTTAATTCTGAGAGGTGTAATGAAGAGTATTTTACTTGTACTTAACCATAAAATATTGTTTTACTCGTTAATTTGTGAAAGTTTGATGTTTTGTTTCTCTTAATTAAGTGGTTATTTATTATTTAATTAAACCTTAAAAATCCATAGGTTTACAATACGTCACATCAAAAATTAAGATTTCATTAAAATTAAAGAAAAACTAAATATACAATTTATTCATAAATGTCAACTCTTAATATGTTATACGTGCTTAAATACATTACACTTATCTACATTACACTTTTTCACTTATTTGTGAAACGTCAGCAACTTAGCCATCTTTATTGTCTGTTTATACGTATGTTCTTCCAAACAAAGGCGCTCGTCTTGCGCGCCCGGCGCCCTGGGGATCAATACGGCGCTCCGCCCCGCCCGGTCACCGCAAAAACTTACACTTACCGTCCGGGATTTCACTGGATAATCATCATTCTAGTGTTGGTGCCGGCTTTGGCACGGTGTCCGCTTGGCGACAAAAACCCACGCATTGGTAGACACATTTTATTAGGAAAGCGATTGCCATATGACTTTGTAACCAGAGAGGAAACTAGGCTTGATTAAGGTCGGGTCCAATTTCCTCACGATGTTCCTCCGCCACTCGAAAATAAAGAAGGTGTGTTATAATACTTATAATACATTGCTAAATAACTATAAGCTCAACAAAAGCTCAAGTTATGTTAGGAATGTCAATTTGACTTGACTAATAGAGTACCATTTCTTTTAACTGACTTCAAAATTTATAAAGGAGGTTCTCATTTCACCCATGTTTTTAGCTTTGTCCTAGTCGTTTACAGTGTTTGTTTTTTAGATCTGCATAAAAATACTCAACCCTTTAAAACTCATGTTTGTTTGACATCCTTTATAGTAAAGGCAGTTCACACGAGCTCAGTAGCGCCCTCATTACCGTTGAACACGTATTCCTTTGATTTTTCACGTCTGGCTTTATATCCCGACTTCGTATACCTACATGTAACATGTATAAGTACAAATTACACATGCACGTAATAATCATGTATAGCTACTTTAATTAGGTAGACAAAATGTTATTTTACACTTAGCAATCGTTGAGTAACAGGAGATGACATCACTAAGAAATTCTTTGTCCCAAAAATTTTAGTGAAAATCACTACAAGTCTATACTACTCTTTGATTCAGTCATAGCTCATCATCATCATCATCAGCCTATATTAGTCCACTGCTGGACATAGGTCTCCCCTAATGAGCGCCATAGCGCCCTGTCTTCAGCTTGCCGCATCCAGCATCTGCCTGCAGTCTTTCGCAGATCGTCATCCCACCTTGCCAGAGGCGTCCTACACTGCGTTTGCCGAGTCGCGGTCTCCACTCAAGAACACGTTTACGCCAGCGGTTGTCGGTTCTTCGCGAGATATGGCCGGCCCACTGCCACTTCAGCTTGCTAATTCTTTGAGCTATGTCGATAACTTTGGTTCTCTGTCGGATGTATTCGTTACGAATCTTATCCTTCAGAGAAACTCCGAGCATAGCTATTTCCATAGCTCGCTGAGCGACTTTGAACTGGTGGACCAGCCCTACTGTGAGAGTCCACGTCTCAGCTCCGTAGGTCATTACGGGTAGGACGCACTGATTAAAAACTTTCGTTTTCAAGCATTGCGGTATGGATGACGAGAAGACTCGGCGTAGTTTCCCAAATGCTGCCCAGCCTAGCTGGATCCTCCTTTTGGCCTCCTTCTCGAAATTGTTTTTACCTAACTGCAGGATCTGCCCAAGGTAGGTGTACTCAGAAACAATTTCAAGAAGGTGGCCATGTACGACAACCGGTCCTGGATCAATGTGGCCATTGATCATGACTTTGGTTTTATTCAAATTCATGCCAAGACCGATGCGTCGCGAGGCTGAAGCTAGACCGTCCAGCATCTGGGTCAGCTCCTCTGGCGACCCCGCCATTACGACTATGTCATCAGCGAATCGCAGGTGTGAGATGTAATCGCCTTTTATGTTTATGCCCTTACCTTTCCAGTCCAGCGTCTTAAACATGTCTTCCAATACGCTTGTGAACAGTTTCGGGGATATGACATCCCCCTGTCTCACCCCTCTGGCCAATTGGATGGGTTTAGACTGCTGGCCTTGTACTTGGACACTCATAGTGGCGGCTTCGGAGAGACATCTCAGCACCTCGATATAACGATAGACTACTTGGCATCGCTGTAAGGATTCCAGAACAGCCCAAGTTTCCACGGAGTCAAAGGCCTTCTCATAGTCTCCAAAAGCGAGACACAGTCATAGCTATCAACCGCCACATATGGCGCACAAAATTTGTTTTAGATGTCATCAGATCCAGTAGAATACATAATAAATAAATGATAGCAATAAGATATTTAAGACTTTGTAAAAATCAAAACCAGCATTTTTTACCACAAATTCCTTACAAAAATAGCTTCCAAATAATTTCGCTTCCTAAGATATCTGAAGTGCTACTTAATCTATTACCGTCATAACACTTGGCCATAAAAAGCGCGATAAGCGTTTTTTCACCGCTCGCTCGAGTTATCTGCCGCGCGTGGACGGTCCCTGGAGAGTTCCGAGATTATGCCCTTTTTTAGGGTATTTTCACGTAAACGGTCGTATTGATTGATATATGAAGATTCTACCCTAGAAGAATGTTTGGAAATCAGTGGTACAACATAGCTATTAATTTAGTTTTATGTCAGGTTAAGGTTTTAATTTAAGTTTGTCATAATGTAAATAGGAAACAGCTTCTAGCAAAAGAGGTTAATTTTTTAGAAATATAGCAAATTTTTATTTTCTAGGAAATCTAGGAACTCAAAACTAAGGCATTGGTGAAATAAATGTTCAAATTTTTCGTTTACGAGTATCCTCTAAACCAGCCATTCTAAAAGTGTGATTCGCGGGGCCCCAGGGCTCCACAAAGCCTCTGTGGAGGCTCCGCGAGAATACCTTTAATGCTGAGAAAAAAAACCAAGATCTTCTATCTGTCTAGAACATTTAATTATTTTTTTGTTTTTGGTGGTCAAATGTTTCACTTTCCAAAAAGTTTGAGAACCGCTGCTCTACCTTATTAGTATTTTTAGAGACAGAGCTTTTATTATTCTACTTTATTTTAAAGTTAATTCGTACATTTATTTAAAACCGAAAAACAACTTAACTAACAAATTTCTACTTATATGCTATATCCAATTATTAAAAACTATCCTTAATTTGCGAAATTACTTAGAATGGAACGAGGGTAAGTAATGAGTCTCAACTCAGAGGAAAGATTAAACAAAAAACCTCGCAGGATAATAAATAAGTACAAATTTTTCAAAATTATGATTATTTTATTATGTACTAGGTACGCTACGTCTTGTGACTTGAATGCTTCTTTATTTTTACGACAGTGTTGCTATTTCTGTGAGAAGATATACTCGCAAAGTGGCCAGTTTGTGGTTCCAGAAACTACCAATTTGGGAATATTATCTCTGCGGAGATAACTCGCGGTAGTTTTTTATGGTAGAAATTATTTATGACAGTGTTAAAAGAGAAATTTAGTTCTTTATTGTGTGGGTTTGTATTTTTAGTTGAGTAACAGCATGAGGGTTTCTATCAGTCCATAAGGAGTATTGTCTTGATTTGTTTTATTAAAAAAAAATGTTTATTAGAATCGTATTTGTTTTTATTACATGATTGATAATTATCATTAACATGAGTATATATTATTATAACCCCAGTACCGAATTCTGTATCCAAGTACCGAAAAATACTTAATACTTAAAAACATTTGACGAAGTACGTATCTAAATTATACTTAAGTTTTGTTGCTCTATACAGTCTATTTTTAACAATTAGAACAAAATAGTCCAAAATAACTTATTATATTTTTATACCACGTGGGTCGCAAGCAAGCGTACAACCCACGTAATAGTAACCGGTTATCTTAGCCTATGGATGCCTACCCTATCTCCTAGGATATGACCCTTTCAAAACCTATAGTCCTTTACATCCTTTTTTAAACCCCATTCTCTAGTTGAGATTATGCTAAGCTTATAATGTAAAAATTGTGTGTTTTTATTTATAATAAACAGATTAAATTAACATTTTTTTTAGTTCATAAAAGGTAATAATACACTTCTAAATTCTAGTTAGACAATTTCAGGACTCATTGAGTCCAATTAGATCGTGAGCCGTCAAAGTGAACGGAACGGCAAAAACCGCGGATTTTTGTAGGGCGGGACCATCTGCGTTCCGCATACCTTGCAGCTACAGCATGATTCTCAATAGGCATGGTGAATTTTTTTCATGTATGGTATCAATCGATTCGTTTTGTTGTGAGGATCAAATGTCTATATGCGGCCAATTGCGTTAAAGCCACACAAAAGTCAGAAATTAGACTTAAAGTCTGAGATTTGCCTTTGTTTCTCGAAACGCTCATAAGCTCGAAGCTATAGTTCATAAACAGTTAACTTCCTACATTTCTGCTAATCTAATCCTCTCTCCGTTTCAATCAGGTTTTCGTCCAGGACATAGCACGACAACAGCTCTTATTAAGGTCTTAGAAGACGTAAGGCAAGGCATTGAATCTTCTTTCGTCACTATACTGATCCTTATTGATTTTTCGAACGCTTTTAACGTAGTAAATCATGAATTGCTTCTTGCTGCTCTTAACCAATTAAGTATCTCATCATCAGCGGCCGAGTGGTTTGCATCCTATTTACGTGGTCGTCGGCAGGCAGTTCGTGCTAATCGAGCACTGTCCGATTGGTGTGATCTGTCTTCCGGTGTTCCACAGGGTGGAATACTCTCTCCGTTACTTTTTTCCATTTTTATTAACCTTATAACCCCTTTCATTCAGTCTTCTTTTCACTTGTATGCCGATGACTTACAGTTATATACTCAGGCTAAAATCGAAGATCTGGACGAGGCTATAGAACGGATTAACGTAGACCTTAATCGTATTTCATCTTGGTCATCTGACTTTAGCATCAGCGTTAACCCATCTAAGTGTCAGGCTATATTACTTGGAGGTCCGCGCACTGCCTTGGCCTTCGATAACACACTCCTTAAACCAATTCTCTTTAAGGGTAATGTAATACCGCTCTCGTCGCAGGTAAGAAATCTAGGGCTGATCATTGACCGTGGTTTGACCTGGGAACCCCAGGTATCCGATGTGTGTCGTAGAGTAACTAACACTCTGAGATCGTTATATAGGTTTAAGCACTTTCTGCCAGTAAGTACAAAGACTCTGCTTATTCAGGCTCTTGTCTTGCCTGTCATAGATTATGGTGATGTGTGCCTTACCAATATTTCAAAGGGCTTTTAAACAGGCTGGATAGGCTCCTCAATAGTTGTATTAGATTTATCTACGGTCTCCGGAAATACGACCACGTGTCTGCTTTTCGGCTGAAGCTAAGTTGGCTGCGTATTAGAGAACGCCGGTGTCTCAGGATCCTAACTACGCTCTACAGTACTTTATTTGATCCTGCAGCGCCTGAGTACTTGCGTTCTAAATTTCAGTTTGTTATGGCACAGCCAGGCCGTGAGCTTCGCACCTCCCGTAAATTGTTACTCACAGTCCCCTACCATCGTCCCGGTTCTATGTCCAATTCTTTCGTAAAACAGGCAGTTCGTCTTTGGAATAGTCTCCCTTTGGATATTCGGCAAGCTCAGACTAAATTCTCATTCAAGCGCAAGTTGCGCAAGCATCTTACAGAAAAGTCTCTTAACTAAGGCTCATAGTAGATTAGTAGCAGGTTATATATTATATGTAGTAATGTGTAAAGTAAATATATATATATATATATATATGTATATATATTAATTGTATTTATGTAGAATAAATTTATATTTAGTTGTACGTAATGTAATTTTGGATTGAAGTTTTCTGTTTGCTACCCGTTCCCCGCACTATTGTTTTTATCTGTTTGGCCTGATTTTTGACTGGTAGAGAATACCCTCTGGCATTAAGTCCGCCCTTTGTACTTTGTATTATTGTGCAATAAAGTTTAAATAAATAAATAAATAAACGCTCCTAACAAAATCTCGTGCAAAAGTGACGTCACAATCCAAGCAGCACAAACGCTGTATTACATAGGCCATTGGAACTTAATTACAGCTTTGAGCTGTTAAAAGTCTGTATAAAAGCTGTTCTTGTAGGTGAAAGCTGAATAAAAGTAATCTAGGCAGCTTCGATATGCTTTAAGCTGTTTAGCGGTCATAGATTTAGTTAAAAGCTGGATATTGGGTTCCAATGAGTAAGTTATACAGCAGTTTTGCAGCTTGTAGCGTCATATGCTGTATAAAACAAATTCGTAATACTTTAAGCTGTTTAAGAGTAAAACACTTAGCAATTAGCTGGAAAAGGGTTGCATGTGAAGTGGTTATACAGCTTATATACAGCTTATAGCGTCGTAGGCTGTATAAAGGTAGCATTAATCACTTTAAGCTTTTTGAAGGTGTTTTCTAACATCTCTTATACAGCTTTAAGCTGTATAATGGTGTTTTGTGGTATATATGCTGCATATAAGTGTTACTTGTGGCCATTATAACACTAACTGTGTAGTATATTACTTTAAGTGTCCAATGCAGCTTTTGGCTGTTAAATGATAATAATTTACGAACTTATACAGCTTAAAGCTGAAACTGCTGTATAACAACACTGTAATACAGCAGACATACTAGCATATGCTGTATAATAGAACAATTAGATACCTATTTACAGCGGAAAGGAGTTTAAGTGCAGTACTGACTTCCTAACGCTGTATAAAAAATACGCCATTACGCATTAATTAAATAAATTACAATGTTATTTATAAATGTATGTTTTTTTTTCGGAACTACCGTTTTAATCATTGCCTTACTGATTTACTGCATTTGAACAGTAAAACTAACAGCTTAAATGAAAGTTGAGACCTAAAATTGAAGAAGTTCAATATCACAATGTTTGTTTACACCTTATTTTTAACTTTAAAATTACTCAAATCACGATATTTTCTTGGCACATTAAAAATTTAACACTAAACTTATTCACATTCACTATAAACTTACCGCCGCAAGTTAAACTACACTCCAATATTTAAACACGGACTTACCTTTTACATTATAGTCTCTTTATTATTAGGACATTACAATTCTCCTTAAACACTTTGTATACACTTTTATTGATTAATATTTACTGTTCATATACAATTTCACAAAACTCGCACGGTGTAACTGTTTTATGCAGCATTTTACCAGCTACACACTGTAAAATAGTATACTTGTATAAACCAAGTATAGAACGAGAAAAGCCAATGCAGCTATTAAGCAGTTTTTAATTTGCTTTTAGCTGGCTTATACACCCTTACACAGCTATTATCCAGCTTAAAGCTGCCAATACCGCTTTTAACCAGCTTTTAATCATTTCTTATACAGCTTTTACCCAGCTCTTGTACAGCTTTTATACAGCCTTAAGCTGAATAATTTTGGGGCCCAATTTGCCTGTATATGTTCTGTATATACGCTTATACAGCTCATATACAGCTTAGTCTACAGCTTAAAGTGTCAAGAGGTGCTATTTAGCAGCGCTTTACCAGCTAGTTTGTGTTGCTTGGGATATAGTCGCCCTGTTTAAAGTATGGAAAAAATATGAAATTGCTATTTTTAGTGATATGTTGCATTTATGTATATGGTTACAATGCAATTTATTTCACAGTAATATGTTAAAAATGGAATGGTATCATTGTTTTTTTTTATTTCGTACTTTAAAAAAATGGAAATTTTTGAAATTTTGAATCATGATATCTTTGAACCATTTTAATAGATTTTTTTAATTTTCATTTTATTTGGATATATTGGTAATTCTGCAATTTTATTGGATAATTCAACATGTGTCATCATCCCTATTCCGACACTGTTAGCGGTGAAAGCCAGAGTCTTAACGGCTATGCGAATAGCCAGGATCCTTCCTCTGAGGCCCTGGGCCGTATTCTAACTTTAAAACACGTTTAGACATGATAAAACTTCAATACAACTCCAATGCATACTACGCAATACAGCTAACGTTTATACATCTGAATCAGAAATATCAGCATTTGCTTGAAAATTATTCCGATACAACTCCAATACAACTTCAATATTGGTTGATTAGGTATTTGTTGTAACTCGATTACAAGGAAACAGTTTATCGTCAAAATAATAGTAGTTTATGTAACTGTTACGTTTTAAGGCCTAATTACGTACAATTGCATACCTACACTGCTTTATCTACACACATATTATAAATCCTAAATGACGTGTTCGGAAACCATTAGAATGACCGCCATTGCACCGCCGTGATCATCTCGATTGTGCCGGCGATCGGGCGGGCGCGTGCCGGCGGTCGGAGAGGAGAGGAGAGCAGATTTTCTTTACGTTACCGTAGGTAATGAATTTTCATACGGCGTAACCACACTGTCACAGATAATCTGTGTTACGTTACTGGTTGCAATAATGGTGGTAATTGTAATTACCTAGACGGTTTCCGAACGCGGAATAGAGGGTTTATGATATTGGTGTAGATACTTTATTGTACCTTCACTACATTCAATCATTTAGACCTATCAAGACAAAAATATGGATATTTTAGATCTTGATATTAAGGTACAAAGTCCCATTTTTTTATGGAGGATAGGCAGACGTTTGACCGCGATGGTAAGTGATGATGCGGTCTACGGTGGAGCACGCTTACCTATGAGTTACCTATTTACTCTCGCTTTGAATAGTATATTTAGCTCATCCAGCCAACAATAATAACGTTCTTTTTTACGCCACACTATTTCCCGTAAACTCCCGAAACTGAAACACCCTGTGCTTGCAACAGGATCCCGTGGGAACGAAATGGTTCATCTCCAATAGTCAATACTTTAAGGAAACCGGAGTTTTTGTTTTCTTATTGGAATTGTGGACATTTGGTGACGGAAGTCGAGACATGAGTGAGAATTAACATGTTTCTTGGCAGAAATATAAGAATGGTCTCTTCTTTTTTTAATGCCACGACGGTGGCAAACGAGCATACTGCCCGCCTGATGGTAAGCAGCTACCGTAGCCTATGGACACCTGCAATCCCAGAGGTGTCACATGCGCGTTGCCGACCCTTTACAAAAAGGAGGATTCACTGGGTTGAAGGCTAAAGGAACAAGAGGGTCCCTCATCAACACACTGGGTCCTCTTTGAGCTCGTTGGTAACCTTACTCGCCAGCAGGAACACAACACTATGAGTAGGGTCTAGTGCTATTTGGCTGTGGTTTTCTGTAAGATTTGAGCGAGATGACATTCGCTGTGCAGTGCTGTGCCCTATTCGTACTATACATAGCGAGATGACATTCGCAAGTTCGCATTACCCATACCTCTCTTTTGGACGTAGTTTAAGGATATACCCGGGTCCAAGAAGTAGGTTCATCCTGTAATGTATTTCCTCCTTAACTGTCACAAAAATAAGTTGTGATAATTTACTATAAGTAGTAGGTAGGTACTATGTACTCGAACCTAATTTGTGGTAGATATACTTACATTGACTGAAACCGGAGACGTCGTAGTTTTAGAGTTTATGTATCAGCCATTGATGCTTAATATTTATTAAAAATATTTATTTATTATTATATTATAAATCCGAAACGACGTGTTCGGAAACCTTTTGAATGACCGCCATTGCACCGCCATGGCCAACTCGATTGTCCCGGCGGTCGGGGAGGAGGACAACCGTTAATTAGTATTATGGTTATGACCTACAATATACTAACTTAACTCAAACATACTCGAAGGTAATCAATTTTTATCTACTAACTGTAAATGCACTATAAAAGCTGGTTTTGTATGAAACTTCATAAAATGACCCAGATAAAATGACTCAGGAATCCCAGTATAATGGCCAGTGTCTATATGTAAAAAGTAAAACCATATGCGAAATTCAAAATTGGAACAGATTGCTACACGTGCGTCCAGACCGTGCGTGGGAACGCGTACAGGTGCCACAGAATCGGAACAAATCAGTCAGGAAGTGCAACATGCCAAAACAACATTTAAAACTAAAGGTTGTAACGTGCGTGAGAGTTTCAACTCACATTAGTAATGTTTTAAAGTTGAAATTTATTTATTCAAAGTCGAAACAAAATTAACTGGGGAATTGATTATTGTGATAGCTGAGGATGTATTATTGGATAATTATAACTTAATTGGTATAGTCTATTTTATATTAGGTACCTACCTATAAGTTAGTTTCAGGAATAAAGTAACTTAAGTAAAAGTTGAATTGGGTAGATTGGGTATGTATCAAGTTTTTTTTTATTAAAATTACAGTAGAATTAGGCAGATTGAGTCAGATTAGGACAGATTGGGCTGTCATTTAAGTATGTAGAATAAAAAATAGACTTTCAGCAAAATCATTGAATAATAGAAAACAAGCTATACTCCTGCCACTGACTGTTATTTTTGTCTTTATTTTATAAAATAAAAACTGTTAAGCGCCTCTGCAATTATCAAAAAACACACACACAGTTTCAGCGTCGCATAAAATTAATTAAACGATCAGAGGTAAACAACCCCTGGCACGGAAGATAGCGCTGATAATTTATTACCGCACGATGCATTGTCTCTTACTTCATTAGGGGAGAGATGTTAAAAAATCTGTTTTGTGTTTATAGTCGAACAACTTTGTTTCGTATTTATTTTACCCTGCAACAAATTGAGTGACAGTTTAAAAAAAAAATACATACATCAGCATCGCTTGGAGTTACCTCATAATAGTAGGTAGTCAAATTTTTTTTAAATCGACACGGGAGATTTAACCGTGGCAATATAAATTAAGTTTTTTAACCGTGTTATCCCCTGAGCCGTGGGAGCCAAAATAGCGAATTTCCCTAAACTGTGGTGAATCCCGCTCGGAGGTCCTGATCCCGTGCTCAAATTTCTATACAATAACACACAGATAAACTACTTTTATTTACTACATTTTTACCTCATTAAAACGTGTTATACAAAGTCAAAGTCAAATAGTTTATTTGCAATACATAAAGCAAGCGGTCGTTAGAGTACTTGGTAGACGAAAACTCCCGCGCAAATCGTCAGTACCTGAAGGTAGGCACCATTTTTGTTTTACACTACGGACTGGCGAACAAAATATCAAACCACCAATAAGTTTTATTCAAGAAACGTGCATTTCAAAATTTAAAAAAATAATCCAAAGTGAACCCTCCCACGTCCCCGGAAGTCCAGGTGTAATAAATCAGACCGTTGACGGAACACGGTGCAGATTAATTTCATTCCTCACCGACTTAAAACTTTACCATACTAATTTGAATCGCTGTCGTTAGCGGTTGTGTACCCCTGGATTGTTTACACAATGCGAAATCAACCTTAGGTATACACTCTTAAGATGCAATTTTGATTGAGATATAATTATAAATTGGCCGGTTTAGTGTATACAACTTTGAACTCTATTCCTTAATTTTAAAGTTGAACTTAGATTGGCAAGGAAAGTGTCACAAAATGTTCTAAATAATGTTGGAATTCATAATAAATGGCTGAGCGTCGTGACGTATGCGAGTTGAATCCTTGACTGTCATTCTATCGCTGTGCTAAACCTTAGACGACCTATTATTAACGGCCCCCTAAAATACCTCTATATTCTGATGGTTTTATAGTTCTGATTAATTCATATCTTATGTCTATGGTGAGGGAAATCTAATAAAAAGTGCATTGAATTAATTGCATTACTTACTTTGAATTTTTATAAGAGGTCTCTTTGAATTGAACCTGTCATAAGTTATTAATGTATATATCATTCAAAATATCGCACCAATTACTTAAAAACTTTATCATCAATACATCGATTCATTAACCATTTCACCAATGCATAATTTCCATACAATTTCCCAATAATTAAACTCAAGGTTAAACCAACTCGAACATGTCATTTTAAAACGAAGCTTTATTTTCTATTCAACCGCATTACGGTCCATATTTGATTGAACGAACTGTATTTAACACAAAAGTCAGATGCGCTCAACTTGAATAAAATTTGTTTCGCTGTGGGCGTACGTGAATAAAAAAAGAAAATGGCTACCGCAGCTGTCAATTTGTGAATGAGGATGTCTTTGTCAACGCTTTATGTTATTTTCGATTTATGAAATAATGGTGTAATCTTTATGATTAGGCTAATAAAGGTCAGTTTAGTTTGTTATTAAGTTTGGAATTATTTTCTAATTTTGTTTGCGATATTTGTATAGAGCTAGCAGTCATTACAAGTAGATTCTCCGGTGATTATCGGCGTGTAAATGTCCTGTTACAATTAATTTTATGGACATTTACGTAATTGTCGTGGTAAAAAGATATGTGGGCGGGAATGGACAAATTGCTGGCTTTGAATAGGTTTCTTAAGTAATTTATAGTGGTCGCGGTCAGTACGCACGTGGCCCAATTGTTGAGAAATAACGAAGTTAACAATGTCAAGACATATTAGGTATAAAGGTGTTAAACCGTTTTTTTTTTCTACTAAATGAGTAGCATTTGATCCTAGTAGGATCATTTTAGATACTTACATAGACATATAAAATAAGAACCAACCACGGAACGGAAGACCAGCGCTAGCCCTGCCGGCATTTAACGCTGAGTTGCGACCATTTCGTGACAATAAATGTTTCGGGTTGTATATGTTATTGTTTATTACGTTTTTTGTAATTGTCATGAATAAATCTTTCATTCATTCATTCATTCATTCATTCAAGAAGACGCGGTGCCTTGAAGACCATAGTGAAGACAAAAATTAAATTTTAATTCCATAAAAAACCCGATTTCCTTGTGTTTACGCGCGACACGCACACATATATAACTCGTGGACGAGCGGTGATCGGTTCAAACGTCAAAGGTGAGTGTGTGTGCACGAGACCGCGGCTTAATATGGAATCCCAGTTCTATCTTCGTGGGACAACCTCTTCCTATTTTACATGACTATGGGTCCTTATATCTCTGTTTTTTCTTACTTAGCGTGATTTCTGGGATGCATTCTGATTCAAGTGGTTATAAGTAGGCAACTATACTTTGTGTGCGTATTTGGTATCGTATAGTATGAAAAACTAAGAAAATATTTTTTTCCCGCGAAAAAAAAAATGGTTTTGTATGAAGGGTTGGCCGGCTGGACGGACCACGTGCCCCATACAAAAAAAAACTGTTACAACCAGTATGAATTTCGTTAGTATCGTTACCCTTAATAAGTACGCAATCTCTCAAATGTCTTACAAGAAAGGTTTCTAATAGCATTAAGACATAATTTACGCTAATCCGCAATAGGAAGCCCTACTAGGAGTACGAGGGCTCATAGAAAAGTTGCCAATTCGTTTGTGATTCGTTCCTTCCGCCATAGAAGGTTGGAGTATGGTGACTATGATTCAGAATCCATTTGGGAATTTTGGGATATATATGTAGGAAAAAAATTGGTTGTAAGGGTAACTTTCCTTCCCTTATGCAGCTTTGCTTATGCTGGCCAAGACTAGGGTTTGCATTAGGGTCGCCGTCATTGAAATCGATGAGGAGGACTATATATTATTTATGCCAGCATTTTTAGACCACAGACGAGACCACGAGACACCGTGCAATGTGGAAAACATGTTGATTTTTTTACAGTCATATACTGTATACGTACCACTATGTGTAAGTATGAACATAAATGAAACTGTTTGCCGAAACGTTATTCATTTTTTTCTAACAATTCGGGACATCGCAACTCAGTCCTACTACGCATAGGAGCTGTTAGAAATTTGTTCAATTGTTTATCGTAATGTGGATAATAACGCAATAAATTACAGATATAAAATGGTTTTATAATGTACGGTCAGCTGCAGAGAAAAAGGCCCACGCTGAATACAATGTTGCCACGCAAGTTCAGCTATACTGTGTCACGAGTACAGATTCTTACAACTACACTAGATTATTTTGCTATTAAAATACGTGTCAAGAAGTATAAAGGAATTGGCACGCTTAGTTTCATACTATTGAGATTGCTTGATTGCTTGCTTCTTCTTTTCTATTTCCTATGTGTGTTTAACCAATTTTTTTTTCCATTAAGGTGTGTGCGGGCTACAGTATGCGGTTCTTCAGATAAGGAGTGAATAGGTTTCTAAAGGATAGGCAACGCGCATGTGAATCCTCTGGGGTTGCAGGCGTCCATAGCCTACAGTAACTGCTTACCATCAGGCGGGCCGTATGCTTGTTTGCCACCGTCGTGGTATATAAAAAAAATGTCTGGAATGAGGGTCACCCTAGAATCAGCGGTACAGTCAGCGCAGTATTACATGTCGAACAATCCTCTTACCGCGTCTTACTATACGGCTTCCGTGAAACTTGCGGTGTGGCCTAATTTACCCAACCGTGGAAAAAGGAACTTATGGTTTTATTTTATGTGAAACATATTTGAAGGATACTACTACATATTTTTTATGTGTCATTATTTTGGTGCAATTTACGCGCGCGTGCGTTTAAGCTTCTATTACTCGAATACTATTGTATTATCGAATATATAGTCTCTGGTAAGAGATAAACACCGACCTCCAAATGCTACCTTTACCAAAATAATAAAAATAAGATAGTGTTGTCCTTGTCTAGCCAACTCTATACCGGTTGTCCATAAACCAACGTCTTAACTTAAAGGGCTGATGGAACAGCTGATTTTTTTTTTGAGATATCGGTTCTTTACCTATAGTCTTTGGGATAAAACACAGACCTAAAAGTATTTCTGTTAATAATTTAATAAATATTCGCCTTTTCCTTTGTTTTGGTTCGCGACATCCGCCATTAGTTTAACCAACAATTCTATAATGAGACAAAATAAATCACGTGTGCCGCAACCTTTAACCTACCAAAAAAACTACCATTTTGGTAGAAATACGTAAACAGCACAAATGGCGGACATGACCTCCACCTTCCGTTTCCTACCCTCGTAATTTACGATTTATTAATAAATCAGTTTTACATAAATCATTAGGAATTACACTCATGGGAATTAGCTTATTAGTGGCTAGGGCATAAGTGCTAGAATAGCGTGGGATTGGTAGATTTTTAACGAAAATAGATTATAGAGGGGCGGTATGCTTTGAACAAATGGAATTAAAACATTTAGGAACATGATAATCTGATGAGCTTAAGAAGTGTTTTTTAGTTGAAAGTTTTTACGTAGAATTGTTTGCTGTCATATCTGCAGTGGGACAGATCTAACAGCTTGCCTTTGACCGGCTTTAAATGTAAGGATCGATTTTGTTCATAAAACTGAACTATCTACTAATTGAACTACAACTTTTGAAAAAACAACTGGTATCTAAAAAAATATTGTCAAAAAATTATGTAAAGTGTGACATACGATATCAATTGCTTCATTTGAAGACGTACATTAAAATAGCATTTACGAGTAGTTTGTATGAAAAAAATAATAATTAAATAACCTTAATCAAAGACTACTTCAGTTTTATAAGCAAAACCGATCCTAGCACTTAATTAAAGCCCTGGTCAGAGGCACGCTGTATAATAATAATAATTTGCATAATAAAAATTAATTAAGCCCGAGTCATTCATATTATTAGATTTAATTAGAATTAATCAATTTCAAACATAAGTAAGATGCAGCAGGGCCAATCTCGACTGCGGGAAATTTCAACTATATCGAAATATCTCCCGTGTTTTACATAATTAACTATAATGCTATCAATTTCCGGATAGCCGAAAAGCGCATTTCCACACTATTTGATGGCACTATAATTAATGATGTAAAAACA
Source organism: Pammene aurita (assembly GCA_947086415.1). Classification (NCBI taxonomy): domain Eukaryota; kingdom Metazoa; phylum Arthropoda; class Insecta; order Lepidoptera; family Tortricidae; genus Pammene; species Pammene aurita. The sequence goes on from OX352305.1 coordinate 28,662,315, forward strand.
TGGAAGATATTTCGATTTAGTTGAAATTTCCAGCAGTCGAGATTGTCCCGCTGCACCTTCCTATTAATATTGATTAATCATTTATTGGAAATTTTATTTCAATGATATTTATTAATTATTTATTGAAAATTTATTGCACAAAAAAAAATACAAACAATATGTGAACCTACTTAGGTAATAACTTAAATTAAAGTAAATATAAAATAGGTAATTTCTATTTCAGCGAAATACAATACAAATTAAAACTAAACAAAAATAACTTGTTGTAATAATGTACTTACGAAGCCATTATATTATTCTCACGGGCAAAAAAACTACCAAAGCATCTAAATAAAAATACGCTTAACAGTTAAACAACCTGTTTCGGTATGTTTGGTAACAGCGCTACCCTAACCAGTTCACCCTTTAGGTACCCTTTATCGTCAGGTGTTGGTCAACGATGGCCACATTGTGTTTAAAAGGGTTGAAGGGTTAAAGTTTTTTTTTACGTAAGACGGTTTCCTGGAGTAACAGGCCGCCGGCTCCCGAAAAACTGTTCAAGAATTTTATTAATTGCAATAAATTGTCTTTCGAACGACTCAAAAATAACGTGTGCTACTTGATGGTTATGTTGATGATTTGAGTACTTTGAGCAACTGAGTAATAGACGGAGAGCTGGCCACGTCAGATATGGAACAATAATGAAAGCAACGGAGCCTCTAAACGAGCCCCTTTTGCAAGCGCTTGCTATACTTATTTCTAGATCCGGAAGCCAGAAGTCTGGCAGCTGTTCATTGGTGGAGGTCAAACAATGCAAACAAATCATTCAAGAATACAAATCCTAGTTATGGGTTTGATGTAATATTATGAGAAATTATAAAAATAATTAGATTATATCATTGCCAGAAGTTTCTGTCAAAGTAGTGCCAAAGGACGTATAATGTAATTCATAGTTTGTCGCCTAGTGGTAAACGTTTTTCCTTGAAAATTACTAGTCTTTACCTCTGACCTCCACCCATGAAAAGATGTCAGATGCCCGGATCTAGGAAGCAATAAGGATATTTTTGTTGGTTTCATATCTGACATGGCCTTTTAGTCTAAGTTTACAGGCCTAGACGAATGCAGTCGCTATATTACGTGTATATCCCCAATTGACATGTGTCGCTACGCTATACAGCCAGCGATACATTTTTAATATAAGCAGCCAAGTTTAACCAGCCCATAGAAAACCTGCCCCTGTTAAGTAGTAGGCCTATATCAGTGGTGTGTTACTCAATCAGATGTCGGGGCTTTCAAGTTCCAACCTATGTGCCGACGAGACATAGACTGACCGACTGGCTGACTGACATATACTCTTATAACTCTTCTTTAACGACTGAATTCAAAATTGCACACGACAAAACAATGGAAATGCTCCTGGATTTGTATAGAAAACGAGTACCGGGAACAAACCCTCTAGCCAACAGACAGTCGACGAATGACAGTCACACGAAAAGGACGACTCCTCGAACCAGACCAGACGGTTCCAGAAAGTGTCACAAGAGACTCAAAAGAGACAATATGATGCGTGCATGAGAATTCTGTATAGTACCTACTGTTATTTACTCTGTGTCTTGCTAACAGCTAAGCACACCAAAACCGCAGAGTTCCTTGTGTGTAACGTACACCGGGCACGTGTGACTTCCTACCGCCACTCGAGACCCGGAACGGAAACCCTGTCCAAGACAAACCTTATCGAATTCAAGGGGGACAATCTGAGCAAGATATACATACACAATTGTACAATCTAAGGGCGAATCAATTTTTTAATGTTGTTTAGTCTGTCCCCGTTGTCCAAAGGACATCTTCATACTGTTTCATAGAAAATATTTGGTTACTTATTAGTTGCAGATATTTTTACAGCTTCCTGGAGTATATTTAAGTATGAAACATTGTAGCTTTTATGATGTTTTTTTGGAGAAAACTGTAAAACAAATTTTCTACGTAAAAACATGTTAATGTGATTATTAAATGAGAACTCATTGAACAGATTCTAGTACCTCTTTTACCTAACACCTAACTGCTGGCCACTTCACGTCGATTACTTGATTGTCAATTTCATGTTATTTGCCGAACGATAATGACATTTAAGACAAACAATTGTTAGCATGACAGACATGACAGATAGTGTTAAACGTCTTGTCAATTAAATCATGTCAGCACATGGTAATTATTTTTAGATGAAATTATAATTAATTTTTTCATCGGTAAATTTTTATTTAAAGTTAATTGTTTTAAAGTAAAGTATCACCTGTTAAAATATCTGCAACTAATAAATTAATACCTTATATATTTGTTTTTATGAGTTCCCGATATTTCGGTACAGTTGCATGCGCCATCATCACGGAGCAACGCATGATGGGGCATGCAACTGTGGCGAAATATCGGAAACTCACAAAGACGAGTATATATGGTAAATACCCCGTTTTTAACAGTAATTGTGATGTTTAGTGACCATGTTAGCTTAAAATATTTGGTTGTCCAAGGGACATAGCAACCGTAGCAACGAGGGGCAAATAACAAGTTGATTGACTCTTAAGGTTAACTATTTAAATAAATAAATAACTAACTATTTGAAAACAAAAATCGCTAATAATTAAATATGATAAGATAGTTTGAAGTCTTATTATTATTTAATACTCGTAAACTCAATTGCAAGAGCTTGTTTAGTAACGACGTTGATTCTTGAAAACTTGCCGCTTGATTTTTTATTATAATTTGTTATGCCCTCCCATATGTTTTGCATTACCTGATTAAAGCATAAAGCCAAGTTTATTATTACATTTTAATTTTTATGAAATATTTGAATACCTTCCCAAAAATACCACCTAACTTCGGCAAGTCTTCTTAACATTGTTCTAGGTAAACATACTCTTGCTTAAAAAATATGTATGAAAATGAAATAAAAACTTCCACTTATTCCTTAAACAACTACTTTTCCAACGTATTTATATATTTTACATACTAGTTTAACATCATTTTAATCAATAAAAATCTTACTCTTTTTCACCTCTCCAAGCAAAAATCGCGATACAGCTCTGCTTTGAAATTAAGGTGAATTATTTATAAATTAAACACATAAGTGTTCGACTTACGCAGTTTAAAATGAAACTATATTTCAATATATGTATAGAAACTAATAGTAGTCTTATTTTATTATATTTATTAGTTACTTAAAATAGTATCGAAAAGTTGAGCGAAATCGAAAAGAAACTTTATCTACACTCACATTGTAAGTCTTCTAAAACGTGTTCAAAAACGGTAGGCAATGGCTAGCATTACCACAACCAATTTTACTATGATAAGCTTTTTATCTGTGACAGTAACGTAATTTTAACTTTACATGCTCATATATTGATAGGTTATGAGTTTCAAATTCCGAACATCGAATTTGATAACATAATGTAAAATCCTGTCCTCCTTCCCGACCAACGGCACGCCCGACCCCCGGCACAATCGAGTTAGCCATGGCGGTGCAATGGTCATTCTATGGTTTCCGAACACTTCATTTAGGATATATAATATGAGTGTAGATAAAGCAGTGTATGCAACTGTACGTAATTAGGCCTTATTACGTAACAGTTACATAATAGTAGTTTATCCTAAATGCCGTATTCCGTAACCATAGAATGGCCGCTATCGCACCGCCATGGCCAACTCGATTGTGCCGGTGGTCGCGCGGGCGCGTGTCGGCGGCTGCGCGGGAGCGTGCAGGTGTACATTATGTTATCAAAACTCATAACACATCAATATTTGAGCATGTAAAGTTAAAATTACGTTACTGCCACAGATAAAAAGCTTATCATAGTAAAATCGGTTGTGGTAATGCTAGCCATTGCCTACCGTTTTCGAACACGTTTTAGAGAACTTACAATGTGAGTGTAGATAAACTACTATTGCCGAACTCAAACATATTCCTGTAGAACAAGTAGGTGCCTAACCTGACTGCCATAATGTTTTTAGTAAATGTTTTTATTGCCGACTTTCAGTTCTTTACACGTTTGTCATTTACTCCTATATAATTACTGTTAGAAAATTCTACTTGAATAACTGATTATGTTAATTAACTAAACGTTTTATTTTTAACCTAATTACATACGAATATAAAAAAAACATCCGAGATTCAGAGATAAAAAACAAAACTAATCGTCCATTTTAAATTCATGGGCTAAAAACATCTTTGCATTACCTTCTATATTTTTATAAAGACAATTCGTAAGCAACTTCCCGCCATAATATTTCCATACCCTTAGATTTACCAAGCTTAATCTGCTGCTGCCAAAATTATACTCGTATGAAATTGATCCGTATTACTGTACAATAAGGGGTTTATTTCATTTTTCGACTTGAACAGTTATGTTTGTTTACCAATGTGACATAAACCGCCGTGAAATTTAAAATTATTTCAAAATGGTTCTTATTGGAACAACATAAAGGTGTTGTTGTTGTAACGTAACGGGAAAAAGTAAATTTGTTAAGGTGTGCGGTATCAAATAATTTCAAAGTAGGGGAAGTAGAAATGTCTCCTTTATAACCACGTTATGGGGGTTTAAAACCGATGGTATTAAATCGAACAGTTTATTTTTATTCATGGATAAAAGTAATATTTACATAATTCTGTGCAACACATACCCTTTTAATATAATAATGTGCCTGGATTCGGTGAAGGGGCGTATGAAACGTACTACATCCGGGGTATGTCCTTAAACTACGTCCGGACTTGGGTATGTCCATAAACTACGCCAAAAAGAGAGGTATGGGCACTGCGAATGGCATCTCGCTAAGTGTGGTAGGGCACGTTCAGCGAATGTCATTTCACTCAAATCTGGAGCAGAGCCCGACTGGGGAAGTACCTGCACCTTACAGAAAACCACAGCCAAATAGCACTAGACCCTACTCACAGTGTCGTGTTCCTGCTGGTGAGTAAGGTTGCCAAAGAGCTCAAAGAGGACCCAGTGTGTTGACGATGAGGGACCTTCTTGTTCCTTTAGCCATCACAGAATCCTCCTTTTTGTAAAGGGTCGGCAACGCGCATGTGACTCCTTTGGAGTTGCAGGCGTCCATAGGTTACGGCAGCTGCTTTAATATCAGGTGGGCCGTATGCTTGTTTGCCACCGTCGTGGTATAAAAGTGGCTTCTTCCAATGTTCGGCTTTAGAGTTTTGCATAATCCGAAAACATTAAACATTAAGGTTAGTAGATGTCAGACGTAGATGACGTCCAGTCTTCCCGTTAAATTAATTATTACAATACTAAATACTAATTTTATTGTTCTGTGGAGACGTAAATAAGTCTTCTTGCAAAATGAGTTCCTTCGAACTTGTAAAAACTTGGAACAAAGACTCGTTATAAAACGGAGCAAGTCCTTTGAGTCCTGAAACTTTTTAAAAACTCTATGCATTTTTTCCAAATTAAAAATGTTGTAAAGTTGCGCCTCGTAGGTAGAACCTACCGGGTCTAAATTCGGCAATCAACAGATAAGAAAAGTATCCCGGCAATTGTCCATGAGTTCCATACAAGAAACCAATTTTCAGATTTTTTTTTTAGATTTGGAGAGAATATTCCACAAAAAAATATCAAGTAAACAGCATCATAGTAAACAATGCAATCTACTGACTAAAAGTGTATGTAAGAAGTGCATACAACTTTAAAACACTGGTTCTCCTTTTTAAATTCGGTTAAAAATATCGAGCCCCTATAATACGGCGGTGTAATGTTCCGAAACGCATCCAATGTGAAGTAATGGAGCGGACCTCTTTGAAACTATGCCGATTTATTGATGCTGCACTATTTATATTTCTTATTTGGATTGCTAACAACTAGTGTATACCATCATGTGACCTTCAGCCCTTAATGTGCCACCTGTTAAGTTAAGTGAAACAGCTGAGTCTTGAGTTTTCGCGGCGGATACCATTTTACCTATTGCCGTGCACTGTAGGAAGTGACGATGAACTTTGTTTCTTTGGCATGTGAATCCTCTGGAGTTGCAGTCGTCCATTATCTGCTTACCATCAAGCGGGCCGTATGCTTGTTTGCCACCGTCCTGGTATTAAAAAAAAGGTACGATGCTAGAAACGTGAATTTAAAAAGTTCTTCAGAACATACAGGGCATAATTAGTATCGTATTGCGAAAAAATATTTTTTACATGGGACACGACATCCCAGCCGGCCAACCAAAAACAAAAACAACCAAAAAAAAAATTTTTTTCGCGTGAAAATTTTTTTTTCTTACTTTTTCTTAATTGGAATACGATGCCAAACATGCCCTTAATCGGATCACCACCATTTTAGTTACAACATCTATGCTTTCAATAGATATGTCCTGCAGATAGAAACGTCACCAAGCAGAGCGTAAACGTCATCAACTGGTAAAAGGTAATGCGAGCAAAGTTTTAATTTTTGTGAAATAAAAAAATTAAAAACGGATTTTATCGCGTGTACTGAGCTTAAATTACATCCCGACGTTTCGAACACTTTACAGCGTTCGTGGTCAACGGGTCGTTCAAAAACTATCACAATATGCAAACCTACCCACATATTAAATATTAAACAAATTTAGTGTTTGCACATGCCAGAGGGGCCTTTATAAAAAAAAACAAATGCTAATAATGTCAAATACCTAATTTACAATGTCAAATAATTTTAAGCTACAAAAAATATAAATAATGTTAATACGGTCAAATAAAAAAATTCAAATAATTCACATATTAAATTAGTATTAAATTATTATTAGTGTCCACACTGTCCACCATTATGGTCTCACAGTCCTATGTCTAGCTTGCTCCTTAACCAACGCTTTTAGACGCTATTTCCATAGCAGTTCTGTTTAAAATTATCTTCTGGATCATTCGCTTTCACTGTGAACATCAGCGTCCATACTATCAGCTATCCAGTAAAATATGACCTATTGTAATGTTGTTATGCCAGAAACGCGATTTTGCGTGCAATTTTATTTTTAAACCCTACCATGACCAATGCGTTCTCTATTCTCGAATTTGGTATTAAAAATCCGCAATAAAGTTAATGTTACCAACCTAAAAAAAATACTGCTTTTTCAAAGTGTCTATTGAGATGTAATAAAGTTCATTTTTGCTGGATTCTACGTCTTTGTAAGTTTGTTTGGCCGCATTGACAGTGGTGCTTGGACTAGGGCGATTTGATTTATTGTTCTAAATAAAAATAATTGTGAAAAAAATAGACATTAAGGGTGGTCCGTTATTATGTTGATTATTCTTAAATAAAAATAATGTGTATAAAAGTTTTGTATTAATATTAATACTTATCTATTATCAGGCTTGCGTTTTATGTAAAGTATGAACCTACATACTAACTACCACCTAGGTACTGGTAGCTACCTATATAGCCTAGCTACTTACCTAATAGGGAAAGTGTTGTTATTAGCTTTTGTAGTACAATTTCACTATAGAAAGAGAAACATTAAAAAAAATTAGGCACGATTAATTTTTGTTAATTTTTAATATCTATAAGCTATTATTACTCTAAGGACGTCGAAAACGGTCGCTCTTTTTTATGTAGATTTTTGATAAAACCGTAAAATAAATTCTGCACTTGATGTTAAACCGTTTTGTTTTTTATTTATATTTATTTGACCAATTGACTCAATTAACTTCGTATGATAGAAATATAGATAGATATTATAGAAATCAGTACAAAAATAGTAACATACATTATATATATATACATATACATTATATACATTTTAATATAGTTTGTCTAACTTTGTTGCGTCGTATCTTCGTTGATATTTGGCCTTGAAATCTGGTTTGACACCTTACTTTGAGGAAATTTATTGCTCTTTAACTTTGTCATACAATGTAGACACAAAATGTGCTTGTTTCATGAGATACTAGCAAGTAACTGACAAAAGTCAGATAGTTTTGAGGTTTTTTTCCCCACCACCAAGTTTCCACAGGGTCCTCAAAGGTCAAAAACTTAGAAGAGTCTTCGTAGTATACCCGTAAACTATCCGTTAAAGTTCCATTGAGTTCGGATTACTTTCCAGCTACCCTTACCTTCACTCGACATTACTGCTGGATTATTTGGACTAAAAACAAAAACAATAAAGAACACTTAAATCGCAGTAAAGCGCGCATAGTCACGGAGTTCCATTTTTAAAATTTAAATTTTGTTTTTAGAACGCCATTTAGAACACTCAACTGCCAGTGAGATAACTTTACTGGCCAAGTATTATCATTGCTTAGCAAGACAGGAGACCAACGTTTAAGCCATAATGAGGCGTAAGGCAGTGGAAAGTCTGATTCGTCAAGCCGTACCCTACCACACAAAGCGAAATGACATTCGCAGTGCCCAGCCCATACGTACCCAGGTCCGGGTCCCGGTCCGGTTATACGCTATACGTTATACTTAGAACGTAACGCGCTATGGTGACGGACAGACTATAAAAACCCGACCATATGGAACTCATCATCATCATCATCATTTTAGCCATTTGTCGCCCACTGCTGAGCATAGGCCTCCCCTCGAGTACGCTATTTGTCCCGGTCCTGAGCTAATCACATCCAGAAGTGACCCGCGATGATCCGAATGTCATTCACCTAACGAGCCAATGGACGCCAAGGACTACTTTCATCCGAAAGTGGCCACCAACCCGTCAACATTGTAGTCCACCTGCCGTCACCCAGCCTTGCAACATATCCTGCCCAATTCCATTTGAGTTCCATGGTATCTCATACGTGTCGCACTTTGGTGCGACGTCGGATCTCTACATTTCTAACTCTGCCTGTGTTTATTAATTCAGTTGTTTTGACTTGTATTTCAGGCCCCATTACTGCAATTTTGTTAAGTATGTGATTGCGTTGTCAAGCATTTGGAATATCATCCCTGAAACGGATCTTTCAGTTTAATGGGTGATATTTTTTTCATGGGCGGGTTAAAGGTTAAGATCGACCAATGGTGGTGCGGCTTTTATCTTTGTCTGTTTAATGTAAATGTTACGTGTTAGAGAGAGACGGGGTAGGTTTATTCTGGGTAACGTCTAGATGTTTGGTACAGGTGGTATGGAAGTGGTTTGAGATGGCTTCATTATGTTTTTATGCGTAAAGTTTGAAATAAATGTTGAATAGGTATATCTGCTTTATGTTCACATTTAAATAAGTTAATTTACCTATCTAATAATCATATTATTTATTATACATATTATATAATCCTAGTCGGTAGTGACCCTGACTACGAACCAGGAGGCTCCTATTTGGGCCCATGGGTAACTAGTAGAGATTGACATTTTGTATTAAGTCCGCTATTAGTAATAGTTTTTTTTGTGCAAGAAAGTTTTAATAAATACGCAACTTGTAAATGTTGTCCAAGTAATTAGACGTATTATTTCCTTATGTCCTTCATATGCACTGCACGGGGTAAGAACAGACTACACAGACACCTAATCATTAAGCATTAATTTACAATGAGCACGAGGTCACCGCATATAAGCTGACCAGACACTATCAGTAACAATAACATCAGTAAGATAAAGTTAAGTATTTAAAATAGATTGGTTTTATAAGTGAGAACCTGTAATTGGCTTTTCACACCACCTGCTCGACAATGCTAAATTATATATCATGCAAACCTGACCGAAAGCAAATCATTATAGCCCTTGGCTTTAGCCGGGTTATAATGTTGTACTAAATCTCATTATAACCCGCTGATTAATAATGTGATTTCACTTCCCATAGTTCTTATTGTTATGTGGTTAAAGTCTAATTTCGTAAAGTCCGCACGGTGCACGGGCCCGCGCCGCCGCGTCGTCGAACTGATTAGAAACTCGCGCTATGGCCACCTCAATTTTAAATACCAAAAACAAATGCCGCGAGTGTCATATGAGCTTAGGGTTGCCAGATCGACTGACCCTATTATCGGGAGAATAAAAGGAATTTTCGGGATTTTGGGACTTTAGTCGGGAGAAACAAAAAATCAAATTAAGGTAAATACAGTAAAAACAACAACATTTAACATTATTATTACATAGTCCGCTACCGATATAAATGTCTACATAATTAAATACTAATAAAAAAATCGGCAAAGTGCGTGTCGGACCACGCATAATGGAGGGTTCCGTAGCTTCAATGGTATAAGAAAAAAAACTAATACCAAAAGGTCGTATCTGCTTATGGAAGAAGTTTTTTAGAGATAACTCAAAAACGGTTTAACCGATAATTTTCAAAATAAAATTTACATTGAAAGAATATAGAAAGATGTATCTTTTTTCTTGATTTTTTTTGGACTAACGATACAAAAGTTAGAGTTGAGGATCCCCTCAACTCTACGTTTATATCCTTCCTCTATATTTTTTTAGACTACGAGCCCAAACGCAAAAGAGTTCGTCTTGTCACTTGCAAAGCGACAACTTTTTCTTAAATCTTTGATTACCGCTGCAGCGTTAATATTACAAAAATATATTTAGCATTGGTGACGATGTTGACAAACATAGTTTTTCTTTATATATTAATATTGAGCTGATATTGTACATAGCAAGAGAATTAGTCGTTCCTTTTTTCACGAATCACAAGCAAAAGAGTTCGTTTCACACTAATCGGTGCAAAATAGTTCGTCAAGTAAGCAATTAGTGCTGTTAGAATAAATTTAAAAATAAATTTGTTTGAAAATAGAATTGTTTGATATTTTAGAAATGTCACTGTGGCTATAAAAAAACAATTTTTCTCAATTTCGTATTATTTATCAAGTTTTCATTTTCGAAATGGGTCGTGGTAAACCAATTTCACAAGACGTTCGAAAAATTATTATTTCAAGCAGTCAATCAGGAAAATCTGTGCATAAAATAGCTCAAGACCTTCACCTACCGAGATCTACAATACATTCCATTATCCAGAATTATAAGAAAACTGGATGTATATCAACCTTGAAGAAAAGTGGTCGCCCACGCATTACTACACCAGCCGAAAACCGAGTTTTGAAAAAGATTATTAAGCAAAATCGACGTGCTCGGGCAGGAGAACTCACCGTGCGATGGCGAGAAATGATCAAAAAAGATGTGTCTGTCGATACATGCATACGAGTCTTAAAAAGAATGGGATACGGATTCTATACGGCGAAAGAAAAACCTTTGCTTACTGATCTTCAGAAAAAGAAGAGGCGAATATTTGCTTTAGCTCGTCGAAACTGGACCGTTGACCTGTGGCGATCCATAATATGGAGCGATGAATCGAAGTTCGAAGTGGCAGTTGGAGACGAACGGAAAAAAATTGTTCGCAATAAGAGCGAAGCCTTTCATAAAGACTGCCTAAAGAGAAAAGTCAAGTTTCCTGCCTCGCTCATGATCTGGGGGTGTATGTCAGCTCAAGGTGTGGGTCGGCTGCAGTTTATTGAGGGCACTGTAAATGCTCCTAAGTACCAAGAAATCTTAAAGACGAGCTTATTGCCTTCAATTCCCAGTTTACAATATAAGAACAGGTATGTTTTCCAGCAAGATGGTGCTTCTTGCCACACTGCCAAGAGTACGAAGGCTTGGTTAAAAAAACACAATATCCCTACCCTGGAGAATTGGCCACCTAGCAGCCCAGATTTGTCTCCGATCGAGACGTTGTGGTGGAAGATGAAAAAGAAACTGCGTAAGGATCCCGCCAAGTTGAAGGAAGATTTAAGAAACAAGATAAACGCAGTGTGGGATTCAATATCCGTTGCGGAATGTGCGGCGTTAGTGGACACCATGCCACAAAGAATTGAAGCCGTCCACAAGAGGAAAGGCGACACTACCCAGTGGTAGACGAATTCTTTTGCACCGTGTTACTAGCAGACGAACAATTTTGCTTCGGTAGCTTAAGTTTATAAATGTGTTTTTTACAGCAAATAACCGTAATATGTACTGTTATCGAAATATAATTAAAAATACATAATTTTTCTAATCTTTTACTGTGTTTATTTATTGCTTTAGTTATTTACTGAACTTGATATTTCTAGTCTAAAAATCTCTCCAGTATAAAAATGTTCATAGTCGAACTCTTTTGCATTTGGGCTCGTATAAGAAATTATTTTGAAAATTTTTACATAATCAAAAAAAGTTTTAGAAAACCTCAAAGTTATTTTGAAAGCCCTATCGATTGATGTGCAACAAGTTGATATTTGTAAAAAAAAAGTTGATATTTAGTTACATTTAGTGCCCCCTTTACTACAAAACTAAGTAGCGGCATACAAAACATACCTCTTGATAACATACGGACGGATAGACAGAAGGACATGTTTTTGCCACTTTGGCTGCGAACGGAATCCTAAAAAATTACAATACGAGTATTTAACCAAATATAAAAAGTACCTAATTTATTTTTAGCTTGCCACATGTATTTTGTGTTGCTTTTCACAGATTTAACTACATTTTGTTCTTTTTCACTATTTATAGAAGACTCGAAATTCAAACAATTTTCCTCAAAATTGAGTCGAATTATTAACTCTGCTTTCATTAATTCCATGCACGTTCGGTTCCTTTCGTTTTTTAGGGTTCCGTAGCAAAAATAGCAAAAACGGAACCCTTGTAGTTTCGTCATGTCCGTCTGTCCGTCCGTCTGTCCGTATGTCACAGTATATCCATTTTACTCGAAAACTATAAGACGTATCTTAATAAACTTTAGGCATAAGGTGTATTTTTGATGCCTCTATTTAGTTATGTAGTTAAATTGCAGAAAAAAGTATTTTGTGGCGCTCCATACATATTACTATATTTAAAAATATTTTTTTAATCATATATCAACATGTTGTACATCAATCGGTCTTTTAAAATAACATAGATGTTTCTTTGAACATTTTGTAATTATGTAAGTGAATATTTTCAGAAATAATCGCTTCGAAAGTCAGAAAAATTGTCTTTAACTTTTGAACCGTAAATCCAAAAAATATGAAAAAAATTGAGGAGATGCAACTCATCACATACTTTCCAAGAAAATTTTTTTGAACATTATCGTTTTAGGCAATTTTGAGTTATCTTCAAAAAACTTCTTCCATAGGCATCAGATACGAACTTTTGGTATTAGTATGGTTCTTATTCCATTGAAGGTGCGTGCGTTGAATTGAACCCTCCATTATGCGTGGTCCGACACGCACTTGGCCTGTTTTTTTGTATACAATTGTTCAGTAAACTAAACATTCTTTCACAATACATAAGAATTGCTTACTGGAATGGATAGCACGAAACACATGGCCCCGGGAATTCAGAACTAACTTAATTATTGTTTCGATACCTTAAGAACAACTGTAAAAAAAGTAATGAAATAAACGCATTTGTATTTTTTTTAATGAAGTTGTTTTTCCGGGAGATATTTTAGTTTGTCGGGAGTCGGGAGGACATACAAAAATTCGGGAGAATCCCGCCAAATCCCGACCGTCTGGCAACCCTATATGAGCTGCAGTATACGGAGTAAAACTGCAGGTTCTATAAAAATAGGAGATAAAATTCGAATAAAATGGACTAATGTATCAAGAATCAATTTATACTTTTGATTTACTTTAAAAACCCGGCCAAGTGCGTGTCGGACCACGCATAGGAGGATTCCGTACATTCAATGGAATAAGAACCAAACTAATACCAAAAGGTCGTATCCGATGCCTATGGAGGAAGTTTCTTGTAGATAACTCAGGGGGGGGACACAATTTTTCTGACTGTCGAAGCGATTATTTCAGAAAATATTCACTTAATCAAAAAATGGTCAAAGAAATCTCAATGTTATTTTTAAAGACCTATCGATTGTGTCACATGTTGATATTTGGTTAAATTTTTTTCATTTTTTATTTACTTACATGTAGTAAGTAGCGGCATAATAAAATACACCTTATGTGTACATTTTATTCAGATACGTCGTATAGTTTCCAAGTAAAATGGCTGTGACATACGAACGGACAGACAGACAGACAGACAGACAGACATGACAAATACATTAGGGTTCCGTTTTTTGCCATTTGGCTACGGGACCCTAATAAAAATCCGTTTCTAGTAGTAGCCTTAACTATTTTATTGTCTCACAAGAGGTGAGAAAAGTAGAGTATACTCCTCGGGGATAAAGCTGTTTTTGTCACGGGCGCGCTTAAACCCCTCACTGCACTCAGGACTCAGTTTTAATTCCCTCGCTACGCTCGGGAATTAACTCATAACCCCCTCGCTGCGCTCGGGAGTAAAGTCTGGAGTCCTTCGTTCCGTTCGGGATTCAATATCGCGCCCGTGACATAAAACAGTGCTTTATCCCCTTGGTGTACAATCTACTATTATCTACACTCACATTGTAAGTCCTCTAAAACGTGTTCAAAAACGGTAGGCAATGGCTAGCATTACCACAACCGATTTTATTATGATAAGCTTTTTATGTGTGGCAGTAACGTAATTTTAACTTTACATGCTCAACTATTGATGTGTTATGAGTTTTGATAACATAATTTACACCTGCACGCTCCCGCGCGGCCGCCGACACGCGCCTCCCCGACCGCCGCACAATCGAGTTGGCCATGGCGGTGCAATGGCGGCCATTCTATGGGTTCGGAATACGGCATTTAGGATAAATAATATGGGTGTAGATAAAGCAGTGTATGCAACTGTACGTAATTAGGCCTTATTACGTAAGTTACATAAACTACTATTGTAATTCTACTCTAGTTTATAGTAATGTATTATGCAGTTGGTTTTCCATGTATGTAAAATAAAATAAAATGAAATAAAAATAAAATAATGACATTATTTCTCTACTCATCCTTCTCATTCTTCATATACATAGAAAAGGACGCCTACAGAAATAATGACATTATTACTGGCAGTGTCTGGACCGCTAAAAGCTCAATTTATTGCGTATGCGTCGTAGATTTGAACAGCACATCTTAATAGTATTCTATACCATTTTGAAGTATAATAATCCAAGTTCACCCCTATAACTTGATTTTAGTGGATTTTAATGATGATCATCGGTATCGGGGGTAGGCCGGGAAAACATAAACACATATTGCTCATATTTATTTTTATTTTTAAATAGTAAAAGTATTTATTTTGTTCCAAATATTACATAACTTTAATGAGTATTTAAGGGTTCCTACCCACCAGCAGTTCTCTTCACAAGTTTCACTCTATTCACTAAATTATCACTGTTTTGGTTTGGTAACTGTCACTTCACTACAACACAACAATGGAAACCATCCAGAGGTCCATAGCAGAGTTGGAGGAGTCTTTCAATTCAAGAATGGCAGAATTCCAAGGCCAGATAGACAAGGCCACACCAGAAAGTCCCACAGTGTCATCTGTTGCTGCACATTTCAGCACTTTCCGTGCTTTTGTACTGAAGGCTATTGAGATGCTGCGGCAGCAGGTTAAGTTTCTGAGCCAGCAAGTGGATAATATGGAGATGCGGACGAGGCGCAAGATCCTCCTAGTTCATGGTGTGGCAGAGGCGGCTAATGAAGACACTTCAACACGGGTTGTGGATTTGCTGAAGGTGCATCTCAAGTCTGATTTGACCACCAACATGATCGCTCGTAGTCATCGGATGGGCCGCCCACGTAGCAATAAGACCAGATGCATTCTCGTTAAATTCAGAGACATTGCTGACCGTGATGCCATCTGGTCTGCTAAAACTGCACTCAAAGGGACTGGCGTCATCATCTCCGAGTTCCTGACCAAGCCACGGCACGAGGTCTTTATGGCAGCCAGGGAGCGCTTCGGAGTCCGTAACTGCTACACGCGAGAAGGCAGCGTGTACGTATTAGTCAAGGATGGAGATCGCCGCTGTGTTGCATCTCGGGCCGATCTCGATAAGATTAATTTAGCACCGCCGTCTAAGCCTGGACCTGCGGCAGGTGCTGACACTGTCGTACTTGCGGGTGATAAACAGCTAGGTGAGCCGAGCAAAAGGATGAGAAAACCGACCAATCGTTTTTGAGGTTTTGCATTGCATTCATTTTATTGGTTATTTGTCACTGCTCAGTCGTGTTTTTAACTTGTGCTTTTGGTAGCTTAATCTCTTGTAATTTTTATAACAAATCCTTCAATTTAGTCGGTTAATATTAATTACATTGTTTACTGTTTTACTATCAGCGACTTTGACAGTTTGACGCTTACCGGCCAATGTTGCCAGTGCTGTTTTTGCGTTTCGTTTCTGTATTGTAATTTGTATAAATTGTGACAGACTGCTGGCGGGTACTCGGAATTTTAATAGTAGTATTTTAAGCGTTTGTATTGTTTGTATTTGTTTAATTTTATATTGTATACTTATATTTACATATATTTATTTTTATTTTATTTATTAAAAGGCAATGTCTTATATTTCTGATAATGACGAAAGCGATATTAGTGATTATGTTTCAGTCTCTTCTAATGATAGTTTTCACAGTCTTCCTCCCTCTCTTCATGACCAACTTGACCTACAACTTTCTGAGTTTCCTAAAAACTTTAATTTAGTCCACATCAACGCGCAAAGTATTCCCGCTCATTTTAATGACCTTTTATTGACTTTCGAGCAGAGCAAGGTTGATGCAATTCTGGTGTCCGAGTCTTGGTTCAAGCCTTGCTTACCCTCCACCAGCTATTCATTACCTGGCTTTTGTCTTGTTCGGAATGATCGCTCTGATAGAGGCGGTGGTGGGGTAGCACTCTATTTACGTTCTCATATTCCGTTTTCCATCGTAAGCATGTCAGCTCAATCGCCTTGTAATTCCGCAGAATATCTATTTCTTGAGTTAAGCTTATCTCACTCTAAAATTCTTCTCGGTGTTTTTTACTCTCCCTCTCTTCACATCAACTACTTCGCTTCTTTCGAAAAGCTCCTTGAGGACCTTATGCCATCTTACGATCACCATATTATCATGGGCGACTTTAACACATGTTTGCTTAAAAATGATTTTCGCTCTAACTCTCTCAAAGCACTTGTTGAAGCCTGTAATATGGTTATTCTTCCATCTGGTCCCACACATCATTTTCCCAATTCTTCTCCTTCACTTCTGGACCTCGCCCTTGTATCTTCTCCTGATCATGTTGCTAATTTTTCTCAATTCTCTGCGGATGCCTTTTCTTATCATAATTTGCTTTTTCTTTCTTATAAAATTCGTCCTCCTAAATTTAAGCCGAAAGTCCTACTGCAACGCAATTTTGGCAGAATGAGTGTTGAGAAGCTTCGCGAAGATGCTATGCAAATGGATTGGAGCCCCATCTTGCAGGCTGTTAGTGTGAATGATAAAGTGTCACTTTTTAACTCAGCTGTAATTCAACTTTATGATATTCACGCTCCTGTACGTCCAGTTAAGATAAAACACGCTCCCGCCCCGTGGCTTACTGAAGACATCAAATCTCTTATCGCCAAGAAAAACTTGGCAAAATCAAAATATAAGGGTGCTCCGTCCGAAAAAAATAAAATGAGATACCATACCCTTCGCAATCGATGTAGCACAGTTTGCCGTGATGCTCAAAGGCGTCACATACATAGTTCGGTAGAAAACGGCGAGCCAGCCAAAGTCTGGAAGTTCCTTAAGTCGCTGGGAGTTGGGAAGTCACCGCAAAATGTCATAAATAAAGATATCAACTTAAACCAGCTTAATCAGCACTTTTCAACTTCTACTGCCTTTACCGGACCAGCTAAAACCGAGACTCTTATCCATCGTTCGAGGCTGCCAACTCCTGATTTTCCTCCCTTCTTTCTTACTCAATTGACTGAGAGTGGTGTTGAGAAGGGCGTGCTAGCAATTTCGTCCAACGCCGTTGGAGTCGACTGTGTCAGTCGGAAAATGATTCTTCCTCTTTTAGATCTCCTTGTTCCCATAATTACTCATATTCTAAATTATTCTATCTCTTCTGGTATATTTCCTTCTATCTGGAAAGACGCGGATGTTATCCCCTTACCCAAAAATTCCAATCCTTCTTCTTATTCTGACTTCAGACCTATTTCTATTCTTCCGTTTCTTTCTAAGGTTCTTGAGCGCCTTGTGCATCAGCAGCTAACATCATTTTTAAACAGGCATATGCTCATGAACCCATATCAGTCTGGTTTTCGCACTGGTCACAGTACGGTCACGGCTCTAGTTAAAATTACTGATGACGTTCGTGCTGGCATGGACAACCGTAAGCTCACTTTACTGACACTGCTCGACTTCAGCAATGCATTCAACACAGTTGATTTCGACATTTTGCTAAGCATAATGCGTTCTCTCAACCTGTCTCCCGTGGCAATTGACTGGTTTCGCAGTTACTTGGAGTGTCGTCGGCAGCGAGTTAAAGTAGATTCTTCGTTCTCTCCATGGTGCAGTACCCTAGCCGGCGTCCCGCAGGGCGGTGTGCTGTCTCCTCTTCTATTCTCTATTTTTATTAACTCTATAACCAATAATATTTCCTCTTCTTATCATCTTTATGCCGATGACCTCCAAATTTACTCCCAATGCCCTTCTAGTGATCTACCTCAGGTCATCAACTCCACGAATCGGGACCTTGAATGCATTTCCACCTGGAGTAGGCGCTATGGACTGAAAGTCAATCCTTCTAAAACACAAGCTATAGTCTTAGGCAGTTCTCAACTAATTTCACGGATTGACTTTTCAAACATACCAGTCATAGTGTTTGATGGTGTTCCGGTTCCTTATTCGGGACAAGTAAAAAACCTAGGTATTTTAATAGATCGCACACTTTCATGGGTACCGCAGGTTAGTGAAATAAGTAGAAAAATATTTGCTTCTCTAGGATCACTTCGCAGGCTTCGTAACTTCTTGCCACTCGCTACCAAAATTGCGCTTGCTCAATCTCTTCTTCTTCCTATATTGGACTATGCTGATATTTGCTACCTGGATCTTACAGAGGACCAGCTAAATAAACTAGAGCGCCTCCAAAATGCTTGCATAAGGTTCATATTTGGCTTACGCAAATTTGACCATGTCTCTGAATTTCGTGCCCAGCTCAATTGGCTTCCTATTCGTCATCGCCGAAACTCACACATTCTCGCGCTCCTTTATAACATTCTCTTCAATCCCACTACTCCTCTGTATCTTAAAGAGCGTTTCAAATATCTCTCTTCTATTCGGTGTTCAGAGAAGCATCTCCTTGCTACACCATCATCTTCATCAAAATTTTATAACAGCTCTTTTACTTTCCGGGCTGTTCGCTTGTGGAATGCTTTGCCGTTGGATATAAGACGTGCTAAATCCCTTCTTATTTTTAAAAATCTTTTGAAATCGCATTACCTGTCGCTTACTTAACATGCCTTTATTTATTTATATATTTATATAATTTATGGTATATATTTTATGTACTTATGTATTTTTTTTTGTATTTATTTATTATATTAGTGTGTATATGTGTTTATTTATTTTTAGGCACTACCCGTTCATTGTTTTATGTACTTAGTCTCCAGCTACCCAAAGGTTGTCTGGAAGAGATCGCTTTTAAGCGATAAGACCGCCTGTTGTTACCTAGTTTTTAATTTTGATTTTCTGTTTGTCTATTTCTACTTTATGGTGCACAATAAAGAATATATTATTATTATTATTATCATCATTAAAATCCACTAAAATCTCTATAGTGGTAAAACAGTAGCTTTTATAGTGCTGCGTATAAGGTGTGATTTAGGCATGTGATGTAAACGTTTACATCACTACTTAATAGTACTAAAGTGCATAAAATTATACAGCTGAATAGTGATAAAAGATACTTTTATAGAACACATGGTCATAACGAATACCTTTATAACGCTTTAAAATGACTTTTTAGTGATAAACTGCTACGTTAATGGACTATTTTGCTAGTTGGGGATGAACTCAACTGAAACAAGCGATCGCGTTCTCATACTAAATTAGTACGGGAACGCCTATTATGTGTGGTGAACTAGAGTTGTATTAATGATCTATCTAGTGTTTGAGGTTATCTGTGATGGGTTAAGAGCAGACTGTGATCGTGTTTTATTTTATTCCCGTCTACGTCTGAGAGGCAATAAATCCGCATCGCGGGCGTGCTTGAAATTGCTAGCATTTGGAAGCGGAACACAAGGAAGTCGGTTCGAGTCTGGACCATGGCAATGCCTTAGAACTAAGATAAAGAAAATAGTGTAGTGTCCAGAGATAGAAGTTTTTTGTTCACTTTAATCACTAATCATTATTTAGTGAGGTATAATACTCTTGAAAAAAAAATGACCTTGAGTCGAGTCTCAGTTTTAGACACGGCTTCTGCCATAAAGATCAAATAAATAGTATTTAATGACTCACGATTTTTTAATTTTAAACATTATATAATTTTTCTTAGACAATTTAGACAGTAAAGCTAAGATAGAAATTCATGCTCATTACGTATCACGCTGCTGTGGTTTCCGCATGCGACGACGGTGCGCGAATGAGACAGCGCTCTGCGTGTGTATAGCGCTGTCTCGTTCACCCATCTGGCTGCGGCGCCAGTGTGACTGTATTATGTATGAATCCTTCCTTATATCGCTTCGCTACATAGAAACTAGTGAGTAAAAAATACATAAAAAATAAAAACTCAACAATTCACCCAAAAATCGCTCCCAAGCGCCACATCACGCCATGACAGTTCATTTACTCCAGTGACAGTTCATTTACCAGTCCTACCAACATAATATTTAACGAACAAATCACCTTTAAAAAGTTTACCAACCAACACATAAGTCACACAAAGTAGTTCTTATATCCTTCCAAAACGGTTTATTATCGCATAAGCCTACTGTTAAATAAGTTTGTCGAAGTATACGGAAATAAATAAATTCCCGAAAAGAAAAAAACGGTCGCAATTAAAAAAAAGTCAAGAGTTATTTGGATTTCCATAAATACTGCGGTTGAGATATATCTTCCTGGTGTTTTTTAGGGGTTAACCGGCTGTCGAAACGGAGGCGGTGGGTTGTCGAAAACGAACTTCAAGTTTTAATTACGCTTTGCCTTTATAAAAATATCGTCGTTTGATTATCAGTAAGCCATTTTTGTTTCGTAGCAACAATTAACTCGCAGAATGCAAACGATGAATGAAAACCTAATTACCTTTATCACTACATAGTATAAAACAAAGTCGCTTTCCGCTGTTTGTCCCTGTACGCTTAGATCTTTAAAACGAATCAACGGATTTTGATGCGGTTTTTAAATAGATAGAGTGATTCAAGAGTAAGGTTTATGTATATGTATAATACATGCATAATATAGGAGAGAAACACTGACTTTTAGAGGTTTCTAATGTGATGTCGTAAATAAAGCCATTTTTTGCACTTACATTGCAAACGCTGGCTGAGTCCTAAGAGATAGATCAAAATAATGTACTACAGTATTGTACATCTTAAAAAGGTCTACAAAAAAGCCCGTGATGGTATATATCTATCTCTTAGGGATAACCCACAATAACCATTTTTTATCCCGTGCGAACTCGGGGCGGGTCGGTAGATTTGTTATAATTGTTTAACCACTTCTAGCTAGACGAAGATGCAACTAACGTTTAGTAAATAGTAAGTTCGAGGTAGCCAGTCCTTTCAACCAATAATTGTATCTTGGTATGCCTTCGACCCCTTCTAATTTTATAAAATGAATCCTAAACAAAATAAATTACGAAAGAGAAAGTAAACATGTAATTACTAATTTTCGAAAAGGTCTAGACAATGTCAGGAGAAAAGCAAACACTACCAAGAATTATTAAATATATAATTATATCCCTCTTATAGGTGTAATTTGAAATAAATAAAAAATAATGCCTTTATTTCCTTAACTATAAATATTTTTTTACAATTTAGTTAAATTACAAAGTAACTTATTAAGCTAAGGCCCCTTTTTGGGTATAGGCCTCCTTCAATAGCCTCCAAGATTTTCGATCTCCTGCTAGTTTTTTCCGGCAGTTTTTTCAATGTCATTCGCCCACCGTTCTCCGTAGCGCCCTCTGTGTCTATAGTTGGTTGGAACTGCATGGTCAGGCAGTTATTTTGTTTGTCCATCTGTCATTCACCGAATGAATGTGAAATATTATTTGTTAATATTCGATAGCGAAAGTTCATTTGTCTCGAGCCCCGGTTAAGCCCCCGCGTTTACACAGTCATTGTTTCACAGTTTGACAGCATAAATTGTCAAAACCGTCCCTCCTCAAACGCTCCTAATAACATTTTGTCCAACTGTCTGTAATGATTTAAGTAAAAATAGTTTTGGGGCGTAATTTATTGTTTACGTTCGGTTTTTAAGAAGTTAACGCTCGAAATAATAGTAACGATGGATTTTATTTTTATAACTTAAGGTATTCGTTAACATTAAAAGTATAGGAATCAAAAAGCACGTCTTTCATAGATAATATTAATTGTAACTTTACATTAATAAGGCGATTTTCACACTGCTGCGGTACCCGCATGCGGCGACGGTGTGCTAACGAGATAGCGCTATTCGCGTCTATAACGCTGTCACGCTCGCACACCGTCGCCGCATTCTGTTGCGGGGCCAGTGTGTTAATTATACCGTCTCGATAAATGATCAATTTGCCATGAAAATATGTATAGATTAGTTGATATATTATACCATTGATTTATACAAAAAGGGAGATATGGTACCAAGCGCTCGATTCTGTGCCATCAAATATAGGTTTCGACACCTATATTGAATTAGTCGTGTGGCAGAGTCTCAGTCCCTTTGTGCAATGCGCAAAATATGGAGGTCTCCCTTGCATACCCGTGTTAACTATATAGGTTTATCTCTTTTGCCCGTGATGCACATACATTATAGCGGTGTGTAGCATTTTACAAGTGTGTAGGTGCTGGACCACATTTCAGTTTTTTTTACTATGAACGTCACTCATCTTCCTTTTTGTTTATGTCTATGTATTATACTAAACAATTCGTTCAGCAAACATATTATTAAAACAAGTCATTATCATTACATATTCAAAAATAAATGTAAACTTAAAACTAACTCAATCCTAAATAAATAAACAACTTACTGATCTTAAACTACATCTTACTACGACCCAGCACCCAGTCCAAACGTCCCAAAAATGCTACCAGCATCTGAATTAAACTAAATACTAAACTACTTTTAAAAATTATACCTACCAAACCACGAAGTTATAATACAACAAGTATCCCATCCAGCAGGTCCAACTGCGGCATACCCACAAAACATTGTTAAATAAGTTACAACGTTTTTAGGTAATTTTTAGGGATTTAATATCAGAATCTACTGATCAGTCGATTACTTTGTCCGAACATAAACTTTGTCAATATCAAAAGCCACAAGGAAACCCTAAATAGTATCAATCAGGAAAGCGGATCATCGCATACTTATGAAATTCTCTCGGGTCATAATCGGACGGTAGAAAAGCCGATATCTACATGTCGATATAATATCGAAGTTGATGGATGACCGGTTGTGGGGGATAAGTGGAATTTCCCTTTTTTCCACTATCACTGAAGTTATAGGTTTTAAGGGAATATTTCACCCCTGCGGTCATTTTCGGGCTCGGCTCAATTTTTCTGTACTTTTTGGGATAGGGATAGAGATGAAAATCTAAGTAGATACCCAGTTTTATTATAAGCTGATGGTTTCTTATTTAAAAAAGGCACGTTAAATATATATTTTCTGTTCGTTGACTATAATGCTTGAATTGAGATTTTGTAAACCGAACTACTAGCGTATACTTTTCGATGGAGCTTTTGTGGTTGCAAATTTTAGCATCTTCGAAGATGCTGAAATGGATTTTAATACAATATTATACAACGGTCGGGAGAAGTACCGTCCTCCTTCCAGACCGCCGGTAGGATCCACCGGGAGATCAAAGTTACTAAATTACTATGTTGTAATTGTTGTAAGGCATTTGCCGAACTTAATTCTTACCGGTTTCCCTATTTTGAGCACTCGTAGAAAAAGTATCGTATACAATAGTAACATAATTGGATAAAATACTATTAAAATGATAAATATAATTTATAGCCAATGGGGAAGAAAAATGCGAACTTTGTGTTTCTGCACCACCTTACAACAAAATTAAACTGTGTTTATCGAGATTTTAAGTCTAAAGCCTAAAGCAAAATAATTTTTTGAGGACTTCAAAATCTGTTATGCTTAACATACTGGTATTTATATGTTTAAAGGTCAAATCCAATCAGCACGATATATGCTCCATACACAGTCAATAAAAGATACTTCAACCTTTACGACCGCTTTGATTAAAAACAAAAACAATTGCACATATTACCAAGCGGAAGGTCACTCTTGCGTCCACCTGCCTTTAAATTTAAATAATAATAAGATGACACTGCCCGGACATGCGACAGAATATATTAGTTGCACAATAAGCTGGCCCGCTCACACAACAGCACTGTTTTCTTAACGGCTGCGTTTGGAACGTCGAAGGGGATATTCAAATTTAAGGGTCGCGAATTTTGAATATCGATTTTTTTCGCAAGTGGCCAGTTCTCACGGGTCAAGCGATGACCTTTCGGACAATGGTCGATAGATCAAAGTTGCGTTCAGAATTTATAATTAATGTTTTGCTTTGTGAATTCGCGGGTTCTTAAAATTGAAAAGATTTCTTTTGAATTTTGAAAACTAGTTTGTGGAAAGTGGTTTGAATATTGATGAATGTATGAGAACTGGATGGACACTTGTTAATGTGTTTTGTTACTGACCTTCCCTTCTTGACCCGATGTATTTAAATTCTGGACTTTTGTTGCAAGAAAATATATGATCGCTTGGGCATAAGGATTTGTTATAACCTCAGGAAAAAAAGTGCAATGATTAATGAAGCTATGCTACTAAATATTACTTAAACAAGTAAGAAAGTTTGAGTTCCTATTCCGAATTATGATACCTTTCATTTAAATATTTTTTTAGTTTACTAGTTTTGTTATTTTCATAAATAGGTATTTCTTAGTTTTGATCAAAGAGAATTAAGTACTTAAGAATCTTGAAGGAAATCAAATTATTTTGTTCAATATTTTTTGATTTGCAATTTTTAAGTAGTTACACTACTATAAATAAACTGAAAATAGATGTCATATACTTCAGAAAAAGTGACCAAACCTTCCGGTGTCCGAGGCCAGATATCTGGCCTCGGACACCGGAAGGTTTGGTGACTTTTTCTAAAGTATTTGACATCTATTTTAAGTACTTAAGCTTATTTTTTTATTTATAGTTTTGATTGAGAAAAATAAGGAAATAACAGGGCCGGATCTAGGGGGGGGGGCAGACCGGGGCCCATGCCCCGGGCGGCAAGTTCAGGGGGCGGCAAATTCGAACTTCTTGGCAGACGAATACACGGCTCATCATCAACGCAACCTGGACCACTGAGACAGGTGTCCATTCGCGGGGCGCGTAGGCGCAGGTCAACAACCACGCTCGCCCGCGGGAAATGAAACGCGCTCTCATTTGAGGGCGGTTAGGGCGCGTGTCGACGATGCCGCCACTCCGCCGCCGCACGCCTGCGCTGTGTATCATCATCGGCCTTTGCGTCTATTGCAGACAATTTAAACAGGAACACTGTGGAGACAACGCCTTTGGTGGCTATAAAGACCGATACGGGAACGTCACCATTTTCCACATTTCTGACAGAAAAAGTTGACGCCGCCATCGTACCTCTGCGGTGTGTATACGAGACCATACGAGACGCGTAAAGCCCGTCGCCGCGCCGCCGCTCCTCTGCGCTGTGTATGCGAAAAACAAAAGCCCACGGCGGCGGCGCGGTGGCGGTCTTTACGCATATCGTATACACAGCTTAGATGTACGACGGCGGCGCGATGACGGCGTGGCGGCGGCATCGTGTACACACGATACCCGCAGTAGCAACGCAGCGGCGGCGCGGGGGCGGCATCGTCTACACGCGCCCATAGCCTGAATGAAAAAGATGAAGGTATATTTGGTAACTCCGTCATCGGTATTTCAGGGCCGTGTGTTGTTGTCAAGCATTTAAATCAAGTATTGGATAAAATCAATAGTTTCGTAAACAATAGCTCCGAAATTTAAAAAAAAGCGTACCGTCCTCCAACTTATGAACCCAAAAAATATGGATAATTCATAGATGTCTAAATAAAAGTTCAATGAAATCTGTATAGAATATAATCGGCTGAACCGTTTTTAAGTTATCGCAAAAGTTGTAAATTCATGGCAAAATATCCTAAAAAACGGCCCGCAGCTACGGAACCCTACAGTAGTCATGGTCCAAGATGCTCTTGGCCGGTGTTAAGTAAAATGATTTTAAGGGAAAGGGAAACTATGGTAGCCAAATAAAACATGCGAATAAAGGCAGTGCTCGAATTTGCACTGACACCATAGATAATACGAGTAGTTATTTATTATAATTATTATACAAGGGGGCAATATTTATGTTTTCCTCTCGTGCTTTACTGGGACCCGAGCTAGCGAAAGATTCCAAAATTGAGCCACGAGCGTAGCGAGTTGTTCAAAAAATGGAATCTTGAGCGTACGAGGGCCTCAAGGCAAGGGAGTTTGAACAAACTTTGCTGCCGAGTATAATACAAAATGTTTCACCACACCACCTCAGGAATAAATGTAAGCTATAAAAAAAAAATATATAAGCAATAAAAAATCGAAGCCAAATGAATGCTTTCAAAATTATATAATTCAAAATCATCTCTTTATTAAGTCCATCCTGCCAGAAAAAGTACCCCAAAAATTGCACCACTAAAAGCGTCCGAAAACGGAACGGACCAGGCCGAGGGCTGTCTGACCAAAAATATTGAAAGAGCATCACGTTAGCTATCAAATGAGGTTGGTTTCATCCTGCTATTCGATGAGATAAAAACACCCCAAAAATGGCACCACTAAAAGTGTCCGAAAACGGAACGGACCAGGCTGAGGGCTATCCGACCAAAAAATATTGAAATAGCATCACTTTAGCTATCAAATGAGGTTGGTTTCATCCTGCTACTCGATGAGGTAAAAACTTCGATTCTTCGATATCAAATGAGGTTACAAACGATGAGATTAGTGATCATACTGTGACCGCCCCGGTCCATATTTACGACGCACGGGGGCGCAGAAAAGGTTTAGATAGAAGCGAAATGTTTCCGTATTTGCCGTATAAGTAAGTTATCCTAATTAAAGTAACTACCTAAGTATTCGAAAAAAAACACAGGAAGAGCATCGCTTGACGGGGCGTTGTGACGTTCTTTCCGTTAATGACCAATAGTAGGCGTCTGTTGGTCGAAATTATATGATAGTTAATAATTATAGGCCAAGCAAATAAGATCTATAAAAAGTGTTTTGAGGAATTAATTCCCAGCAGGCTGGAAATCGCTTTAATACCTGTATGTGGTCCTAATTGCATGTAATGTAATCCGAGTTTACCCAACCCCACGAGGTGTGCATAACTTTATAGCGAAATTTTTGTTCTTTGTCAGTTTTTTGCTTGTAGCTCGAAAAGGATACGTCCGACGGAAAATGTCATGCATTTCAATATTAAAGAGGGTTAAATTCTGCGTCGATTGAGAATCTTATCTTTTCGTTCGGTTCAGTGGTACAGCCGAAATCAAAAGTTATAAACCGGGAAAATGTCTCATTTAATTGAAAAACTAATATTTTGACTTCCATACAACATATCTTTGAAACAGATGACTCCTGTTGAAAAACCTATAGAATAGTATAGAATAAAAGTTGTAGAGAATATAATTTCGCGTTATATCGACATCTCAATTTTCAAATATAGTGATTTTGAAAGACTAAATTTGGCATGATTTTAAAATCAGTTTTTTATAAACTCTTCTGAGTTGCATATTTTCCATAAAATATGATGTGTGACGCCTACATTTAATGCATCGTTACAACTAAGAATATTTCAGTGCAAATTTTTAAAACGTACCCAATCAGAAAACTATTTATACACCGTGTTTTTTTTATTATTTCTAAACTCCAAGGGTACATTCCTGAGAACCCTGAGCTCAACTTAAGCATATTTCTTAAAGACGCCAGTGCCCTAATTTGCTACAGTTCTGTGGTAATCGATATTTATTTTTTGTCTTTCCGATTGTGTAAAAAATCAATAACTGCTGAACCTATTTAGATGAAACTTAGTATAGGGATAGTAATCCACTCCCCTTTTTACCTCTTAGGGATGATGTCTAAGATAAAAACTATTCTATTTCCTTTTCCAGAACTTAAACTATCTCCATACCAAATTTTATCTATGGACTTAAATCAGTTCAGAGGATATTACACTATCCCTGAAAGGTGTGAAAAGGGGGCAAAAGTTCTTTGTATGGGGAATCAATATCCACTGAACTGATTTACTGGGATAAAAACTCCCCAGAACTCAAACTACTTTCATAGGTACCAAATTTCATCTAAATCGGTTTAACTATATTAATAACTCTTCATACTAACTTTTCTTACCCACTTTTCAGCCCCTTAAGAGTTGGTATTTTGGGGTGAAAACTACTTTTTATGTACTTTTTACGGACTCAAATTATCTCAATCTCTATACAAAGTTTCATCTAAGTAGGTTCAGCAGTTACTGATTGATTCCTCAATCGGTCCCTAAACCAAACAATTGAAAACTAGACATGTCAATGTAATTCAATTTCAAACATTAACAGCCTGAGATACACAGGAAGCATATTGTATTGACTTAACACACAGGTTCAGGATCCTTGAAATTACCGGAATAAAAAAAAAACACGGTGTATAAATAGTTTTCTGATTAGGTACGTTTTAGAAATTTACACTTAAATGTTCTTAGTTGTAACAATGCATTAAATGTACGCCTCACACATCATATTTATGGAAAATATGCAACTTAGAAGGATTTAGAAAAAAAACTATTTTGAATTGACTGAATTTGAAAATTGAGATGTCTATATATCGTGAAATTGTATTCTTTTCAACTTTTATTCTATAGATTTTTCAAGAGAAGTTATCTGTTTCAAAGATATGTGGTATGGAAGTCAAAATATTAGTTTATCAAATAAATGAGACATTTTCCCGATTTATATTTTTTTATTTTGGCTGTACCGCTGAACTGAATTATAAGTTAAGATGCTCATTTGACGCAGAATTTAACCATCTTTAATATTGGTATACATGACATTTTCCTTCAGACGTACCGTTTTCGAGCTAGAAGCAAAAAACTGACAAAGAGCAAAAATTTCGCTAAAAAGTTATGCACACCTCCTGAGATTGGGCAAACTCAGATCCCATGCATTTAGGACCAGGTGGTGGTATTAAAACGATTTCAAGCCTGCTGGGAATTAATTCTTCAAAAAAATCTAATTTTCTTAGCCTATTAAGGCAAAAATAGAATACATATCAAATATATGCAGGGGTGGGGGGCGGCATTTTTCAGATTTTGCCCCGCCTCGAAAAAGTTCTAGATCCGGCGCTGGGAAATAACACGACGTGCCCAATCTTTAAATATCACATATTTTTCTCGTCTCGAATACAGCCATACACGGTGCCCATGAGCATTGCGAGAGATTTTAACCACGCATTTCTGAGGTCAAAACAATGAAAAAACATTATATGACTTTTGTTGTAAAACGCCAAAAAAATTTTTTTTTTAAATTTTTTTTTTCAGTTTTTTGGAATGCTGTTCTACATAAAAAGTAAATGTCATTAGAAAAAAGTAACGGAAAAAGTAAATTGCTACATTTTTTCTCGTAAAAACTAGTCCATGAAAAGTGTTTCTTAGGTCTTTGATATCAGTCAATAAGAGATGTCTAGACTATGCCCCATACCGGTGAGATCGCCATCAAAAAATCATTTTACACTGAGAAACAATTCAAAATGCAATTTTTTGTAAGTAGTATTTACTCTGAAACTATGGCGAATTTCGGAAAAGTTTAAAGGACATTTTGTTCTCTAAATATGATCATGAATACACTGTTAAAGTCTCTCGCAATGCTCACGGGCACGTTGTATATCTCGAGTTTTATCGAGTCCAAGATAGTTCAGGCAGTAACCATCATTCCGATTCTTTAAAAACCTGAACGAATACAGTACTCCAGTCTCTTGAGATACGTCGTCATCAGGCATATAAATACAGGGTGTAACAAAAATGCTGGGGATCCGTTTAAGGGTATAATTGGAATCGTAGTCTAATAATGAAAAACTAAGAAAAAAAAATGGTTTTGTATGGAGGCCTGACCGGCTGGGACGATCATGCAAAACCGGCCAAGTGCGAGTCGGACTCCCGCACCGACGGTTCCGTACAAACCTGTAGGTATATAGGGGTAGTAACTTCAAAATTATTTAAAAAAAAAATGTATATGATGTAACAAAAAATTTACGGTTTTCGCAATTTTTCCTTTATTTGTGCTATAAAACGTTGCTTCGTACCAAATTTCAAGATTCTGAGTTCACGGGAAGTACCCTGTAGGTTTTGATTCCCTTGCGAGTTTCGAAAATTTGCGGAAAATGACGGCATAAACGGCTATATCTTTTGATTGCGTTGGCTTAGAAGTTTGATTTTTACACAGCTCCAAGGGACAGTAGACCTGAGTATTTGATATAAATTTCAGCTTGATACCTCCACGCGTTCCTGAGAAAGTGGGTCTTGACAGACAGACGGACAACAAAGTGATCCTATAAGGTTTCCGTTTTTTCTTTCCGAGGCACAGAACCCTAAAAAAAAATTCAAAAAATTTTTCTTTTACTTTTATACTTACTCGCAATACGATACCAATTACTCCCTAAAACGAATCACTAGTATTTTTGCTACACTCTGTATAATTCACAGCAGCCGTTCGTGGAAATTCCTCTGCGCAGCCCTAACCCTAAACGGCTTCTCTAATACATCGATCTCTTAATACGGTAATATATCCGGAATTCCGCATTGCCCACCGCAGTGAAAAGTGTGGTGAATAAATCGGAGGCGTATTACGTCCGGCCCGGTCCGGAACGATCGCCGATAAAGTTTTACGAGCCGTGCTGAAGAGTGGGAGTATGAGGAGTATCCGTCATTTGGACGAGTGCCCATTGTCAAGTGTTTTGGTAATGCGGATAGATATGCAAAAATATGGGTAGCAATCGCAAAAAAACAAATATCTCGTTGTTTGTGGTTTGTAAATGTCAAATCCATAGTCTATGATACAGTACCATAGACCTCAGAAAAACGTCAAAAATGGTCCCGCGATGGCGGTTAAAAATCATAATTTATTACCTGTGGGTTTTGCCCTCAATAAAAATATCCATAGGTCACATCAAAAATTAAGTTCGTTAAAATTAAAGAAAAATTAAATATAAAATTAAATTAAAAAATCACAATTAAAAATAGGTAAATAACTTAAATTACAATTGCAATTTGATACATATTTTTACATTTTTATTTAAAACGTACACATACATATTTATGTACTAAATATGTATGTTATTATATATTATTTTGAATTTCAATTAAATTTAGGCAAATTTGCCAGACATTTAATTTCTCATGGCTAGGCAACCTTACAGTCTGGGACTGACAAAGGAGACTAGCTATTTGGAGTGTTTGAATAATAACCGTTAAACCACCCCACTATAGTCCAAAACCTTCCAACTATGGTCTAAAACCACCCAACTATAGTCCAAAACCACCCAACTATATTCCCAAACCACCCATTATAGTCCAAAACCCCCCAAATATAGTCCAAAACCACTAACTATATTTCAAAACCATCCACCTATAGTCCAAAACCTTCCAACTATGGTCCAATACTAACTCGAATATATTCCTTTATGTAATATTTAAATGATGCATTTGATTTAAAAAATATGTTTATAAAGAAAAGAGAAACTTAAATAAACCAAAAAGATATTGAACTTGTGGCCCATAAATACTTGCAGTACTGGACTAAAGGTAGTTAAACGGTTTACAGTACTTTATTGGCCAATTTATACTGCAGCTCACTTTTGTTACCAGAATAGTGTGTGGCGATGTTTGGTAGTCATCTATTTCGTTGGGTTAAAGGCAGAAGCCGCAGAACCAACTATTTTTATTTTATTTTATTAGCAGAAAGTCGGTTTTGCCTTTGACCCTAAAGGCAGAAACGACTTTTTGGATTAAGTTTCTTAGCAGATAATTAATTTTTCACCTTTGTTACCAGAATAGTGTGTGGCGATGTTTAGTAGTCATCTATTTCGTTGGGTTAAAGGCAGAAGCCGCAGAACCAACTATTTTTATTTTATTTTATTAGCAGAAAGTCGGTTTTGCCTTTGACCCTAAAGGCAGAAACGACTTTTTGGATTAAGTTTCTTAGCAGATAATTAATTTTGCTTTTGATCCGACGATTTGATGCTGCAGAAGCACACATATAATAACAATGTTACAGCAAAAAGATGGAATTAATCGAGTATGATTTCGTTATATATTATACTAGCCTTTTCCCGCGGCTTCGCCCGCGTACTATAAGTACTCAAACAGGATACGACACCCATGTTGATTTTCAGACTTTGTGACCACATTTACCCCTTTTGGGGATTGAATTTCAAAAAACCTGAAACACGTGTTTACTCATTTATCGTTAGGAATACTCCTGTGAAGTTTCGAATAAGATAGTCTAACAAATCTTGATTCGCCATACAAACTTTGGACCCCCATTTTACCCCCATAGGGGGTGAATTTTGAAAAATCCTTTCTTAGTGCATCCCTAGACTTTATAAGGAACCTACGTGCCAAATTTGGAATCTCTAGAACCAGCGGTTTGGGCTTTGCGTTGATATGTCAGTCAGTCAGTCAGTCAGTCAGTCAGTCAGTCAGTCAGTCAATCAGTCAGTCAGTCAGTCAGTTTCTTCTTTTATATATTTAGATTAAACTGTTTATTATTGTAAAACTGACGTCACGTACGCTTTCCTTGTTGGGTATACTTCCAAAAGTCCAGTGTAACGTCTTAGATTTTTATGAAACTGTCACCTATCAATTCATAGCCCGGAATTTTCGCGACAAAACAAAAGACTGTCGCAATCTAGCTAGTGTTAGAAACATTTTTTTATCGATATCGAGTATTATTATATAAAAAAGTTACGCTATTGTATATCATTTACATTATTTTATAATCATTCGTGACAGTTAATTTAAAATATGCAAAATGAGTAGTAAGTTAAGAGATTGTTTTATATGTGTCATCCATCTAAATTTTAACTATACTTTATCATATTAAGTAATAAAATAAACCTTCCTTTTGGCTATGCAGAAGTCGAGTAACAAAGTGGTAAAACTTTGAATGACGTGACTATACCACCTCAATGAGAATAATAGACATTTCAGAAAATGAGTAATCTGTAAGACATTGAGTATCATTTCATTACGTATGACAGCTATCGATATCGATAAAAAAAATGTTTCTGACACTAGCTAGATTGCGAGAGTATTTTGTTTTGCCGCAAAATTTCCGGGCTCTAGCTGCCTATCATACACGTTAAAATATTTCCTAACCTTCAATATCGTATTGCCTCCAATGGAAACCAATCCGCAAATCTCAGCAAAGGGTTGTTCATCCCCAAAGCCACGGTAATGTATGCTCGTCTCAACCTAACCCTGCTTTACCATCTGGCCATTTATTCTTATGATACGCTTAAGTATCAGTGATGGACCTTTGTATAAGTACTGGCTTGGTGGATCATCATAACTATGTTTTTGGTGTGAATGTATTTTTTATCTCTTGGAGAGTATTTAGTGATTTTTCTTTGTGAAATGCTCTGCCACAGCAACAAAGCAGTTATATGAATCAACTGTTGTAGTCATTCTGTCTCTTTCGTCAAGAAAAAACAGTAGCATGGTTTGTTAGATTCTAGCATAGTCGGTAGTAGGTAATAGACCCTACGGAGCAGGATAGGTCCCGGGTATGAAATACTATTATTTACTGTGTCCCGGAGTGCGATTTTTGAATCTCACCAAGTGACTAATTCTCACCGATGTGAGTGATTTCCGAAAGTAAATCACTCACATCGGTGAGATTCAAAAATCGCACTCCTGGTTTCGAATTTCGGTCACGACATTTCTCTATGTATTTAAGCATTTATCTATTCATATTCATTTTATTCATAATATTCTCAATGTTACATGTCAAACAGGTATATACAATAATTAAAATAGTCATAATCCTAAAGATTATTATTGGTACAACTTATCTATATCTATTTATTTACTTTTATTAATAATTATGTTTTTAAAGTGGGGCATTCCATTCATACAAGAGTGTGTTTGTTCAATGTTTGTATTTGATTAAATTACAAACTATTTTTATTTATTTCAAATAGGTACGGTCCCATGGTTATTTTACTAACTAGCTTTACGGAAAAGATACATATTGCCATATATAGAACGTGCTTTAAATAGTGACTCAGGAGAATGTTGCTATGGTAAAAGAAATAGTTGATGCACTTTTAAAAAAGATTTTAGGGAATTATTCATCATTTGGAATTATTCCAAAACATACAGCCTTGGCCAGAAGTGTTGAGCTGAGCATAGCAGTTTTTTGTTTACAGTTTATGTTAAGTATTATTTCCCAATAAAAACAATGTACGGTGACGTAAAATGTTATATTTTATTTATATATCTAGAAAACTTCACTTAATAACAATTTCAAGGTACCTATAAAACATGAAAACTTAAGGTCACAAAAATGCGACTTTAGGTCGGTGCGACAAATTGCAAATATTCTATGTAGTTGCTACTAACTTCAACAAAACCTGCCTGTTCAGTTTGAATTAATTGATAAAATAACTTCAAAAAAGATAGAAACGCTGGACTAAAGTTTCGAGTTTTGTATGAAAATCGCAAGGGTGCTCAACACTTCTGGCCAAGGCTGTATAAGAAAAGCCAACTCAGTAAGTAACCGTATCTTACATGTAAGAAACTTATTGTTCTTATTTAAGCCCCTCACTCACCAAGCAGTTGCCAATGTCCAAGAAATTTTACACTAGAATCTTATTTATAGCGATATTATACGGACTCCGTGAGACTCGGGTCCCCTTTTATAAGCTAAAATGAAAAAGTTATATGTTCGTGTTAGTATTAAGGGTCTTACGACTTTCTCAATGTAAGATAACCAAGCTGGGGGAATGCGGATTACTGATATCGGGATTGGTGATTTTGAAAACGGAATGTGTGATTTAGAATTGGAAATAAACGCTTTTTATGCAATTTATTATTTCGACAAATCTAGGAATAAATAACCAAAAATTTTTCGTCCCTGTCCCAGTATATGTACGTCGTCTATAAATTTAAGTCATTCACAATAATGGTGATATAACAGGGTATTAACTATTGGATTTTAGCATGTTAGTACCACAGAATAAGAAATAGTACAAGTACAGAAGATTCTCCTTCCTCAATTGGACATTTAGCTACAGAGATGAAAACGTTAGCTGTCATGCGCTGTTAAAAAATAAAATAGGGTTTTCAACGTGCTTCATATATCCATGCAGGTTTGAGATAGCCATAAACACTGGCTGAAATGATAATATGTGACGTTTTCAATCAAAAGTACACATCATTGTCGGCTGTCATTAAGACGTTAACTGCCATAAAAAAATAATTTAGAAATAAACTCTATTAACAACTGACAATGATGTACAGTCGACTACAAAGATATGTATCCACTTTTGAACCTTATTACAACGCATTAAGGTGAAAAAGTAGATACATCTCTTTGTAGTCGACTGTACCTATGACTTGAAAACGTCACATATTCTCGAACG
This sequence comes from Pammene aurita, assembly GCA_947086415.1. Taxonomy (NCBI): domain Eukaryota; kingdom Metazoa; phylum Arthropoda; class Insecta; order Lepidoptera; family Tortricidae; genus Pammene; species Pammene aurita. The sequence continues at coordinate 28,697,915 of OX352305.1, forward strand.
CACCCATAAGGTGATAATGATAAGCTATGTGCCAACCCGTCCCTCATTTGGGAAGTTGGGAAGAATGAAGTTATATTATATTAAGAGTCCGGCAAAATGTTTTTTCGATTTCACTTAACTTTTTGATACTACTTTGCTGTAACTGACAAAACTTCTATTAGTTTGTATATATATATAGATAGATAGACAGATTGTATATATATTTTTAAATATATTTTCTTTTTAAACTACATAAGTGGAATACTTTTTTGATTTTCTGTTTTATTTATAAATCATTCACCATAATCTAACAGCTGTTTCGCGAAAAATAAGATCTTTATAGATTAAAATTGATTAAAATTATGCTAAACTAGTATATAAAATACATAAATATGTTGGAAAATGAGTCGTCTTAGGAACAAGTCGAACAATTTTTTCATTACTATACATATTTTTAAAGCATATACATATTTGTATGTTTACCTAGAGCAATCTTAAGAAAAAAAAATAGAAATAAACTTGACTTTCTGTTTTAATCAGATAATATGAAACATGTAAAATGGCATAACAAATAATAATAATAAATTAAGCTACAAGTTTGCAAGAATCAACGTCCTCACTAAACAAGCTCTGTAAGAATTGAGTTTTCGGGTATTAAATAATTATATTATTAATTAAAAGACTTCACACTATCTTATCAAACGCAATTCATGAGTGTTATTTCATTATTAGTGATTTTCGTTTTAAATTTGTTACCGGACTCTTAAGTAACGTGATACCTACAAAAAAACTTATAAACTTTATAAAATTGACCCTGAAACATAAACATATGCATATTACCAAGGAATGCATTATACTAAACTTATGAATGAAATAAGACATTCTAGCGGAATGACGTCACTACCCCTATCCATCAAGAGGGAGAGACTATTGACAGAAAATTTACGAGATTAATATTTACAGAGCGACCCTCTTATAACTTGTATTTACTTGGTATAAGCATAAGATATTTTTAGTCTAAAACTGCAGCCCTAGTTAAAATAAAACATGTAGGTGTAGGTAATATTTTTAAAGTTTTTTGTCCAATACACAGAACTGTGCTGGGAACACAAACACGCACAACTCGCAAAACAATGCGTATACGGCGTTGCAATCGTTATAAAAAAATTGCATGTATAGGTATAGGTTTTTTTATAAATACATATGTCAAATATATACACTATGTGGTAAGCCTCTATGCCTATGTAGGGTACAAAAAAGGCAGTAAGGACAAGTTAAAATGACATTATAATTCGAAACAAAAAAGGACCGACTTCACTTAGCCTCCACCTTTCCAAAAGCAAATGCTGCTGTAAAAAATACTCAAATCACTATACATAGGTGTGCCTATAATAGTCGAAGAGTTCCCTCGATATCTCCAGGATCCCATCATCAGATCCTGACCTGGTTATAATGGGATAACTGTGAAGTACACTCTCTCAAACAAAAAAAGATTTTTTCAAATCGGTGTCTTCGAATAATCGGTGAACATACATAAAAAAAATAAAAAAATTGCAAAAACAAGGATCCCAAGGAATTGATAACCTCCTGCTTCGAAATCTAGAAGTCGGTTGATAATACATCTAAGGTCTAAATTAAATGACCTGGGTAGATATATTATATTCTAGTTAACATTCCAGTTTATTTTAAGTCCGTCATTTTACATTTAAAAAAATGAATCACTAACAACTATAAGCCCGCCCATGTGAAATAAATAAATCAGATTATTATTTAAGTAACGGCGACTAGAGTACAAAAAATAAAAAAACGCACAAAAAGCAACAATAGATGTTTTCTTACACACTCCAGGAGAGTGTTGTACAAATTTACACATCTTTTACAATAGAAAAAAACTGCTGACCGCTAACTAGCTGTATGCATTTTTTTCGGAAAAAAAAGTGTCTCACGCCCTAGATATAATGTAAGCAAATTGGAACGGCATAAATATAGTTTTTACGCCACAAAAAAGACCGACCGGTTATTAACACATACGTGTGCGAATAAAATTTATGTTTACTTTTTTACGTATATACATATGTACTAGGAGGTACAGTTTTAAACACTTAACTTGGGTTAGTAAATAAATAAGTTAGGCGGTAGTTTTCTAGGAGAAAATAGCTTAGTTTTGCGACTAAATCTAGTTTGTTTCAGATATGCGGTAGGTACCTATTATGTCAAGAATATGTAGAAGCAAATGTTTGTCAGGTTTTTGGTAACGCCAGAACGTTACGACTTACTTTTAAGAAAGATATGTACAATTTTAACTAACTGGAATTTTAGTTTAAGATTACGTCGCTTTTGATCAAGTATTTGTAAATTAACTTTTTCGACAAACAGCTGTCAACTAAAAACGTTTTTAATTTTACTAAGTATACAGGCTCATATCTGACCCCCATCTGAGAAAATATTCCTAAACATTTTCTATAAGATAATCGGACGTTCGCAATCTTAGCAAAACATGTCGGCATTAATAAAGACACGTCCAAGGTGCATGCACCCTATGCATTGTAGCTTTAGAAAAAAAAAATAGAATCCGCTATTCATTGTACTGGCCGAAAATATAATTGCTCGGGCCCCTTCGTCCATTCTTAAGAAAAAATGGGGCAGAAAAAAATGACGTTCGGTATTCAAAACACATGTCACTTTTCGCGGCGATTTATCGCGAGACGAATCGAACTGTCCCCTCGAATTATTTTACACAGAAGAGCATAAATGTTTTAGCTATATATCCGATTTTAATCTATATTTTGTTAAAGATAAAGTCTGAATTCGTTTGATTGTTAAAGTCGATAGTGTTTCTTGGAAGAACTAGGTTAGTGGATGAAATCTCTTATTAGCTAGAGCGTGAATTTGGTGACATTTCCCATGACGACTGAATTTTGAATTTTACGATTTCTCATTGTCGGTTTTATAGGAATTCGGAAGTGATACGGATTATCTGCGTCGTTGAGTTTATGGAAAAATAGTCGATAGTCGAGATATTGTCCATTCTAAGCTTTTTGATTTATTTCTCCAATGGAATTATGAAATTTAGCAAATCGTTAAATGTAGAAATGCAGACACGTGAACTTGATGGTTTAAATAAATTTATTTATAGGTTTAAAACTTTCGTGCGACATACTATCACTATAAAATATTACGGTTACGCTCACACCGCTTTAGTCACTTCGCGCGACATGTTTCGGAGAGCTTAGGTCTCCATCTTCACATATGAAACATGTATGTCGCGCGAAGTGACTAAAGTGACGTGAGTGTAACCGTTATATTTTATAGTTATTAATACGTACTGATATTTAAGGTGAATACTGCTCTTGTTATTTAACACACAATATAAAAAACTTAACACAGATAACAAATATGTGAAAAAAATATGTTCATAGTTAACGAGTAAAAAACATTTACATAATTAGGTATGTAATAATTACCTAACCTGAGGTCCAATGTCATAGGACTTGTGACATTTAGACAAAACAGCCATATTGCCATGCAACGAGCAGTAATTAAAATAAGTCGAACAAGTCGAATAAGCCACAAATGAAATGTAAATATCAATTTCCACCCGCGCCCGCGCAAAAAATGACAAAAGCGAAACCCCGCGGTACAGTCCGGTCAATGCAGATCGGCTGATTACGAGCTAGATGCTGAGATAACCCGACTGTACAGGGGTGGCTTTAGGGTTGCCGCGTTTTACTCTTTTTCTCAATCATTAGATTAGATTTTTTGTTTCTCACTTCAGGGCTAAGCTCAAGTGGCTCCCTATTTGTCTTCGTCGTAACTCCCATGTTCTGTCCCTTCTGTACAGTATTCTATTCAACCCCGCAACTCCCCATTACCTCAAAGAGCGTTTCAGTTACCTTCGTTCGGCTAGATCCGCCCAAAACCTGCTTCTAAATGTCCCATCCTCTTCGTCAAAAGTATATAATAGTTCCTTTACCTTTCAGGCCATACGCCTGTGGAACTCGTTACCTCTAAAAATAAGGCGTGCAAAATCCCTAACTATTTTCAAGAAACACCTTGAGGAGTATTATCTATCTCTGCCTTAACACAAATGTTTGCTGACTGTATTTTTATTATTTTATTTTTATTTACTCTGTGTATGTAGTATATGTATGTTTATTGATTATTTTATTTGTGTATGTTTATGTATAATTAAGCTATTGTATTATATGTTATTGTTTACATACAATTATTTTCGACTAGATTTCCGCTACCCTAAGGTTGTCTGGAAGAGATCGCTCTCTAGCGATAAGACCGCCTGTTGACTGCCTCTACTTTTAATCTGTGTACTGTACTGTTATATGTTATTGAGGTGTGCAATAAAGAATATTTGTATTATAGACGTATTGTATTGTAGACGAAAAACGTAGACTATAGGATCAAATATTAAAACTTAAGGTTTTTGATGACTGAATCCGGTCCCCGTGAAGTGTAGGTAGAGGCCTCGTTTGATGACTGAATCCGGTCCCCGTGAAGTGTAGGTAGAGGCCTCGTTTGATGACTGAATCCGGTCCCCGTGAAGTGTAGGTAGAGGCCTCGTTTGATGACTGAATCCGGTCCCCGTGAAGTGTAGGTAGAGGCCTCGTTTGATGACTGAATCCGGTCCCCGTGAAGTGTAGGTAGAGGCCTCGTTTTATGACTGAATCCGGTCCCCGTGAAGTGTAGGTAGAGGCCTCGTTTGATGACTGAATCCGGTCCCCGTGAAGTGTAGGTAGAGGCCTCGTTTGATGACTGAATCCGGTCCCCGTGAAGTGTAGGTAGAGGCCTCGTTTGTGTTGTATAGGTTGTATTAGGTGATATATGTATTGTTAGTCTGTGAATAAACAATTATTGGCGCGATTCTTACTCCTTAGTACCTGATAGCTTTCTGCGAACTTGACCAGATCTTTGGTCTAGTTGTTGGGGGTTTCCACACAGTTTGTCGATGTAAATTAATTATTTTCTGCTGAACTATATATTTACAAGGAACATGTACCTACAGTGATACCTCACTGTGGTCAATCACATAATAAGTGGTAGTGGTATCACCAAATGTTGGAATTATCTTTTGGCTCTAGGGTTGTCTAGTACATGATAACTCAATGCAGAAGTTTGGTTAATAAATACTAGTAGTCTTCACATGTTCATATCTTCCTATCATGTCATTTGATGGTAGTGCTAGGATTGTCCTTAAAAAACTAATTTAATACATGTGCATAGTGGTAATTCTTTAAGATGTCGGAATCTTACTAAGGAGTTCTACCGACAATTCCGACATCTTAAAAAATCGTACCTACTATACTGTACAAAAGAACTTTTTAATATAAAATTTTGTACCTGTATGTGTTTTTTTCTTTATTTAAAATGTATATTGCCGTGTATATAATGCTGATTTAATATATAATATATTATGGCTATTTGTTAGAATGTTGGTTCGTTCATTGCAATATTGCATAGTTGACAACCCTAACATGACAAAAGGTGACTGAAACCGCAATATAACAAACGAACAGATCTTAGATATGACATTAATTGGCTAAACTATCAGTACCAACATAAAAAATTAAAATCGAGATCATTCGAACTCCAGTTCTATTTTCAAAATCATTAACCTCGAAGTTTGATGTCATATTTACGTTATAATAAATTTCGTAAACATGTCTCTATTTTCTATGACATAGGTCTTATAATAGTGTGGTAAGAGTGGATTTTGATATTTCTCGTTGTAATTGATATGATTCTTTTGTGTAAGGACACAATGGTTATATTGTTTTGTGCGGATTTCGATGTAATGATGCAGTTGATTAGGGTTGTGCCCTTGGGTGAGATTGATTATATTTCTCATTCTTTTGAAATGAATGGTAAAATGCAATTGTTTATTTTTTATGGAAGCCGTAGTGTGTGTTTTATGTTTGAACCGTGACATGAATACTAGTCAGTAGCACAAGAATATATATTTACCAAAGGACATACTATGATGTAGGTACAGTCGACCTGAAAGATATGTTTAAGATTTGCCTTGTTACGTAGGAGTAAGGTACAAAAGTGTAAATATGTTCTTACGTCGACTGTACCTACTGATGATCATTTAGTCAGTTTTTTTACACATTGATTAGTGTTAAGTGCGAGTTCATACATTTGTTACTAAACACAAGTAGAAAATGTACGGACTCGCACTAATAAATGTGTAAATGGGCCTATAAGATTTAAAAAAAAATGGCCTATGTCTAGGCTTAAAAATATCGGACACAAGTATTTGTAGAGCCATAACTTACGTGTTTCATATATCCTAATTCATTTTGTTCAAAATGTTATTGCAGGTGACTTCACAAAAATTATAAATAAGTATATTTATCATTACATCTTTGTCACTCTCATTGTTAGAAAATTACAGTTTGTCTCTTTCTCAAGCGGGTGACAGGACCTCATTGGCATTGGCACGTCCGCATCTCTCGCTTGCCGATGCGTGAATAAGTACCCTAGTTTTATTCAAAATTAAATTTCTGTTTTTCGACTAATTGTGAGGATGTGCATGTATGTATGTATGTACATTATATTATCTTTAAACCTATATTAAGTATAATATTTTGAAAGTGTCCGAGGATATAAATATCTAAGTATTACTTTTTGATGGATTTTAGAGTTGCCATTGTATATGAAAAAATATAACGGACTTCCTCGTACCACCTAATTCCACAACTTAATATATTAACCGCAAAAAGTTCCTTCTGATCCTTGTGACAAATTTACGACGGTTTTTGCCTTAGAACTACAAAATTAAATGTGCTGCTGGCAAAAAAATTAATAGTGCACATGCAACTGATATAGGTAGCTTGTGACTGCAAATTTAAGTTTGTAAAAATGGTTTTTAGGTTAGTTTTTATAAGTTTGCTTCATGATTCTTGAAAATTCATGTTTGTGGTGCTTTTTTTGCTGTAACGCGACCCTAAGGTGTTAAATCCAGTTATGTTTAATCCATATCTCTTTCGAGAAGCCGATTTCTAACAGATGTTTCGACCTGTCGTATTTCTCTTATCTTCGCATAATTTTTGTTCAAATAAGTAAATCTTTAAGAAGCTGCCCTTTATCCACTCGCTTCTTTAAACGCCAAATCAAGGTCAGACTTGCGAGTTAATCGTTTATTATTCAATTAATTACTACTCAAGTGAGTTAATAAAATATTTTTTATTTCGGTTGTTTTTTTTGTTATGTCATTATTACCTCATACGAATCGGTGTGAGTGGTAAAATATATTTCATGTCAAAAAACTTGTACCTGCCTGCCATGTCCTCCGTGCATTGTATCAGGAAATGTGCTTGCCGTTAGTGTCACATAAAATACGAAAATTGTTTCCTAAATGCACTAATTGATCATTAGTATTGCTTCATTAGCAATGTCCTCTAACGAAATTAAAGTTCCTTTTGACGGTGTAAAAATGGCCCTGAAGCATACCTACTACCTACGAGTACAATTTTGTGGCCGGTATTATTCACAAAGTATGTACAAACAATTTTATCGTTCCTACTATGTATATATACAATAAGTACAGCAATAATAGGTAAAGTATTGTATTATGTAGACTGAAGGTACTAGTTATTAATTACGTAAGTATCACTATTATCAAGTACATTTTTCACACAATCCCTAAAAATATTTTAATTTTAGTGATAGTACCCATTTAAATAAAAAATATTATTAGTGTAAAATATTCGGCGGTAACGCCTTTTCAACCGACTTCTAGATTTCGAAGGAGGAGTAGGTACTCAATTCGTCGGGATCTTTATATTTGCAATTTTTTTATGTAAATAGTTATAATCATTTATTTGCACATAAAAAGGGTTTTACATAAAAGGTGTTATAAAAGTTACATGTCCTAGCCTTTTTAGCTGTTTTTGACAGCATGCAAATGAGTACTTATAATACATTAAATTTGTACTTCATTTGTACTGTATGTTCACCGATTATTCGGGGACGGCTGGACTGATTTGGCAATTTTTTTTTTGTTTGAAAGAGTATACTGCACAGTTGGTCCCATTGTAATCAGGACAGGATCTGATGATGGAATCCTGGAGAAATCGAGGGAACTCTTCAAATATTATATACACCTAGATATAGTGATTTGAGTAATTTTTACAGGGCATTTGCTTTTGGAAAGGTGGAAGCTAAGTGAAGTCGGTTGTTTTTTGTTTAAAATTATTTTATCCATGATGGTAGTTATGCAATCTTTTTGGGCTTAATCTCTTTGCTTCGATATGGTTGTTTACATGCACTGAATTGAATGAGGAATACCGGTAAAAACTATGTAGAGGGCGATGTTCCAGATTCCATACAATGAGAGAAACAGACACATACAACGAGAGAAAGAGAACGAATATGAATGGTCCTTAACTAGTATGCAGTAAAAAAGCTTTTTTTAGGCAATGACTTTCCCTATGGTGTTAATCTACAGCATTTAAATTTTAGTGTGTTTCAGAAACCGGTGGATTTTAATTTCGGAGCAATTCGAGACCAAACATTGACTCATTTTCGCGAAAATAAATAATAACTACTTCGCGCCATACAGATTTAGCTTGTCTAAGGACCAATGTTGGAGATGTCACTTTGACAGTTTCCTTCCCCATTAAAATAGCAGCGGCTTAAAAGTATATTGTTTCTAATAAATATCCAAATATTGTCTTTAAAATACTCCCACACAAGATGTTTTGTTGAAGCAGTCTTGTATTTTACATAAAAATGCCACTTGCAAACACCACGTAAAAGAGCTATTTATTTGTTTTGTAAGTATTCACAGTTGATGTTACCACACACCTTCTGTTTACAATTTTCAAAATATCACCACTATTTCCCCTTAAAACTGATGTAAGTCAATTTGCGTCTTGTTAACTTTTAACTATATCAGCTAGGAGTTAAGAATGAAAATGCTTTGAATGTAAGTATTACTTAGTTTATTTGATATTTAATTGTAAATGAGTGAAACCGTAGTCAGGTATGGCATTGTGTGTTAATGACTGCATATTAATTAGGTATTTATGTATGCTGTTACTTACCTGTTTTACGGAGACATGGAAACTTGGTATTTTTGACGAGTGCCAAGAATGTCCTTTCATTACTGCTTACATGCATTTTGTCCCTGACAATTTAGTTACTAATTCAATATTTATATTACGTAGGTTTTATTTAATAGGCGTGGAGGACATAACTTCACATCAGCTGAATTTTTCACCTCATGGATCATCGGACAATTGAGATGAAAACATTTCAGGTCACGTTTCCGTATTTTTTAGTTCATTAATATCTGTGTGTCTACGAAAGTCTATTTTGTTCTAAACACGTGTAAAGTAGATTCTCAACATTTAAATTTAATTTCTTCAAACTCAATTTCCCGTATATTTAACTCTTTCTCTTAAACTTGTTTTTATCTATTCAAACTAAGTTAAATGACAATTTAATTGCTACAACATTTCAGTACAAATCAGAATAAAATAAAATAAACTATTATGCGAAGTGGTCTTAAATTGTAATACGGACAGATTTTTAAATACCTATACCTACTCGTATATACTAACTAAAAAATATAACTACAGCAAAGTACCTGAACCTGATAGAGCACGAAACGTAAACAACTGTCGCTCAAACCGATTAACTATAGCTTGTTAATATAGCTCAAAACCAGCGTTACATATCTACTTTCCAATATCCTCTTTTACATATTGAGCCAGAAATAATATAATCATCACATCATCTATTCTAATTTTAAAACACAATCAATACAATAATAATTTTAAACAAAAAAGAACCGACTTCACTTAAACTCCACATTTCTGAAAGCAAATGCCCGAGCTAGCGTAAAAAAATACTTAAATCGCTATAACGGCCTCCTAGCCTAGTCGGTAGTGACCCTGCCTATGAAGCAGGAGGTCCCGGGTTCGAATCCTGGTCAGGGCATTTATTTGTGTGTTCATCACGGATATTTTGTTCCTGAGTTATGGATGTATTCTGTGTATTTAAGTATTTATATATATATATACATATATATATATATCTATTATATATATATCGTCGCCTAGTACACACAACACAAGCCTTATTGAGCTTACTGTGGGACTAGGTTGATTTGTGTAAGATTGTCCTATAATATTTATATTTATTTATTTATTTATAATATTTGAAGAGCTTTCTCGATTTCTCCAGGATCCCATCATCAGATCCTGACCTGGTGACAATAGGACCAACTATTTATGAAGTATACCCATTCAAACAAAAAAAGAATTTTCTAAATTGGTCCCACCGTCTTCAAATAATCGGTGAATATACATAAAAAGAGCATACACAAAGATCCCGACGAATTGAGAATGTCCTCCCTCGAAATCTTGAAGTCGGTTGAAAACACAATCTATGTCAAACAAAACTCCAACACAACAAATATAATCAATCAATATTGAAATTGTATTGAAGTTACATTGGAATAATTTTCCATCAAATTCTGATATTTCTGATTCAGACGTTTATTCGCTAGCTGTATTGCGTAGTTAATGCATTGGAGTTGTATTAAAGTTGGATCGTGTTTCAAAGCTTAGAATACGCCCCTATATACGATATACTTATCTACTTAATGTTGTTAAAATAAGGCGATAATCATATGACTTAAGTTACCTGTAACATTTGGTAACGGTTATTTACAGGTTTCCAATACGAGGTTGGTGAAGGGCTTAAGATCTACAATGGATGATGAACCGGCACGCGACGGGTTAACTCCGGGTTCTGTAAGGGATGCTGCGCGTGCTCAACGAGTTTTTAAAGAAAATGCATGATTACATGGACCGAAGATAATCTGTAGAGGTTGAATAGAAGCTACAGAGAAGGCTTGTACTACGAGATCATGTGAAGGGTTGAAGATCTACAATAGGTCTCAATCTCTTTGAATCGGCACACGACGGGTTAGCTCGTAGTTCAAAAAGGGATGCTGCGCGTGCTGAACTGGTTTAAAAAACTGTTTAGCTTACTGACTGATTTCTATAAATAAATATGGCATTGCTATGGCATTACTTTTAGTTTGTTAAAGTAGGTACAACAGTTTACAGACATTTAGAAAGTTTAGTTTTTCACTGTCCTGTCAGCTAATAGAACCCGCCTAAAATTATTGATGTATTGAAGTTAAAATTAAATTTTTAAAAATCCTCCGAAGAGCTTGATAGCTTCTAGAGATTTATTTTACTGTACAATAAATATGTCACGTTTTGAAGTCAAAGGTACATCATTGTCGTTTGTAATTCGAGTCTATTTCTAAATAGATTTTTATGGCAGTAATGCCTTATTGACTACCGACAATGATGTACCTTTGACTTAAACGTTTTCAAGTCAAAGGTACATCATATGTAATATAACTATGTCTTGTACGGCAGAGTAATAAACGTGTCAATTCAATAAAGTAAAAAAATAATAAAAACCCGTTACGCACGCGCAGCATCCCTTTCTTAACCCGTCGCGTGCCGGATCAATGAGATCGAGATCCATAGATCCATTGTAGATCTGAACCCTTTACGAAAGAGCTCAGGAGTCTGTACAGTTGTATTACGTATACGTGTTTTTTATCTTTTTGTCGTACGTGTACATTATGTACTGTAGCTGTGTTAAAGTACGCAGATACTTACAATAAAACGTTTCGTAAATACCTATCAGCGTCATGTTTTATCTGCTGTGTTTTTTGTCATTTTATCACTTTCCAAAAAAAATTGTTTTACTAACTTTTTTTATATACATTCTTCCAACAGAAGTATTAGATACATAGGCATGAATTAATATAAATTTAATTTTGTATTACGATTTTTTTATTGTAGTAACTGTATTTATGAGAAATAAAGTGGCTTGCAACTTATCTTAACAAGTGACAAGAATCAAAATCGAATCAAAGCAGACCTTTTTTTACATATTTTTTCACACACTCCCAAAAACCAGTACCTATCAAAATCAAGTTCCAACACGTGGAACCGTGAGACCACATACGCCGAAAAGCAAACCAGATTCCTTTCTTCATCAATATTCACAATATTAGCCGAAGCCCCTTTTTTCTGTGTCTTGCTAAGGGTAACGTTTTTCTTTAGTCCTCTGTGACCTGTGACCCGTGGACAACTCGTTTGAAAAAACTTGAAAAAAGCGTGTCAGCCAGTTCTATGTGAATAGAGAATAGACGTCCGATGGGGCAGTTGCGTTCCGTTTTCGAAAAAGTTCGTTATTTTTTTTGTACCGCTTCAAGGAGGTTGTAGAATTCAGCTTCTATTTTTAGGTAAATATTCGCTATGTAGCCAGGGACTGTCTTACTTCAAGCATTGACAGAGAGAACCGTACTGGCTTTGTCTTACACTTGTACCCTTAACACTAACTTAACACTAACACTTTATTACTGCGGTTTTTGGTTAGCCAGACTTTATATATACTTTATTGGAAAACATTTTGAATCCCTTTTTTATAAGCCTAGAGTTGAGGTTAAGAGAGTTAAGGCATTAAAATACCAAAAAGTTAGTTGGATAAATATTTAGACAACTCAAACTTGTTTTTGATTAAATAACTAGATTTAAACTACAGCTGTACTTATAAAAAACTATGATAAAAGTTTATAATCGCTTATCCTTGTGCTTAACAATATTCGAAATTGTTCACAAAACAAAACACACGTTTTCCAAGAATTACATAACTCTTAATTATCGCACAAAATTTAATAGGCACCTACTAAATTAAATTAATGACCCTATTTCATTCATAAAAATGTAACCAGTAGTTTATCTTGCTCTTATAAGGAAAATAACTTCAATTTAGTTAATGAATGAACCCATTTAAGTTCCCTTTTAGGTATAAGAAGTCGAACTTATCAGTTACGTAATATCATTCATTATTTCTTAACAAGTCCTCTTTAACGATATCTTGGACTAGATGACTACATCATTAATAATTCACACTTATAATAATTTATCAATCGAATAATTATTTACTCGTGCCATATTGGTAGGTAACAGAACACGCAATCGTTGAAAAAATAGAAAAGTTGTTTTTGCTGCGTCTTTTGTGTCCCTTAAAGATTTTACACAATAGGGACGCGCTGCCGATAAGTAACCCAATTTTAGCACCATAAATAAAAATGTAAAAAAAGTTAAAAGCTAACGGTCTTCTTTTTTCGAAAAAAAAAACGACGTATGAATTAATTTGTGTTACGCCCTAATGCTTACACACAAAGTGGGTATTGAGAGCAAAAATTAGCCTACATTCAAAGTTTTTTTATGTTTTCTCCGTTTTTTTATGTTTTGTAACAATATTGATCCGGGAAGGAGATTTGGCGTCGTCTCGAGGATTTGTAAATAATCTCATTGAAAATTAATACCATTCTGTTCGGCCGGCTGATTGGCTCCTTTGTGAGAAGTTTTTTGGCGGAATAAGAGCGGTTTGATTCTGGAAACAAACGGTTTTGATATTCTAATGTTTATTATTCGTGATACGGTTTTGATTAATATCATACAATTTGGCTATTGTTTCAAACTCAATATACAGTAATTGGAAGATGGAATGTCAAACATGTGTCAATGAAACGGACAAATTTTTCAAAAATTGCTTAAAATTGAACCCGGGCAATACACCCCTCTATTTAGCTCGCATTCGACCGTCAAGTTTGTGAATCAGCTATACACGTGTTGGCGTGCCTCGATCGCACGTAGCCGCTTGTTACATATTAACTTTGTTTTTACAAGAACGGATTCGACAGAACACCATTTGACTGCCACTCAATAGTTGCCTTCATGTTGCCTTGGTTACCTCGTTCACGTTAACCAATTGCCTCGCCATTGGCTCCACTGAAATATAAAAATATTATACAAGTCAGTGATTGGCTCAAAAGAAGCACCTCCGTGACAACACCCATCAAAAGTCTGCGCTCTACCACGCGTCACGTCAAATTATTGTTTATATTTATATTTTCTTGTGTGACTTTTGTGTTTCTGTGACAATTTAGTTTATTAATGTTTGTAAATAGTGATACTCGGAATATTTTTATACTTTTACCTTTGTAAGTATTCACCATGTCAACCTTGCACGACCTTTCTTCTGTCTCTTGCCCCCACTGCCCAAACTCAAGTCGCACTTTCTCATCTCATGGCCTAAAAATACATATAGGACGCATGCACAAAAGTGTCCCGCACACGATCGCTCCTAGTCACTCAGATCTGCCATCGCAGCCGCGAGCAGTAGCTAATAACCATAGTGGCTTAGGCCTCGATGACCTGGCTAACCTTAAGCAGTCGGTTCGTGTGCTGCGTCACATACCCAAAGGAGCACGTCACTTGGCTGCAGGTAAATTAAGCGATCTCATCATCTCTTGTATTAATAACAATGACGTAACTAACTGGTTTGCTCTCCTTTCGTTCGCCTACTCCGCTCTAAAATCACCCGAGAAGACAGGTACAGGTAATCTTACTACCAAAGTTAAACAAAACATTTTATGTGATAGAGTAGTAGATTCACTATTCGTAGAGGCAGAGCCATTAACTTCGAGGGCCCCCTCAGTCCTTAGAACTATAGAAGGGAAAGTTTTCGAAGGTGATCTAAGAGGAGCGGTACGAGTACTTATGTCTGATGACAGAGTAGCATCGCCTAGTCCAGAGGTCCTTGCCACCTTACAATCAAAACACCCTGCCCCTTCTCGACCTCTTGTGCTACCAGAGGAGCCAAATAGCTCCACATCAGCTTGTTATGTTACCCCAGCGGAAGTAGCACAAGCCCTCAACTCTTTTAACAATAGTTCTGCTGCTGGGTTGGACGGGATCCGTCCAGCACACTTAAAAGAACTTATTTCCGGTTCCGCTGGAGAAAATGGTCCTCGTCTGTTGGATTGCCTGACCAAGCTATGCAATTTTCTCCTGAGCGGCCAACTCAACTCCGAGGTTTGTCCATTCCTTTATGGAGCGTCTCTATGCGCCCTGTCGAAAAAGGACGGAGGTCTAAGACCAATTGCCATCGGCAGCACTTTTCGCCGCTTGACCGCTAAACTAGGATGCAGTGTCGTGAGGGAGGAAATGGCCTCCTATCTGCAACCTCGCCAACTGGGATTTGGCATTAAGCTCGGATGCGAAGCTGCTATTCATGCAACTCGATCATTCTCATTGAATCCGTCAAACGGCGACTGTGTCATAATAAAACTTGATTTAAAAAATGCTTTCAACTCAGTAGAACGTGACGTATTGCTTACTGAAGTGAAAAAACGTGTCCCCTCTCTTTACCCTTTTTTATTTCAGGTCTACTCTACCCCCTCCAATTTATTTTACAATGAATCGCAAATACTCTCCCAAGTTGGGGCACAGCAAGGTGATCCACTTGGGCCCCTAGTCTTCAGTCTCGCCATACAAACTGCTATATCATGCCTCAAGTCCCCTCTCAACATTTGGTACCTGGATGACGGTACGCTGGGGGGAAAGCCTGATATAGTTCAAGAAGACCTGGTCGTCCTCCTCCCCCGCCTCCGGGAATTGGGACTAGAGGTAAACACAAACAAATGCGAACTATTCTCCTGCTGTCCAAATTCTCGTGTTTCGTTTCCAGTTTTTAACCAATTACTCCCCGGTCTCAAAGAATTAACTGAACAAAATTTTAATCTTTTAGGCTCACCCATTTTCCCCTCTGCCATCCCACTAGCATTTGAGGTAAGGAGACAGCTCCTCCTTAACGCAAAGGAAAAACTAGAAAACATCTCCGCTCACGTAGCAATTCTCCTAATGCGTGTCTGCTTTGCGGTACCCAAAATCACCTATTTTTTACGCACCGTACCTACCTGGCTTTTCCCCGCACTCGTTGACTCCTTCGACTACTCACTAAAGGAATCAGTAGAGTGCCTGCTCAATGTCGCACTCAACCCAGAGCAGTGGGAGCTAACATCTCTCCCCATCAGGTCTGGTGGTCTGGGAATTCGTCGAGCACGGGACGTCAGCCTTCCGGCCTTCCTGGCTTCGGCGAGTGGGGTTGTGGACCTTGTCACTGATATTTTCTCACTAGAAGGTGCCAAGGCTTCCATACCCTACTCATCCGAGGCCTTGTCGGTCTGGACGGCACTGAACCCCGGTGCCACAGTTCCCAAGAAACCGGAATGCCAACGGCTATGGGATGACGTAGGGGTCAAGCGTATCTTCGACGGACTTTTAGAGAACGCTGAGGGCGTGGACAAGGCCAGACTTAAAGCAGTGTCAAGGCCGGAGTCAGGAGCTTGGCTGCACGCACTGCCCTCACCCCACTTGGGAACATTCCTGGACAACGATTCGATTCGTGTGGCAGTTGCTCTCCGCCTGGGCTGCGATGTTTGCGAACCTCACATATGCATCTGCGGCTCACGTGTGGAGAGCAACGGTCATCACGCGTTGAGCTGTCAACGTTGTGCAGGAAGGTTCCCACGCCACCACGCCCTCAATGAAATCGTTAGGAGGGCACTCGTCTCCGCAAATGTCCCCTGCATCCTTGAACCGCCAGGCCTGAGCCGCTCAGATGGCAAAAGACCCGACGGCCTGACCTTGGTGCCGTGGAAGTACGGAAAGTGCCTGGTATGGGACGCAACCTGCGTCAGCACTTTCGCCGCCACTCACCTTGGTCGAACCGTCAGGTCTGGAGGTGCAGCTGCTGAGTTAGCGGCACTCCGCAAGCGGGACAAATATTTAGCTTTATCAAACTATTTATTTGCACCGCTTGCGGTGGAAACTTCGGGATGCTGGTGCAAGGAGGCCCTAATATTTTTAAGGGAAGTGGGGCGCCGGCTACAGGAGAGAGGTCTCGACCCCCGCTCCGGGTCCTTCTTGTTACAAAGGCTGTCTATCGCGGTCCAACGCGGCAACGCAGCCAGCGTGATGGGCACCTTTGGACCAGGAATGACTCGGGGTGGGCTTTTCGACTAAATTTCTTGTTTATCTTCCCCCCCCTTTTTTATATGAAAATTGTATACCTTCGTAATCAGAATATACTCTTAATTTTTGGGCACAGCGCAAACTAAAATATAAATAGGAAAAATATAATTTACTAATGTATATAATTTTGGTTTATACTTTAATATAAAATAAAATTCGCTAACATTCACTTGTAATATTTCCTGGTGATAACTTGATAAGCAATCAACTTAGTTAATACATTTTTTCAACTTTACAACTTTTAGAAAAGGGCTATTTTTCGACAAGCTTAACTAAATGTCAAATTAAAAAATAAACTAATAGTTTGTGTACAACTCTGTTTACATGATTGTTAAGTCAAATAATCAAGCCAACACTTCAGTGTATAAGTTCACGAAAATCTTTAATTTTTAATTATTTATGTATGGTAATGTGTATTTTCTCCTGATCTACCGGGTTTATTTGAGAATGTAGGAACATTTATGTGTTTAATAGGTACGATCGATTAATTTGGAATTAACGCTTCGTAATTAGTATGATGCCAAAGTCGTCTGCTAAGTTTTTATATCGTAAAAGATAATTGGTGTCCTAAAAGTTCATTCACCGACCTATTTTTTAGACAATTAAATATTAGAATATGATATCTCTCAACAAATAAAATATCACGAATAACCCCATTAACCAACCAATAAACGTTTTAGATCTCGTCAAAAATGTTAGCTGACGAGATAAAAAATCTCCCTCAGTACTTATTAAATTAAGCTTACCGTTCAACACCCTTTTTCTAAACTTTTTTATAAAAGGGGTTGCCATAACCGTAACCCACTAATACTCAGCATCCACCTTGAGCAGTTTAGGGTTAATAACGTCTCAACCCTAAAGATAACACGTGCGGCAAGACGAGGGTTAAAAGAGATAAAAAAGATAAGTGTTAACTGAGCGTTTAGGGTTAGTTAAGTTTTTGTTCATTTTCAACAGAAAGTTTTTATTTGTAAGAAAAATCTACTTTCATTTATGTTACGACGATTGGAAAAACCATAAACCATAATGTATACAACTTGGGGACAACATTCATATAGTAAGTGGTTTTTTATGACGAGGTTAAGAACATATTTAGCTATAGGTATCTAATATTTTCTGATTTAGATGAAACTTTATCTACTCGTATTATCTACTAGCTGTGCCCGCGGCTCCGCCCGCGTGAAATTCGGTCTGTGTCAGTAAGCGGCTAATTCACCCCTAATTTCTCTCCCGCTACCCTGGAGGCGGAACTTGAAGTAAAGTTGACAGATGACGCTAGAGGACAGTAGTCCTAATAAAATATTTTACAATTACCACTAAATGAAAGTACACTCAAAACTGAATACTTTTTTTATGATATTATTTTTTTTGGCATGATTTAAACGACATAGAGTAGTAGGTGTATATCGGACGATACAGGACCACTTTTGTATTTATACGTTCATGTCCACGGCAAATATCATCCAAATCGATCCTCCCGTCAAATCAAAAGTCAAAAGGTAAGAACAGGCAACCCGGGACTCAAACTATCTCTATACAAAATTTCATCAATATCCGTTCAGCCGTTTTCACGTGATGCGCGGTCAAATAAACAGACAAACAGATAAACAGACAAACAGACAAACAGACAAAAATTCTAAAAATTGTTGTAACGTGTTCTGTTATCGATTCTAAGTATCCCCAGCCAACTTTTTTTCGATTATCTTCCATGTACAGACTTTCGACCCTCTTCAGCTTTATTATATGTATATGTATAGATAGTTTTTATTGAGAGTTCTTATCAGGCCTCACCAAATTTCAGCGTTCTAGTGCGAACAGTAACTGAGCTAGACCGCGGACAGACGGACGGACATGGCGAAACTATAAGGGTTCCTAGTAGGGGTAGACTACGGAACCCTAAAAAGAGATAAATAGTAGTTATGTAACTGTTACGTAATAAGGCCTAATTATGTACAGAAGCATACAATGCTTTACCTACACACATATTAAAAATCCAGGGGGGGCGGGCGTGCCGGCGGTCGGGGGTAATGAATTTTCATACGTTTTTACCACACTGTCACAGATAAATCAAAATATTTATTTATCATGAAATTTTGGAATTTATTTGAAATTTTTAAAATTTTTGAAATTTTTGATATTTTTGAAATTTTTGAAATTTTTGAAGTTTTTGAAGTTTTTGAAATTTTTGAAATTATTTGAAATTTTAAAAAAATTTGGAAATTTTTGAATTTTTTGAAATTTTTGATATTTTTGAATTTTTTGAAATTTTTGAAGTTTTTGAAGTTTTTGAAGTTTTTGAAATTTTTGAAATTTTTGAAATTTATGAAATTTTTTGAAAATTTTGCCATTGTTTACTTTTAGGTTCCCGACTTTTTACAGTTTTTTCACTTTTATCACTTTGTCACTTCTCACTTTAACTTTTCACTACACTTCAAATTCACTTCACTTTATTCTATTTTATATATTTTTTATTTCATTCCATTTTACATGTTTCTCAATCGTATGGGTGTCGCGTTTTCGTGACGTGACGCTTTTTCGTGACTTTTTTTCGCCTAGCCTCCCATCCGCGAACCGTCCGATAAGGAACTTCGTTCCAAAACTACCACCGGTTCTAACCCTACATACACCTCTGGCCCAAGAAGTATTATGACATTTATGACCGAAAAACTCGACGGGACTTATTTTTTTCAAAACAGTAAGTAATACATTATTAGATCTTAAAGATACAAAATAATGCGTAGTTCTTCAAGAAGACATATCAAAACAGCTTGAGAGACAGATAATGAACCCATTGTTTAATTATAAAGAAAAATAAATCCTAATCTGACTGCTTCACAAAACGTTTGATATGTTTTCCTACCTAAACGGTGTCCTATAAATGTTAGATGATTTTGTAGTAGTTTTTTGGTTTGGGCCATGCATCTTTGTCTGTCAATATAGTTCTCGAACCTGGAATAACCCTTTGACATTCATGACATTTTCAAATATTTCTTAAGAGCACCCGCTCTTAAGAAATATTTGAATAAGAGGTAAATTTAAAGCATCGACGGGTAACATGTTATAAATATGAACACCTTGACCAAAAAATTACAAATTATTTCAATACCAAATTTCATCTAAATACGTACAGCGGTTATTGGTTGTTTCTTCCCCATGTAAACTTTTTGCATCCGCTTAAGGGATAATTTCCGAGATAAAACTATTTCATTTCCTTTTCTAGAGCTCAAATTATCTCCATACCAAATTTTATCTAAATCGATTCTGCGGTTAATAATTCCCTATACAAATTTCCAACTCCCTTTTCACCCCTTTAGGGTTGATTTTGGGTTAAAAACTATCCTTTGTCCTTTCTCGAGACCCATACTATCTCTATACACATTTCCATCTAAATCAGTTCAGCGGTAAAAAATTCCTTATACCAACTTCCAACCCCCTTTTCACCCCCACAAGGGTTTGAAAACTATCCTATGACGTTTCTCGAGACTCAAATTATCTTCATACTCATTTCTATCTAAATCGTTTCAGCGGTTAAAAATTCTCCATACAAACTTTCAACCCCATTTTCACCCCCACCAGGGTTGATTTTCGGGATTAAAACTATATATTATCCTTACCCGGGACTCAAACTATCTCTATACAAAATTTCATCAAAATCCGTTCAGCCGTTTTCACGTGATGCGCGGTCAAATAAACAGACAAACAGATAAACAGATAAACAGACAAACAGACAAACAGACAAACAGACAAAAATTCTAAAAATTGTTGTAACGTGTTCTGTTATCGATTCTAAGTATCCCCAGCCAACTTTTTTTCGATTATCTTCCATGTACAGACTTTCGACCCTCTTCAGCTTTATTATATGTATAGTTAATTACTCGATTTTTGAATGAGCATAATGGAGACGAAAAATTCTGTTTCGGACCGTTTTATGAAGTTATACCGGACCATTATATATTACTTTGGTGCATAGATCTGAATAACTTTAAAACACTTTAAGACACGATCCTACTTCAATACAAGTCCAATGCATTAACTACAATACAGCTAGCGCCTATACGTCAAAATCAGAATTTGCTTAAAAAATATTCCGATGCACCTCCAATACAATGCAGTTAATGTTTGAGATAAATTGTGTTTTAATGTATTGTTTATGTATTTTAAAATTAGAACACGTTACCCCATGCCGGTGGGTTTAGGACTTATCACCAGGCTTTGCTCTATAAATTTGCTCGAAAAATATCTCAACCAAGCGATTTCACAAAATGTTATCATAAGTAAATCTAATAGAATGGGCAAAAGAAAGGGCTTTTGGATGACCGCTGATTAATCAGGGTCCCCTGGGAAATATGGACCCCGAAGACTTATCGATCTCCGGTCAAATGCAAACTTCCCGATATTTAGGGGATCAAGATATAGGAACAAAAAATGTGGTAGATTGTTGGATTATGCGCTAAAGGACTAGGTTATAAAAAAACCGGCCAAGTGCGTGTCGGACCACGCATAATGGAGGGTTCCGTACCGGCTATCGAAAAAATTAATATCGCAAGGTCTTATCTGCCTATATACGTAGTTTTTTGGAGATATCTCAAAAACTTCTAAACCTATAATGTTCAAAATAATTTTCGTGGAAAGAATATTTAAAGAGTATCTTCATGAATTTTTTCATAATTTTTTGACTTACGGTTCAAAAGTTACATTGGGGGGGACACAACTTTTTTGATTTTAGGAGAGATTATTTCTGAAAATATCTACTTAATCAAAACATGTTCAAAGAAACATCAATTTTATTTTTCAAGATCTATCGATTGATATGCATCATGTTGATATTTGTTAAAAAAAATATTTTACAATTAGTTATATGTATGGAGTGCCCCCCTAAAAAATTTTTTTCACCAATTTTAGTACAGAACTAAGTAGCGGCACACAAAATACACCTTACATGAAAATTTGATAAAGGTACGTCTCATAGTTTCCGAGTAAAATGGCTGTGACATACGGACGGACGGACGGACAGACGGACACTACGAAACTATAAGGGTTCCGTTTTTCCATTTTGGCTACGGAACCCTAAAAAAGTAGATACTGTCACATTTACGGGAAAATGTAATGTTAGCGGGCTTAAAGTAACAGACGTTGCTACTACCTATTATGCCCATGCTTAAGGTAGGGCTCCATATCATCAGAAACTAAGGATATCGTCAACTGCTACATCTTTGGCTACGATGCTCAACTTTGCCTGGATTGAAAAACATGGTTTTCTTCACCAAACAGCTATTTATATCTTATTCCTGAGATGGGAGAAAGGCGATCATCTCAGTAGTTGACGGTACCCATACTTTAATTTCTCGGCTGGAGGATGTCGGAGCGTTCGCGGAAGGAAAATCCTCTGAATTTATAATATATTGCTACCAGGTAGAAAAGCTCCTTTTCAGGTATGTTCCATATCCATCCATATCGTTTACTTAATGCGATAGAAATCAATACTGGAAAGTATAAATATCCCGTAAGAGACAAACACCTACTTCTTAAGAGAGATACATAGATATTCTACCCCGTGTTCCGGACATTTAGGAGTCGCATGCGAATCCCAAGGCAACACGTAAAGACTCTTGCGGTAATTTATTGGAAGACCAGCGCTAGCTGACATTATAGCTAGCATTTCGCTGAGCTGGATCCATTTCGTGGTGCCACACCAATACGTACAATACGTCTTTATTTTGTTTGTCTGTAAATTTTTATGTAATATTGTGTACGTCATGAATAAATATCTTGAATCTTGAATAAGTATAAAAGGGTAGCAGGGTGTCAGGACATTAGCAGCACCAGTACCAGTAGGAAATAATTAATTTGGAATCTCTTGAAATTGAGTAAATAAGTAGGTACTTCCCATTGCCCGGATTCGCACCGTCCAGTAATATTGCCTTTCCCGCAGATGAAAAAGGTCTCCGGGAATTGGAAGGCTCCTAGCACCCTTGAAGGCTTCCCAACATCAGCTCCCCATATTTAATGATAAGTTAACATAGCCGAAAAGTCTTTTTACAAAAGTTAATGCTATTTTTGGTAGCTATATCTAGTTTAATACAAAATACCAGCCGAAAATCGACTGCGAGATGTGCAAAAAATCTCATTCGCATTAACAGGCGGGTATGTGTAGGTAATACGTACGTATAATAATTGATTATTTTGGTATTACTCATTAGGCAAGGGTTTTATAAGTAACATAGTTACAGATTAAATAATTTGGTACTCTTAAGAGTTTTGTCTTAATGCGTTCTTGTTAAAAACTTTTCGGTACAGGCTTTATTTAGTAATAAGGGTGTTAACAGACAAAGACTAAAAATGTAATACCTTTTATATCGGCTGAGCCAATCGCTCGCAAATCTCGTTCAAAGTGCACTTTAATCCGATATCAACGGATTGCCTTTATTAGGAGCAGCGGCGGTTTGGGGTGGCACGATGTCCATTACTGTTTAAACACTGTTAGAATACTGGTTGGACCGATTTGGAAAATTCTTTTTTGTTTGAAAGAGTATACTTCACAGTTGGTCCCATTGTAACCAGGTCAGGATCTGATGATGGGATCCAGGAGAAATCGAGGGAACTCTTCAACTATTACAGGCACACCTATAGTGATTTGAGTCTTTTTTACAGCAGCTCGATCATTGCTATTGGAAAGGTGGATTCTAAGTGAAGTCGGTTCTTTTTTGTTTAAAATTATGTTACCTTTAATTTTTCTCGAAAAACTATAAAATTTTCAGCAAAGCAATTTTGTGACGCCTTTTCAAGATCTTTGCAGTTGTAAATTACAACATGTGGATATTTTGGAAATCTGAAAGGCTGGAAATGTTGCTGTGTCCTTGCAGGGCTACAGTGCCTTATAAAAGGTAACCACCTAAAATGCATTTTTAATAATACCGTGAACACTCAATTCTACTACTACTACTACTTTTTTAAAAATTTGATCACATAACGGAATATACAATCGCAAAAACGATATCATCTTTAGTATGGGTAATAAAATCATAGTCATAGTCGTAGAACTATGATAATGTTATATATTATATCTACCGAATCCTACGCCAGATCAGACGACGCAACGGAGCCACGCAGTGTGCTATAATAGTTAAAGAGTTCCCTCAAGGGTCCCATCATCAGATCCTGACCTGGTTACAATGGGACCAACTGTGAAGTATACTCTTTCAAACAAAAAAAAGAGTTTTCCAAATCGGTCCAGCCGTCTTCGAATAATCGGTGAACATACATAAAAAAATAAAAATAGCAAAAATAAGGATCCCGAGGAATCGATAACCTCCTCCTTCGGATTCTTGAAGTCGGTTGAAAACAAAATGAATATAATCTTAATCTCTGAACAATATATGAGTGTTTTTCAACAATGTATGACAGCTATCGCCATCCATCCGTTTCCCAGCAGCACTCCAAAAACCTCTCGCTCACTAGTCAATTAAGTGATCAGCCAGGGGCACCGCACTATTGGTCGCCTCCGCACAAAACGATCAACACCACTGCGAGCTGCGTGATGATACTGATGATTATTAATCTTTTTTCAGATGCTAAAATGACACCTCGATCTTTGCTAATATGACTCAATCTGCCCAATCCAAGAGTCATTTTAAGAAAACTAGTAGTCCGCCTTAAACTGAGAACTCACGATTTACTTGCAAACGAGATTACCAAAGTAACAAGACCTTTCTGAAGATTTTTTTTCGCCTTCTAGCTCCACAACCCCTTGATCGATCCTGCTCATATACGAACTTTCAAATTATAGTAATATATCTCTCTACATATACATACATACATACATATATATATATTATGTATCTCTGCTACAACTCCAACAAATTTCTTAAAGATCAGAAAAACGTTACTAAAGTTATCGCGGAACAAACCCTCAAAATCAAAAAGCCATCGAAATGCCGAGACGTCCATAGCCGAAGTTGTTTGTAAGAACTTCGCTTACGCTCCGCTCGTTCGACGAGATGGATTGAGAAGAAATTGTCATTTTAGATCAAGAAAAAAAGAGAGTAGGAGTAAGGCGTTTTGTGATATACTTTTAAATGTAAAAAACCGTGTCCAAATTTTTTGTTAGTTTTATGATATATTTTCACAGCCGTTATAAATTGATCGCCACAAAACTTCTTTTATACATATAGGGACGCTTTTTTAAATTACTTGTTAGACGAAAATAGATCTTTTTCCTATTACCGAATAAATAATTTCGTTTACTACATATCTAAACTTGCTACAATGTACGGCAACCATCGCAATCCATCCGTTTTCCAAAAACCTCTCGCTCACTAGTCAATTAAGTGATCAGCCAGGGGCGCCGCACAATTGGCCGCCTCCGCACAAAGCGTTCAACACCACTGCGCTTATTGGTATTAAGGTATTTTGAAAAGTTACTGAGGAGGAGTCCTTTTCTTATTGTGTTATTTATTAATATGTGCTTATGGTTAGAGGGGATGGAAGTAATTAACGACATTGTTGTATACAAGGTGGCCAATAAAGAACTATATTCCCGCTGGCTGTTAGGTTTTTGGGACCCAACCAATCCAGGATTTGGAACCTGTCAGATTGATTTGATTTTTGGATTTTTGGAAGGGGTTATTACCCACCGCCGCTCAATGGCCTTACAAAAGTCCAAAAATAAAATCGATCTGAGAGGTTCCAAATCCATCTAGAGGGGATTGGTTGGGTCCCAAAACCTAGGTCCCAAAAACAGGAAGGAGTTTTTTTTTGGCCTCCTTGTATAATCATTTAATTTTATCACACGTCAATTCACATATTTTTAAATTGTCTGTAATGACTAATAACGTAATAACTTCGACTTTACTGAACAAAAAACCAATATCTTACTGCAAATTGACGTCTAAATTATAGTCGTCTGCAACTACAGAGGTGTCACATGCGCGTTACCGAACATTTAATATTTGGAACAAAAGGGCACAAAGATGAAAATTTGGAACAAAGGTGGTGCAGTGTGTTGACGATGGGGACATCGTCAACACACTGCACCATCTTTGAGCTATCTGGCGACCTTACTCACTGGCAGAAACACAACAGTATGTTATCAGTGTATGATATCATAATCTACAACATAGTAGGTAAGCGTATCTAGTTCTAATAAGTAAAATGTCGAAGCATCAGGAACGGTCGCCGACAAAAGCGACCGGGTGGAAAATCGCATCAGCCACCGAACCACGGTCAAACTAGGGTTGGCACGACAACGATTTTGTTTTAGTTCTTCTGAAAAAATTGAACAGCGAATTTAAAATCTCATATATTTGTGTAAAAAGTATGGTAGCCTAGCGGTAAAGCGTCTGCCCTCCAAATTGGAGGTCAAAGATTAAGTGTGAGACATATTAGAGAACTTCCTCGGAACTTATATAGATACGATTTAATGCAATAAAAAGCTACCGGCAAATGCCAAATGTTTGATTGAACAAAAGTACGAAAGACACAGTATTACAGTCAGCTGAAATCTAGACACGCGGCAGCGTGTCAAGCCAAGTTCAAGCAAAGGAACTGGCTAGCCAGCGCCGAGTGTATATTACACGAACCACTTGGTGCCACTTTTGACCCTTCTATAACTCAAAACCTCTTAACGTAAACACATAAAACTACGTGTGTTTAATTATATCCATAAGGACATCTAGAAGCCCAAATTTCATGAAGCTAGCTCAAACGGTTATAAAGATATGAAGGTCAAAAAGTCGTAAATTTTAGCACTGACTGACTGACTGACATATAGTACCTAAATCTAACCTACTTCCAGATGAGAAGGATGAAATTTGGAATCCAGCTCGTTAATTGTGCGTAAGCGTAGGAAAAAATCTAAAAATAAAAAAAGTAACAAAAAATAGGGGGGGGGGGGGGGGTCCCCATACAATTTTTTTATTTTATTGTATCGTTTGAACCGTTACAAGCAGATATTTGAAACTATCCCAATATATGTATTATTATGTTTGCTATATAACAGAAATATAAAAATAAAGTTAAGTCAAAAAATAAGTGGTGTGCCCATACAAAAAACTTGTGATACGCGCTAACCGACCGGCCAACGGTGTGTCATCGGCGGCGCGCGATACTACATAATTATACACAGAACAGAAGTAAAGAGAATGTAGAAAATAGCATAAAAAAGAAAACCATGCAGCGGAAACGCAAGAAAAAACATTAAATCTCAATACCTGCCTAGTTTTCTTTACAAAAACTAAATGATATCCCACCAAATACATAAATGTACAAAAGGAGAGCCAAGTTCAATACAAAAATTATGCATGGCTGTGCAAAATGACTGCCAAGTTCTATGCAAAATCCAAGTATGTATTTATAGGAACAAAATAACATTATGAACAAGTATTAAACTGAATCTTGAAGCAAATCAAATTATTTTGTTCAATATTTTTTTGATTTGCAATTTTTTTTTTTTTTTAAGTAGTTACACTACTATATATAAACTGAAAATAGATGTCATATACTTCAGAAAAAGTGACCAAACCCTCCGGTGTCCGAGGCCAGATTTGAACTGGCGTCTTCAGCTTTCGCGGCTGACGTCCTGACCACTAGACCACCCGGTCACGGCGGAACTTGACAAATTTTCTCATGTATATGCAATCTCTGAATTTGAAACGGCTAGGCGCCGTTGACCATACTCTAAGGGCATGCGCAGTACGTGCTTGCAACTTCCTATCCGAATCTCTTACGTGATTCTGGTATAGCGAGAGAGATGGTGCTGCCATCTATGAATCTTGAAGCAAATCAAATTATTTTGTTCAATATTTTTTTGATTTGCAATTTTTTTTTTTTTTTTTTTTTCTGAAGTAAATGACATCTATTTTCAGTTTATATATAGTAGTGTAACTACTTAAAAAAAAATTGCAAATCAAAAAACATATATATATATATGTTGAATAACTTTATAAAATGACTGATGTAATGAAAACGGGCCAAGTGTATTATGTTTTTTAATTCTGATAAGAACTGGCCAAGTCAAATCTAACCTACTTTAAGATCTCACATTTTTAAATAACAGCAATTGTTATAGGTATCCAATAAAGCAAAGAAATAGAGTTTAATACTTGTTTATAATGTTATTTACTTTGTTCCTATAAATACATACATGGATTTTGCATAGAACTTGGCAGTCATTTAGATCTCCATTCTTTTTGCGGCGAAGCCCATAGCCAAGCATAATTTTTGTATTGAACTTGGCTCTCCTTTTTTACATTTATGTTTTTGGTGGGATACTTATTTTCGTGTACAACTAACAGTACAACCAAGGACGTAAAAATATATTACAATCTCTTACGGATCTACAAATAAGATTGGGTTTTTGCAAGCTATGATGTGTAAGATATATTATATTACAAAAACAAATTATTGCAATCGCACTAAAAAACAAAACTATTATAGCTACTTTCTTTGAATTTAACATTCAAGTTATACTTTTTTCTTAGTTACAAAAACAGCCAACCCTAAACTTTCTGCCGACCAACGATGCGCACTCCTGACCGACCGCGGATTATTCGGGGCCATTTTTTTATGAATCCGCTTTTGAATATCCGAGTTCGGTTGAGGGTTGGCTACCTCTGGATTACGGAGCTTCAACCTTTACACTGTAGTAAGAAAACATAAATATGTCACATTTCTGGTACACAGTTTTGGTTAAGACATTTCTTTGGAAACTTCATTCATCTTTGACTTAATTCTGTTTTCAACTGACTTCAAGATTTTGAAGAAATAGGTTCTCAATTCGTCGGGATCATTGTTTTTAGGGTTCCGTACCTCGAAAGGAAAAAACGGAACCCTTATAGGATCACTTTGTTGTCCGTCTGTCTGTCTGTCTGTCTGTCTGTCTGTCTGTCTGTCTGTCTGTCTGTCTGTCTGTCAAGACCATTTTTCTCAGGAACGCGTGGAGGTATCAAGCTGAAATTTATATCAAATACTCAGGTCTATTGTCCCTTGGAGCTGTGAAAAAATCAAACTTAAAAGCCAACGCAATCAAAAGATACAGTCGTTTATGCTGCAAATATTAGAGTTTTTCGGCACTCGCAAAACCTACGGGGTACTTCCCGTAAACTCAGAAACTTGAAATTTGGCACGAAGCAACGTCATATAGCATAGACAACGGAAAAATTACAAAAAGTAGAAATTTTTAGTAAAATCATACAAAAAATATTTTTTTAAATTTTAAACTTACTACCTTTTTCCTCGTAAACGCGTGGAGGTAATAAATTGAAATTCATGTCAAATACTCAGGGCTATAGGACCTTTCAGATATAGCAAAACCAAACTTTTATGTCAACGCAATCAAAAGAAATAGCAATTTAAGTTGCATATTTTGAAACTGAGTACTTGCAAGAAACTCAAAACCTAAAGGATACTTCCCGTAAACTCAGAAACTTGAAACTTGGCACGAAGAAATGTCATATAGCACAGACAAAGGAAAAATTACGAAAAGTAGATATTTTTAGTAAAATCATACAAAAAATATTTTTTTAAATTTTAAACTTACTACCTTTTTCCTCGTAAACGTATTAAAGAGCGTAGAGGTATTAAATTGAAATTCATATCAAATACTCAGGTCTATAATACCTTTCAGCTGTAGCAAAATCAAACTTCTACGTCAACTTTTACTTATATACCTACAGGTTTGTACGGAACCCTCGGTGTGCGCGAGTCCGACTCGCACTTGGCCGGTTTTTTTTTTATATTTATGTTCATCGATTATTCGAAGACGGTTGGACCGATTTGGAAAATATTTTTTTTGTTTCAAAGAATGTACTTCGCAGTTGGTCCCATTGTCACTAAGTCATGATCTGATGATGGGATCCGGGAGAAATTGAGGGAACTCTTCAACTAATATGCACCTGAATGCGTAGCCAACGTGCCAATCGTTAACACTCCGTAGCGTATCGTAGTCACCTCTCTCTATCACTCTTCCATGTTAGTGCGACAGTGACAGTTACGTTTCGTTCGCTACGGAGCGTTAAGGGGCTGACAGCAGCTAAATTCCCTCCCTATCTTTTTCAGCGCGAGTGAAAGAGAAACTGTGTTACGATTAGTATGGGAGCTCAATGCAAATTTTGCAAAATTATGTATTAAAAAAACTATGCATTCATTGAGAAATATAAAACAACGAAGTTTTTAGTATTAGTGTGGCGGAATTTTATCCTTAGTTACAGACGTATAAGTCAAGAAACTAAAGACATACAACTGTTTAAAGCTAATTTTAAGAGGTAACTTTGGAATTATTTTCTATCGAGCCGATTGCGTCCAATCGTGTATCGGAATTAACGAAGTTCTTTCAAATATAACGAATACTAACATATATTTTTTTTACATTCTCAAAACAAGTAGTTATAGCTAAAAAACTGTTTGAGTAGAGTCTATTTGAAGGTCATCGGGTGTTGTCAGCCTCTTAACGATTGACACGTTGGCTACGCACCCTGACTGAAGTCATTTAAATAAACGCCTCTTGACAAATTCTATTCGAGCTCTTCTAAATTAGGCTAGTATTACTGGTAAGACTTAAAATGTTAGTAACGTTAGACGGAATATGAGCCGTCTTTAATTTAGAGGGTCATTTCTCGAGTTCCATCATTCCAAGAAGGAAGGAAACTACCATGTTAGTCTGGCAAAGTGATTTATTTGTAACGTATCTAGAACAAATTTGTTGCGCCATGTTTGGCGGTTGACAGCTGTCACTGAATCAAAGAGTATTTTAGACTTTTAGCGATTTTCACTATAACTTTTGGCGCAAATCATTACTTAGGGATGTCATCTCCTCAATCTCCTGTTACTCAATGGTCAAGGCACTAAGGCAGCTTCAATTTTAGCAATAAATAATCAACCTTCTACTGAAATGAAATTCACATTGTGACGGGTTAAATACTGGTACGCGAATTATGCTGTATATCGATGTGGACCTTGAAACATTCAGTCATTGAGGTATTATCAGTAGTAGGTATGTTTACATCGCCACAATCAACTATTATACCTACTTATTCATGAATATTTAATTACACTGTCTGCTACATCTGACAATCACGCAAACTTGGCATGTGACTATCTTTACCTACTTAATTTTAGTAAATACAGACAAGGAACTGTATAATTTAAGTAAATAATATATATAAAGGTGGACAATGCCTATACAAAATCGCGTTCCTCGAACCTCCAGGCTATACGTATGTTTTCGGTACTGAGTGCCACAGCGCCATCTGTTGAGTCTGGAGTCGAGTTATTCTGTCAGCGTTAATCGCCGAACAAAATATTAGAAACTAGAATTTATTTATTTAATCTTAATTACACAAAATAAGGTGGTACAAATGGCGGACTAAATGCCATAAGGCATTCTTCATTCCAATGGGCTTAACAGAAAGGTTAAGTAGGAATTTAGTGTTTGTGGTGACCGATAGATGACGCTAGTGCTTTAGCCTGAAATAAGGGAACGCGATTTAGTATAGGCATTGTCAATCCATGTCTTAATCATCCTTGATAAGAGGCCTTATTCCCATGAACGTTCCTCAATTTCATGAAATCTTACTCGATAGATGGCGGTAGCGCTCAGTACGCGACCGCTGGCAATGATCGACGATCGAACGATCTTGATCGTTTTCAACTTCAATTACAAGTAAAATTCTTTTTACGCATAAGTTACACACAGGCTATTTATTTTCTTTTATATGGAAGATACTACTAATTAAAGTATGTCGTAGGGACTGTTGGAGATACTTTTCGAATTAAAAGTATAATAAATTTCGAATTTCGAAAATTAGGTTTATTTAGTACTAGCTTTTGCCCGCGGCTTCGCTCGCGTTAAATTCGGGATAACACGGTTCCCCTTTGCCCCCTCGTAATGCTGCATACAAACTTCCACCCCCCATTTTAGGGAAGTGGGGGGTTAGAAAGAGACAAAAAGTAGCCTATGTCACTCTCCAATCCCTTCAACTATCTCCACTTAAAAAAACACGTCAATTCGTCGCCCCCTTTTGCCGTGAAAGACGGACAAACAAACAGACAAACAGACACACTTTCACATTTATAATATTAGTATAGATTGTATAGACTGTTTTACACTTATGTTTAATTTTTACCCTCCTTCAATATGCCTGTATTCGGTAGGAAATAATTTATTACTTATACATACATAGGTAGTATTTTTTTTATTTTTTTTTATTCCAATATGGCTGAAATTTTTTTTTTGTAAAAATGGTCATGGTTGCAAATTTCGACTACTTCGGGTGTGTAGATTACGAAAATGATCATCGTCATGGTAGTCATTTTCGACTAACTCAGGATGTGCAGAATTTAAAAATAATGGTTATTTTAAAAACAAAGATGGCGGTCATACACTTTATGGTAAAAATCGTTATGGTAGTAATTTTAGATTAATTTAGGGGTGTAGATTTCGGAAAAAAGGACGGTTTTAAAATCAATGATGGCGGAAACGGAAAATTCTGTCAAAATCGTCATGGTAGTCATTTCCGACTACTTCGGGTAAGCAGATATCGAAAATAATGTCTATTTTGAAATCCAAGATGGCGGTCATACAATTTTTTTGTAAAAATCGTTATGGTAGTCATTTCCGATTAATTCAGGGGTGTAGATTTCGAAAATAAGGTCCGTTTTAAAATCAAAGATGGCGGAAACGGAAAATTCTGTCAAAATCGTCATGGTAGTCATTTCCGAATAATTCGGGTAAGCAAATATCGAAAATAATGTCTATTTCGAAATCCAAGATGGCGGTCATACACTTTTTTGTAAAAATCGTTATGGTAGTCATTTTCGATTAATTCAGGGGTCTAGATTTCGAAAATAAGGACCGTTTTAAAATCAAAGATGGCGGGAACAGAAAATTCTGTCAAAATCGCCATGGTAGTCATTTCCGACTAATTCGGGTAAGCAGATATCGAAAATAATGTCTATTTTGAAATCCAAGATGGCGGTCATACACTTTTTTTGTTAAAATCGTTATGGTAGACATTTTCGATTAATTCAGGGGTGTAGATTTCGAAAATAAGGTCCGTTTTAAAATCGAAGATGGCGGAAACGGAAAATTCTGTCAAAATCGTCATGGTAGTCATTTCCGACTAATTCGGGTAAGCAAATATCGAAAATAATGTGTATTTTGAAATCCAAGATGGCGGTCATACACTTTTTTGTAAAAATCGTTATGGTAGTCATTTTTGATTAATTCAGGGGTGTAGATTTCGAAAATAAGGACCGTTTTAAAATCAAAGATGGCGGAAACAGAAAATTCTGTCAAAATCGTCATGGTAGTCATTTCCGACTAATTCGGGTAAGCAGATATCGAAAATAATGTCTATTTCGAAATCCAAATGGCGGTCATACACTTTTTTGGTAAAATCCGTTAAATTTGTCACGGTAGCCATTTTCGACTAATTTGGGTGTGCAGATTTCGAAAATATTGTCTATTTTGAAATCCAAGATGGCGGTTATACACTTTTTTGGTAAATCGAAAATAAAGACCGTTTTAAAATACAAGATGGCGGAAATGGAAAATTTTGTCAAAATCGTCATGGTAGTCGTCTTCGACTAATTCGGGGGTGTAGATTTCGAAAATGATGTCTATTTTGAAATCGAAGATGGCGGTCATACACTTTTTTGTAAAAATCGTTATGGTAGTCATTTTCGATAAATTCAGGGGTGTAGATTTCGAAAATAAGGTCCATTTTAAAATCAAAAATGGCGGAAACGGAAAATTCTGTCAAAATCGTCATGGTAGTCATTTCCGACTAATTCGGGTAAGCAGATATCGAAAATAATGTCTATTTTGAAATCCAAGATGGCGGTCATACACTTTTTTGTAAAAATCGTTATGGTAGTCATTTTAGATTAATTCAGGTGTGTAGATTTCGAAAATAAGGACCGTTTTAAAATCAAAGATGGCGGAAACGGAAAATTCTGTCAAAATCGTCATGGTAGTCGTTTTCGACTAATTCGGGGGTGTAGATTTCAAAAATATGTCTATTTTGAAATCGAAGATGGCGGTCATACACTTTTTTGTAAAAATCGTTATGGTAGTCATTTTCGATTAATGCAGGGGTGTAGATTTCGCAAATAAGGACCGTTTTAAAATCAAAGATGGCGGAAACGGAAAATTCTGTCAAAATCGTCATGGTAGTCATTTCAGAATAATTCGGGTAAGCAAATATCGAAAATAATGTCTATTTCGAAATCCAAGATGGCGGTCATACACTTTTTTGTAAAAATCGTTATGGTAGTCATTTTCGATTAATTCAGGGGTCTAGATTTCGAAAATAAGGACCGTTTTAAAATCAAAGATGGCGGGAACAGAAAATTCTGTCAAAATCGCCATGGTAGTCATTTCCGACTAATTCGGGTAAGCAGATATCGAAAATAATGTCTATTTCGAAATCCAAATGGCGGTCATACACTTTTTTGGTAAAATCCGTTAAATTTGTCACGGTAGCCATTTTCGACTAATTTGGGTGTGCAGATTTCGAAAATATTGTCTATTTTGAAATCCAAGATGGCGGTTATACACTTTTTTGGTAAATAAAAAATAAAGACCGTTTTAAAATACAAGATGGCGGAAATGGAAAATTTTGTCAAAATCGTCATGGTAGTCGTCTTCGACTAATTCGGGGGTGTAGATTTCGAAAATGATGTCTATTTTGAAATCGAAGATGGCGGTCATACACTTTTTTGTAAAAATCGTTATGGTAGTCATTTTCGATAAATTCAGGGGTGTAGATTTCGAAAATAAGGTCCATTTTAAAATCAAAGATGGCGGAAACGGAAAATTCTGTCAAAATCGTCATGGTAGTCATTTCCGACTAATTCGGGTAAGCAGATATCGAAAATAATGTCTATTTTGAAATCCAAGATGGCGGTCATACACTTTTTTGTAAAAATCGTTATGGTAGTCATTTTAGATTAATTCAGGTGTGTAGATTTCGAAAATAAGGACCGTTTTAAAATCAAAGATGGCGGAAACGGAAATTCTGTCAAAATCGTCATGGTAGTCGTTTTCGACTAATTCGGGGGTGTAGATTTCAAAAATATGTCTATTTTGAAATCGAAGATGGCGGTCATACACTTTTTTGTAAAAATCGTTATGGTAGTCATTTTCGATTAATGCAGGGGTGTAGATTTCGCAAATAAGGACCGTTTTAAAATAAAAGATGGCGGAAACGGAAAATTCTGTCAAAATCGTCATGGTAGTCATTTCCGACTAATTTGGGTAAGCAGATATCGAAAATAATGTCTATTTCGAAATCGAAATGTTGGTTATACACTTTTTTTGTAAATATCGTTAAATTTGTCATGGTAGACATTTTCGACTAAGTAGGGTGTGCAGATTTCGAAAATAATGTCTATTTAGAAATCCAAGATGGCGGTCAAACACTTTATGGTAAAAATCGTTATGGTAGTCATATCCGATTAATTCAGGGGTGTAGATTTCGGAAAAAAGGACGGTTTGAAAATCAAAGATGGCGAAAACGGAAAATTTTGGTCATAATCGTCATGGTAGTCATTTCCGACTAATTCGGGTAAGCAGATATCGAAAATAATGTCTATTTTGAAATCCAAGATGGCGGTCATACACTTTTTTTGTAAAAATCGTTACAGTAGTCATTTTCGACTACTGCAGGGATGTATATTTCAAAAGAAGACCGTTTTAAAATTCAAGATGGCAGAAATGGTAAATTTTGTCAAAATCGTCATGGTAGTCATTTTCGACTAATTATGGTGTGCAGATTTCTAAAATTATGTCTATTTTGAAATCCAAGACCGCGGTCATACACTTTTTTAGTAAAAATCATCATGTAAGTCGTTTTCAATTAATTCAGGTGTGTAGATTTCGATATAAGGACCGATTTGAGATCCAATATGGGTGTTAAAGGACAATTATTGTAAAAATCGTCATGGTAGTCATTTTTACTAATTTACGTGTGTAGATTTATAAAATAAGGACCGTTTTAAAATCAAAGATGGCGGTAACGTAAAATTTTATCAAAATCGTCATGGTAGTCATTTTCGACTAATTCGGGTAAGCAGATCGATATCATTATTTTCGATAAAAATTTTTTTTTTTTTTAATTCAAGATGGCAGAAATGGTAAACTTTGTCAAAATCGTCATGGTAGTCATTTTCGACTAATTTGGGTGTGCAGATTTCGAAAATAATGTCTATTTTGAAATCCAAGATGGCGGCCATACACTTTTTACTTGAAAATCGTAATGGACGTCATTTCTAATTAGTTCTGGGATGAATAATTCGAAAATAAGGACCGTTTTAAACTCAAAGATGGGGGAACTAAAAAGTTTGTCAAAATCGTCATGGTTGTCGTCTTCGACTAATTTGGGTGTGCAGATTTTGAAAATAATGTCTGTTTTAAAATCCAAGATGACGATCAAACACTTTTTGGTGAAAATCCATATGGTAGTCATTTCCGATTAATTCAAGTCTGTAGATTTCGAAAATAAGGACCGTTTTAAAATCAAAGATGGCGGAAATGAAAAATTTTCAAATTCGTCATGGAAGTCGTTCTCGACTATTTCGGTAATTGTCGAAAATAATGTCTATTTTGAAATCCAAGATGGCGATCACACACTTAACTTGTTATTTTAGCCATTTTCGATTAATTCAGGCGTGTAGATTTCAAAAATAAAGTCCGTTTCAAAATCCAAGATGGCAGAAATGGTTATTCATTTATAAAAATCGTTGGTATTCAGATATGTCGATTTCAAAAACAAATTCTGTTTTAAAATTCAAGCCGGCGGCCATATACTTTTTTGCATCCCCGATTGAATTGAAAATGACTACCATAACGACAAATTTTTTTTTTTTTTTTTATACTACGACGGTGGCAAACAAGCATACGGCCCGCCTGATGGTAAGCAGCTACCGTAACCTATGGACGCCTGCAACTCCAAAGGAGTCACATGCGCGTTGCCGACCCTTTACAAAAAGGAGGATTCACTGTGTTGACGACTAAAGGAACAAGAAGGTCCCTCATCGTCAACACACTGGGTCCTCTTTGAGCTCTTTGGCAACCTTACTCACCAGCAGGAACACAACACTATGAGTAGGGTCTAGTGCTATTTGGCTGTGGTTTTCTGTAAGGTGGAGGTACTTCCCCAGTCGGGCTCTGCTCCAGATTTAAGCGATGACATTCGCTGAACGTGCCCTACCACACTTAGCGAGATGCCATTCGCAGTGCCCATACCTCTCTTTTTGGCGTAGTTTAAGGACATACCCAGGTCCGGACGTAGTTGAAGGACATACCCCGGGTCCAGATAAATTGAACGATTTTTACAAAAAAAGTGTATGACCACCATTTGGATTTCAAAATAGACATTATTTTCAATATCTGCTTACCCGAATTAGTCGGAAATGACTAACATGACGATTTTGACGGAATTTTCCGTTTCCGCCATCTTTAATTTTAAAACGGACCTTATTTTCGAAATCTACACCCCTGAATTAATCGAAAATGACTACCATAACGACTTTTACAAAAAAGTGTATGACCGCCAGCTTCGATTTCAAAATAGACATCATTTTCGAAATCAACACCCCCGAATTAGTCAAAGGTGACTACCATGACGATTTTGTCAAAATTTTCCATTTCCGCCATCTTGTATTTTAAAACGGTCTTTATTTTCGATTTAACGATTTTTACCAAAAAAGTGTATAACCGCCATCTTGGATTTCAAAATAGACAATATTTTCGAAATCTGCACACCCAAATTGGTCGAAAATTAGTGACAAATTTAACGGATTTTACCAAAAAAGTAT
The DNA here is from genome assembly GCA_947086415.1 of Pammene aurita. Taxonomy (NCBI): domain Eukaryota; kingdom Metazoa; phylum Arthropoda; class Insecta; order Lepidoptera; family Tortricidae; genus Pammene; species Pammene aurita. The sequence continues at coordinate 28,735,648 of OX352305.1, forward strand.
ATGACCGCCATTTGGATTTCATAATAGACATTATTTTCGATATCTGCTTACTCGAATTAGTCGGAAATGACTACCATGACGATTTTGACAGAATTTTCCGTTTCCGCCATCTTCGATTTTAAAACGGACCTTATTTTCGAAATCTATACCCCTAAATTAACCGAAAATGACTACCATAACGATTTTTACCAAAAAAAGTGTTTGACCGCCATCTTGGATTTCAAAAGAGACATTATTTTCGATATCTGCTTACCCGAATTAGTTGGAAATGACTACCATGACGATTTTGACCGAATTTTCCGTTTCCGCCATCTTTGATTTTAAAACGGTCCTTATTTTAGAAATCTACACACCTGAATTAATCGAAAATGACTACCATAACGATTTTTACAAAAAAGTGTATGACCGCCATCTTGGATTTCAAAATAGACATTATTTTCGATATCTGCTTACCCGAATTAGTCGGAAATGACTACCATGACGATTTTTACAAAAAAGTGTATGACCGCCATCTTGGATTTCAAAAAAGACATTATTTTCGATATTTGCTTACCCGAATTAGTCAGAAATGACTACCATGACGATTTTGACAGAATTTTCCGTCTCCGCCATCTTCGATTTTAAAACGGACCTTATTTTCGAAATCTACACCCCTAAATTAACCGAAAATGACTACCATAATGATTTTTACCAAAAAAGTGTTTGACCGCCATCTTGGATTTCAAAAGAGACATTATTTTCGATATCTGCTTACCCGAATTAGTCGGAAATGACTACCATGACGATTTTGACCGAATTTTCCGTTTCCGCCATCTTTGATTTTAAAACGGTCCTTATTTTAGAAATCTACACACCTGAATTAATCGAAAATGACTACCATAACGATTTTTACAAAAAAGTTTATGACCGCCATCTTGGATTTTAAAATAGACATTATTTTCGATATCTGCTTACCCGAATTAGTCGGAAATGACTACCATGACGATTTTTACAAAAAAGTGTATGACCGCCATCTTGGATTTCAAAAAAGACATTATTTTCGATATTTGCTTACCCGAATTAGTCAGAAATGACTACCATGACGATTTTGACAGAATTTTCCGTCTCCGCCATCTTCGATTTTAAAACGGACCTTATTTTCGAAATCTACACCCCTAAATTAACCGAAAATGACTACCATAATGATTTTTACCAAAAAAGTGTTTGACCGCCATCTTGGATTTCAAAAGAGACATTATTTTCGATATCTGCTTACCCGAATTAGTCGGAAATGACTACCATGACGATTTTGACCGAATTTTCCGTTTCCGCCATCTTTGATTTTAAAACGGTCCTTATTTTAGAAATCTACACACCTGAATTAATCGAAAATGACTACCATAACGATTTTTACAAAAAAGTGTATGACCGCCATCTTGGATTTTAAAATAGACATTATTTTCGATATCTGCTTACCCGAATTAGTCGGAAATGACTACCATGACGATTTTGACAGAATTTTCCATTTCCGCCATCTTTTATTTTAAAACGGTCCTTATTTGCGAAATCTAAACCCCTGCATTAATCGAAAATGACTACCATAACGATTTTTACAAAAAAGTGTATGACCGCCATCTTCGATTTCAAAATAGACATCATTTTCGAAATCTACAACCCCGAATTAGTCGAAGACGACTACCATGACGATTTTGACAGAATTTTCCGTTTCCGCCATCTTTGATTTTAAAACGGTCCTTATTTTCGAAATCTACACACCTGAATTAATCGAAAATGACTACCATAACGATTTTTACAAAAAAGTGTATGACCGCCATCTTGGATTTCAAAATAGACATTATTTTCGATATCTGCTTACCCGAATTAGTCGGAAATGACTACCATGACGATTTTGATAGAATTTTCCGTTTCTGCCATCTTCGATTTTAAAACGGACCTTATTTTCGAAATCTACACCCCTAAATTAACCGAAAATGACTACCATAACGATTTTTACCAAAAAAGTGTTTGACCGCCATCTTGGATTTCAAAATAGACATTATTTTCGATATCTGCTTACCCGAATTAGTCGGAAATGACTACCATGACGATTTTGACAGAATTTTCCGTTTCCGCCATCTTTGATTTTAAAACGGTCCTTATTTTCGAAATCTACACACCTGAATTAATCGAAAATGACTACCATAACGATTTTTACAAAAAAGTGTATGACCGCCATCTTGGATTTCAAAATAGACATCATTTTAGATATCTGCTTACCCGAATTAGTCGGAAATGACTACCATGACGATTTTTACAAAAAAGTGTATGACCGCCATCTTGGATTTCAAAAAAGACATTATTTTCGATATTTGCTTACCCGAATTAGTCAGAAATGACTACCATGACGATTTTGACAGAATTTTCCGTTTCCGCCATCTTCGATTTTAAAACGGACCTTATTTTCGAAATCTACACCCCTAAATTAACCGAAAATGACTACCATAACGATTTTTACCAAAAAAGTGTTTGACCACCATCTTGGATTTCAAAATAGACATTATTTTCGATATCTGCTTACCCAAATTAGTCGGAAATGACTACCATGACGATTTTGACAGAATTTTCCTTTTCCACCATCTTTTATTTTAAAACAGTCCTTATTTGCGAAATCTACACCCCTGCATTAATCGAAAATGACTACCATAACGATTTTTACAAAAAAGTGTATGACCGCCATCTTCGATTTCAAAATAGACATCATTTTCGAAATCTACACCCCCGAATTAGTCGAAGACGACTACCATGACGATTTTGACAGAATTTTCCGTTTCCGCCATCTTCGATTTTAAAACGGACCTTATTTTCGAAATCTACACCCCTAAATTAACCGAAAATGACTACCATAACGATTTTTACCAAAAAAGTGTTTGACCGCCATCTTGGATTTCAAAATAGACATTATTTTCGATATCTGCTTACCCGAATTAGTCGGAAATGACTACCATGACGATTTTGACAGAATTTTCCGTTTCCGCCATCTTTGATTTTAAAACGGACCTTATTTTCGAAATCTCCACCCCTGAATTAATCAAATATGACTATATGACTACCATAACGATTTTTACAAAAAAGTGTATGACCGCCATCTTCGATTTCAAAATAGACATCATTTTCGAAATCTACACCCCCGAATTAGTCGAAGACGACTACCATGACGATTTTGACAAAATTTTCCATTTCCGCCATCTTGTATTTTAAAACGGTCTTTATTTTCGATTTAACGATTTTTACCAAAAAAGTGTATAACCGCCATCTTGGATTTCAAAATAGACAATATTTTCGAAATCTGCACACCCAAATTAGTCGAAAATGGCTACCGTGACAAATTTAACGGATTTTACCAAAAAAGTGTATGACCGCCATTTGGATTTCAAAATAGACATTATTTTCGATATCTGCTTACCCGAATTAGTCGGAAATGACTACCATGACGATTTTGACAGAATTTTCCGTTTCCGCCATCTTTGATTTTAAAACGGTCCTTATTTTCGAAATCTACACCCCTGAATTAATCAAAAATGACTACCATAACGATTTTTACAAAAAAGTGTATGCCCGCCATCTTGGATTTCAAAATAGACATTATTTTCGATATTTGCTTACCCGAATTAGTCGGAAATGACTACCATGACGATTTTGACAGAATTTTCCGTTTCCGCCATCTTCGATTTTAAAACGGACCTTATTTTCGAAATCTACACCCCTGAATTAATCGAAAATGACTACCATAACGATTTTTACAAAAAAAGTGTATGACCGCCATCTTGGATTTCAAAATAGACATTATTTTCGATATCTGCTTACCCGAATTAGTCGGAAATGACTACCATGACGATATTGACAAAATTGTCTAGTTTTCAAATAAAAAATCATTTTACGTCACACCTGGCCATAATGTGAGTTTTACCGCACGCTACGCTAATTGTGTACTCACCACGGGCAGTAAAAAAGAAAGCCCTCTATCGCATATTTACAACCCTCGCCTGCGGCTCGGGTTACAAGTACCTGCGATTTCGGGCTTTCTTTCTTTTACAGTCCTTGGTAAGTAATGTACTATAATAATATTAAAGTAAAGTAAATATTTCAATCTTTTATTTCAAGGATCTTTATAATTCAATCGCACTTCTCGCAACTATAGGGCAATGGAAACCGGTCACTACGTGTTGGGGATTTCATACAACGTTACCCGTTTTAGTGGCCTCTTAGTGTATCTAGCTGGCAAACTTACGTAATGCGCGTAGGACGATTTAGCACAGGTCCGTCGTCTGTGAGCTCTCGTTCCATACTGAGCTAGAGGCGACGGCGCGATGTGTTTTGTCAAGTTTTTAACCGATTTAGAGTCATCTTCAAAAAATTACACTTTATTTAAATTTTGCGTTACAGTAATGATTTTTTTTTTCGTGGTAGATCTATAGCTGAACTTTAATATATTTATATCTTTAGGGCAGAATATTTATAGGACTTCCGTGAAAAAAATTAAATGTAAACCGGTTTTCATCAAAAAAATTGCAATATTCAGAAGGTATTTTGTCTATTATCCAAGATGAATCTTCAATTTTTCTTACCATGGCCGTCTTGAACATGATATACTGAATTGAATTGTATTCAAATTTTATGAGAAAGGTTCCCTTTATTTGAGTAATCTGAAAAAAAACCAGACGTCTAACTGCAAACTCTGAAGAGGCCTGCCAAGAGAAGCCATGTTTTTCAGGTTTTTTTCTCAAAAATGTAATATTTTTTCCCATGGCCGTCTAGATAAAGGAAGGGACTATTATATGCATTAAAAGTTAATTTAAAAACACAAAGCATTTTCGCTATAACCTCCGAAGAAAATGATGAATTTCGCAAATTACGCGCATTTTGGGAATAAGGCCTCTTAATCGAAATTTTTACTAGATGGCAACACCGTGACGAGAGGTATTTTTGACAGCAGCTGTCAAAATCCACCAATCAAAAAAATGATTAGACATGATTGGTAGATTATGACAGCTAGAGCTCTAGTCACGGTGCTGCCATCTAGTGAAAAACTCGATCACGGAAACCCCCATTGAAAACAAAACACAAAAGGGCTCGTTAAATAAATAACGTGATAAAGATCGTTTTCAGTAATCATAAACTTCTACCAATACAAAGAACCTAACACATGAATTATTTATATGCTTTAATGGGGAACTGGGAAGGCCGGTGAAAACTTTTTGTAGAGGGCGCCGTTCCAGATTCCATACAATAAGAGAAAGGGATACATACAATAAGAGATAGAGACAGAAGATGAATGGTTCTTAACTAGTATAAAGTCAAAAAGCTTTTCTTAGGCCAAAACCTTCGCTATGGCGTTAATCTACGGCATTTTAATTTTAGTCTTGTTCAGAAACCGGTGGATTTCAATTTTGGAGCAAACCGAGACAAAACATTGATTCATTTGCGCGAAAATGAATGAAAACTACTCCGCGCCATACAAATTTAGCTTTTCTAACGACCAATGTTGGAGATGTCACTTTGACAGTTGCCTTCCCCATTATAACCGACCCGTCATATTATGATAATTGCCAAGTTTACACACTTGACCCAGTACATTTCTGTCCTTCAAATCTTGTAAGTTAAATTTCAACCACTTCCCGGTGTCCGATTGAGCTGAAATTTGGTATACTTCCGTAATTTACATGGCAATGCTATCTTCTAGGTACGTACCTAAAGCCTGACCAGAAATATATGATCATGCGCCATGCATGGTTTATATGAAGTGGATCTAATTCTTACACTTTTTCCGTAAACAAAATTGAATCTTATTACCGAGTAAAACAGTCGTTCATAGGTGACGAGTAAAAAGTAGTAAAAACGGTCCGATAGAGACCATACTAGTAGGGGGCGGTGTCCCACTCGCGCATGTAACAAAATTACGTAGACAATAATATAAATGAGAATAATAGCGCCCTCTTGACAATAATCATATATTCCTGGTCAGGCTTTACATATAGTCAGCAATACCAAGTTGTCTACTAGTCTTTCCGGACCGACTCTATCGGTTTTATGGTTAACTGTAATGGATGCACATCAAGCATTAAGTTTTAACCTCATTTAATTATAACTGTCAAACTTTAAAATTATAAATAATAATTGGACCCTGGAATTATTACTATTAATAATCTCTTAGCCTTATCATGGCAACACATGTGACGATAGTTCGTTAAGATAATGTAAGTATTTATATGACCGGGCGAGAGGGAGATAACCTTTGACCTCTTCCCTCTCTTTCCCTCCTCATCCGTTATCAAGAAATATGGGTATGTCATCATATCCATATATATGTTAGGTTAGGTAGTTATAAGAACATATTATCGATTCTTAAACACAAATAATGTAGGTAGTAAAATTATGAAAAATTACAAACAAAATTTTACTTCCTTCTGATTATTAATCTAAATAAAAAGAATCAAGGTTTAAATACGAGTAGGTATCCTTCTACTCTTCTTCCTCCGCTCCGCAACCTAATCCCAGGAATTAACGTAGGCACTAGTTTATACGAAAGCGACTTATAGAAACTCGACAGGTTCCGCCGAGACCGGGTGGTCTAGTGGTCAGGGCGTCAGCCGCGAAAGCTGAAGACGCCAGTTCAAATCTGGCCTCGGACACCGGAGGGCTTGGTCACTTTTTCTGAAGTACTTAGATTTGATATCTATTTCAATTCTTACTATAGGTTACGCAGAACAGTTTACAAAGAACAATTCTCTTAAGTCTTTTAGATCTTCTAAAGTTTAAAAACACATAAAAATTAAGTCCTCTTCACTGAATTCCATTCTCAATATATCTCACCCATATAGCTCCACAAAAACAAATGAACAACTAAAACAAGCTCAGCAAAACAATGGCAAAAACAAAAGCGGTGCAGAACAAAAGAGTGATTTAAGGTTGACAGATACGTCTGGAGCCAGTTTGTCTTGTTGCCGATCGATCTTCACTAAATTGGTCTTTATATTTTCCTAATATCTTCAACAGCTTCTACTTCCCGTTCAAAGCTCACCTTAATTCCAATTACGATAAGGTAGCTTTTATAATGAAATTGTAGATTAAGATAAGAGTTTTGCAAAGTAAAGTGAAGTGCAAATGTCCTGATTGATTTACTTGCACTTTGCAGCTAAATTTAAACTTGTCCGTTGCGATTACTTTTATGGATGCAAATGGTTTAGTTCAAAGGATGGTGCAATACGGTTTTAATCATGATTAAATTCAAGTTTGCTTCAGAAAATGGTATTATGGTTACCCATAAAATACTGCTACTATTTCAATTACGATAAAAAAGAAGTCTTAACCTTCTTCATGACTATTTATTTTACAATATACATACGTACAGGATGAAATTTTAGTCACCACTGTCACCAGTCATATTGAGCGAGTTGATTAGGTAGGCTATACTGAACAACTTTTACTATGGGACCAACTTCGGAATCGTGAAAAATTTTTTGGCTGTTTCATATATTTCGGCCGATCACATGCCGTCATTTTTTTGGGATTTCAAGGTTGGTTCCATAGTAAAATTTGTTCAGTATGGTCTATCCAATCACCTAGCTCAATATGACTGGTGATTAAAATTTTACCCTGTATTTCTGATGATTTTCTTCAAATGATTTATATGCTCTATGTATATTATTTTACTAGTAAATCTACGTATAATATTTGTTCAAGAAGAGTTAGTATTCCTTATTATAAATAGGGAATCCTATTAGGTATTTAAGTGACCTATGAACCCTATTGAATGTTTCATTTCTTGGTAACGTACAAAAAAAGCTTTGGTTTTTCTTCAATAAGTACAAACATATTTTTCTTTCTCAGTGTATTTTTGTATACGATTGATACTACATCTTTTTTGGCTCTACTTTTTAATGTCCTATCCTATGGAACTCTCCAAGACCCAAAAAAGTTTTTGTACAAAAAAAATTTTGCATCCTTCTAGTTCCTTAATTTGTATATTTTTATTTTATTTTTCCAATACAATCAAATATTTACAAGTATAAATAAAACGAATGAATGAATATTAAGATACCCGAGGGGGGGGGGGAGTATTATAGGGAGGGGTTAGGAGGCAAACATGTACAAACTTTTGCCTAGGCCAAATTTTCCAATTTTTAGCCTAGCAGTTCCCAGGCTACACTCAATTTATTTTCAACGTTGAGTCCAAATTGCGTCATACTGTATTTCAGTGAATGAAGACGTTTGAGTCAGATACCGACGATTGACTAACGGTGTTCTTTTTGTATCTTACTGGATACTTAACAGGAATACTGCATCGGCCAATATATTCTTTTTAATGTTAAAAACAATATATTATTTTTAGTGATAAAACCTAAATATTATTTACGGGCATTCGGCGTTTGAAACAGAAGAGTAAATATGGTTGTAAGATGGCGGCTGAGATATGGAACTTTCATTCTTAAGAAGTATTGAAAAATTCCTTAAAATTTAACTTTTTAGAGTAATAAAATTTGGATATTTTTATTAAGCATCGTGAAAGTACACTAGTACATGTTACAAGTGCCTACAAGTAGCTGATTTAAGTTGGGGCCAGGCGACAGATGGCCGCAGATTCTGCCACGTGACCTTGGTTGGAGCGAGTTGTTGAAGCTAGCGGCTACATGGCTGACAACCAACCAACCGCTTTTGCCAATGGTTGGCAGAGCACACCTAGTCACGAAGGGCGTTTAAAGGTCATGTAGAATTTGGCACCAACCACTGGCTACATGGTTTAAAATCTGCCAATCCACTGCCAAGGTCTCGTGGCAGAGGGCTGTCGTTGTATGCCGTCTGGCCCCAACTTAAAGTACATACCTCAAAAATATATACAGAGTGTAACAAAAATACAGGGTGTAACAAATATGCTGGTGATCCGTTTAAGGGGATAATTGGTATCGTCTTGCGAGTAAGAAAAAGTAGACGATTTTTTTTTCGCGACATTTTTTTTTTCTTTTTGTTTTACATAATTAGAATACGATACTAATTATGCCCTTAAAAGTATGCCCTTGTAGTTAATTCTGTTCATAAGGCATTAGTCTACCTACTTGTAAACTTTTATTATTCTTTTCACTTCAGATACCAATATAACCATCCTGTCAAAAAAATAAAAACGTAAATCCGCTGTTCGTAAAACTAGGCGCCATCTTTGACGTCAAGGTAACTTTGCCGGCTTGGGCCTGAAAAGTTGTATGAAATACCATTACAGTCCTTCGAGTTGCTGCGCCCGAAACTGGATAATTCCGAGCTTATTAGGACCGTAACGACAATATTTCATTTCATGTTTGAGAAAAATGTATTGTTTAATGTGTTTGAGACTACTTTGTTCGATCACCTGTGTCTAATTCATATAATAATTCCTTATAGATACTTGGCCAAAAAAGTTGGCTGTAAGGTTTTGGTACCCAACCAATCCTCCCTAGATGGTTTTTTTTTATACCACGGCGGTGGCAAACAAGCATACGGCCCGCCTGATGGTAAGCAGCTACCGTAGCCTATGGACGCCTGCAACTCTTGATGTGTCACATACGCGTTGCCGACTTTTTACAAAAAGGAGGATTCACTGTGTTGACGGCTAAAGGAATAAGAGGGTCCCTCATCATCAACACACTGGATCCTCTTTAAGCTCTTTGGCAACCTTGATTGATTTGATTTTTGGATTTTTGGAAGGGATCATTACCGAGCGCCTCGCTCAATGGCCTTAGTTAGTTATTTTTTGGCCACCTTGTATATTTTGAAGTCGACATATGGTCCAATCATTGTTAGTTTTTTACTTAGTCTTTAATGTCTTCTTGTTAATTAAGTATTAGTTATAAATAGAGTCGAAGTGGTTTTCAAACTCATCCACAACAGATGACAATTTAGCTTGTCAACTAGTTAATGAAAACTGTATCTACACCTATAAATATGTCTCTGACCTGCCTATACGTCCACCTTTACGCGTCCCAACAAACTTGAAAGAGCAAATAAGGGCGAAGTCTCGTACCTTCTCCCAATTAGGGGGGAGGGTGACAGACGGATCGATGAGATGGAAGTATATAAGTAAAGGCTGAGACACACTAGTGACGTGTTCATTAGCACATTAAGCCGGTACAGCTAACGTATAGCTTGGATTGTAGAAAAATGAGTAAGCTTAGAGCACTGATTTATTATGTATTCTACTAGATGTAAAATCTAGAACAAATTTTGTGCGCCATGTTTGGCGGTTGACAGCTATGACTGACACAAGGAATAGTATACACTTGTAGTGATTTTCACTTCAACTTTTGTGACAACATTTTTCTTAGGGATGTCATCTCCTGTTACTCAATGGCTTAGCTCTATACACATGACTAAACATTTTAATAAGTTTTAAGCGATCTTTTTGCTAAAACCTCCTAGTTATAAGATTCAAATACGTATTTTTTATACGACGGTGGAAAACAAGCATACGGCCTACTTGATGGTACGCAGCTACCGTAGCCTATGGACGCCCGCGACTCAAGAGCTGTCACATGCACGTTGTCGACCCTGAAATATAATAAATAGGATTCACTGTGTTGACGGTAAACAGAACTAGAGTAGGGTCCTTTGTCGCCAACACACGGTATTCTCTTTGCGCTCTTGGCGACCTTACTCACCAGCAGTAATACAACACTATGAGTAGGGTCTAGTGCTAATTGGTTGTGGTTTTCTGTAAAGTGGAGGTACCTCCCCATGGGGGCTCTGCTCCAGAAGAATTTTTAGGGTTTCGTAGCCAAACTGGGAAAAACGAAACCCTTATAGTTCGTCATGTCCGTCCGTCCACAGGGTATGTCACAGCCATTTCGGAAATCGGAAAGTATGACGTATCTTAATAAAATTTTAACATAAGCTGTATTATGTGTGCTGTACTTAGTTTTGTAGTAAAATTGCTGAAAAAAATATTTTTAGGGGGGTCACTCCATACATGTAAGTAGGTAATTGTCAAAAAATCATATGCAGATACGACCTTTGGATATTAGTTTTTTTGATAGTAGTACCTACGGTACGGAACCCTCCAATATGTGTGGCCCGACACGCACTTGGCCATTTTAAAGTATTTTATTTTACCGTTAAATAACTACCTACCTACTTCGACATTTTTTTTCACTGAAGGATGTGCCTTTTTCCGTTTCAGAACAAGAAGGCAAAAGATGAAGGCACCCACACAACATGATAAAAAATCCTAATAGGTAAGGTACCAATCTGAGTGCCCGCTACTGTCCCACTGTCCCAGTACATGTCATCATGGAACTTAACTCATTAAATTATATAAGGATAACACAGCAGAGCGCCAGCTTTTGGGCATTGTATATATCATTAGATCTGTTTAGGATATGTAATTTTGAAGAATATGCATAGACAGAGCAGAAGTAACCTACCTATATGAGGGATAGGTATCTCCACATTTATTCGACCAAGTATAAGTCACGGACGACTTCTCAGTTTCTAAGTCCTTTCAAGTAAAAGAAACCGGCTGTCGATGTACTTTTAAATTTACTTACCCCTTTTTACTGCCAGATTTTTATATCGAATCATTTTAGACTGTATTTCAATGTAGCTAAGTTTAAAATTGCACATTTACTCCGATCATAAACTTAAATAGATTTTATATACAAAGGACAAAACTAACCAACGCCTCCGGTGCCCAAGCCTGGAATCGAACCAGCGTGTACATTCGCGGCAGATATTATTATTATGTTCCTATTATATTTGTTTAATTTGTGTATTTTCAACCGACTTCAAGATTTCAAAGGAGGAGGTTATCAATTCGTCGGGATCTTTGTTTTTGCTTGTTTTTTTTTTTTTTTTTTTTTTTTTATGTATGTTCACCGATTATTCGAAGACGGCTGGACCGATTTGGAAAATTCTTTTTTTGTTTGAAAGAGTATACTTCACAGTTGGTCCCATTGTAACCAGGTTAGGATCTGATGATGGGATCCTGGAGAAATCGAGGGAACTCTTCAACTATTATAGGCACACCTATAGTGATTTGAGTATTTTTTACAGCAGCTTGAGCATTTCCTTTTGGAAAGGTGGATGCTAAGTGAAGTCGGTTCTTTTTTGTTTAAAATTATTATGTTACCTTCTTTTCTTAGCTAAGCTTTCAATGATTTTAATTGACTTTCTTACTTTTCTCTGCACCTTTTTGTCATGTAACTATTTAGCCCAATAGCCAATGGTAGAGAATGCCATTAGGCATTATGTCCGTCATTTGTAATTTTTTTGTAGTGTAATAAAGTTTAAATAAATAAATATATATTAAAATAATTTGATTTGTTTTCTAGTTGTATTTACCCAGATACTCTAAAAAAAATATTTTTTAAGGTACACCTACCAAAGAATGAAAACAAGATTATTGCTAAGACTGGCTGTTTTGCTACGAATGCTACTATCATGGTATTTTGCTACGAAGCACCCTCCTGGTTACCATCCAGTCTCAAAAAGTCATATACACAATTTTTCACAACTTTTCGTCCGTCGCGGCCCACCTACTAATGGACATAAAGCAACATAATTTGACTAAGACTCGTTGGGCGGGCCAGGAGGCGCGACCTTTGACCCGCCCTACTCGCTCACCCTCCGCCCCCTACCCTCAACCCTCAACCCTCCGTTATTAGCTCCGAGACGTTTTCTTCGTGCCCAGGATTCTGTGGGATGTTTTATTGCGGGTTCTCGAACGACGAATTCGGTTAAAGACGGTTTGGTCAATGGATGTCTTTTGTTTGTTTGATAGACTATGGGTAAACTAGTTTATAGCAGACTGGCGAAGGGAGGGTTATGTAATCATAAAGTATTCAAACTAAAGTATTTAAGATTTCGCTTACAAAAAAGTTATAATTAACTTTTTTGAAGGGAAATCATAAATACTTAAATAATTACACATTATTGACGCTTACATATAATATAAGTTGGTAAGGTTAGTTAGGTTGGTTTAGGTATTAAAATCTGTTTTATGCCATTCAGAACATAGCCCATTTTAGAACTATTTCAAAACCTAACTAGACCGTCACAATCTAATATGAAGTTCTAATAAGAAACTTTATTACTATACACAGTGTATTGTTTATACACTGCTACTTAGGTATAAATATAGCTGATTTCAACCACAGTCATAATTAAAAGGAAATATTTGCGTAGCCCTTTTCTAATAGATTAGACAATAGTAGTTTATGTAACTGTTACGTAATAAGGGTCCTTAAAACATGAGTGTGGTTTTATGAAATGAGCCGCAGGCGAATTTCATAATAAGATCACACGAGTGTTTTAAGGCCTAATTACGTACAGTTGCATACACTGCTTTATCTACACTCATATTATTTATTCTAAATGCCTTATTTGGAAACCATAGAATGGCCGCCATTGCACCGCCACCATGGCCAACTCTCGTGTGCCGGCGGTCGCGCGGGCGCGTTTCGGGCTGTCGGCGTCGACGTCGGGAGGGTGCAGGTGTACATTATGTTATCAAAACTCATAGCACATCAATAATTGAGCATGAAAAGTTAAAATTACGTTACTGCTACGGATAAAAAGCTTATCATAGTAAAATCGGTCGTGGTAATGTCGAACAGGTTTTAGAGAACTTACAATATGAGTGTAGATAAAAGTATCAATCCAATAATACTTCATAAACAAAATACTTTTAATAAAATTATATCTATTTATTTATTACATCAAGTCTATAATACGGTGTTTAAAAAAATATTCAAACGGCCGGGTGGCAAAAGCGCGTAATCCCAATTCCCAATTGTCATGAAAACGCGACGTCACGCGCCGGCGTCACGGCGTCGAGTGCGGGCGGCGCGCGCGCAGGCCACGCCCCGCTCCGCCCACGCAGATCTAGATCGATCTAGATCATTGGCGTTTTCAGGCGTCATGCGTGTGCGCAGTTGGGCAACGCTTTTTATTGCATGACGACGTGTGTCGCACGATAGTTGTATGCGCGATTATTTGGTATGTTTGTGTAGGTTTGGAAAACAATGATTGTGTCATTTTTAATTTATTTTACGGGACAATGCATAAACATACTACTGAGTTTTATAATTAATTAATTAGCTATGTCATTTGGATCATTATCAATGTCATTACAGTTTGAGGCTAAAATAGAAACATGTATTTATTGAGCATGAAAGATATTGTCGTTGATAGTTATGATTTATGAACTAAAGTTATCTACTTATTTACCCTTCGTTTCACTCAACTGCAGTTTTATTTCGTAATAAATTTTATTAATGCTGCGTAAAATCGTTTTATTTTTGAACAGGAAATTAACAATCATACTCTCATGAAACGTAAAAATCTTATACCTAATTTATTTTTAATATTTTATAAAGACTCATTAGTCTTGTAGATATAGTGAGACTTTTTATTTTATAAGGAGCTTTGAGATACGGTATCGTGCAATTTTTTTTATAAAATCTAACGTGCGCTATACTCGTATTCGTAATGATAACCCACATCATTCGCGATCTATAATATACTCTGCGTAAATAAAATCCCATCTGCTGAAGCGAGGTACCGCCTATCAGTGAGAAATATGGAGGCGACGGCGCTCCCGGCTTTCAGGTAGCGTCTGAAACGAAGATAATGGTCGCAGAAACGGGTTGAAAAAATAAAATATATGTTACATATGAAAATATGAGTAGACTAGATAAAATGTAATTTACAGACTTTTTTTAGTTGTCTAAGGATAGAATAGATAGTAATTAAGAGAAAATAATACTTTTTTTAAATACTGTAATTTTGTAGATCATAAATGTGGATATTGATATCTTAATTCTAATAAAACTTCAAAAACCATCGACACAATTCAGTACGTCTTATATCAAACAAGACCGTAACGAAAAATCATAAAAACCGCCGCAAACAAAAAGAAAACCGCCCAGCGAATTTCCCGACCGTACTTCACCCCCCGCGCGGGGGGCCCGGTCGAGGTGGCGGGGCCTTCGCTCCCTGCCCCTGGGCCACCGGGCCAATGGCGGAGCGGCGCCCTGGCCCGACCTGAGCTCAGTCGCGGCTCAGCGACCCTTGACACACGACGCGCCGCGCGTGTTCGCCCCGCGGCACTACCGGCACCATCACGCACGGCGCGCTAGTATACGGCGGGGTCGGCGGCCCCGGGCTCTGCCCGCCGAGGGGCCCTGACCTCCCGCCGCTGGAGCTTGGCTTCCGTGGAAGCTGGAGGGATGACGAACTCTTGCCCTCCACTCCCGCGAGTCAGGCCGCTTCCACGCAGAGCGGCAGCTCCGCGACGGATAAAGGACAGAATGTGGAATGCGTCGTCTGTGGAGACAAATCTTCTGGGAAGCACTATGGCCAGTTCACTTGTGAGGGTAAGGGAGTGACAGTGATGTGCTAGTTTAAGTGCATGGTGTTGTGCGTTAAGTGATGATACACTTGCGTCGGTGTTTGTTACCTACTTTTGGCGAAATGGGAGTTAGGCGGTTTTATCAATTAGGCTAAGTAGGTCACTCGTGTTTCAGGTTTATGTGTAGGTATATCGGTGTTTGAAGATTAGGTTTTAGTGTATGGTTTCAATTTTTAAAAATGAGAGTGCTAATGACAAAAAATATCTAATTTTACAAAATTTTCTAATAAATTCAGGGTTATAAAAACCACTCATTAAAATTTAAAAGGAATGTATGATTTCTATTAAATAGGTTTTGAATTCAAATTGTGTGACACAATTAGATGCTACGTTAAGATTGCTTCTAAATTACAGATTATATTAACAATAAATAGGTACCCAGTAACTCATTATTCAAAAACTAGAAAAAATAATTATATTTTTGGCTACGAGCTCAGATCCGCCGGAAAGGCACTTCGCACCGCGTTAGTGACACCCCATTCAGATATGTTTATGATTATGACGTTTTTACCTCTGTCTATACTAGCAAAAGAGTAGATATTATTAATGGTAACACTATATTTAAAAAAAATACTCACTAATTAAATATATATATATATATTTGAATTTCTAAATATTGCAGTGGTGTTTTACGGTGACAAAAATACGAATCTTTAAATTAAACTCAGAAAAAAAACATAAGAAGGTCAATCTCTGAGTCGAGTTTATAAAATGATAGAGTTTGAGCATATTGTCACGTCTACTGTTCTTGTATAAATTGGAACAATAGCATTGATAATTCACCATTCAAATAAGTATTTTAGAAAAATTACAAAACTTAAGTACGTAGCCTATTTTCAAAATTCAAACTCAATATGATAAAATCGTGCATATTTTAAACGGTTTAAATAAAATAAATATTTCATACTGAGTGAGGAAAATGACACAGTACGAGTAAGTACCTACCTATATCTAATATATTTACTTAGGTACATATAAGTCAAAGTACAAAAGACTTACTACCTACTTTAAAATATAAAGCTAGCTTTCATTGTTATTTTTGTTGCGAAAAATATTACAAAATATATTTATGTCAATTTTATACCAAATTAAATTCACTCCTAAGTCATAAAGCCACCAAATTGACTTTTACAATTATATTAACAATAACAATAACAACCCAATGAGTCTCCCCCTGTAACCTCAAAAATCTCAATTAGTCTAATCAGAATGCAATAAGACAAAGTTTTCACAAACTGCCTGCTACTAGAGATAAGGGGTGCTCCACTTTTATGCAAATCAGGCAATCGCGTCAGTTTTGAGTTACAGCGTTTTGTCTTTTAGTGTTGCGTCACGGAAAATAGGTTCAAGAGATTTAAAAAAAAAACTGGGAAAAAGAACTGTGGGTGACAGTACTATTAGCATTGTTTTCTAGTTCTGTTAGGTAGTGATAGGTAGGTGCTTGATTTTCGACTAAAAAAATACCGAAAAAAAAACTCTGCGTTTTCATAAGGGTGTGTTGTGTTGTGCTGTTCTCTAAGGCTTTCTCCGTTTTATATGGGAAGCGTTCTCCCTCGAGAATAGTTCTCGTAGTAAAATTGAGAACGTTCTCGAGATCGGCGCATCTCCAAGTGTATCATAATCTCTTTTAGAGAAACAGAGGTTGGTAGAAATTAAAAAAAAATACTTAGAAAAGTATAGTTGAGCTTATAAAGTAAACTACAGGTCCCAGCTAAAGTTCACTTGAGATTAGTTTTAACCTATAAATAACTACTTACACTATTTCTTATTTATATTTTTTGTTACTTATTCCTCGGTCGGTTCATTCTCATTTTAAATGTCATAAAATTTTAAAACGTCAATTAATTAAACACCATAGAAAATCGTAGTACCTACAACGTCGAATGTAATTAGCCATCACGTCACCAAATAATTATCTACTTAAATGATGATGGTAGCCTCACGATAGCATTGAATGTTGGGAACGTGTAACAAAGGGTGAGTGTTGTAAGAAAATTCTTGAGCTAATTAAATGAAATTGTGGAGTTACGGCGCTTTGCTGCGCGGCCGTTTTAAGTTACGTGGTTAGTTAGTTACATTTACGGACAATCAAAACGGGAACATTTTTATAAACAAACTGTGCTTGTGCGAGAGAAGCGAGGGTATCGTCTTTGTAGCGCATATAATTAATATAATATTATATTTGTATTTTTTTCTTGAAGTTACAGGTAGATTCAATTCAGTTGCAAAGTTGACAAGAATTACTAGTATATTAAAGACAGAGCTAGCCACGTCAGATATGACACAATAATGAGAGCAACGAAACCCCACTAGACAGTTTGCTATAACATGCTTATTTCTAGATCTGGACATCTGGCAGCTGTAAAACACTGCAAACCACTTCAAGAAAACAAATCATACAGTTCTGGGTTTGATGCAATATTAAAAGAAATTATAGAAAGAATTAGATTATATCATTGCCAAAAGTTGCTGTTGGGGGAAAGTAATGCCAAACGACGTAAAAAATTCATAGTTAGCCTACTGTATTTGTTTCCTTAATAATACGCAATGTTTTTTTTTTTCTAATGTATTAGGCCCTGCCCTTTATAACTGAGCCAACTTCGACAGTTTTACCTAGTTTGGTGTTACTATTTTCGAATTCATAAATTTTGCTAGTCTGTCACTCTGACCTCCACCCATTAAAAGCTGCCAGATGCCCGGATCTAGCAATAAGGATAGAGTAGCAATCTAACCAGGTTTTGTTGCTCTCATTATTGTGTCATATCTGACGTGGCCAGCTTTAGTTCATAATAATTCAATCAATTTAGATATTGAATTCATATATCGTTTCTCTTGACCATTATTATTAAAATATTTTCAATAAGTAATAAAATATTTAAAAAAACACATCTTCGGTTGCAAAATATCTACACCACTAACGAACTTTTTTGTTTAAACTTAAGCACTAGTCTTAAAAATACGTATTGCCTTTTTTAAACAAGTTAAGTGGTAAAATAAACCTATTTATTTTTATATTGCAGTTAAGCACAAGTTGTGAATAAATTTTATAAAAGTGTCGTAACGACAAACCGTCATTTATTTACTATTATTAGTGTTACGACTAAGTTTTACATTTTGATTAACCGATTTTTTTTCTTGATAAAAATTTTATTTGCTACTAAAGGTAGTTTAGATTTTAATTGAATTTTTTTTTATCAAACCGCGTTAAAAAAAACAAATAATTTATTTTATGTTTTGCATAATTCTTACAAACGCGATCACTACAACAATGTCTGGTATTATGTGCATTCACTCCACGGCATGTAACACATGCACCACCATACCTGTTATTACACGTTACCTTGACCTCTGACGGGTTAAATCGCTAACCGATGCGCTTTACAGCCACTTTAAAGCTTTTATTCAGCTGCGAGCTTACTAAGTAATTAAACTTAGTGGCGTGTAAATTTTTATTACGTGTTTTTTTGTTTAAACAGCGACGGTGGTTATGTTTTACAATGGTTAAAAAAAATAAACTCAGTTTATTCTGCTAGATTTTAATACTAAAAATTACTTTCTTTTTCGTCCAAATCAATCGTTTATTCGTAAACATAGGTTATACAGGTCTTATACAAATTATGTTCCACTATGATTTGCCCTTTTGGGCACACGAAAACAAGAAGATGGAGCATGCATTTTATTACCTGAAATGTATAAACCTAGGACCTTATTTGGGATGCAACTTTGGGATGTTTTAACACTTAGTCATTGCCATACATGTAATTATGTTATCTTGACTTCTGACGGGTTATCTAACCTAACCTAACCGATGTGCTTTACTTTTACAACTAATTTCAAGCTGTTATTCAGCTGAAAGCGCTTACTAAGTAATTAACCTTAGCGGCATGTAGAATGGCGTTTAATATGTGTTTTTAGGGTTCCGTAGCCAAATGGCAAAAAACGGAACCCTTATTGATTCGTCATGTCTGTCTGTCTGTCCGTCCGTATGTCACAGCCATTTTACTCGGAAACTATACGACGTATCAAAATATCGACGTAATAAAATTTACACATAAGGTGTATTTTGTATGCCGCTACTTAGTTATGGAGTTAAATTTAAAAAAAAAAATTGGGGGGGGGGGGGGCGCTCCATAGATGTAACTAAATTTCAAAAAATGTTTTTTAACCAAATATCAACATGTGACACATCAATCGATAGGTCTTTAAAAATAACATTGAGATTTCTATGACCATTTTGTGATTAAGTGAATATTTTCTGAAATAATCGCTTCGAAAGTCAGAAAAATTGTGTGGCCCCCCGATAACTTTTGAACCGTAAGTCCAAAAAGTATGAAAAAATTTGAGGCGATGTTCCTTATCATATACTTTCTACGAAAATTATTTTGAATATTATCGGTTCAGCCATTTTTGAGTTATCTCCAAAAAACTTCTTCCACAGGCATCAGATACGACCTTTTGGTATTAGTTTAGTTTTTATTACATTGAAGGTACGGAACCCTACTATGCGTGGTCCGGCACGCACATGGCCGGTTTTTTTGTTTTTACAGCAACGGTGGTTATGTTTGACGATAATGATTGAAAAGATAATCGCTCGGTTCACCACACTAATACACCTACTTCAAAATAAAATTAAGTTTTTCTGTTGGGATCTAAAACTAGGGCCTTATTTTTTGGCAGCTTTAATATTGCTTATTTTATCAATACATAACATAACTTACAAAAATATTTTAATTTATTGAGACAGTAACAATGATTGAAAAAAGTTTAGATTTAGTATTAACTCAAAATAAAGAATAATTTTTGGTTTAAAAAAGAAAAGTGACGTACACCCCTATTTAAAATACACTTATCCGTGGGTAGCTGATGAAGTATTTACCAGTTACAGTTATAAATGCTAAATTAATTAAAAAAAACGCAATAGTTAATTTTAAAAACATCCTCCGTTAACTGCATTACACCGTAACGACATTTGCAACATGCATTTTCAAACTAATTAGGCTGTAATATAAATATCTAATTAGATATAGGTACTATGTTAGTTGAGGAAAACATAGTGTGAAACAATGTTGAGTGCCAATCATTGGGTAGATATATACCTACATACCTACTTACCAACCAATAATATTTTACCATCGTGTCAATTTTAGGGATTTGTAAACAATAATAATTATAGCCTTGTCTTATCACATCCGATCATATTATGTCATGTTACAGACATTTTACTCAGTCAACAATACAATACCTACGGATAATCGTTTACGCTTCAAGATGGCTGCATCGTCTTTGGAATAGTTTTTTGTTTTTTGCTCATTTACGTAGTTCAGTGTGTAATATTGATAGCTTATTGTGCGGTGACCTAACGAACAAGTGTGCAGCTAATGAAAAATTAGTCCCAAAACGCGAGTAACCACCCTTTAGTTGAACAAACGGTTATTTTATTTTATTTTACGAAAATAAATAAAATCTTAGTGTACCTTGACATTGGCAGAATTCACCTCGCTAAAATAAGCGAGGAGTAAAAGCCATTAATTAGAAATTAAAAAAAAACAATACCTACTATTACCTAGGTATACAATTTTCTTAAATGCGTACTAAAATACGTAAGGTCAATGTGGCTAATTCCGTTATAGGGGATATTAAGTCCACGAGCGTATATTTTTTTTGATTTTCAATCGTAGGAAAAAAAAACATTTGCTTTTGATTGCTGAAAACTAAAAGCAATCGCTTCTTTGTCAATGAAATTATAAATTTTGTTTGTTTTTCGAGAAAAACTATGACGGAATAAGCCACATTGACCTTACCCATGCTATGGATAACCACAAATTTAAAATTATAAACTGAAAATAATCTAAAATAAACTATGCCCTCGCCCCGCGGCATGATACCGTAGAGTCCGTAGACGCTAGCAGCATTTCCTCACTGTATCGCAATACTAAGGTGTCGGATTCTAATTTTAAAATACATTAACAATACAATAAGGACACAACCTATCTCAAACATAACTCCAACACACAACAAACAATCAACCAATATTGAAGTTGTATTGGAGTTGCGTTGGAATATTTCTCCAGCAAATTCAAATATTTATGATTCAGAAGTTTATGCCGTAGCTGTATTGCGTTGTTACTGCATTGGAGGTGTATTGAAGTTGGAGATTGTCTATACGTGTTTTAAAGTTAGAATACGGCCCAAGGAAGCTGCCTCGTGCTGTATTATAATTTTAAAATACATAAACAATACATTGAAAACACAATCTATTTCAAACAACTCCAACACACAACAAATCATCAACCAATATTGAGATTGTATTGGAGTTACATCGGAATAACTTTCAAGCAAATTCTGATATTTCTAATTCAGAACTTTAGGTGCTAGCTGTATTGCGTAGCTAATTCATTAGAGTTGTAATAAAGTTGGATAGTTTCTAAACGTGTTTTAAAGTTGGAATACGGCCCCAGCCCGGTCACCAGTAACGTCCATAGGTCTCTTTGCTAAGTCATCAAATAAAGCTTGGGCGCTAGGACCCAATGGGCCGAGGGTCTACGCCGCCGCCGAATCGTAGAAATTGTATTCGTTGCCAAAATAGCCTTTTTTAAGCCTTTTATGCAATTTGATGTACTTTGTATGCCTCTACCATGCCGCTACATGTATTGTAGAAAACAGTTATTGAAAGAAAACTTACTTAAACCTGGTACAGCCGCAGGTACGTTTGCAAAGAAAAGATTTTACACCATTAGATCTTATTTGCGTAAGTATGGGATCGCATGGAGACAATTTACTATGTAGGCACTTTTAATCCAACTACGGTAAAGCAAAATTAAATTTTAATTAAATTAAATACGTTTCAAGCCCGTGGCTCATAAAATGTTAGCTATTTACAATGTAACTTAAAAAATTAGTAATACAAGTTCACTGTTATTGGGATTGTGAAGTCCACAACAGTGCGTAATGTTATTGGGATTGTGAAGTCCACAACAGTGCGTAATGTTATTGGGATTGTGAAGTCCACAACAGTGCGTAATGTTATTGGGATTGTGAAGTCCACAACAGTGCGTAATGTTATTGGGATTGTGAAGTCCACAACAGTGCGTAATGTTATTGGGATTGTGAAGTCCACAACAGTGCGTAATGTTATTGGGATTGTGAAGTCCACAACAGTGCGTAATGTTATTGGGATTGTGAAGTCCACAACAGTGCGTAATGTTATTGGGATTGTGAAGTCCACAACAGTGCGTAATGTACGGACAGTCATAAGGACAAAGGGCACTCGATTTTAAGAGTACATATATGCTTTTCCCCACTATACCTAAAACTCTAAGTTATACGGGGACTTTTAACCCAACTAAGGTGAAGCCAAAGGAGGAGAAATTAGAAAAGAGAAAAAAATCAAAAAGTCTAGGTTGATGAAAATAAAGTATAACTACGCGTTAAGGAAACGATGAGCTTCAGACAGATAACCTTTTGAATAACTTAAGACGCAAAAAGATTAGGATTAATGTATAATTTAGTTAATGAAATAACATACAGACATAACACAAGTGTATCGGTGCTATCAGTAAGTTTTAGGACACGCTTGGGCGTATCTTCGAAATAATTGCTATTACATATTCGTCTCTATGACCTTAAGACGTCTTGAGACGTATAGGCGTACCTCTGCTATCGTCGCTACTGCACATACGCCCTATTGACATTGAGCGTATGATATTGATAGCTTTAAATTTGAAACGCATAAATGTCTTATACGACAATAGCGTTTACGCTCTTTAGGTCTTAAGATATTGGTGTTTTATCGATAAGAGGGTTCATGACCTTTTTGGCGCCGGTCTACATCCTACAGATAACTAGCTTGAATTTGAATACATATTAGAATGAGTAAAAAAAAATTAGCTTAGGAAAACAATAAAAATTGGGAATTTCCAATAATTTAAGCATAAAAACTAAGGGTCCTCTGTTTATATTTGATTTACATAATAGGGATTGAATAGATAAATATAACTATTAAAAAATTATGTTATGACATCCTGTGAATAATTTATTAGTCATTATGCGTAAGTAATGAAAATCAAGAACATTTTAGATAAACTTCATAAATAAAGTAGAATATCTAAAAACCCTTATTATATTTAAACTTAAGTATAAAATGTTTCCACTGATTTTTTTTATACTTATCAATATTTGGTATGAAAATTAAACAAGAGGAATATACCTATATTTATTCTAAAATTAGGTATGTCTAAAAAGGTTAGGTGTTTTAAAATGTATTTTACAAATCCACAGCTAATGAGTTTTATTAATAGAAAAGTTATATAAGTTTGCAGCCCATAGAGTTCAACTTTAATATAATTTCAAACGCACTAATAGACCTTAATCGAAATCAAGATGGCTAAGAAATACATTTAACTTGTGAAATATCTCAAGCTTTTGAATCGAATTACCAATTTTAATTCTGACACATTTATAGGAGACAATAGTACAATACAATGGCCGACATTCAAGATTGTAAGACGATTGACAGATGACCGTTATAAAGGTCATGATTTGGTAGCTTTTAGTATTCTTATAACCTAATTTAGAACCAAGAAACTAACACTGGATAAACCTTGAGTATATTTGGGCCCCTTCCGCTTGGTACCAAAGATACTGGCAGTATTTCTCCGCTTTTTTCTTTGCATTTTTTTTCCTGTGAAAGAAAGACATACTTACCTACAGTTAAGATTATATCTCCATGTAGGTATTGCATGTTTGCTATTCAAGTTAATTTACTTTTCTAGGTATACGTAATTCAAAATTAAGCAGGTACATCTTGCATGTGTTTTTTTTTGTTAGAGAGAGAGATATGGATAAGTTCCGAAACGTTCTTATGTAAATCTACGGGCTATCGAAAAACAGCAACAGAAATGTTAATATTTATTTTTGAAACTGTTTGGCTTGAGACTCTGATTGACTATTTGTATTGTGTTTGCCTTTTTGTTTCCCAAACGTTTAAATAAATAAATAAAATAAAAATATTAATTTACAAGCAGTCACGTTACTACAATCACAAGCCTTAGGTTTCTAATTGCATTAAAGATTCAACCAAATACTTTAAAAATCTTGGTGCACACACGCTACTTCAATAAAATTAGAATACTCTTACTCAAGTATGATAATAATCGTAAATAGATTGCAAAAACACTTAGCACCTGGTTAACGAAGAAAAACTGTAAATGCGAAGATAATTAGTAAATAAAAGACATTTCTAAAATTATATTTCTTCGCTATCTCCAATGCCATAAGCTTCACGCGTTAAGCGGGACTAATCTTATAATAGATACATGTATAACTTGAAGATTACAGGTCCCATGTCACATCCCTAAGTGCAATAATCCATAAACGGCTAAAAACATTACGTACGTCCCTATCTACGGTGTTAGTGATGTACAATAAACTGTTATTTTGATGTCGACAAATCCACTTTATTAAGTTTATTAACACTTGGACCTCCCGCTGTTTGGTGCGGGACCTTGTCGCAGTGAAACCTCACCCAAAGTCGGGTGGTAGCGTTTATGGACGTTGTTACGACAAGGTTCCTTGGCGCGGCGCCCTTTTTGACTTAAATGCTCGCGTCCGTGAGCGACAACAGTGATCGCATTGACACCTGTGCGTGGTGATTGGGCTATATCGATAAGAATGATATCGATCGAATAATTATCGAACGTAGATTTAGTGCTGATCTGTACATAAAATATACAACAGAACAGTCAGCAGCAGAAACAGCTGAACGGGCGAGTTGATCAAAATGATCTGGACACAACTTTTTACGAAGAGAATAAAAGCGGATAAATATCACTTTAGACAACTTGTCACTTATCTACTTCTGCTGTTAACTGCAAAACTATAATACGCTACTCAATGTTTAAAGGTGTTAGTTTAAAAAAAACTTTGCTGGCGTGTATATTGTGTGCTATGTGATTATTCATTTTTAGGAGTTAGTTTGAAATTTAACGGGCATTTATAAAAACAACTGTCACTTCTAGACACAAAGTCAAGATATGCGTCATTAAATAAATGTCAGTACCTAATGTACCTACATCAAGTTTTGATTATACAGGTATATATACGTTTGTAAAAGTTGACGATACGTCTATTTCAAATAAATTAAACTTCTACTCTAAAAAGATTATATACAGAAGCGGGGATTTGAAAATGCCCAAGTAAATCGCGCTCAACCATGACACAGCAGTTTCACTGCAGATTCCAGTGCTCAATTATCGATAAAAAGCGCAGCACTATCGTCCACTATACCGGTCGTTTTATGGTATGTTTTGTCCGCGACGGCGTGGCAGTTAACCCTATCTTTATGGTCAACTCTAAACATAAGTGTCTGCCCCAACTTATTTATTTTTATCTCATTCCATTTCTTAAATTGAATCCGAAATCGGCGCGTGTGGCTACCATAAAACGGAATGTATTTTAAGGCTCCTTATTCCCTAAAAGGTCGAAAAACTCTATTAATGAAAAAAGCCGCATAAAATGCTATTTATAAGATAGTTTGAAGTATTAGTAATACAAAAAAATAATTTTGAACCATGTTTATTATTATTAAGTAAAGTACCCAAAAATAAAGTGTCCTGTGAAGTGTGATTTTTAAAAATTCATAGTAATTTGAAATTTACTGCTATAGTAATGTTTTTTTTT
The DNA here is from genome assembly GCA_947086415.1 of Pammene aurita. Lineage (NCBI taxonomy): Eukaryota > Metazoa > Arthropoda > Insecta > Lepidoptera > Tortricidae > Pammene > Pammene aurita. The sequence goes on from OX352305.1 coordinate 28,761,734, forward strand.
ATCGTGATAGAAATATAGTTTAACTTTGCAATGGTAATATTTTTGGGGCAAAATATTCATAGGGTTTTCGTGGAAAAAATGAAATGTAACCGTGTTTTCATAAAAAAACTGGCATATAATCAGAAGGTATTTTGTCGATTATCCAAGATGAATCTTCGATTTTTATTTCCATGGCCGTCTCATACATGATATACTCAATTGAATTTAATTCAAATTGAATAAGAATTTTTACCCTTTTTTGCGTAATCTGAAAATGAACGGTACACCTAACTGGAAAATCCGGAAAGGCCTTCCAAGACAACCAATTTTTTCATATTTCACTCGTTAAAATGTAATATTTGCTCCGATGGCCGTCTAGATAAAGAAATGAACTATTATGTGCATCAATAGTTGATTTAAAAAAACTTAGTATTTTCGCCATAGCCTTCGAAGAAAATGAAGCATTTCGTGAAATTCACGCGTTTTGGGAATAAGGCCTCTTGAAAATTTGACGCTTTTAACGGTTACTTTATGTATAAATTAAAAGTGCGTTTACTGCGCTTTTTACATACTTTCTTCCTTTCTTTTTTTTTCGAACTTTTGTGACGCTTATTCGAAAAAAAAACAATATTTGGCTACCGGCGTTTAAGGTTCTCTTGCTTGGATACAATATTGAATTTGGACAACGTAAATACATCATAAGTGCCGTCCGCCAAATAACACCTATTCCGGAAGTGTCACATTTATTCACCTAACGTTTAAAGGCGATGCACTGCAAGTAGGTACAGTCACCGGCATTAGTATCTTCCAACACGAAAGCCGCAAAAATATGTGACACGCTCTTATGACCCTACAAATAAGAGCGTGTCACATATTTTTGCGGCCTTCGTGTAGGAAGATACTAATGCCGGTGACTGTACTGTACATGCCGACGCCCGCGAGATCGACGCTTCTAGATCCAGGCCAAAATATAAATACATAAATATGATGTGTCTATACTTAGTTGCCGTAAAACTACTATTATGTACCTAATCTGTAGATTTGCTAACTGGCAACATTCTGAGAATACCGCAAGTGCAAAATACTATGCATAAGTAGAACTATGGAGCTAGGTTACTCAATGCAAGGAACGAAATGAAAAAAAAAAAGAAAATATAGATACTTAAAAGCACAAAAAACTCAAGTATTTTGTTTTTGTGAAAACAAACTAGTGGCTATAAATTCAATGAATCAAACTAAAATTTATATGAATTAAAGTACCCCAATAAGGTACCGACGTTTACGAGTCAAATAATTTAAGGCCATATTTGTTAGTTCGCTTGTCACGCCGTTAAACGTAATTTATGTGTTATTGTTTAAAATGCTTGTTGTTTTTTTATAAACGACATATATTTTACGTTACAGTTACGTAGTCTTTTATCTAATGACGTAAATTGTAACGCAACGATTTTTTTTTCTTTTTCATGTACCTACTTACATTTTCTTATGCCATTATATATTTAATGTTTATGTCACATAATGAAGTTATGACTCATAGGTACAAACGTACAAGTTGATTCCATGAAAAAACTTGTTTGAAAATATAAGTAACAGTCATTAAAGATAGCAGGTATAAAACTGAATAATTTCCCGATAACAATGCATGAATAGTTCGTTGTCCTTTCTTAATTAATATTAATGTTTATAATAAACCACTAATTGATTCCTTTCGATGCACAATAAAAAGTCTAACTGTGTATTTTATGCCTGACTTCCGCCACTCTACTTTTATAAATGCAAATTTTTTGTTTATAATGTTTTTCGGATTTATTTAAATCTTTTGTATTTGAAACTTAAAAATACAGTAGGTCAGTATGATAGTATAATTTTAATTTGATATTATACGATAATTCAAGCAAAAGATCAAGATCAAGAATATAGATCAAGCAAAAGGTAGGTACCTATTTATGCTTCAAAGAGATCTGTTAGATCATACGTAACCTACGACCTATTTATGACAAAATATTACCTACTATTAAATGTAGATACATTTCAAAGTATGCTTTATAATTTCAAACTAATATAGGTAGGTATTTAATGGGCACGTATATTGAAATTAACAAAACTGTACGTGCCGTATTCTAATTTTAAAATTCAAAACACAATCTATCTCTCCAAGACACAACAAATAATCAACCAATATTGAAGTTGTATTGGAGTTGCATCGGAATAATTTTCAAGCAGATTCTTATAAATCTCTGATTCTGACGCTTAGACGCTAGTTGCATTGCGTTTGCGTAGATATGCATTGGAGTTGTATTGAAGTTGGATTGTGTCTAAACGTGTTTTAAAGTTAGAATACGGCTCCGAGCCATCGCAAACCCTAAACTAATTAAAGTCGTAGTCGATTAGACATCCTGCTAACTTGCCTTCGTAGCCCGGACGAAGGAGCAAATCAATGAAACATTACTGCGTTAATGACTCGTGCGCATGTCTTAACGATCCAGGTCCTGTGTTCGTCCTGAGTGTTTTGATACTTAGTTAAGGTACTAGGTTAGTTTTCATTTCGAATATTGGAACGAAATAATGTTTAATGACACACATATAAAATTTGATATACATACATATTTACATTATTTGAGAGAAGCTATGAATAAAAGAAAGTCTACTGTAAATATTTTACTGAAAATATTAAGTATATTGATTTAGCAATACGCCAGTGCATAGTTAATTATTAAACATTAAATTAAGTACTGAATTAGGTAGAGTTTCACACAACCGTAACAACGGTATGTATGTTTAGCTTTGTGCGTAGGTAGGTGCGAGTATATTCTCTGGTTTGTAGAAACCAGAGAATATACTCGTAGATAGGGAAAAATATCATGGTAACGCTGTAGGTACAGTCACCGGCAATAGTACCTATCTCACAAAGTCCGCAAAAACATTTGTGACACGCTCTTATTTGTAGGGTCATAAGAGCGTGTCACATATTTTTGCGGTCTTCGTGTAGGAAGATACTATTGTCGGTGACTGTACTCTCTAATTAAAGTAAAGTTACTTATACTTTTGTAAGTGGCAAAATAATCAAGCAGTCTTAAAAACCTTACACCACATACATATATTTAATCTATATTTATCTACTTACATATTAGACAGCAATCGGGCAATTTCCAAATTTTATGTCTGCAGTCACTCGACTCGACTCCATCAAACGTTTTAGGTAGGTACCTAGGTCTGATTTTACGAAGTTTAGACGCAGTATTACCTGCGTCTAAATCTGGAGAATAACCCGACCCGAGCAATCCACCAGTTACTCAATTAGCGCTGTAAATATATTCCTTTAGCGCTGTAAATAAAATAAAAGTAAATCAATTAGTTCTAATTTGTCTCACCATCAATCATTAGAGGCGTTAGGGTAAATCATTAGTGGATGATTGGCCGAGGACTAATTACGTGTGTTACTGGCGCCTCTACCCTAATGGGGTAATATGATTAAATTGCTTTAAATTAAACAGTTTGACACCCACAAGTGGAAAATTTAATAACTGTCTTCGGAAAATGTCGTGCTATATTTTAAAAGCAATTTAATTAAAAAAACTTTATTCTTAACATAATTAAAAAAGTGTTCATGCAATTTTGTAGCTAACTGTATCTTAAAGTGTATTTATAAAGTTTAAATTCCCACAGCTATGAAACACTAGATTCTCTATAGCAGAAGGCCGTCGGTGTAATAAAGAACTACTTGTATAATTGACCATTTTATCATCCCAACTCGATATTTCTTAATTATCAGTAATCGTTAAATCAAATTTATAGCGCGTTACTTTGTTTTCTATGACGAAGCTGTATTTACGGCAAAAATCAGTAGTTAGACCTTAGTTACATAATTTTGTAAAAAGAACTTAGTCTACGCAGACCTCACTATTCAAGTATTCAATCAAAAGTTGGGTGCATAAAAAATGCGTAAGAATCAACCAAAGTAATTAAAAGATTATTAGGAGGTCTTTTTGAGGAACGCTTTCTATCATTTATTTTATTTTCACTTGATATTTAATGGTTTAAGAGCTGGCCACGTCATATATGACACAATAATGAGAGCAATGAAACCCATCTACATAGTAAGATTGCAATACTATCCTTATCGCTAGATCCGGGCATCTCGTAGCTTTTAATGGGTGGAGGTCAGAGTGACAGACAAGCAAAGTTTTTGAATTGGAAAAAAGTAATACCAAATTAGGTAAAAACGGCCGAAGTTATCTTATTTATAGAGGACGGGGCCTATATTTTCACATTAGAAAAAAAAACATTGCGTAATATTTCGGAAACAGAAACAGTAGGCGACAAACTATGAATTACATTATACGTCGTTTTCGACTACTTTCCCCCATCAGAAACTTTTGGCAATGATATGATCTAATTATTTATATAATTTTTCATAATACTGCATCAAAACCAGAACTCTGGGATTTGTATTCTTAAAGTGGTTTGCATTCTTTGACCTACACCACTTTACAGCTGCCAGATGTCCGGATCTAGAAATAAGCATAGTATAGCAAACTAACGAGAGTAGTTTCGTCGCTCTCATTATTGTGTCATATATGACGTGCTTGCTCTCCGTCTATAACAGTATCTGTTAAAAGTGACGTATGTCATATTCAAAACATGATTTTATTGTTATCAAGTTGATGACAAATATATATCAAAAAGAGATTGTTTAACATCAATGCAATATGACAAACGATTTAGTGACGTTGGTTGTCGGAATCACAATTTAGATTTTAATTTTATGACAAATCCGTTACAAATTATGATTCTAAAGTTATCTAATCTAACTGCCTATAACTTTAGAATCTAAGTAGCTAGATCGTAGATAAATCCAACTTTTAGTTTTTTTTTGGGTACGGTATCGGTCCCTCGGTAATTTATCGAACGGTGCTGTACTTAATCCGGAAAGAGAAGTGTCGTGGTATAAACGGAAACTAATACATTCTAAGACAGTTCTTTATCCACACATACTCTATAATGTGTATAAACTGTTGTGTTGACAAAAAGTTAAAAATGACCACAAGTGATCACCAACTGACCTCATACCATCACACAAAAAGATGCAACTATTACCATATCGTCCTTGCTTTACGCAACCGTCATAACCGAGCTTTATAGCTACGATAATTCATAGTTTGCGGTAATAGGTCCGTCATTACGGCCAGGTGTTTAATGGCGGTGTGGTAAAAAGAAAATTGGAATATTGCTCCGCTCACTTGATCATATAGGAATGCTGGATCAATAAAAACTGAGGTATTAAGAATATGGATGTAAAGGCGGAATTATTCCAGTTTCTCTATAAAGCCTTTTTTGAATACTTCTAAAAATGCTGAGAAGCCGATAATTGGTCAAAGCCTTGAATTATTTTATAGTGTCAAACAAAAACGCGGCAGTTCTCCTCTTATTCAGAACAATGACGCGTAGTCACAGTGTCCGAGAGGCAATCGGATGGCCCGCGGTATTTAAGCTCCCTACGTGTTGTGAAACCATCCTGTGCAACTCGAACTGCACGTTGGACTTTGTTTTTCATCCTCATCCATTTCAAGTCAAATTTACTTCATTGCCGGTTGTTAATAGAGTTTATTTCTAAATTATTTTTTATGGCAGTAACGCCTTATTGACAACCGACAATGATGTACCTTTGAACTGAAAACGTTACATATAGTCTATGGCCCTTAAGACCATTGTAAAGTTCGCATAGATATTGAATATTTATCAAAACTGCAGAGTCATCTATTCATTTTTAGCTATGCTTATGAGTCATACAACTCGCAAACTAGTATAGGTACGAAGGCTGCGTTTCTCATATATGTAGAGGTAGTAATATGTGCATTCGCGTATAGCGTTAGGTGCTTAGGTGTCATTGCCTGATGGCCTACATCGGATGATGACATAATTGTCTTTTACGTCTTCTATCTCGCTACTGGGAGTGATGAATGGTGTAATAATGGAAAGTGCCAGTGTTTTAGACGAAAGTGTTAAAGAGTTTATTCCCGTCTTAAAGCCAGTACACTCAGTGTAATAGCGGCTTTAAGACTGGGATCCTTCTTCCATACCTTGTTCCGTACCTACCGTATCATATCTTACGTCTGTAAGGTGTAGGGTTCATTTAAATCTAAATGTGATCTTCCTAAGGAAGACAGGCAAAGGCTGAGAGACGTGAAATGGAACCAATGTGGAAGGCCGGTGATAACTTTTTGTAGAGGGCAGTTTTCCAGATTCCATACAATGAGAGAACCTAAGTACTAGTTTAGTAAGAATGAACATTGCTATACCCTAACAGGGTTCATGTGAACGTTAGCAGTAAGCTTTTTTGTAAGACCTTATGTAACACATGATTATGACGCAATAAATGAATTATGAATTATGAAAGAGACATAAGATGAATGATCCTTCACTAGTATGCAGTCAAAAAGCTTTTCTTAGGCAAAAACCTTTCCTATGGCGTTAATTTACAGCATTTTAATATAAGTGTATTTCAGAAACCGGTAAATTTCAATTTCGGAGCAATTCGAGGCAAAACATTGACTGATTTTCGCAAAAGTAAATAAAAACTATATAAATAACCATATTAAGATACAATACACTTAAACAAGATAAATATATAGGTACATACTTATATATACACGTACACGACGACGTAGTTTAAGGACATCCGTCATAAGTTATAGATGACTTAGAATTAGGCAGAGAAAAAGACCCCCTGCATACAAACTTTGTATGCAGTGCGGGCTCTTTTTCTCCGCAGCTGACCGTACCACGATCATTTTGAAAACCTCACCTTTTGCTGACTGTACCAGTATCTACCTCGCTACTCGTTTCTTTAGCTTCCACCGTTTAATATTGTCGTAAACTCACGATACCCACTACCCAATTACCGCTATCGTTGGGAATATCTGCAACAAATTGTATTCCACCACGATAAGAGTTCAATGAACTCTGCAACAATGCCAGATCTTGGCAAGGTGGTTGTTTTAAACGGGGTTGGAGCATCCATGTTGTTTTGAATGAGCTTATTGGCTAAAAGAATGACTTAGGTAACTTATTTAAAGTTAACGTGAACGAAATATAAGTATAGTGGTAATTTTTTGATGATTTTTTAAAGATGTTAGTTACTAACATCTTTAAAAAATCATACTATACCTTTGGACAGGGATTTAGAATTGACTAAGGGCCGGTTGCACCAAACCGTCTGTTAACATCAACGTCATCGTTAAAAAATTCTTGTATGTGAATGTTTGACAGTTTTCTATGGGATGACAGCTCCGTCACCATATTTAACGTTGATCAGTTCGTTACTTATTCGTGGTGCAACCCACCCTTAGTCGGGATTAATTGACGGTGACAGCATTTAGCTGTGTGAAATTTTTGAACTACCCGCATTTAGTAAAAACTATCACTAATTTATTTTTGAAAGGAGTGCCAACAGAGATTAATATATGTGACACTCATAAGATTTTTTGGTAAAAGATAACACCAATTGCACAGGGTAAAATTATCTAGATTATAAGTATTAATAATAGGTACCTATATTGAACAGAGTACATGAACGCAACAAACTTCGTGTTTACATTTTGTTTTTTAGTTCAAAAAACTGAAAAAACTGTTCATTAATATTAATGCGACACTCACGAGAGTTCAAAATCGAAAAAAATAGTGGATTCTCTATGAAAATACACAACGCAGGTTACAATGTAGCAGAAATGCATTTCAAAGTTATCATGCGCTATGCGTATCGTAGTTGCCTCCACGCCTATTGTCGCTAGAATGCATCTCTTAGTATAAAATAAACGTATTTCAAAACATATTTCTTTAGGTTTCGCTTCAGTGTTGTTATAACTCTTACTTCGTTGTTAGAACCAATATAAGTAGGATAGCCGATGGTGAATAGTTGTTACGGATCTTGAGGTCTCACTTATACTAGTTGGTTAAAGGGATTGGTCTGTAAGCGTTCGGTATAAACTCGGTATCGGCTCGAAGAAATGCTTTACTTTATATATTATATCCCACCTTTTAGTCTGCAACTGATAAGTATAAACCGGGCTTATTCTGGTGCATGTGATGTATTTTAAAGCAATATATCTAACAGGTATTTACAAAGTTTGAGCGCGATGTACAGTATTCATATTTGATTGGGACGTGATACCCATTTCTTAATAAGTCCCAATATATATCTCGTATTGGAAATAATATATCGATATGACTCTTAACTCTATTAAAATATGGGTGAATTTACCTACATTTAAAACAAATATACCTGCATAAAATACAATATTGTAAATAGTAAAACCTACAAATGTTTAATAATAATATTTTTTGACAGGTGCATTATTATTAATCACCATTCAATATTAAAGACCCCGATCATTCAAATATATTCATAAAAGTAACGATACGATCTCAAAGAGAAAAACCGTAGCCGCTTTTAAACAAACAAATAACTTAACAACATAATTTACGAAACGATCACATCCTATATGGAATCCGATATTACTAACAAACTCAATTACAATGAAATTAATACCAATTCTATAGATATGAATCACGCAAGAAACTGGACACAGTTTTTGTTAAAGATTTACAAAGTTATTTAAAACAGTCGATAAAAACCGAAACTAATGCTGTTATAAAGAAAGTTGATTCAAATTGTTACACATCTACCGGAACCTACAACTTTGTAGTTCATCAGGAATCCAGTTAGGTAAATTAAAAAGAGTATAGCTACTAGATGTTGGCAAACGAAGACAGGCCATAACTATGTCGGATTTAATAATGGAATGTCACATTATGACAGTAGTGATGTTTCTTTTCTAATTTATACCGCTCGTATCTCCATAATTTTCGTCGTGAAAATCCAATCATTTCCGCATAGATAATTTCTTCAATTTAGGTTAAAATTTTGATACAGGTGTATAAATTTTAAAGGGATATTCAAATTTGTTGTATTTGGACTCGTTGTCTAACAGATATTGTTTCTTATTCTATTTTTTACGCATATAATATTCATAATAGCGTTCTTAACTGTCTTAAGCTCATTAAGACGGTATTTTAACTATTTTATCGGTTCGTTTCGATTCGATTCTATCATAGGAATAGTCGAATTTTATGCCGAGTAGCCGTTGATTTATAGTTTATGATGATTCTTCTAATACCATTATATCTACAAACTAACAAGTGATGATACTGAAGATGGTTTTCATTGGTTATTTAATCTAAATGTTCTGATTGCCCTCAAACTTGTTATTTAGATAATACTGTTGCTAATACGGATTTTTTTCATGAAATGGCTTAACTATTTTAAGTTTATTAACCCCCTGGATTATTTTTTCGTACCGTGGCGTGGCCATTAAAATTGCAAGATACTGCATTCAGTTTTAACTATCATTATTCTCGTGTAAACTGAAATATGTCCACTACTAGAGACAAAGGTATTCCCAAAAGAGCTCAGAAAACACTCCAACAGTTTCTTGCACACTTTATTAAGTTAGTTCTCGTTGGAAGCCTTTCTGGTTTTGGGTCGCTGCTCTAGAACTTGCGTTACCTAAACATTTTGACCATCAAACATGCTTGCTGCGTTGTAGTTCACTAAACTTATATTTAAGTGCTCTGTTTTATCTTTATGTTGAAATTATATTATTTATTTTGTTCCACAGGATGCAAATCCTTCTTCAAGCGGTCAGTGAGACGGAACCTGACGTACTCCTGTCGAGGAAACAGGAACTGCCCCATCGATCAACACCACAGGAACCAGTGCCAGTACTGCAGGCTCAGAAAATGCCTAAAGATGGGCATGAGGCGAGAAGGTGAGTCGACATTTTCTGGTCATGAAAACATATTTGAACAAAAAACACAGTTAAATGATAGATACTTACTTTAGTAATCGAGCAGAGGGCACATACAGCACAGGCTTGCTCAAACATACATTTCGGTTTTATTTTAAAGGTTATATTTTTATTGTTTTTTATTAGTTTCTCTACTGTCGGTCGATATGTTAGCAGAACTGGAAGAACTCGTGTCAATAAGTTTGACGTAAAACTGACAATCAAACATTAGGCTCGAATTAGTAAGTAAGTAGGTACTAGGTAACTACGGATATAAAAAAACTGATCTCGTGTTCTATGTTGACCGCTGTGTTGTTTAACGAGTATTGTTGTGTTACCTAAACGATAGCAAATATTTTATTTTCATTAGCTCTCAAAATAGCCAATTAATTTTAATTTTTCCCTAAAACTTCTGTTTTTTTTTCGACTGAGGGAAGAACGCAGGGGCGACTTATGCAATTTTTTCATTTAACAAGTCAATAACTAATACAATGCAGTTGGCCAGTTTTAAACTTAAATACAATATTGAAGCTTCTTTTTGTTCGTTGGCAGTAAACCTTACTTCGTGAGTACTATGTAATAAGTTGTCATTTATTGCTAGTAGGTAACTTATGAGGTCCGTCATCGTAAATTTAATTGCCTCTACAGGTACCTCTATTTATAATTTATTTTATGGTATGATATTTTTATACATAGTATGATGGGGACTTGGTCTCAAGTAATAGTATTAGTAGGCACATATTTAATAAGATTTTGCCATTGAGCTGTGAACAATAAATTCGGTTAAATGATTGCATTAGCAAAATTATCGTACTTGAATTCATTCGGAGAAATCTGAAGTGAGAATCAACTATGAGAGCATATGGCAAATAGCATACTTTAACTTCATTAAGTCGTCCCTTGTAAAAGCTTAATAATATATTAAAGTTTCAGAACATTTTGGCCTTTACTATTTTACCTAAATTTGGAACGTCATGTTAACAAATTATCGTCTTTGTAGACAAAATGCTATTTTTACCGACTTAAGTGATGTCTTAAATAATGTAACTTATCCATGATATGAATAGATTACGATGCAGTCATTGTCGCTGGTGTAATTAGTGAAATCATCAATCTTGTCCAGTCATTAGGCGATCTGCCCAAGGGCAACTCTAACTAACTGTTGACGATCAATGTTAATATAAAGTTATGAGCCGTAATAGCTTATTATTACGATGGAATTATTATAGAGGGTTATTGTTTTAAAGACAGCGATGTGATTAATGGAGATGGCAAAGAATCTGAGAATATTAATGTAGAAACTGATTTTAATCAAGTGAAATAAGAACGGAATCATTATAGGTACAAGTTGGAGGATTAAATAAAGGTCAATTAATTAATTTGATATTATATACCAGTATTGTGTCGATTTCTATAGAGCAAGTATTAACTGCAAAACGTAGGTATTCAAAGCAGATACAAATTACTAGCGCAATTTTTTTTGCATAACTTTTAAGTTTAGCCAAAAGAGTAGACGCTCCTTTTAGTGTAAGTAGATGATCTGAAAAGCGATTATTTTGTTTTGAATGAACAGAATGCATAAACAGTTGACGTGTCAAGGTTGAACAAGAATAAGCTATGACGAATTATGACATAGCTTACGACTTTAACAGCCCATTGATCAACTTTGTCAGAACTATTGTCAATGCAAGCGACGGCGTTTAGGCTGATGAAGAAGTTAAGAAAATACATTCAAACAACAAAAATACTCAGGCTACAGAAAAATGTGTATGTTACTATAAAATAACTTTGTTAGATTAAAATGCAGATAGCCATATTACGACTCATAAAACAGTAGTGTAGTGAAAAAAAAGGAGCCGGTTGAATCTGAAACATATTTCGAAGAAATATAAAATGATATTTGTAGAGAAACCCAAAATAAAACAAATGTCGTATAAACAACCACCCCCAAATGTGTTCAAGACCTCGTTAACGGAATGAAGTGCGCAGCGGACAATAATGCTCACAATTTAAAAGATAACACAGTTCGTAAAGAGCGGGCCCGAGGGCACGGAGGTGGGCAGGTCATAGCCACCCGCGGCGCGCGATTACACTTGATGCGTACACCTGTCTGGATTCCTGGGTAGAGATTTGAACATTTTGAGCAAAGATGTAGATTTGCTGCTATTACTGGAGAAAATATATGAAAACAAATAAAAAAATATGTAGGGATCTTACATAGGTTGACCGCCGAAAACTAAGATAAGCCTGTACAATGGCCAAAGGCTATAAATGCAAGTTAAATACATATCTATATGATAGTAACAGTAGGCTTTAGGCAACCCAACCTCACCGAGTAGCAGAATTTGGCGTATGTAGGTTGCTAAACTTGGAGCATTTTGTACAGTCAGCAAAAACATCATTATTAAGTCTATCTCATCGAGCAGCAAATTGAACCCTATGCCATTCGAAAGTACTAATTACCCTGGTAATAACAAAAACTGGTAGCCGATCTTAAACCCGGAGCTTTTGTTATTCAGCCTAGTTTTATGTTTTGAGGTGAAAATCGACTAATACACGTATGACGTATAAATGAGTTCACGAGAAAACTGGCAACTTCATGATTTTACCTTATTAAAAAATATTGGAATAATTTATTACCTAGTCGAAGTTAAAACTTGTGCCATTAGAAAGAACTCGTCAACTTTTAAAGACAAAAAAATCCTGCTACCACAATTTTTTGATGAGCAATGAGCACTATTGATGCCCACTTGCTAGTCAATGAAGTAGATTTGGCAAAAAATAGGGTTATATTTTACTGTCTGTACAAAATGTTTCAACTTTGGCTCAGGCTACCAGGTACTAAAATACATAACATTTTATTGTGCATTGCCCTACATAAGCGGAGTTCTGCTACTCGATGAGGTAGGGTTACCTACGACCTACTTTAAATTTAATAGAAAATCTCCATAACTCAAAACCAAATATCGTGAGGAGGTTGAAAAATAAAAACCTATTCTAAAAAATTCAAAGGTATACCTTGGTTTCTTATTTAAATAAAGGTAACAGTTATTTTTTAAGTAAGAACGAGGAGTTCCATTTGACACATTTTACAAATAAAATAATACCTATACAAATAAGCATCTATTGAATTACCCAAATTAATAACATCCTACAATTGGACTTTCACACCAATTGATAGATTTCCGTAGTAAGATATATCTTTTGCCCCATATAATTGCATTGAAAACCGAATAATTTAATTCTGAACATTTTACGGCAAATACAAAATACTATCTGTTCCTACACAATAGCTACATCTTTGACACGCTCGCCTGTTTACCAACCAAAAGTAACTGGACACCTTTTATTACCGCCATACGAACCCACATTCACACTTCCTACCTCACCCGGAAAGGACACGGTAACCCGCTGCTCTCCTTTCCACCCTTAAGCACCCTTTCGACCCTAACAAAGTACCCTGTATTTTGCCCAAACGATTTGTTTGCTGTCAACAAAGATGCAGGCTCCTTTTTAAACCCTGCTCTAAGATAACTCATAATCTTTCACACCAAGCAATACAATCTATTTTAGAAAAGCAGATTCGTGTACGGGGTAAAAGTGTGCCTCTTTGTACTGATTGTAATCGTCTTAGATATCAGACTTGAGCGGAGATGCATTGACGCTTCTTTTATGTTTTTTCTCAGCATTGTTTTCTGTATAGTTCAGCGTTTTAAGAGCTTGAAAGACCCTATTGAAATGTGCTACTAATACTTTTAATTGTATTCGATCTGTAGATATGGTCAGTCTTTGTTAAGCTATATCGGATAATGGTTACAGAAATGACTAAGCTTAAAATTATACTTAAAGCAAATCGCACTTTTATTACGCTTTAAAATAAAACAAGGTACCTGAATCAATAGCAAGATAACAATAATGACCAACTTAATTAAGAAATTGCTCGCTAAGATAAATCAGAGGTAGAGGTAGAGTTACGATTTGTAGAAAACTTGCATGTTACTGGTTTACATCGCGCAATTAAACGATTGAATTTCCCATGTTTTATATTATAACTTCGACAAAGCACACAGCAATTGATTAATTAACAACATTAAACTGGTTTATTAATATTAGAGTGCATAAAATGTTATCTACAAAGGCCCTTCGGGCGTCAGTTTGAACAATGGTTGGTACACCTTTTGTCTGAGGCGCATCCATCACAGCCACATTGTTTGTAATATCTTAATAAGTTTTTGTGTTGGTCCGGTCATTTAGAAAGATTCCTCGTATCGCTTCCGATTTTTTCCCCCGACTTCGAGATGAATTTTAATGGAGAGGTGATTTATGGCGAAATTGAAAAGGTATCGGTCTGATCTTTATTTTCACGGCCTTTGAAGTTATGCCAAATTTAATTATATACATACAGCCTTGGCCAGAAGTGTTCAGCATAGCTCTTTTTTGTTTACAATTTTAATGTTAAGTATTATTTCCCTATCATAACAATGTGCGATGACGTAAAATGTTATATTTTATTGATATATCTAGAAAATTTCACTTAATAACACTTTCAAGGTACCTATAAAATATGAAAAGTGGAGGTCCCAAAAATGCGACAAATTGCTAATATTCTATGCAGTTACTCCTCACTTCAACAAAACATGCCTGTTCAGTTTGAATTAATTGATAAAATAACTTTAAAAAAAATTTAAACGCTGGTCTAAACTTTCGAGTTTTGTATGAAAATCGCAAGGGTGCTGAACACTTCTGGCCAAGGCTGTATATTGAATTACCAACACCAAATTGCGTAGAAAAACGTCTTCATTAAAGTGAAAGCAATCGTTTTCAAAAAATCGCCCACTACAATTTGCAATAAGAATTGAAATTGTTGTATAGCAGCGGTGTCAAATATTTGTATGCTTTTAAACATTAAATTTTACATATTTTTTGAACTCTCCACATCTTTTTTTTCCTGTAATTTATGCAAATAGCTCAACTTCATTTACCACCCTATTTCCTTCCAAAACCGTTACATATTAACAGCTTGACCGAAACTAAAGCCCAAATCCGCTGTCTTCCCGCATATTTCCTTAATCCAAGCGTAAACACAACGGAACACACAATGCACCTTCAAGCCCACAAGACATGTCAAAATCGTCATCCGAGAACCGTTCCCAGGGGGATGCCCCGACCAAAAGACAAATAGTTTCAAAATTCCCGTTAACTTACGCCCTTTTACATGCAGAAATTTGGCAATGTTTGCGTCTTTTATTTAAGTAATACGCCTATATTTGACAAAGGTTGTGAAAGGAAGCGCTCGGCCGTCCTGAGGGTGGTGTCCTGGTCGAAGGGCCAGGTGTGGTCATTGTTTGACCTTTGTTGACCAACTGACCGTCCCATTAGACCCGTTTGCTAAACATTGATTGCGTGACCGTGAGAAATGCAAAGCATTTGGAAAATAGGGTTATGGTCAGCCAAAATAATTGACCTGATGTACTAGCTGAGCGCCGCGACCCATCCTTTTTGCAGACAGAACTTCTTTACTATACGGGACAAGTGACAATGACCGCTATCTTTGATATTATCGCTATGTCGCGTAACGCGTCGCGTTGTCTCGTTTGTCGCGTGAGTCGTTACAGTTAGGACAAGGCCTTAGGATATATTTCCCAAAGAATGAGATAATCGAATTCCAGATAACTCTTTAACTTGCTACGGTAGACATTACGGAACATAAACAAATTAAATAATGCAAGAGCTCAGTAATGCATCCTAGACACACGAATTAATCTAATAATTCTATCGTGTCAAAATGACTACAAATCTCTTTTTGGGGTAAAGTACTCAGTATAAGGACAAGCGCTTCACTTTCTCAATCAACAAACAGGAATTTTTCGATTCTTTCTATTAATAGAAAGCTTGTGTCAATTAAAACGTTCATTGCAAGTTACCCTATTAGCTGGCATATCCATAAAAGGCTCCGAACATGACACTGATTAAACAGTCGGGGATAGACTGGGATTGATGGATGCCATTTGTAAATCTAAACTGGTAGCGGTGATATCAAACATATTTCTGGAATAAATTACCACCAGATTATGCAAATATTTGACTTAATTATTTGACAAGTAAGCTACAATATCATTGCAATTATAAAGTTGATTTAGTAACCTAAATATCCACCAAAAAAAATCCAGCATTCAAAATTCAAAATTCGAAGTTCGAAAGAAAGGTGTGACGTGTACACTATTAATCTATCTTCTATACATATAATAAAGCTGAAGAGGGTCGAAAGTCTGTACATGGAAGATAATCGAAAAAAAGTTGGCTGGGGATACTTAGAATCGATAACAGAACACGTTACAACAATTTTAAGAATTTTTGTCTGTTTGTCTGTTTGTCTGTTTATCTGTTTATCTGTTTATCTGTTTGTCTGTTTATTTGACCGCGCATCACGTGAAAACGGCTGAACGGATTTTGATGAAATTTTGTATAGAGATAGTTTGAGTCCCGGGTAAGGATAATATATAGTTTTAATCCCGAAAATCAACCCTGGTGGGGGTGAAAATGGGGTTGAAAGTTTGTATGGAGAATTTTTAACCGCTGAAACGATTTAGATAGAAATGAGTATGAAGATAATTTGAGTCTCGAGAAACGTCATAGGATAGTTTTCAAACCCTTGTGGGGGTGAAAAGGGGGTTGGAAGTAGGTATGAGGAATTTTTTACCGCTGAACTGATTTAGATGGAAATGTGTATAGAGATATTTAGTATGGGTCTCGAGAAAGGACAAAGGATAGTTTTTACCCCAAAATCAACCCTAAAGGGGTGAAAAGGGAGTTGTAAAATTTGTATAGGGAATTATTAACCGCAGAATCGATTTAGATAAAATTTGGTATGGAGATAATTTGAGCTCTAGAAAAGGAAATGAAATAGTTTTATCTCGGAAATTATCCCTTAAGCGGGTGCAAAAAGTTTACATGGGGAAGAAACAACCAATAACCGCTGTACGTATTTAGATGAAATTTGGTATTGAAATAATTTGTAATTTTTTGGTCAAGGTGTTCATATTTATAACATGTTACCCGTCGATGCTTTAAATTTACCTTTACCCGCTCTTACGAAATATTTGAAAATGTCATGAATGTCAAAGGGTTATTCCAGGTTCGAGGACTATATTGACAGACAAAGATGCATGGTCCAAACCAAAAAACTACTACAAAATCATCTAACATTTATAGGACACCGTTTAGGTAGGAAAACATATCAAACGTTTTGTGAAGCAGTCAGATTAGGATTTATTTTTCTTTATAATTAAACAATGGGTACATTAATCTGTCTCTCAAGCTGTTTTGATATGTCTTCTTGAAGAACTACGCATTATTTTGTATCTTTAAGATCTAATAATGTATTACTTACTGTTTTGAAAAAAATAAGTCCCGTCGAGTTTCTTTTCGGTCATAAATGTCATAATACTTGGGCCAGAGGTGTATGTAGGGTTAGAACCGGTGGTAGTTTTGGAACGAAGTTCCTTATCGGACGGTTCGCGGATGGGAGGCTAGGCGAAAAAAAGTCACGAAAAAGCGTCATGTCACGAAAACGCGACACCCATACGACTGAGAAACATGTAAAATGGAATGAAATAAAAAATATATAAAATAGAATAAAGTGAAGTGAATTGAAGTGTAGTGAAAAGTTAAAGTGAGAAGTGACAAAGTGATAAAAGTGAAAAAACTGTAAAAAGTCGGGAACCTAAAAGTAAACAATGGCAAAATTTTCAAAAAATTTCATGAATTTAAAAAATTTCAAAAACTTCAAAAATTTCAAAAATATCAAAAATTTCAAAAATTTCAAAAATTTCAAAAATTTCAAAAATTTCAAAAATTTCAAAAATTTCAAAAATTTCAAAAATTTCAAAAATTTCAAAAATTTCAAAAATTTCAAAAATTTCAAAAATTTCAAAAATTTCAAAAATTTCAAAAATTTCAAAAATTTCAAAAATTTTAAAAATTTCAAATAATTTCCAAAATTTTAAAAATTTTAAAAATTTCAATACTTTTAGAAATTTCAACTATTTCAACTATTTCCAAAATTTCAAAAAATACAAAAAAAAATTTCGAAAAAAAAATAAAATAAAATTACATAACTTCGTTCCAATCGCGTGTTCCACGACACTCACGTATTTTATTTTTCTCTGACGTTAATTAGTGCAGTGTAATGTGCTTACATTGATAAATAAATATTTTGTTTTATCTGTGACAGTGTGGTAAAAACGTATGAAAATTCATTACCCCCGACCGCCGGCACGCCCGCCCCCCCTAGATTTTTAATATGTGTGTATGTAAAGCAGTGTATGCTTCTGTACATAATTAGGCCTTATTACGTAACAGTTACATAACTACTATTTATCTCTTTTTAGGGTTCCGTAGTCTACCCCTACTAGGAACCCTTATATGTAGTTTCGCCATGTCCGTCCGTCTGTCCGCGTTCTAGCTCAGTTACTGTTCGCACTAGAACGCTGAAACTTGGTGAGGCCTGATAAGAACTCTCAATAAAAACTATCTATACATATACATATAATAAAGCTGAAGAGGGTCGAAAGTCTGTACATGGAAGATAATCGAAAAAAAGTTGGCTGGGGATACTTAGAATCGATAACAGAACACGTTACAACAATTTTTAGAATTTTTGTCTGTTTGTCTGTTTGTCTGTTTATCTGTTTATCTGTTTGTCTGTTTATTTGACCGCGCATCACGTGAAAACGGCTGAACGGATTTTGATGAAATTTTGTATAGAGATAGTTTGAGTCCCGGGTAAGCGCCTGTTCTTACCTTTCATGCTTAGACTGATTTGACGGGGGGATAAATTTGGATGATATTTGCCGTGGACATGAACGTATAAATACAAAAGTGGTCCTGTATCGTCCGATATACACCTACTACTCTATGTCGTTTAAATCATGCCAAAAAAAATAATATGATAAAAAAAGTATTCATTTTTGAGTGTACTTTCATTCAGTGGTAATTGTAAAATATTTTATTAGGACTACTGTCCTCTAGCGTCATCTGTCAACTTTACTTCAAGTTCCGCCTCCAGGGTAGCGGGAGAGAAATTAGGGGTGAATTAGCCGCTTACTGACACAGACCGAATTCCACGCGGGCGGAGCCGCGGGCACAGCTAGTATTTTTTGTCCCAAGAATTAACCACAGTAGCAGATAAGAATGTGTTTACAGTCTAGTTACCATGATATCATAGAGAAGCCAGCAACAGTGCGGTTTACCCCATACTTTGTTTGCCGCGTCACAGCCGTATGATATTATCTTTTTTAAGCATAATAACTGTGACATGTTTCGTATGACGCTCCAGGGCCGGATTTTATGGCCTTGTTCTGGGAAAACTGAGTCTTGCTAGCCGCGTCTGACATAAAGATAGCATCGCGCGTGAGGTTGAGTGGAGCGTTCCCACGCCGCGAAATGCCCCAATACTGCACTAGCCTGTGGTCAATGGTCAGGAGGATTTTGAATATGATAGACTGATCAAATAATGGTGAAGTGCTAAAAGACCTTAGGCGTCCTTGACTGGACAGAAACGGTGTTAAATAGAGAAGTTTGGCGGTCTTTGGTGTTGTGGACCAAGATCCACTTCGGATCGTTCTGCTTCTGCAATAAGTTAAACTGATCGGCAGAAAGAAAATTCGTAACTTCAATAGTATTCGACAGAAGTCATCATACGAGCTCAAAGGAGTCTACAGGACTCAATATCAGTCCCTTGCCGCTCTGATCTAGTAAAATTAGCTTACTTATTGCACAGAAACTACGTTGGTAGGTTGATTTGTGTAACATTGTCCCATAATATTTATTGGTCTGTGGTCACCAGTCAGGAGAAATCGTGATATGATGGACTATTGATTAGAAGGAGCAAAAGCGTCTAACTATAAAAGTACCTACCTATAAGAAAAAAACAATTTAATTATAAACAGAATATTTCACAAGGCACTATTCTTGGTAGGGACTGGATGAGAGTAAAAGTAGCAAACATATCTGAATGTTCCAAAATTGCCCCGACTTTGCAGATTTATCGTTGAATTGACATCCATTAGCAGTTATGCTAAACGTTAATTCGTGAAGAGCTGTACGCAATCTGCGGTCTGTTTTTAAAATTCAGAGAGGATTAATACCTTATAAAGATTATGCTTTGTAAAATTAACTTATTTAACATTTACGTTTATGTCACACCTACTTTTCTTTAAAACGTTCCTTCCTTCTGCAAAATCCAAGTTCCACATTCAAACGATTCCCGACCCGTCACACTTTTTTAGAGTGACCTATGGTCAAACGTTACTATCCGGTGCAAACATTAATTACAGCAACAAATGAACCGGTTCCGTACGGTCAAGACCCTAAGCCGATACACAGGCGTCGTAAGCTAATTATATTTCTGCACGTTTTGTCCAAATTTGCATATGAATCGGGGTTCAACTACAATAGGAATAGCGCTAATCTGTTATAGAAAGGTTCAGGTAAAGCTCAAACAGACAAAAGTTACCAGTCTAATAATCCTCCTAACATCAATTGAAACCTTCAACCTTTGAATTAAGGTTTCTTATTGTGTAGAAACAGAATTGGTATGTTGGATCTTTTTAAGAAACACCAAATATGGGAATAGGGCTGCTTGAATGCCGCTAGAAACTTGATAAGTTTTCTCTGTAAACATTGAACGGTAGAATGGAATAAATATTCAATTTCACTTAATGTTGTATGGAAATTTCAACGTGGCCATCTATTGTGGATTTATGCGAATAACTGGCACAGAAACCTTTGATCCGTTTAAGTTAGATAGATCTATTAGAGGGGTAAACGTATTAGATATTTAGAAATACGTGAAATACTGGGACAGCTCTTGGTTTACTAATTTCTAATAAATATTTTCTAGGTGACTTACTGTACTACCTAATGATACCAATGATTACCTAAGTCACGTGATTAAGAAATGATCGACTCGTGCAGGCATATGATGGATTTGTCAATATCATGAATGACATACTTCTCCGTCGATAACGTGACAATCTTGTTTATATCATAGTATATGAACGATAAAAATGACGGCAACTGTTATTCTATACAAGCTTATGTCACGGTATCCACACGGTACATGTTGCCATCACAAAGCTGCTGTTGTCGTTGATTTGACCTTTATATATCGCCTTGTCAAATAATACTTGTTACTCGTTTAGCTTTACCGTATAAAGAAACATTGTAAAGGACTGGGAGTCAGAATCCAATACGAACACCTCGTAAAGCCAAAGCGAAATGGCGTTACAAAAAGGAATCAAAGTGTAAAATCATTTGTGTGGGATTAAAAAAGGAGCTAGCACACGAGTACGAGCGTGAGATATACACCACTATCAATCATGCTATGATTTATATTCCCTCGCATGATGTATCGTCCAGGACTGCAGTCCACTGTGAAAATATTCGATAATTAACTTTTTAAAATTTGACTGACGCCTTCATCTTGTGGGTGCGGAATCGAAAACATCGACATCAAGCTATTATCATCACTATAGATAACAGAATTAGGGTTAGTCTCCGGTGCACCAACTCTCAAACCAGTTGAGCTATGGAATGTTTTACAACTGCTTTTCTAATACTACAAAAGATTCTGTACAATTATTTAAATTCTTGCATATTTTACAGCGAATGGCGTGATTATCTTGCCCATTTCCTTCAATGGATTTAGTAATGTTAGGCACCCTACTGCTGGGAACTCATAACAGTCTAAAATACTGAATTAATAAACAATTGTTCTAATATTCTGCAATATAAAATCGGAATCGAACGATCATATATTATAAAGTTCTCATTTTGTCTCAAGAACATACCGTTTACGCAATCTGTGGACTGCTCCTTGGCTTTAAACTACTTAAAAGGATCCTTGTTAGGTCAATTCAAATATATTTAACTTATTTCTGTAGGCGTATTCATAATCCATATTTAACTTTAGTACCTATCTAATGTTCAAACTTCTTAAAAGCTTATGACTTTATGTGCTGAATCTTTTTAAAAGGAATGTTCTTATAAGATATTATTGACCAACATACAAAATTAGAAATCATACAGAACCACAATTTATCAGCCGCAACACGACACTGTGGGCACGTCAAAATAATCACCTCCTATACGGGCCGGGTTCGAAGCCGGACCCCCGCGGAGCGCGGGCGGTAACGAACTATGCAGGTGATTTATCTGACCGCGGCCGATGCTAATTCCTTTACAACGTGTGATGTTAATGAAATATTGGGCATCTTTTATGTTGTTTTGTTGGTGTTATTTCGTGTTTTGTCGGTATTTTTATGTGAACCTATATTTAAATTTGCGAGTTCATCAACGTGAACTTCATAAAAATTAAACATTGAAAATATCGTTGCTAAAATTTTACTAACATTTATCATCAGCGTTCGATAATGTAACTAAGTTTACTGTATCTGATAACTTTATTGAATACTCTGTTAGGTATATAATGGCCTAAAACATTTCTGATCTTTGCATTTTTAAATGTATTACGTGGGCAATATGTATTAACTTTTGAAAGTCGCGAAAATTTTCGGATGCGGAAACTCCCCAAATCCGTTAGCTACTATAGCCCTCTTATTTAATAAATGTCTTCAAATTCTATTTAAAAAAAATTCCTTTGCAAACATGTTTCTAAGCAAAAGCATCGAAGCTTTAATATAAAGTGAAACTATGGGTGTATGCGGCACAGAGGGCACGCTCGGAACGGGTTTGGACGTACTAGTAACCAATATACATGCCGTGCATTACTCTCGGCGTTCAAGTTTATAAGGCCTGGGAGGATTTCACCTGCAGAATCTTTAGGTTTCCTCATTTTATTTCCTTCAATTGTCGTTTGGTATGTTAACCAGTATTTGTCACTTTAGTAGTTTTACTATTTGTATAATAGATGATCCTAATTTGGTATAATTAGAAAACATTGACGAAATAAAGGTTTAAAGTACGATAAATAATTTCACAACATTGGTAAAAGCGACAAAATTTGTATAAGACTGCAATAAAATTTAACAATTCTGCTTTCTTTGCATAATAAAATTATGTTTAGGCATCTAAATTTGGAGAAAGATAATGCCTTTTATGTGTTACAAAAGCCTGATATGGAGATGTGCCGTTAAGCCTGCTTTTAAAAGGCATGTATTTGACCAGGCTGCTAAATAATTGAATTTGGGTAGCTATAAAAAATAAAAATGGGTACCAAAATTAATAGGTTGGCGACTAATTTGGGGCCCTAAATTATCTCAATATGGGCTGTTTTTTAATGTCTTAATAGCCATTGTTTAACTACCTATATAGGTAGGTATCAAATAATTATATTCTAAACTGAATTTATAACTGGAAAGCATTTTAAGAAGCCTTTTTTTTAATCGAAAACGATTACCTATTAAATTAAAAATAAGGTACTTTTAAAATATTTAGGAAGCAATTAAAGTGAATTACATATTCAATATTAGTGCAACGGGCAACTTTACACGAGCTGTAATTATAAGATTTTCTCAAACATGCTCGGAAATGTTCCTGTTACGTTAGTAATTAGAGACCAGTAGGGACTCTATTCCAAGGCAGGTTCAGCGCGACGTACGTAAAGGATTTTCATACAACATTAAATCACTCAGCCAGTAACTGAAGCACTAAACAAGTAATTTTATTTCCTTACATGTTTGAGAAAAGCACTATACATGCTTCGACCGTAATCAGCTTACCTGGCTTCGTATTGTAGCCGTCCTCGTCTTCGACTCGGACGGCTACTAAATACTCAGCCAGGAAAGCTTACTTACTGGTCTCTGCAGTAATGTACTAAAAATGGATTCTTAAAAAATATGGGTCTATGAATATTGGTAGGTAGGTACCTATAAGTAGGTAAGTATCTATAGTCAGATATCTAGAACCAAAATTCATATGCCACATATGATTTAGAAAAAATTAAAGGTGCCTTTTGTATAGTATTACCAAAATACCAACCTAGTTATTAGAGCATAATGAATGGTGCCTTTTGTGTAGATACCTACACTTATTTATTTACCTAGATACCTACCTACCTAGTTAATACGATAAATATGAAGGGTGCGTTTTGTGTTGGTATTACCTAAATACCTACCTATACTTCATTTTATTTAGATTAGAAAAATCGTGCGATTGTCGTAGTTTTCCCTCATAGGGCTGAAAAAAATGATAAGTACATAGGCGCAATGGATCTACCCTATGGAAGAAGTTTTTTTGGAGAGAACTCAAAAATGGCTGAATTGATAATGTTCAAAACAATTTTCGTAGAAAGTATCTAATAAGGCGCATCTTCTCAAATTTTGTTCATATTTTTTGGACTTACGGTTCAAGAGTTACAGGGAGACACAATTTTTCTGACTTTCGCAGCGATTATTTCTGAAAATATTCACTTAATCACAAAATGTTCAAAGATACCTCGATGTTATGTTTAAAGAACCATTGATTGATGAGCAACATGTTGGTATTCAGTAATAACTTTTTTTTTATTTAGAGCGCCCCATCCCCCAAAATATTTTCTTCTGCAATTTAACTACATAACTAAATAGCGGCATACAAAATACACTTTGTTTAAATTTTAGTATGATACGTCGTATAGTTTCCGAGTAAAATGGCTGTGACATACGGACGGACGGACGTACGGACAGACGGACATGACAAAACTATTAGGGTTCCGTTTTTGCCATTTTGGCTACGGAACCCTAAAAACCGGTCAAGTGCGAATCGGAGTCGCGCCCCGCGGGTTCCATACATACTTACCACAAGATATTGATGACAAAAAATAAAAATTTACATTCTCAAAACAAGCAAGTGATTTGAGTAATTTACACACTACCAATAAAGTTAAAAGCTATAACGGCCAGAAATGGCTTGGTATGCAGTAAAGGGTTAGTTTTCTAAATAATAAGGGTTAGTTTTTTAAATGATGTGAAACACGAAGTGAAAAACAAAATTCACTACAGGGTGTCAGTAAGAAGAAGGACATGTGTCCGCCAACGGGGTTACCTAACCAACACGCATACCGGTCGCGCAGACAATTTTTTTTATACCAGGACGGTGGCAAACAAGCACACCTGATGGTAACTAACAATAACCCTATGGTTTGCAAAACATTTTATTTAATTTTCTTAATTACCCCCTTAAGGCACCAGAGGACATACAACCTACAAAATTTCAGATCAATCGATCTAGCAATTTCGGAGCAAATAGACATTGTGACAAGACAGAGTAGCACATGCTTCCTTTTAAAGAATTTTGGCACGGAACCTTAAAAATATTCCAGTTTCCTGAAATTTTAGTGCTCCCGTAATTAAAATGATACCAGCAATTGATACCCAAAAAATGGTTAATTAGGTAGAAACAAATAGCTGGCAATAAATAATAGATGCCAAGTTAATATTTTTGTTGCCAACCTATTATTTCAAGTTCCCGGTTAATTTTTTGGTCAGCTATATATTGCTGCCGTTTTTCAATAATATGATGCCACATGTTTGACGCTTATAAAAAAATATTGTCGCTAAAATATTAATTCACGGCCAATTTATATTATTACATGACTTAGAAACGTTGCCGATTCATGTTTTAGATACCCGGAAAATTATAAGCCCTTTTAAAATGCGAAGAATCCAGTACAATCGTAAACAAATACTTATTTAGTATGCTAATGTAAATGATGGCTTAATAAAAGTAATAAAAGCCGATCGAAAGTTTATCTTGAACGTTTGTGGCTCTGTGTGGCCTCTGATACGAGTTTTATAAAACATGAGGAACAGTACAACAATAGTAAATTCGTTTCAACTGTATGGATAGATGTAAAACTCTGATGAAATTGGACAGGGTACCACGCATATTTCTACCACGATTGGTTACTCGATATTTAATAAGTATGTTGAATGGTGAGACTTTTGAAAACGGTCATTCACATACGTGAGATTGGATTAAAAATCTGTATGTACGTTTCTTCATTATTAGTGAATCATCATATCGTGCGCATATTTCGTGAGGTCACAGTTTACTATAGCGGTCGGAGAGCCTGCGGTCGTTTGCTAGAAAAGAACAGTCTTATACAAATCTCAATGAAACAAAACAGCGCGGGAGATATTCTCTCCGTCTAACGCCGACCGTTTCGTGACCCCGAACTGTCGCGGAACAAAAGGTTGCAAGTTCTACAGGAAGTACAGGTTTGTAATCCGTTTTAGGTCAGGCAGGTGTAAAGCTAATCACATATCTGCAGTAGTATGATTATCGCAAGGTTTAGTTTCTCGTGTGGTCAGTGACTCGGCTCTTCTGTACGAATATTGTTTTAAATCATGATTTTTATTAGGACGTCACAGTAGAACCTGTTTTTAAAGTGAAGCTTTTAGTAATGGTCTGCATAATTTCGGGTCCAATATCTAAATCTGAAAGAAATGAAATATTTAGTAATGACAGTTTTTCTATAAATATTTCATTTGCAGTCTTATCTAAAGGGTGACTAGGTTTTAAATGATTCTTCTACTTGTAATACCTAAAGTCATCATCATTAACATTTGAGAATCTTATTGCGCTCTACTTTGTGACCAATACTCTTTGCGTACCTATTACTTTCCGAAAAAGTTTTTCTTATATCCGTTTGTACTCATGTTAATATGACATGTTTCTTTTTCAACATTGTCATCGTTATATCATTTGATATGTTTTTTTACATTCCATCTTGAATTACCATGTCATTCTGAGCATTATTAATTGGTTGGTTGTCTAATTTGTTATAACGCTTCTAATTGCTATCATCGTTCGTATATATTATCTGTATGGTATATTAATTTATTCATCTCTGATTAGTGTTATTATGAATAAGGTTTTAGTTTTACAATATGGACGCAAATTTCGATGTAAATGTGCTTCTTTGCTCATCTGTCTTTCCTGATTTTAATAGTTGAAAATGCCAAAGCGCGAAAATTCTGGATCTTTTGAACATATGGATTCCTGGTTTTTAAAAGTAGTAGCTAAGATTCAAATTAATATTAAAGTTAACATAAGGCGCAAATACATCTTAGAAAACAGAAAAGTTCTTATCCATACCTTTCAATTCTGTGACCCTAAGTATCCATTTCTAAACACTACCATAAACATCTTTCTTCCAAGTCCCATCGTCCATGTTGCTCTCCGACTTCTTGTCTATAAATTCGGGTATTTAATACCTCGATAATTACCAAAGCCGGTCTTGGCACGCGCCGATCGCTTTATTATACAACATTTACCAAGATATTTATCTCTTCTATAAATTTAATTAGGTTTTATACTATTGTGACGTCTTCCGTGTCCGGCAATTTAGATAACTTGTAGGTGGGCTGAACTTTCCAAATTCTTGTATTGTCAAATTGCCTGAAATTGCGCAATGCGTTACACGTGACGCATTCTTTCTTGATTGGTTAAATTGGTAGTGATGTGTGCGATTATGTCGCGTAAATTTTTTTTTCTTGCGACCTGCTAACGCCCGTGACTTCGTCTGGTAGAATTGGTGGAATTGCCAAACTTTCCTCTGGCGTATAAAAGTAACAACTACAGTTACACGTGCAGTAAATTATGATTTTCTACGAACAGATACGAGTAACTATTTCGAGAAAAATGTTTGAAATGAAACGACACGTGCTAAAGCATTTATTACCATAATTGGACGTATGGTAATAGTTCCTATAAAACACGTAGGTAAATACACTGTATACAGTCGGGTTATCGGGTAGATATTTTTATCATAGGCACCATTTTGTTTGCAACCCAAATTCATATGGCGTCACTGTTCAATCATAGGTTAAGGGTACCTAAACAAATAATCTCAAAAAGAAGATATACCAACTTCACTTATATGAGTAAACTAACCTAACCTTACCTACATGAATAAAATAAAATATTACTTAGTTGATTACAGCGTTTTTCTATTCGCTTATTTATTAGCACAACAAAAAATAGCCATACCTAATTAATATACTGACTTGAACAGCAAAAAAAGCCGTTTACATCAAAACTCAGATTTTTCTGTGCAGTATTTTTTGATATGCCAAATAGAATAATATTTCCCCTTTTAAATCACACAAAATTTGCCAATTATTTTAGATTTCGTCCGACGTTTATGTTAAAAAAAAACTGGAACAACCTCACGATTTAAGTTAGTATTAAGTTTGGCATAGTAAGGGTAGTTGTATAGTTATTTTTATCATTTCAATATACTTTATATCAATAGTTTTGAGTTAGACTGTACGACATTAAATTTTGTCACGTACGACTGCGACTAGGTACTGCGGTTACTGAGTTAATGATGAATCGATGACAATTAATTACTTCCTGCTTACAACTTGTTTATTTATCGAAAATAGGAAAAAATACAGGTTAAGACACGCATATTTCATAAAATGTTCAAAAAATCATAGGTTCTTTGAATTGAAGAAAATTAAATTCTAAATTATTATTTTTTCTCACTCACATAGTAACTGACAAACTGATGAACATACCTGTATTTCTAGACATTATTTAGATTGTATTTATGACATAAATAAGAAAACAAATTAGGTGCTAGCAAGGAAGCTTTTTAAGAGGCTTATTACTGCACTTTACAAGGGCTGAAGAACAGGCAATAAATTTAATACCTATTAACTATAGGATATTATCCTAGGGTTGACAGAAAACATCGTGTCGTGTTTAATAAATTGCTTACTTACATGTCACAAAAAAATTATCGACAGTCAATTTGACCAAGTGATTTGAGTATTTAGGTAAGTACTCGATCGACACGCTAAATAGTTGAAGATAGAAAAATAATTTTCATAAACACCTCAAGATTCCAAAACGGTAATTTGACCCATATCACTCTCCCTTATTTTCTTATCTTCTATTCAAAAAAGCATAAAGAAAAGAAGACCCCTGGAAGTATTCCGCAAGAGATCAATTATTTATGTATTATAAATAATTTTCAACAAGAAATGCAGTCCTCCCCCATTATCAAGACACATGGCTCTCAAATACATCACCATTACGTCCGAACCTACCCCGTATCTGATCATTGATGACCCTTATCTCCTTCCAATAAGGTTTACTTCTTATCAACTGTGTCACAACAACTTCATTTACCGTTCGCCTATTTATTTTACTTGTATACTTACTATTCTATCTCGTTACGTCCCGATACCAGTTGATAATCTGTTATTTATGTGTACAATTTTATTTATGTCCACAATTCTTTATGTGGGTCTTAAGGCGCGTCTATACTGATGCCGCAAGCCGCAAAGCTTGACATTGTCGCAACGGTAGTGTCAACGACTACCTTCTAATGACTATTGTAGTCGTTGAATCGTTGAAATGAAACTAACCTAACTAGTCGTAGAAACTGACCACCTCTGCAATGACTGTGAAGTGGGAAAGTTGTCTGCATTGTACGTTAAATTTATATGAAAAATTGCATTTATAGGTTGTAGTTCCACATTATCTATACATGCATTACAGGGTGATTCTACTTAAAGTAACGTATTAACGTTAAATTGATTGGAATGGTTGACTGCAGCTAATGAGCCACTGTCAATAGAATCACTCTGTAAAAAGGGACGGCAATTCTAACGTGACCACATTAAATGGCCGCTTTTGCGCTTCCATTTTTACTTCTACATGCAAATAGAAATTAATAAAATAAAAAAGCATAATAACTATCAAGAATAATTATCAAAATTAGTAAATTCGCTACTCTCCTTGGCTTGTTGCCTGTTCTTATAAGATTACACACAGAAACAGAGAACAGATGTTTTTGGAATATATTCCAAAAAACGACACTTGTCGCATGCCGCATGCCGCACGCGTGTAAACGCGCCTTAAGTGCGCACACGCACGAGTCGTACGACAAATGGCTCTAAGGCTTTGTTCTCTAACGGTCCTGTTTGATATCATTAAGATTTTTACGCCTCGAATACCGGGAAAAGATAACTCACTTAATGTAGAAAGCGACGTGTTCTCGGATTTGACTATTCAGTCATTTTTATTTAGACTTTTTTGAGACAACCGTAATAAATACTAAAAACAGTGATAATTAAATTCATGTCGCTATTGTCTATTCATTTTTTCATACGAAGCAAACTTTCAAAATAGGCATTTAAAGTTATGAATTTATTACTTGAAAATGTAATATTTTGGGATCTCTTCGCTATAACTCCATTTTTAATGATCTATTTAATTTATCGTAAAATTGACTTTATAACCGTTATGTTAAGAGCTGTAAATAAAATAAGTCAAATCGTCGTTAATACACAAATTTCAACTAACATACATTAGAGTTACAAAGTATGTCGACTTACTTGGTACCATAAAATGAATTGATAGATTTTAAACGGTCATAAAAGCAGCATTATTTATAACGTATTTGATCTCTTTTGGTAAACGGCTAGATATATAAAAGTATTACGTATAACCAGCAGTCTATCGGTAAAAACTAATTACTTTCGCGGCTAAATTAATTTTTCTAAGTCGCCCCTGTATTTTAAAGTCATCCCGTTTAAAGTTGCTGTTTTTGCTTTACCGAATGTTTTGACAACATTTCATTTTTTTGAGTGCTACTTTTTATTGTCTGGCCCGAAAGAACACACAATTTTAAGAGACCCGTATATTTTTGTTTTTGCGAAAATCCATGGCTTTTAGTGGAAAAATCCGTTTATATTATTACTTCGGCAGAAAGGGCGTATGTAACAGCCGTCAAAGGCTCAGCTAAATGACGTCACATGTTGTGTTTCATACACCTAAATAATAATTTTTAAGAAAAAAAAACCGACTTCAATGGGGGTAGCCGGTGAAGGATTATTGTAGATGGTGCACTTAGATTTCATACAATGAAATAACTTGCTTAAAAAACGCAGCGGAGAGGACAAATCGCCAAACGTGAACTATGCGTCGTTGAAGAGTTCCGTTCTGATTATCATCAGCAGTTCCACTTCATCAAATGTCACTCTTTTGAATGAAAATGCTTGATTTGTTGATAAAAATACAAAAGTCACTTTATGTATGCCTTTAAGATTTGAGGAATTCCCTCGATTCCTCGTGGAACTCATCATCAGAACTTGAGCTTGACGAAAATTGGTCCTGACAATCTAACTTGCTTAACAAACATAGCGAAGAGGAAGAATCGCCAAACATGAACTATGCGTCGTTGAAGAGTTCCGTTCTGTTCATCATCAGCAGTTCCACTTCATCAAATGTCACTCTTTTGAATGAAAATGCTTGATTTGTTGATAAAAATACAAAAATCACTATGTGTAAGCCCTTAAGATTTGAGGAGTTCCCTCGATTCTTCATGGATCCCATCATCAGAACTTGAACTTGACGAACATTTGTTCTGACAATTAAACTTGCTAAACAAACACAGCGAAGAGGACGAATCGCCAAACGTGAACTATGCGTCGTTGAAGAGTTCCGTTCTGATCATCATCAGCAGTTCTACTTCATCAAATGTCACTGTTTTGAATGAAAATGATGGTTTTGTTGATAAAAATACAAAAATCACTATATGTATGCCTTTAAGATTTGAGGAGTTCCCTCGATTCCTCATGGATCCCATCATCAGAACTGCGTTTTGAAAAAAACGGGACCAATCTGTATATATATACTTACAATCAAAAAAAGAATTTTCAAAATCGGTTCAGACATGACGAAGTTATGGAGTAACAAACATAAAAAAAAAAAAAAAAAAAAAAAAAAAAAAAAAAACATACACGCCGAATTGAGAACCTCCTCTTTTCAAATCTTGAAGTCGGTTAAAAAACGTTGAAATAGTTACATTGACTGACATTTACGTAAAAAACCATAGCGTGACCAGAGTGCGCTTAAACAGTTTGACATTTTAAGCACAAGATAAACGTCAAAACTTAAAATATAAAATCAAACCGCTAACTTCGAAAGATATCTTCAAGGATTGTTGAAAATGCCTTGCATTAAATATTACCTAATGAAAACTTGCAAAAGCAACACATCTTTATAGCCCGGTTATTTACTATTCTCGAGGGAAACAAAGCTGAGTGGTGTGTCGCAGCGGGTTTACATCGTTTACCAACCAGGATACTTTTAATTTGCGAAGATCACTTGAATGTGAGTACAATGCGTGTCTATTTTAATGAATTCTTAGAATCTACAAGAGTTTTTAGCTATATTATTAATCGTGTGTCCGTTTCTTTCAGTTGGAAGAAGATATGGAAAACTTTTTGTATTGGAAAACAATGAAAGTGAAAGCACGTCTAAAACCTCGACTACCAATGTTTAAACAAGCGTTGCAGGATGTGACAAAACAAAACAAACAAAAATTTTAGGACAACAAACAAATATTTTAGGACATTTTAGGACTCAGGACTTCAAAAGAAAAGAGGCAGTGTACCGAAACTATTGCTTTAACTATAAGAAGCGTCACTCGGGGACGCCGGGGCCCAAGTGGCACCATCAGCTGAGGGAAGCTGACCGTACAGCTGCAAAAAAGACCCCCCCCCCCTGCATACAAAGTTTGTATGCAGGGGGGGCTTTGTGTGAGAATGTATATTTTATATTAGGTCATGTTTCCACCACAGATGTGCTAGGTATATGATGGTATCCGCCTACTGAATAACTGAACGAAATTAAAATAATTTTATCATAATATACCTTTTTTTTCTCCCCTGATTAAGACCTGGTGAATTTTACATCTCCAGTAGTAGCATTCTAAGTACAGGAAAGATATTTAACTTATTATCGACAAGTCATCAGAAAGTACTCAAGGATCTACTTAGGATACAGGTTTAAAAATAACAAATATTCATACTAATAAAATAAGTACTTTATTTCCTATAAATTGTAATTTATTTACCACAATCAGAAACAACTTTTGCTCGTGACATTTTAATTGATATAATTTCTCAGTTTAATCTGTAAAGGGACATTTCAACTTGACAACTAAATCGTCACAGATTACGTTTGGAGAAGCACCTTTTTTTTTCTATTGTCACACCCAAATCATGTTCAATTACTTTAATAACCACCCCTTCAAGCCTTTCACCTCTCTTGATGGCGGTTGTTTTGAGAACTTTATACCCCCATTATTGTATGAACTAGAGCTCCATCTGTCTTGCATTTTGTTGCCTCATAAAGCGTTGATGCGGTGAATCTTGACTGGCTCAATTAGTGCCTCACCTTGCTGTTGACTTGATTTTTGGTGCTGTTTTCAACAAGTGTTATAACCTCAGCTGTTATCTTTGTACTCTTGAATGTAAAGTGAATCTGATTCTGACATGAAGTTCAACATAATGTCAAAAATGCAAGTTGTGCACAGTTGGTTCATAAATATTATATAACTAAACAGTCATCCATTTTATGATTGTTGGCTTCTTGGAGAAACTCTTGAAGATTTGGGACGTCAGCATCACATCTATACTGTTTTCGTTTACAAATAGTAAAGGAACATAAGGCTGCACTTAATAAAGGCCTCTGCCAGTTTGGACATAAGAACTCTGCGAAGATAACGAAGCTTTGGTACCTCGTGTCGTGTGCCAGGCAATTTATATTTATCCGAGCTTTGCAAAAACTCACACGCGGCGAGCTCCTGCTGTCAGCTTTGACAAATCTTTCTGAGTTTCTCGTGTCCGCTTCGTTGTAGGGGTATTGGTCAATACCCCAATCTGGGTATTTTCCGAGGATTCCCTGAATTCCATCGTGAGGTCGTCGTAGAAGAATGCAATCCGGGGTCTGTTAGAAAGCGAGTTGTGGTCGTCGTAGAAGAAAGCAGTCCAGGGTCCGTGACCAATCACAACGCGTAGATAATTAAAATAATCCAAGGAAACGTAAATTACAAGCAAATATTCGAATCGAATGAATGAACTGTCAGCTGTACTGTCGTCTCTGTCAGTAGTGTGTGTCAAAGTTGTCAAACAGAAACCCGGAAGATAACGTTTTTTCATAATGGTAGTATTGAATCAGCGGTGTGACGTCATTTCCCGGTTTACATATTTTGGTGATTTTTCCAAAAAATACTGTTAAAAAAAATCTAAAAAATGGTTTTTGTGTTCTACAAGTGTATTTCTCGAAATGGTTTTCGATTTATAAAATTTGGAAATTTTGAAATATTGTCAATTTAGCTCTACTATACCTAAGTACCTACTGTCGGATCTACATATATCTACAAGGAGTAACAAAAATGCTAGTGATCCGTTTAAGGGCATAAATTGTTATCTTATTCCAATTAAAAAAAACTAAAAAAAAATATAAACTTATATTTATTTAATCGTATGGCATATGTATGTACATGAAAAACAAAAGCAACTATAAGAATATATTGTGCATGCCGGAGATTCCACCCAACCGCAGCGGTATTTGAAGTTAGCAGAACGACCGTGGCCAGTGCGGAGTCTGTTGATGTTGTTGATGTTGCACCAGTCCCGTCTTGGAAGGTCAGACCCTTTAATTTTGGAGCCTGGAATTATTCCGGAGCCCAATTTTCCAGCCATCAGAGAGTTCCACGACTGCGACCACTCATGGTTTAGATCGAAACAGCTGTCAAACAGATCTTCGGAGATGCTGTAGGAAGCATTCCTGGATTTCAAGCGGCGGTTGGCAGGATACAGGAACTCTGCGTGAATTGGGAGGGTCGGGTTCTTCTGGATCTTTGCAACTTCTCGTAGCAGAGCTTGCTTTCTACGTAAGTCTGGCGGAGCAATTCGGGAAAGCACCGGTAACCAGTGGGCAGGGGTTGACTGTAGCGTTCCAGAGATGAGTCGCATGGCCTTATTTAATTCGACATCTATTCTGGAGGTGTGGGCACTGCCTAACCAGACTGGTGCGCAGTATTCGGCCGTTGAGTACACCAAGGACAGCGCAGAAGTCCTCAAGACATCGGCACTTGCTCCCCAAGAGGTTCCGCTCAACTTCTGAATTATATTGTTACGCGTCTGCAGTTTGCGTGCTGTGCTGGTCAGGTGTTGTTT
This sequence comes from Pammene aurita, assembly GCA_947086415.1. NCBI lineage: Eukaryota > Metazoa > Arthropoda > Insecta > Lepidoptera > Tortricidae > Pammene > Pammene aurita. Next base: position 28,796,547 of record OX352305.1, read on the forward strand.
AAACGTCAAGGAACGGTCGAGAGTGATGCCCAGGTATTTTGGAGAGAAGTTATGTTTAAGTACGGATCCTTCTAAACGTACTTTGCTTCTAAACTTATATAGATGTCATATACAAAGGAAAAAGTGACCTAGGCCTCCGGTGCCCAGGGGATCGAACCAGCGTCTTCTGCATTCGCGGCAGACGCCTTAACCGCTACGCTGGCTAAGTTTATAATTTATATATAGTAGTGTGTACTTAAAATAAACAAATCAAAATATGTATTAAAATAATTTGATTTGCACTTCAGTTGATCTAAAAAAATTTTTTTTTCGCGCGAATAAAGAATTTCGTTTTGTATGGAGAGTAAACCGGCTGGGACGACGGATCCCATACAAAAAAAAAGTTTGCTTTTCGTGTCCAAAAATTTTTTCTTTTTTTTTCTTTGTCTCAATACGATACCAATTATGCTCTTATAAACGGATCACCAGTATCATTGTTACACTCTGTATACTGTTAAATTAAATACTTAGTACTCGTAGTACTTAATCGGAGAGAACGCACACCATTTCAGTTAATGAAGTTCATTTAACATCTAATTAAGGTTTACATTTGAATAATGAACATATATGTAGGTAGCTAAACTATATGCTTTCCGATTTCGTTGCGATAATGTAAATGTATACAGGTACTGTCACCGGCAATAGTATCTTTCTACATGAAGGCCGCAAAAATATGTGTCATGCTCTTATTTGTAGGGCCATAAAAGCGTGTCACATATTTTTGCAGCCTTCGTGTAGAAATATACTATTGCTGGTGACTGTACCATAAGATATTTTGGCCTCTGAATACGATTAAGGTGTGTATGTCTATTTTTGTGTGTATATGGGTTTTTAACGATATTACAATCTTGAAACAAAGGAAAATTTAAAATAGCGCTAGTTAGGGCCTTATCCTGACTAACTATGCTAAGTAAGTACCTACTTACAATAAAAACGTTACGTTTGTGTAAATAATTGTACCTAACTGTTTTAATTTGTTTACATTTGCGACACTCAGGTATCGGTTCACTGGAAACGATCTAGTGCCAGATAATCGATCTAGAATCTAGATTTACGATGACGTTTGGTCTCGGACAACAATTAAGATCAAGGACATATGCGTTTGTTTATACTTTGGTACGGTCAACCAATTAGTCCTAGTCCACTGTTGGCTGGTTCCCAATGACAGTACGCCGTGGATACATCTAATAGTATTTTATCGTGATATAATGAAGAGCTTTTTAGTCGAGTACCGTGTTTAGGCCACGAAGCTTGCGGAGCGGCCTAACTAAAGCACGACATTGAAAAGCTTAATTTAGTTTTTTTACCTTTTTAAATCACATTATTTATTGCAGAAAACATTAAAACAAATCATTATCATTACATATTTAAAAATAAATTTCAACTTAAACTAACGAAATAAAAAGTTTAATTATTTCACTACATTGTATACGATACTCTTTCTACGAGTGCTGAAAATAGGTAAGCCGGTAAGGATTGAGTTCGACGAATGCCTTACAACCTGTTGCCTCTATACAATTTAGTAACGTCAATCTCCCAAGCGTGCTTTAATATTGTACGAAAATACTTAAGACCATCGTCAGCGATGTTAAAATATGCGACCATAAAAGCTCCATCGAATATGCGCTAGTAGTACGGTCTACAAAGTCAGTTTAAGCCTTAACTTCGACGAGTAGAAAAACGTAACTATGACCTACTACAGGGGTCGGCAAACCGCGGCTCGCGAACCGCATGCGGCTCTTTGAAGGGTCAGTTGTGGCTCTTCGAGTTCCCCTCAAAGATTGTTTAGCTCAAATATTAGTATTTGAGTAGTAGTAGTAAATAAGATTTTAAACTAGCCTAAATCATGTTCAGTTAGCAATTTCTTTGTATATATATGTGTGAGTTTCCATGACAGTCAACTGTAAAAATGGTCATTTACTTAGCAAATTGTCGTAGAAAGTTGGTATGTGCATTATTTCGCAAACCAGAAACCGATTTTAAAATGTTTTTTGAAGAAACTGAATAAATTGCCGTGCCTGAAGAGCTATTCTAAAAGAACTTACCTACCTATTTTAGTAACTAAAAATTATTCTTAATTGTAAATTATTATCGCTTGCGGCATTCGTGTTCTGGCTAATTATAATTTATAGCTATGAATTCTAATTTAAATTAACACATTTGTTTAAGGGCTGATAAGACTAACCCGTATATAATTTAAACTGTTACTAAAACTCAAACTTCTTCTCGAAATGAAATGTCATACCTCCAGTTAAACAGATTGGTCATTTTACAAAATTTTAATCGTGATGTCACAAACTGTCAAAATAAACGTCGAATTGCGCTCTCTCACGGCTAAGATCATTTCCTCCACACAATCTGTGTCAAGTACAATTATTACAATACTTTGTTTCACTTAACGTAACCCTTATTATCTTACAAATAAAGTCTAAATTATCATAAGTAACTGTAATACAATTAAAGTGAATTTATCTTTGAGTTATTATAAATGGTCCTTATTCTCTGCATATTAAGGCTTAAAGTTTTTTACTCAAATATTTTTCTTTATTATAAGGAGTACGTGCAAAGAATATAAACGCGTTATAAATGTTGTATTTTGATGTTTTCGGCATAAGTAGGCTGTACAAGAGAAGATTTTTAAATAGTTTGGAAAACGACAAATTTAATATAATACACAATATATTTATTTATTTATAATAAAAATATTAATCATAATTTAATCACGCTCCTTGTGTAGGTTTTGTAATTGCAAGCAAAAAACTTCTTTCATTATATAAATTAAAACCAATTGCAGGCCAACTTGAGCAAAAAAAAGTAATTATCAAACCCGGATGTCCATAACTCCATACCGAGTTCACTCACAACCCAGGCGCCAGCTATTTATTATGCCTCAACATATATATGTATGTTAATCTTCAACTAACGCCTTAGAAATATTCGCATTAATAAGGTTAGTATATGGATTATATTATAATGATTATTTACAACATATGACGCATCTATTAGTCACGGCGTTTACCGAATTTTAATTTATTTATCATACTCATTTTATTTATAACACGTATTATAATACAATATTTAAGTAGAAATAGCGTTTATTTCACTTAATCCGTCGTGGTATGCGGTTATAAGTCCGGCCGCACACCGACGACTAGATACTTCGACAATTTGACGTTCATAAAATATTTTTGTTGTACTGACTAAAGGCCGGTTGCACCAAACCGTCTGTTGACGTCAACGTCATCCTTGAAAAAATCTTATATGAAAAGTTGGACAGTTTTCTATCGGATGACAGCTCCGTCGCCATGTTTAACGTTGACCAGTTCATTAGTTATGCGTGGTGCAACCCACTCTTAATGTTTTAGACTTAACTAAGTCCGTAACTACATTTCGAGTTGCTATTTTATGGTTTCTCGTATCATGTTCATGTATAAGTCTTGCACATTACTTGTTAGAACGTGACAGCTACGATAGCTTTGATCATAGGGCTGCCAGAGCTGAAAAATAAACTAATAACACTGACCTATCAAACTAATCGCGATTTCTACCAACTACTGATCAATCGCCAATGCTAGCTCAGCCTTAATGTATTATAAAGATAGAGTTACGAGTGAAATCCGAAATGAGACGTACTTATATGCAAATGTGCACTAATGGAAGACTTCTTCGGATTGGAAGCCCCTGTTAATGCTAATTTACATTAATTATCATCAATAAAGATATGGTCAGTGTGGAGGAGCCAGTATTTTATCTGCTAAAAACGTAGAAGAGACCATTATTTTAACTGTTACAAATTGGTATTGAAAGGGAGTTCCTGAGTCGCAAAATGTTTTAGGTGATTGGGCAATACACATTTGCAGATGTTCCGTACTAAATTCATTTTATTAAAAACAATACGGAGGGAGCGAGTATAACATTTTGAAAATTATGTCCTAACAAGGTTTTGCTATGGAACCACGAGGAGAATGTCGTTTCCGAAATATTGGAGATCATTTCATCGAATTAGTAATCACACATTCATTTACATCGAATTAGTAATACATCATTCAAATATTCATCGAATTAGTAGTGCATTCGAAAATCTAACATAAATACTTATATTGGCTATTTTTTCAACAATTAGGCATATTTTACAATGTATATCTTTTTCTATGGGACCAACCCTGAAATCCCAAAAAAAAATTGCCTTCCCTTAGAAAAAGTCGACAACTGATCAGACAAAAATGTATGAAACAGCCAAAAAATTTTTTTAGTAATTTCGTAGTTGGTCCCATAGAAAAACTTATTCAGCCTAACTACCTAATCACCTTGCACAATATCGCTAATTGTTGAAAAAACGGCCTGTACATATTTATTTAACAAGAGACACTTTTTCGGTGCGGTACGCAGTAAACTTAATTTCGTTAAGTTGAAATACTGTTTTCTATATAAACCGCAATAAAAATGCTCGTTCGATAGCTCAAAAATCAATTCGAATTAATGGGAAAGTGTACAGCGTCCTTAACGAGTTGTTTATTGTCCGGATTCAGATTCCGAGGCAATTTGTTTGATTTAAATCAATTATAAATGTAAATGGTCCTTAAGAAATGTATTATGCAAGAATGTTAGTTGGCTACTTTTATAAATTTGTCACCTAAGTTGGTTTTGTTGTTCGTGACATGGCTGTTATTTATGAGGTAGAAAAAACTGTTAACGACATTATTTATTATTCGAATGATATATGTTCTAATTATGGTGATTAATTATTTACGGTTAGATTGAGCGCTTTAAACTTATTTCACTGTGATTTAGGTATATATATCAGTGGCAGTGTCCACTGAACTCGAATCCCACAGCTTTTCTAACTTTCAGAGACTCGATCACTTTTTATGGGAACAAAAACGAATCCAACCAAATGGTTATCTCCAACTTGCCTTTTAATATATAAAACTCACCACCACTTGTATGTCCCTACATAATTGGACGAGCGGAGCGTAAGCGAAGTGAAGTTCTTACAGACAACTTCGGACACAACCGTACTGTCAGCTACCTAGACGTCCCCCGCATTTCGATGGCTTTTTGATTTTGAGTATTTGCTCTGTGATAACTTAAGTAATGTGTTTCTGATCTTTATGAAATTGGTTGGGGTTGTAGAAGATATAAATATAATTTGAGAGTTCGTATAGGAGCAAAATCAATCAAGAGGTTATGGAGTTAAAAGGCGCGACACAATCATCATAAGGGTCTTGTTATAATGGTCAATTCGTTTGCAAGCAAATCGCGAGTTCTCAGTTCGAGGCGGACTACTAGTAAGTTCCGAATAAGAGCAATTCTTTAAAAAAGCGTAATCGTGACGTACCGCACACCGCACCGTATGTGGGTCGCTCCCACGCGTCGACAGTCGACACCTCACTTAATAGCGTCATTACACTATCCGTCGATACATCTCGGACTCGGACCGAGGTACGTCACTAATCGATCATAGTCCACACAATATCAGTACGCTATCTTGATCTTACAATTGATCGCAGTGACGTCATTTTACTTTAAGCTACATCAAGCTTACAAGTTATTACGGCTTTAGTTTCTTAACAATCGTTTTTTCTTATCAAACTGATCCCTTTGAATCAGTAGTGAAATTTTGGACGCGAATAATTTTTTTATATATGGGGCCCAGGCAGCCAGCCGGGTGGGGCCGTGGATTTTTTGTATGAATTGTTTTGGTTTGCGTTGTCTCAGCCGGTCCACCTTTCATACAAACCAATATTTTTTTTCGCGTGAAAATTTTTGAAATAGTTTTTCGTAATTAATTTTTGTTACACCTTGTATGAATACTGTTTGTGTTATTAATTATCTATGAAATGTCCATTCTAAAGTCAATACTAAACGGCTCCACAATTAAAGTCCGTGACTGTACTTACATACATACGTACCTTGTCATATAATAAAAAAACACAATCTGAAATTGAAGTTTCAAATACTTACATAAATTGCGCTTACAAAAACAACCGATAGGAAGGACCTTCTGTATTTTTTTTTGTCTTATCCTCGTGTTGTGCGTGCTCGCGAGGCGCCTGCTGTCATTCACTTGATGCGTTTGACTTTAACGTGAGCACTTGTCTATGGATATGCCTAGAGATATCACGTTATGTTTAAAGCCGTCATTATTTACATTACATAAGATGACTAGAGACTGTGTAGATCACATTAAGGCGCTCCACACACTTGTTGATCTGAATTCATCAAATCATAGGCGTCTATGGTTGCGGAAATTTGTCTATGGTAGCTGACGTTTTGTATTGACAAATTTCGTGGTCGCCCCTAACTCTGCATTTACTTTGCAAGTAACAATGTAAAAAAAAGAGAGCATAAACGTCAAAATAAAAAAATGTCGTTTATGGTCAGTAGTATAATATAACACTTTGTTGCTGCAAACTCGCAAATTGCTTTCCAAGTTAGTGTTATCGGGCTTTATGAATTGATTGAGTCAGTATTTAATTTGCCTATTAGAGCATTAAATATAAGCTTATTCGATGACAACGACCGCTCTTACCATCTTTATAAATACAACCTGCTTACGATTTTTCCTGAGAAACAAAACAAAAACTGAACGCGTGCGCGGGCATTCGAGCCGGTGACAGGCCGGCCAACACCAAAAATGTATGAGATTAAGCAAATTTAAACTTTAAAACTGCGCGATAAGGACCAAGACACTGAATTGCATATGTTGGTAGGAGTGTACGGTTCCCGCCAAAAAACGAATTCACAAGAAAATGCTTCGGATTCTTAGCGCGCTGAGCATTTTTGTCCGAGTACAATTCGGACCGTTCGATTTGAATTCGTTCGGCATTTTAGAACCAATTCGTTCCGTATTGTACAAGTGTAGATAACCAGGACAATTTAGAATTATTTGTTTGACAACGTTACAAACATCAACAATAATTCTTTACAACACATCTCAAACAACAAAAAAGCAAAATTATAGACGTTATATGTAGGAACACTCAAGGTCAAAGGTATGTTTACACTTATGCACCTTACTCCTTTGTAAATGACGTCGACTGTACAAAATTATACACGAGTAGAAATATTTAAATACTTAGATATACCTATAAATATTTAAACGAAAACTACATACCTACTCAAAAAACTATATTGTTTTTGATTCTAACCACATCATGAGCTCTAAACTAAAGTGCTTTATTAAAACAAGAATTAATATAAATTAACCCAATGAAACCACGTCATCGCTGCATTAGTCTGTCTGTCCGTCGCGCGTCAATCACTGTGAGAACTCATTGAGCTCATAAAAGTTTGGTAATAAACACTATTACTGCTTTATTGTCTTTAGGAATGATCTATTAAGTAACATTTTATATTTACGTAAGAAATTAAAGCCTGTACACTTTTAAAGTACAATCTGAGCCTTAAAGATTTTATTGATGAGCGAAAGAGCAGTGAAACTGTTTTTAGTTAAGGTGTCTATAGATGACGCAATTTCGATGCAACAATCGTATGCAACTTCAATACATTGTCGTCTAGATAGGTGTAACAAAACCAATCTACAGATCAAATGCCGCAATGCATTGAAAATCTCAGGTTTGTTGCCAGTCCTTTATGTATTTTGACAGATCGGCTCTGAACATGGTGTCTATGTACTATCGGGTTTATAATTGCATACCCAATTTATGAATGAACTCATTGATAAATTGGGTATGTAATTATGATCCCAATGGTACCTATTATTTTTTCAACTTGACTACGCTTAGGTCGCTTAGTCTGCATAACTTTTGCAAGATGTGTGGAAGAGCCAAAATAACTAAATATCGATCACAACACAAGATTTATTTAGCTTACCGTGGGACTAGACCGATTTGTGTAAGATTGTCACATAATATTCACCACTTATTTATTTATTATTTTATCGGTGTGTGTCTGTCTATAAAAGTAACTCTCAGTACTAATAAGTTTACTTCTCTCAGATTTCCATTAATGCGATTTAAATCGTACCCCGCTGACCGCTTTTGCCTTTATTACTAGTTGTCTATGTCAACAGCCTAAGGCTTTTGTTTTTAATTTCATATTCAACCTTTAAACTATGTTCTTTTGTTTATCACTAGGCGGCAGCTACCCGCGTTAATCATAGAAATTAGCATACCTCTGTAAAATCTTGTTAAATATTTTTTCTCAAAAACAAACATTATCACACTTTCAGCTTATAATATATTTAAGTTTTTACGCCAATATTAAATATTATTGATATTTGCTAATTATCTACCTAGCACAAGTAAGAAAAAAAAACAAATGTCTTTAGTATCATAGCCTACCAAACCAAAATCCGCAGTAACAGTAGAGGTAAAAAGCTACAAGTATACTCATCACTTTTTTGTGGTGCTTGTACTAGCGTAAAAAAAGACAGTACGATTATTTCTGTCTGTGCACTAAGTGAGGAACTCCCGATACTATAAATGAAAGACCTAAAAAACATTACGCTCCAACTGAATCACTATGCCATCTTGGTATTTTTTCGACCCAGACATTTTCTGAATGCCCGATCCGTTACCAGTCCGCACGTCCAAAAGTTTTTAGACCTGTCCCGTCACGATTTGATACCCGTCACAGGTGACTGGTATTAAATAAAAGAAGTGATTCTAATCAGACAAATATTTAACTAATTTGCAGAATCGAAAGGGGTCTACAAATCTGACCAATATTTCAATCGCTTTTCCATACATTCCGGCATAATAGTCGATCGTACTTGTCAGAAGTCGGCCATGTATCAAAAATCGCATGTGATTATCGGTGACGTTTGTAAACCCCTTTAGTGTAAAACAATTTTAAAAGATACGACGTAATTAAAAATATATAATAGAGTACTACTCGTAATGTATTCGTCGCTTATAAAATTGAATTTTCCATAACGCGTGAATCCATGTAAATTCAATCCAAAACCTCTAGACTCACTAATTTAACTGCACTCCCCTTTCAAATACTCGATTCCAAAATCTCCTAGAAAACTTGTCCTTGTTTTCAAATTTCATCCTTATCTTAATACAATAGAGTTGTAAATCCATTATCCTTATTGATTAAGATACGAGGTCGTGAAAATTTCCTGGTTTCCATTGTCGAGGGTCATAAAGTGAGTTATTACAGTGACGCAGGCAATCAAGATGCTCATATGCTTATAGGGCTGAGGATTGCGAATTGCGGCTGTTAAGTTTTAAGGGACTGTAAATTCATTAGACTGCATGGCAACTGCCTTCGTAAATAATATGAGTTTTAGCATTGGTTTTGCGAAATGCGCTGTTTCGATTGGATCATGCCTTAGTCCTCAAGACTAGAAACTTTTTACACATCTGTGGCAATCAAGCGCATAGCCCGCTTAATGGTTAGCGATAACCGTAGCCTATAATATACGCCTGCAACTCCAGGGCTGTTAATACATGCACGTGCATGATGTGCGTACATTTCAGTGATTCTTAACTGGTGGTCCCTGGAAGCCCACACACCATAATTATGAAAAGAACAACCTTCTATTGAATTTATTTGTTATAGGTATGACTAGTGAACAGTTAGCTACCGATAAATATATTTTTTCGAGTGGTCCCTTAGCTCTAAAAAGTTAAGAACCACTGCTGGAGTTGGACCCTCGAAAATACTTCGGCAGGGACCACATCCACTTGGGAACCCCATGGGATCTGTGGCCGATAGGTCCTGTTATGATAATTAAATGATAATCGACATGATATTTTTTGACAGATTGTCAGTTTTACAAATTCGTCATACAATGTTCGCCTACTCGACGTCATCACTATTTTATGTTTATATGCCTATTTCCTTGTTCCAGCTGTGCAGAGAGGCCGAGTGCCGCCGTCTCAGCCCTCTGGCCTCGCGTTGCCGGGCCAGTTCGCCCTGGCCAACGGCGACCCCGCTGGTGGCCTCAACAGCCATCCCTACCTCTCCTCCTACATCTCACTGCTACTCAGGGCAGAACCCTACCCAACGTCAAGATACGGCCAGTGCGTTCAACCCACCAACGTCATGGGAATAGACAATATCTGCGAACTAGCGGCGAGGCTACTCTTCTCTGCCGTTGAATGGGCGCGGAACATACCCTTCTTCCCTGACCTCCAAGTCACTGATCAAGTGGCGTTACTCCGACTCGTGTGGTCGGAACTCTTCGTCCTAAACGCCTCCCAGTGCTCTATGCCCCTCCATGTAGCTCCTTTACTGGCGGCCGCGGGTCTCCACGCATCACCCATGGCTGCCGACCGAGTGGTCGCCTTCATGGACCACATCCGAATCTTCCAAGAGCAAGTGGAGAAGCTGAAAGCGCTCCACGTCGACTCGGCGGAGTACTCCTGTCTGAAGGCCATCGTCCTCTTCACGACAGGTAAAATTTTGGATAGTCTTTTCGGGGAAGCGCGACTGTTACTATACAGGGTGGCTGGCGCTGGTGCCACTGTCACTAACTACGGAGAACTCCTCGTGTTAGTGAGGACACATTTAGATGCTTATGCGGAGGCTAGTAGAGTGCAGCCAGCAGCGCCGCCACCGTCCGCCGCTTCCTCTGGCTACTATTCAACTCTGGACTCAACTCTCGGCGTCAACTCCTCGATATCCTATGGCAGCTTCTTATCAACTCCTTCTCGATTACCACCGAACTACACGAGTAGTCCTAGAATGGCAGAGGCCAGTGCTAGTACTTCATCCCCGTTTAAACCGTGGGATGGTTTAGGGAAGTGTCAGAAGGATCTCGGGGGTTGACGCGGAGGGTTTTCCAGAGCGGGCATTGGATAATGGATCTGGGGTGCTATTTTTTGACACGTCCTGATATCGTGAAACCTCGCGGGATCTGAATGGGGCCGGAATCCCTTTCTAACAGTTATTGTGTACTAGCTAGATACTGGTGTAGTATTCCTAGATTTCGTGTCAGTAGTGCACAAATCTGTTAACTTCTGGATTTTCGCGAAGTTTTTGCAGGAATGCGGATCGTGTTTTGAAGTAGCATGGCTGGTGTCGGAAAACGTCCTACGAGAAGTTGAGGTTGTAGGGTATGAACGTTACCGTCGTATTAATGTAATTGGGGATAATAACTCTCGCTCTTCTAACCTAAAGTAGGTAGTCGACCGAAACTAGGTAGTCCGTCCTAAAGTAGGTAGGCTGGACCTAAATTAGGTAGTCTAGGACTAAACGGGGAGCTCGCGACTTATTGTTCTCCAAACGCGGTTGCCGTTTATTTGTGATATTTATTGTAATATAATAATTCGAATTATCTGCCGGTACGCGCACGTACCATTTAACTTAAGTATTTATTGGATGTAAATATTAATTTATTACTAATTTATTAATACACTCGCGTAATTTATTCGTAATTATTTTTGTTTTATTCCTCATACTTTTAGAGTTCCCTTTTATAGATAATAAACATTAGAAGAGTTATTAATATAGTTTTAGAGGCATTTTTATTTTGCATTAAAGTGTCTAACTCTTCATAAACCCATAAAGCGTGCAGTCTATGGACATTAAAGTTAGCGTAAGTATCATTTAATATTAGTCTCATACGCATCGAATTCTTAAATTTATTAGACATAAAACATGGATTTTAATATCTTAGGTGTATGTAAAACATGGAGGACGCCTGTAAGACGTTTGTAAACCCGTGACGGCATTTGCTTAGTATCTTGTCTGTAGGTGTCATACATATTAAGCACGACAAAATGTGTACAGTCAAGGTCAAAATACCGATGTATTTTTTACGGCCCAGCAATAAAGTGGTGACTTATTATCGGTAGACAAGCTATAAGTCACACTAAGTTTTTATTTATTATTGCGAAAAAAATTGGATGCAGATACTTCGCATTTTAGCAGCATAACATGGAACGCCTCGCGCGCTTAAGCATCTACACGATATCCAACATAGCTTCTGACATTCCACGGTGACATTGCATTTGGTTGCCAACCACCAACATGGTCGGAAACTAGCAAGGTGACTCGAAAGGCTACAGCCTATCCTACAAACAATTCCGACTTTCAACTAAAACTACCCACACATCACAAAAATCAATAAATCCCTCCACATCGTCTCGCAAGTTCGCAACTTGGACATTGATTGAAACTTGTCCAATACACAAAAAGTCTAATATTACGTGACCTTCATATCGGTGTTGACTATGTGCGATCGGAGATCGTACTATACTGGTTTTTTGGTTGTAAGCCATTGCCATGTACGGATTATCTGTGACATATCGTGACGTCAACACTTGTGTTTGACATGGGGACTTATTGTCGTGCATTTGATTAATCAACGTAGAAAATGGATGTTATATTTTATATGGAACTAGCCTTTTCCCGCGGCTTCGCCCGCGTACTATAAGTACTCAAAGAGGATACGCTACCCATGTTGATTTTCAGACTTTGTGACCACATTTGCCCTTTTAGGGGTTGAATTTTCAAAAAACCTGAAATACATGTTTACTCATTTATCGTTAGGAATACTCCTGTGAAGTTTCGAATAAAATAGTCTAACAAATCTTGATTCGCCATACAAACTTTGGACCCCCATTTTACCCCCTTAGGGGGTGAATTTTGAAAAACCCTTTCTTAGTGCATCCCTAGACCTTATAAGGAACCTACGTGCCAAATTTGGAATCTATAGAACCAGCGGTTTGGGCTGTGCGTTGATATGTCAGTCAGTCAGTCAGTCAATCAGTCAGTCAGTCAGTCAGTCAGTTTCTTCTTTTATATATTTAGATTTAGTTTTACACTTCTATATATTATTAAAATAAAGAGCTTTTCTACACCCCACTCTTTATCGTGCAAGTCTTTTGGGCTGCAATCAATGCCAAAAAAAAATAGACTGGCAAATCCAAAAAACATTACCTTATCTTTTTAACTGTCCGGTAAATAGTACTTAAAAACGCGCTTTAAACATTTTCGTCGTGATATTATTAATGACTTTATTGAAGTGCAACATATAAAAGGTGTAACAAAAATGCTAGTAATCCTTTTAAAGGCATAATTGGTATCGTATCCTAATTATGAAATAGTAGTTTATCTACACTCATATTGTAAGTTCCCTAAAACGTGTTCGAAAACGGTAGGCAATGGCTAGCATTACCACGACCGATTTTACTATGATAAGCTTTTTATCCGTGGCAGTAACGTAATTTTAACTTTTCATGCTCAATTATTGATGTGCTATGAGTTTTGATAACATAATGTACATCTGCACCCTCCCGCGCATCCGCCGACAGCCCGACACGCGCCTCCCCGACACAATCGAGTTGGTCATGGCGGTGCAATGGCGGCCATTCTATGGTTTCCGAATACGGCATTTTGGATAAATAATATGAGTGTAGATAAAGCAGTGTATGCAACTGTACGTAATTAGGCCTTAAAACACTCGTGTGATCTTATTATGAAACTCACCTGCGGCTCGTTTCATAAAACCACACTCATATTTTAAGGACCCTTATTACGTAACAGTTACATAAACTACTATTATGCAACAGTTGTATAAGAGGGGTAAAAAAAGGTGAGTGGCGTGTGTAACAATTTGAGCCGTAGGCGAAAATTGTTAAGAAAAACGCCACGAACATTTTTTTACCTACTTATACGACGTTGCATACAATACTTTTTCTACGAATACATTTACTTTTACATAAAATGCGAAATTGAAATCTTCATGGATATCGCAGTTATTTTGTCAACATAATCAACAATCATTTAAGTTTTACCTTTTAAATCACTATTTTTCAATAATACTAACATTACTAACACAAATACACACCGTCGTTATTTGATCAATTATTAAAGAGCTACAGAGATTAGTAAAAATACCTAAATTACTTTCAAAGTTTGCAATTCGCCCCAAAAAAGGAACGGGAAACGTAAAAAACTACGAAGTAGGTCTGTGGTTCTTTAAATTTTTTCTTTTTTATCGTTTTTTTTTTTCTTAAAACGCTGCGTTTATTTAGGTTTCTTAGGTTGGCAGTAATTTATTTTATATTAATAGTCGTGTTTGCACGTGATTACGCGATACTATTTTGGCGCTTTTATAGAACAAGTGTTATTTTGGGGAATAAACTAGATAGACTTTTCATCGAGTGTATTATCTATGTTCTTATAAAGGTGTTAACGAATGTATAAATGATTGACTTTTTTTCGGGACTGAAAACAAGCGGTTTCGCTGAGTTTTACCATATTTACGTTATTAATTTAAGTAAGTATATGCAGTTTATTTATATATTTTTGGTTTTGTGGCAATATTTTTTTTTTTTACTTTTGTAAATCCTACCGGCTTTCATTTTCTGATAGCTTATTTGTGTTAGTGAATATCTTTATTATTTAATTATTATTGAACGCATAAATAATTAAGGTAAATATAGTTTTTGATATAACCATTTTTGTAAGAAATCTAAATGTTCCGACTAACAAATACCGACAAAAAAGTGTAGAGAAAACTCAACGCGGAATGGTGTTAATGAATGTACAGGAGTAGAAAAAAAAATTTCGCGTCCAAAAAATGTTCTCCTAGTTTTTCTTCTCGCAATACGCTACCAAATTATGCCCTTAAAAGGTTCACCAGTATCTTTGTTACAGCCTGTATTTGTTACATTAAAAAAACTTACCTTTTTATTAAAAAGAATCTGACTTTTCCCACATATTTCAACGTAAAAACCTTAAACCACAGACTAAACAGACTTCAAAAGTAGTTACCGTCGACGGGCCTAACAACCAGGCCATCCTGACCTTTCCCTCGGTTTAGGCATGCCCCAATGAGTTAGGGCACTTGGGGTCTAAGTGGGATGGTTAGTCCTTAGGGCGTGTTGAATATGCAATAGTAATAATGTAGTTTTATAGATAGCTAACTTTCTCTGTGAGAACTTAGTTTGAACGGTAGCTGGTAGTATTCGGAGTTGAGTATTCGATTCTAATGTAAATCCAATTCGATGTGACAACGATTCAATGAATGTACTCTGCATACCTTAACAAGTATTATCTGTCTCGAAAGCAAGAGTGAACAAACTATTACAACTAACAGCCTCTTTGGCATTATTGGCATTATCTGATTAATTATTTACCGTATGGCTACATGTCACATCGATGTAGATAGGCATTTCTTCCCTGGGGTAGTAGAAGTGGGAAAGCAGATGACGCATAAAATCCAGTGAGTACTCCATTATGTTCTGATGATAACTGTAATGATTTTTTTTTTGTATATTTCTAGTATTACTGCACCATAGTTACTTAACCTCAACACAGCCTTCTGCTAACGAAATGTTAATTTAGTTTAAAAATGACAGAAATAATCGTTGGTCAGTTTGTATTGTAATAATAGCCAAGTATACACGCTAGGGCAGTAGCGGGATTTATGTATGAACAAACGCAGTTTCGATATAATTCTGATACGTCAAATGCTCATTTCAGATTGAATCTGGTGACTTGTTCATATCGACCAGTGATCAGGATAAGCTAACCTCTAACCTACTTTAGTATAATGTCTAGTAAATCAATTTGGTATATTTATTACATAATTCGTTAATACAGTTCCGTTTAAGTCTCTGATGTTGTTAGGTTTTTTCGAGCCTACATTTTTTGTATTGTCAGTATTCTATTTAGCAACACCTCGTTTTGTTCCCTCAACATCACATTCGGCTGGCAATTCATCAATGCCTTTGTAGTAAAGTAGGTATTGTAAAATAATGTATGCAGGTATTTCCTTGTTCCTATGATGACCCATCTTCGAGCTCGGAGATGCAACTGAGGAACAAGCACTTTACCTTCACACATCAAAAACAATCAAAAAACGGCCCGAGGCTATCCTTCAGGCGAACTAAACCCACAAAAATATGCCTATCTCAGTCTAACTTATGTGTGTGTCCGTTAGAGAGAGCAGGGTGCTTGTAACGGGATTCGGTCGTGACCACCGGCCCGGACGAGTCACGATTTTGAAAAAGTGTCGGACGGCGAACCACGTCCCAAGGGTCCGGTGTTTGGCGTAAGCTAAGAAATATCCGTTATTTAGAAGTGTAAATTACAAGTAAAGATTATTACCTACATAGCTTACACTAGCCTCTACTGTCCTCTTTATTCGTCCCGAAGATATTTGCGGTCTCATATATTTATATTTTTACAAACTCACCAACGATTGTGCCTAGTCTCACTCGATGTGAAATGCGGTCAAATTTTGACAGGGTCAGTTATAGGTAACCTGTTCACTCTTTGCTTTTAAGAAATCCTAGAATTGCTCCCGAAATCACTATCAAATCAATGTGAATCTAAAAAACCTTCGGAGCCGAATACTATTAACGCCTTTACTGCAGTAGTTTATCTCCCAACCACACCTACTTGTACGCAGTAAATTGACCCTGTACTTAAATTCACAAAATAAGAATTTACAAAAAAATTACAACACACTATTAAACAAACTAATGGGTAAAAGCAAATTTGCAGGGTCTAATCGACCCAGTACCGCATGAAACTAACGTAAGTATAAGTTGCTTTAAATTAATAAAAATAATAAAAAATATTTCTGTGAAACATATGTCCATCGGATTTAGATACATTCCAAAACAAAAGCAATAATAATATATTAGTAACAATATCTACCTAATATTTGCTGCTCTCCTGTGGCTTAGGCACCGGTCTCTTCGCAGCTTCCCAGCCTGTATCGCATGTCCCTGATATCTGGCAAGAGCTATGTACGAACATACAGGATACCGGCAACTTGTGTATATCTAGTATAGCTTATGGTATACTCACTAGCTAACCGAACAAGTGCTTCTTAAAGCTTTAACAGATTGTACGCAGATAATCCTTTACTTTCGATAATGATGTATCTTCTATTATAGATGAATATTTAGGAACATATGTTACACCAAAATTTTTGTACACTTTGTATATTCTATAGACTACTTATGGCACTATTAAGGAAATTTAAATTGAATAAAACAATTTAAAAAAATACGCTTAAATTAATCGACAGGGTCTTTTCATGGAAATTAGTTCACTAATATAAAGTCAATTCGCTTATATAATATCAGTTAAAAAGCAATATGGTTCAATTTCAAAATTTACTATTCGGCAATTTGAGCCTATTCAGTTACATTTTGCGGTATCATCATCATATTGTTAGTAACAAAATTCACAATAAATAAACCTGAGAACCAATTTCAACGGAATTCTATTAGCCTGTGCATGCATCCGACATTTCAATCTTGCAAAACCCATAGTCATAGTCATACAAGTAACCATGCCGGACCGCAAACCGCGGTCCTTCGACGGTAGCGGAGAAAATACAGTAGGAGATTGTAAACAGTAAATTTTCTTCAATCGTTATACTCGCAACTACAATTTTCGTCTTCTATTATTACAGTGGTAATTACAAAATAGTCAATTGTCAGACTAGGTTAGTAATAAAACAATTATATGATAAAAGTGTATGTGTGCAACATACATTCGCAGAGAAATTCAAAGGTGTACGTGCCAGCGTGGGGACTATGACCCAATCCCTCTCGTAAATGAGAGGATCCCTGTGCCCAGCAGTGGGACGTATTATATGCCTTTAAAGAGAGTTATAGAACATTTTCAGAGAACTTTAGGCGATATATGTATTTGATAATAGAATCGCGTTGTGTGTTAACATTGACTGCCTATTTTTAACTTTGTCAAATTATCTGATCCTTAATCACTATCTAAGTTTGTAGAGATCTGGGCACGGCAATTTCCTCTTTTAAATTCATAAAACTACTCTATCCAAAGAAACTGATTTAATCCTACTGTATTTCTTTAGCACAATTCCGGAGCTACATACATCGCCAGCCATCCGAACACGTTCCGAACTTTTCACTCCCACGCGTCATTGGACACTACATTAAAATTCACGTCAATACCTCACAAGTTTCCCAATTCTGCAAGTAATGTACCACAATGGACAGATGATTGCTTACAATCTTCAAACTTTGCCACGACGTTGGAATATAATACTTAATCATTTGATATAAGGTTAGAGAATCTAGGAACACGACGAAATTTAAATCGTGTGGTCTCTTTTGAAACAGACAATGACGTAAATTGAGTCTTCTTTTGGATAAATTTTTCACGGTGCCATTTTGAATTAGCGCATTTAATTGTTGTGATGAAGACATTCTTATGCAATTTTACGTCAGTACATGACACAAAGTTTATGAAGAACTGAATGTGAGTAGGATTTTAAAAGCAGTCATGACAAAATTGCTCAAGTTTTTGTTCTTAAAATACTTTGATTTGTTCGTTCATTAGAAACTGACAACAGCTACTACCACTTCTTATCTGATTTAACAATGTTATATCAACGTTTGGATATGTACTTGAATAGCGTCCACTTTTAATTTTGAAACTTTTTCTATTAACTAGCAACTTGCTTTAGGATGTTCTGGCTAAACCGCCAAATATCGGTTTCACATTTCTGTAAGGGCCCTAAAAGGGCGTCGAATGTCGGCAATGGCACAGATGTGTGCCGAATCATGCGGGCGCATAATATTAATAAAACACGACATGTCACAAACACAACACACAAACCAAAAATAAATGTGAAAAAGAATATTCTGCGAAAATACTTCAATGTTTTTTTTTTCACCGTCAACGCAAAAAAGACAATGACGTAGATATCTCGTAGTTTTTACCTCAAAACACAATACTGTATTTGACTTTTAACGTAAATTCTGCATTACTTTCATATGTAGTCAAAAATATTTTTAAGCTAATTGATTGTGACGGTACTTATTTTTAGCGTGGTTGTCAAATCGATGAAATTTATTTATATGTTTTATATTTTGAATGGTATGTGTCATAACCGAGTGTTTTTAACTTATTACCTACGAGCATGATTCCTTATTTTGGTTCTTAATTACAAAATATTTTGATTTTAGTTTAAATCGGTCTTAAAATAAGTAAAATGGTAATTTTAAGTATTTTTGGGTTAATATTTTATTCATGCTTGCGTACAAAACTTCCAAAAATAAATTTTCCAACCCTCTGCATACACAAGTACAATATAAAACTGTTAAACAGTCACCAAAAAGGCCTCAGGCAACCCCGTCCGAGATTAGAGTCGTGAACATATACAATTGTATATCAACTGTCTGATAGATCTTTTCAGTTCTCCATCTGGACAGGAAGCGGGGTAAAAAGAACCCTTAGCATTTAGCATAAGGTCAAGTTTAGGGTGTAGCTATTACCCTAAATGGTTAATGTATGGAAATATTAATCAGGCCGATAAGTGTAAGGGTGCGACTGTCCTTTTTTACAGTGTAGATTGTAGGAACAGTATTCTAATCAAAATATATGTTACTTTTGATTTTATTTTTCCAATATCATTAAGGGATAATAACTTAAGTTAGGTAATGACCTTTAGCAAGATAATAAATATCAAGCTCTTGTTTTTCATAGTAGTAAAATATATGAGACAATAACTGTAATTTAGTATATACAATGTTCAACATAACAGTGGTTTTATCTACATTATGATTTGCTGTAGAGTAAAAAAGTACCCCCTTACTCAGAAAAAAAGTACCCTATTAATATGTATCGATTTCTGACCTAATAAAATAATTAGATCTGAGTTGGAAGGTCAGATAGCAGTCGCTTTCGTAAAAATTAGTACCTACGGTAATTCATGGGATTAGATTACCAAGAAGATCCTAGGTTAAATTGAGCCGTGGCAAAACGAGACATGCCGATCAACCGGGAGTAGATTATAATGGGGAGGACCCTAATGTTATTCGCTCTAAAGCCTAATGATAATAAGGCTAGGTACTGCTCGTTTCACTGTCAACTGTGCCAGGTTATCAGATTCGGGAAGCCAAGGGTATGGGGTTAGGATAACACGTGCTTCGATATCGGCCACTGAGATGCATTTGAATTTTAAATCCGCACTTGAAGTGTTTTGTGGGGACATTTGAATACGGAGGCTGAGCTATTTGTACGGAGTTTAATCTTTATAGCTGGATGTACAAGACTGTATAATTTGAAATTGTATAAGTTTTGTTCTATAGATGTACAGTTACGAGCTGTTGTACAGTAACGAATTTTCTTGTTGGGTAATTTTTACCTAGCTATTTACACAATTTTTTTTACTTATTAAGTAGTCGAGTGAATAGAGCCTATTTAAATTAAATGTTTAAAATCCATGTTGTTTTCCAACATGAACATATTCTTCCTACTTCGATAGTACTAAGCTAATTCTTTTAACAGAAAATGATAAACGCGAAGGATGTAGCTACAAAAACGCCAAAGGAATTTACTAGATTCAGGCAAATCTGTCTGTATGCAATGGTTTCCAACCCTTTCTTTGTTTTGAGTCCCGGGTTACGCTTTTCCTGTCTCAGAAAACAGCACAAATAAGCAAGGTATTGGACTTCAAACATATACTGGTTTGGTTAAAAAACAAATCCAATCAGGTGGCGACACCATCGATAAGTTATATTTTACGCATTTCGAAGTTTACGGTCAAAAAGGCCCATAAATAAATTTAATCATTTTCGATAAGTACAACCGTAAAACATAACATATTGAAATTTTTATGACCCATTGTTAGGTCTGTTTAAACATTAGGCACAATTTATTTATATCAATATTGTTTTTATATAAATGTTTCGATTATGGTTTTCGGAATATTGTTTTTAAAGTCATTGCTAAATAAAACTTGGAACAAAATATATTTTTTATATTATAACAAAATAACAATTGCAATTCTTACTTGTACCATGTCATAAAATATTCGTGTCGATCCAAAAAGTATATACCTCTATACTGGTAGATCAGCGACATCGCCGTATTAAACTTACAAACAAGCTACTCTCTTTCCAAACCCACTGTTTACTTTCATACGTCTTTAGCGAAGCTCTAATCATGATTAAAGTTTTAATTATGCCGGCTTCATAATGGGCGCCATGATCGATCAGACTGGCCGGCGGTCACAGATGTTTGAGGGGTCGCGACGGCTTGGCCATCCTGACATTGATCTATCCCTTAACCACAGTAAATGTGACGTTTTCAATTAAAAGGTACTGGATTGTCGGTGTGATAAGGTTCATTACTACATAGTTGGTTCCTAACGGTAGTAGCACCTTATTGACATCCGACAATCTGGTAGTTTTTTTTATTGAAAACGTCACAAATAGTAATAGAGCTTATGCGCTACTAAAAATAGACAAGGCCTTGCTGACCACTTTTAACTATGTTTTTATAGATATACATATGAAAACAAAACTATTTCAAGCGCCAGAAAACTATCGTCCCTATGTTAACACAACGGGCTTTTTGGTAATCTGTTTATAGTTTAAACATTGCCAAAAATTGGCAAATAGCACTTAGATTAACTAAACTATACAAATAATTAGTGCCAACCGACGGACAGGCGTCTAATTTGAACGGACACGTAATTTAGTTAACACAGCCAATACTGGTGACCTCATGTTTGCACAAGTGGGGTCGAAATCAACCCTTACTATTCAAAGTGATGAACCAACACGGTAAACAAAGCGGAATTAGATTTTTTTGTCTTTGTCATTATATGGAAACATTGCACAATATTTATTTCTTACAGGTAGAATACATGTCATTTTTTTAATATCACGTGGAATTTATTAAACAGTGTAACAAATAAAACATATTATCAAACCTGTGCTCTTAAACTCATGTCTTAAAACTAAAGCGAATGTGTGCATTGGTCCTATCAAAAATTGTTTTGGTAATTACGAGATGCTAAACACAGTGGTTTTGCTTCATAAGTCTGGGTTTTAATAAGTATTTTTCGGAATGTAGGTAAAAAGTTCAAATAAAGTTATTAACTCCTAAAGTATTATTAATTGATACTTATGTAGATACCAGAAATTTTAACATTTGACTGAGCTACAAGTTTAATTTTAGGAACTGTTGAAAAACAAAGTACTGATGAGAGATTTTTAAGGAATATATTTATCCAATATATCCATACGAAGTTAAGTCCCGTTAATCTAACCCTATTCGTCTGACATGTCGTCGAGGTCCAGACTTGTTTAGGTCCTGCGTTAGTGATAGCTGAACCTGGCTCCACACTAGACTGCCAACTTTCGCAAAATACGACATTGTTTTGGCAAGGGTGTAGTGTAGTGCCGCTTAAGGGGACGCTCTCTTGATTTTCTATATAATTTTTTATCTTGCCAGTAAGCATTTCAAGGAGCAAAAGTACATTGCCGGGCATGTCAAGGACAAGTCAAACAGGCATAAAATTTTCTTAAAATCAAAGAAACTTTGGTACTGTTCGTAACACTGGCTGTGAGTGAGTAATTATCATAATGTCAAGGACGTGGCTTCAACGTTTTCTGTATTTATTTTTGCGAGTTTTACAAGTCACACCACATTATAGCTCCGTCCCTATCATTCAATAAACAGAAAACACCAATAGGTTATATTTAGTTCTAGCATTTTATTTTCGACCCTTTTGTAAGTTTACAGACACTTTTCTGTGATAATATTTGACATATCTTAAGATACAGTTTTTTTTAAAGATTACGGTGCCTCTTTACTTTGGGCATTTATCCTCATTCATGTCCGATGTAAACTCCTCTTTTGGCATATAGACATAGTAGTAGCTTTCTCATAATCCATTTATCCGAACTTTCTCGAGCTACCACATATTCGTATGCTTCACTTCACAAATTTAAATCTCTGCAACGAAAAAAATTTTGAACCGGAATAACATCCACTTAACGTGGTAAAAGTCAGACAGCCGTCACTCGTATTGTCTAAGGAGTTGGCGATAAGGCCGCAACAATGGATAGGTCCTAAGTTGGACAGCTGACACCGTGAAAGGCCTATAAGGGGACGGTCTTGAGGAAGCCTATAGAAATTGTAGCCGAGAGAAGGCTTTAGCTGTTTTGACTTGTTCTTTCTTTAGGGAAGATGATAGTGCTTGCAATACAAAACGAGTTATTCGATTTGTGGATACTAAATTTATGAAACGACAAAGTGAGATTGAACGTTCCATCTTGTTGCTAATGCAAGTTGCACGTTACTGATTACGATTAGTTTATGATACTTATTTAAAATAAATCAACAGTAAATAGCTTAGAATCCTCTCAAGTTTCTCTAAGATACCTTAAATAAATAATGAAGCTTTTACACATGTAAAGTTGGATCCATTGTAATGCACATTTTCTCATATTTTTTTATAAGAAAAGACTAGTTCGTATAAACTGCCGCTTACTAACTAATTGTTATCTACGACAACGGGTTACACCCACATTTGATCCAAATCCTTAATGACATTTAATTTAACTAATTAATTTACGAGATCACATCCAAAACTTGAAAAAATAAATACAAACTTATTCGTGCTGGTAGTAAAATCAATCACTAGAACTATTTTTCCTAGTTTTATTCTATAGTATGACGACAGTACCACAGGTAGCTGCATCGGTAAAATTGTGCCGCTATAATCGAATCTGTCATATAACTTCCGAACAGAATGAGAATATTTTAAAATTGGAATTGAACTTTAATTTTTCGTTTTAATTTGACGACATTCTTTACATCGTTTTATAACGAGCCAGTAACGTAACTGTATTTTAATATATTTTTAATCCTCAATCCTCGTGGGTGGAATAATATAATACCTACATATTCCCGAGAAATAAAATTATGTAACTGCAATGCTGGGTTAATCGTTAGCGATGTTCCTCAGTATTTTAACGCAACACATACCTATAGCATTTACTTACGTATTAAAGGCATACTTTTATGTAAAAAAGCTCAAGAGACTTCTCGAAACCGTAACCATATAGTCCAAAATGCCAAGGCAAATAAAAAGACATGAAATTTCGTTGGGTAAAAATAATAAGATTTGCAGTACGGTAAAATTATGATACAAATTAAAAAACTGCTACTAACCCACTTTTCTATAATATAATAACCGTTTAAACCCCAATGCCGCTGAAACCTCAATCTATTTGCTTAGGTCGGACTACAACAACAAAATTACCTAGACCTTTGGCAATTATAGTGGCTCTAATAGACCGTAATGACTATGAGATAGTGGTGAGGGGTCAAAGAAGCCTGGTATTAGAGGGTCAGATTAAGAGTCAGCAGTGTGCTGGGTTCGTCTGACCCCGCAATTGATTTGTATACGGAACTGTTATGTTATGATAATGTAATGGTTATTAGGTTTTGTACCAGGTGCGATTATTGTATAATATCAGTTTGGTATAATATTACATAAAATCGGGATCTTTGAATATAGTGAGTAGTAATGCTCCTAATACTGGTTTTCTATACAAAATGGATACCTGATACTGAGAGCATAAATATCAGAATGTAACTTAATCTCTGATTTTGTGTCCAGATACTGGTATGGTTTTGTTTATACATAACAGGTGAATTGGGCAGATTAGGGATTGTCTAGTTCTATATTTAAATGATAATTGGATTAGGCAAGCATATTATGAAGAAGGAATTGTAAGATTTTAACAACTTTGAGGTTGGTTCAATTACAAATTCGTTTGATTTTTTTTATACCACAACGGTGGCAAACAAGCAAACGATCCGCCTGATGGTAAGCAGCTACCGTAGCCTATGGATCCCTGCAACTCCAGGGGTATCACATGCGCGTTGCCGACCTTTTACAAACAGAAGGATTCACTGTGTTGACGGCTAAAAGAACAAGAGTGTCCCTGATCGTCAACACACTGGGTCTTTTTTGAGCTCTTTGGCAACCTTAAATCACCAGCAGGAACACAGCACTATGAGTAGGGTCTAGTGCTATTTGGCTGTAATTTTCTGTAAGGTGGAGGTACTTCCCCAGTCGGGCTCTGCTCCAGATTTGAGCGAGATAACATCCATTGTGATGTGCCCTACCACACAGGCGAGATGACATTCGCAGTACCCATACCTCTCTTTTGGACGTAGTTTAAGGACATACCCGTGTCTGGACATAGTTTACAATTAATCAATTATCATTACATACAATCTTCTATATTTTGTATTTCAAATCATTATAAAGAAATACTGTCTCCTATTTTTATTTGAATCAGTGAACAATTTCCCTCGAAACCATAGCAAGTGCAATGTTCACAACTTACTATCAGCACATTTTCCCAACAGACAATGACCATTAGCGGGGTCCTTAGGTAAACTTGCGCAAGAACGGGCACAAATCAGGCCGATATTCAATCTCGGCACAATAACATTAGAATATCGCAGGATGCGAACTAAAGGGATTAGCGATAGTGACCAAGGGTTGCGGTTACTGAACTAGATGTGGCATTTTTAGTTTCACTTGTAAACATGAAACTATAAAATTACCATGAAGGACTCGATGGAAGCAAGTCATACAATTCTTAAAGACTCCGCCGCAGATGATCATTATCTTAACAGATATAAACGGGATTGAAATACTCTTAATTTTTGAGAAGACACCTCTTATAGAAAACCGCACCGACCGTATCAAAACTATTTAGTTCTTTTGACAAATAAATTTGCTAATGTATCCGAGAATGCAATACGTTGGCGACGGTTGGCGACGTGGTGCGAGATTTGAATTAATCAATCCTTTAGGTTACGATATAAACACGATAGATCGTGTCATTGACAAATTTTAAAGTCATTGATAAATTGACACTCCCGTATTAAGAATTTACAGTTCACTTGCACGACTAATTTCTAAAGTTGTAAGCGTCTATGGTGATGGTACACTTTGCCTTTTATCACTAAAGATGGCTACAAAATTAATTAGAACATTAAGTACGAAATTTTGGTATTAAAAAAGAACGTCGTGAGCGCGATACTTTAAAGTTAAAATAACAGCTCACCTGTGTTTAGCTTACAGGTATTTTTGACCCATAACTTATAGTGTTACATAAACCGATTAAATTTTAAACTTGAAACATATCCAGCCACCCTAGCTCGTCCTAACGATCCGCAAAGGGATACGGAAAGGATAGGTGAAGGGCTGCGAACAAATTAAGGGATAATGGTTATCGAGACCGTATCGCGGGATGTCTGGGATGAATTTTAATGTCGCCTAACCGGTGTAAGTGTTGGTTAAATGTTGACGGAGTTGTAACATGGGTTAAAATTACCCATTGCGGTGCACGGAAGGGTTTTATGTACGGAGAAACATATTATGTCTTGGTGATCCGTTTAAGGTCATAATTAGTCTCGTATTGCGACTAAGACAAAATAGGAGAAAAAAATATCGTGGTTTAATTTCGTAGATTTTCATAATAGGCATGGTGAATTTTTTTCATGTATGGTATCAATCGATTCGTTTTGTTGTGAGGATCAAATGTCTATATGCTGCCAATTGCGTTAAAGCAACACAAAACTCAGAAATGAGACTTAAAGTCCGAGATTTGCATTTGTTTCTCAAAACGCTCCTAACAAAATGACGTGCAAAAGTGACGTCACGAACAGTCGCCCTGTTTAAAGTATGAAAAAAATATGAAATTGCTATTTTTACAGTGAAAGGTTGCGTTTATGTATATGGTTGCTATACAATTTATGTTACAGTAAAACGTTCAAAATCGAATGGTGTCATTGTTTTTTTTAATTTCGCACTTTATATTTTTCTAGAAATTTTGCAGCTTGATATCTTTGAGCCATTTCAATAGAATTTATAAATTTTCACTTTAGTTGGATATATTGATCATTTTGCATCCTATCAACTAAATTTTATTGCATAATTCAACATGTGGCATCATGCCTATTAGAATACGATACCAATTACGTCCAGCGTTTTTGTTACACGTTGTATATTAAGTTAAAAGCGTATTAGCTTTTACCTGATGATAAATAAGTGAATAGTTACACTAAATAGCGGTATAATTCCCATTCAATACAACATTCCACTTTCACATGCGCCACCTGTAATAAACCATAGCCGCCATATTGCAATAAATAACGAAATGTAACCCATAAATAATAACTTTCGTAATAATATTCTAAGATGCTGTATTCATCTTCAAAGCAAGTCTGTAGTAATTATTCAAATTACCGTCTTATCAGTCTATGGCAGTTTTCAAGCCCTCCTTCGAGAACAAATATCACTTGCATTCGCCGTCAGACTTATTATTATAACGTCAAAGTTCAAATTGCTGTAATTCGACTCAATGAAGATCGTTACTTTGTTATCATTCCTTCTTTGATAGATCTAATTATATACTTGCGTTGTTTTGCAATTTAAATAACCACATATAATTTTAACAAAATATAGTCATTCTGTAACAGTATTTTATAAATAAAATTGTATATTCCTGTATATTTTTTATAATTAAGGTAGAGACTTAGATACGCTGATTACTTAGCTTTCACACTGCTGCGGTTTCCGCCGGTGCGCGACCGAGATAGCGCTCTGCATGTATACAGCGCCGTCACGCTTGCACACCGTCGCCGCGTCCGGTTGCGGCGCTAGCGTGATAATCGCCTTAGCGTCAAAAAACCGTTCTCTTTAAATTCAACAACAACATTGCCCGTTTACCGCTAACAAAACCCCATTTACTATGGCCCCTCAGTTAAGGTACAACTCTACAATGTCATAGTATTGGGATCCTCGGTGTCGACATTTTCAGTGACGTCCAATTTCTTAATCACCTTGAAGGGAAGACCAAGCTGGCATCCAAAAAGCTCGGTGTGCTCAATGAGCGAAGAGATACTTCACTCCGGGGCAGGGACTGCTTCTATACAAGTCGCAAGTCAGACCCCACATGGAGTACTGCTGTCACTTTTAGGCAGGAGCACCTGGATACCAGCTTGGGCCCTTTGACTCAAAGAATGCAAAGGCGCGCTGTTTGGGGATCGGTGACGATCCCAAACTCACGAGCGATATTGAGACTTTGCCTCCTTATGTGTGTTCTAGCGCTTGTACAATGGGTTGTGCTCTAAAGAACTGTTTGACATGATGGCCACAGCCGCTTTTAATCACCGGCTCGCCGTAAGCAGGGTCTTCATCCTCACACCCTGGAGCCTAAAGGGTCGCGCACTGTACGGTTCAAGCGGCATTTCCTCCCACGAACGCTGCGGCTGTGGAATGAACTCCCTGCGGAGATTTTCCCAGCGGGCTACACTATGAGGTTCTTCAAAAAAGGAGTGTATAAGTTCTGAAAGGGTAGGCAATGCGCATGTGAATCCTCTGGGGTTGCAGACGTCCACAGGCTACGGTAACTGCTTACCATCAGGCGAGCCGTGTGCTTGTTTGTCACCGTCGTGGTATAAAATAAAACAAAACATATATTTGTAATCGAAACCTATGCCAACTTAAACACAGCATAATAAATGTTTTTAATCTGATATTCATTTGTTTCAACGTTGCCAGTCATATTCGATAACCGTTTTTAACGTCCACAATATTTCATAGATTCCAAATTCAAATTTCCCCAGTAAGTGGCCAGTATCGGCGCCCATAAGTTACATCGCGCGATATCGATCTAATCTATCGATGCACGTTTATCGAGCACTGCTTGTATCGATAGTCGGGTATCGCTATAGTATTTGTCACGATTTTGGTACCGTAAGACAAATCGTATTAAGGGCCAGCTTAGTTGTTTGAGGAATTATACTCGTAAATAACACGTGTAATTTTCATTATTGTCTTGTTTCCGTAAAACAGGCAATTTATTTAAAAACTGTAAATAGGCAACTTTTATATATTTTGTAAATAAACTGTAGTAAAGTATTTTAAATAATCTGTTACAATATAACAGATTGTTTGCAATTAACAACTACACACGAGTAGGTACCAAACTAACTATTCTGTCGTTTTATAAAAGATGCCACAAATATTCGGCTACTTTTCGGTATTCTGACTATTTGGTATACGATACGCCTACTGTTTCGGTATTCGTCCGAATAGTAGGTACCTAATACCTATAAAAGTACCAGTTTTTATTTCTTATTGCCACTTCTAAATGTATTGCTAATTAATAAAAAAACATGTCGAATTACTTGCCCCATAGCTGTAACAGTAAAGCAAATACTTAATTTTTGAAGTGGCTTTGTATTTACTTCCATTTAACTATTTAAATTAGCAAAGCAATTAACCAAACAACTACTCCTTAAATCTTACACAATAGTAATTTCTGCGTACCAACAAGACAATCTCAAGCATACCGATCATCGATTACGTCGGTACCATCGTCATCCCATTGTTTCGATCATTCGATTTATGTACTCAGATACGCGATTAATCGAATGATATTTTATATCGATTATGCATCGATAGCGCCGTGTTTTGGTAGTTTTCACATTAATTTCACGGATAACGTTGTTTTAATAATTTGTCGATATCGAATTATTTTTATTTATTTGGATGTTTCGAAAATTGTGAAAGTATTTTCAATCAATTACATTAAGAAATCAGGAATAGAGGTAAAATTAAAAATAAATGTTTATTTAATTAAAAAATGTAATGCCTAAACATAAATCTTAGTAAATACATTAATAATTAAATATATAAAATTATGTACCATAAATACAATCCAAGGAAAAAATAAAATACAATGCTTTGTAAAATTATGTACCATAAATACAATCCAAGGAAAAAATAAAATACAATGCTTTGTAAAATTATTTACATAAATGGAAGGTGTCATGAACGGACAAACAAGTAAATATGCACTCAAGGCGACAGAAAAAAGGCTCACACGAAGTGAACCGTGTATCTTGCCCTTTTTTATTGACTTTCAAAATTTGCGCAAATGTCGGATTAAGTACTGTATTAAACAACAACACCAATATTTGGTGGATCAACTTTAATAGGTATGTAAAAAAAGAAAACACGATGGTACTTTTTCCCATACTGTCAGTGCTATGTTGACAGGTGTTAACTCGCGTGCGCGTGATCAGCTGACTCACGGTTGGCTGCGCGCGCGCAGGCTGCGCTCAGCGTCCAGTTTAAGACCAAACCAGTGTAATATAAGTGCCAGTGTAAGGGAATGCAATATATTATAGATATAAAAAGCAATGGTTGCTTTCCCTAGTGCCAATATATATTGTATATCAGCAGCACATTTCGGGATTATTTCATGCATTTGTTTTCTGATATTACAAAAGAAAGTTACGCAGCCATATTCGCACAAATCCTTTAGCGTTGCGGAATTGTCCTCAACATTTTTTATACGTCACATTTTATCCCAATCATGAGCAAAGGCCTTTCATGTCCTGCCAATTGCCACAATACATAGAGGTCATCTCGCTATTACCTTTTTGGCCCACGTTTGCCTTGGCTTCTGTGGGGCACAGTTGAACATTGTGATAGTGCTGAAAAAGAAGATTCTTCATCAGTTTTTATGACTTTTATTCGAGTTCTTTTGAACCATGCTTTAAAAATACTCAAATACTTAAATTATACTTTTGAGTTTCTTCAGAGAACGGTAAAACAGGGCTTGGAATTCCCGGAAAAGATTTTAATAAAATCAAATATTCTGAAATATTTTAATGCGCTGCTGAGCTTCCTCAAGCCAGCTATAAGTTCCTTCTCCATGATAGACTTACGGGAACCGTGTGCGTTAGTGGTTAGTGATCTCCATTTAGCTGGTCGCCTAAACCTTGGACTCGTTAGTTTGGAACGCGATAGGTAGTTTGGACCCTGGCAGTTGTGTAACACACGCAATAATTACTGTTACGGTCCAAACTGGACATTGAATAATCGGTAAACAGTCGTGATGTTAGATTGAGTTTTTTCCGATATAATTACACAAACACACTTATCATATTAAGTAACATGATGAGTTTTCTATTTATAGTACGGGCGGCGACCATATGATCTGCTAAGTTACGTGATACAAAGATAAGATGCTGGCATATGTTCATAAAAGTGATGCTGAGTGAGTTCCGAAAAAATAAAAATAAAAATTAGAATTGGTCGAAAGCACAAAAAAGTACCACTTCCGGTGTAAAAAATGGATGGTCATTTGATACAAAGATGAAACTTGTGGCAACTAATAGCAATTTGTATGTAGGTACAAAAAACACAGTCTGCCAGTTCCTGCATGGCTGGAAGTGCCCGACAGACTGGTTAAAAAGTAACGAGTTTGACCCCAAATTTACGTCACTTTTAAACCACTCTGCCAGGCACTTCCGGCCATGCAGGAACTGGCAGGCTGGGTTTTTTGGTACCTACATACAAATTGTTATTTGTTGCTACTAGTGTCATCTTTATATCTAATGACGAAGGTAAATACCATCCATTTTTTACACCGGAAGTGGTACTTGTTTGTGCTTTCGGCCAAACTCTATTTTCTTTTTTTATCTTTGTATTAACGTAGCAGATCATACGGTCCCCGCCCGTACTATTACTTGAATTTTTCATGTGGTTTTTTTTATTTAAAAAACTATCTGAACACAAGCACACAAACTTTTAATCAGATAACACATTTATCGTAATAACATGACCACTTTTCAAATGTCCGGTAGCCATGTCACAACCTGTCCTTAAAACAGGTCGAATTTGCCTCCCGCATACCCCATAAGGCATGTGCACATGCGACATCTATTCCTAGAACGCGATTCTAAATCAATGTCCTCCGTATGGGACACCATGTATAACGGTTGTCTAGCAAGAAATATGTATGGTCTAAGAGCTGGCCACGTCAGATATGACACAATAATGAGAGCAATGAAACCTGTCTAGTTAGACTGTTTTACCGTCCTTATTGCTAGATCCGCGCATCTGGCCGCTTTTAATGGGTGGAGGTCAGAGTGACAGACCAACAAAGTTTTAAAGTTGGAAAAAAGTAATACCGAAATAGGTAAAAACTGCAAATGTTGTGTGATTTATAGAGGACAGGGCCTATATTTTAACATTCGATTAAAAACAATTGTCTATTATTGCGGAAACAAAAACACGACTAACTAAAAATTGCAGTACACATTATTTGGCACTACTTTCTCCCAACAGAAACGTCTGGATAATCTAATAAATTATATAATTTCCAACAATATCGCATCAAACCCAGAACTCTAGGATTTGTTTTCTTCAAGTTATTTGCATTCTTTGACCTCCACTTTACAGGTGCCAGATGTCTTGATCTAGAAATAAGCATAGTATAGCAAACTGACCAGAGGGGTTTCGTTGCTCACATTATTGTGTCATATCTGACGTGGCCAGCTCTCCGTCCAGTATATTTTGCATGAAATTTAGACTCGGAATATATGCTTCGGATATAGAAATTTCAAATAATACAATGTATCTATACCCGTCCATATTATAGACAGAGTCCGTAATATCGCAATTCAAAAACATTCATCGAATCAACTGGTGACCGAAGAGCTGGCAGCTTCCTCACTCAACGCATAAGTATTGCGATACAGCGGGGAAATGCTGCCAGCATCCTCGGCATCATACCGCGGGGGCCCGATTTTTTAGATATATTTTAGACTTATTTAGTAATAGTTTGTTAGTTTTATTTATAGGAATTTAGTTTTTTTTGTAGGTAAAAAAATATTTATTTTACATATTCAAAAAATAATAATTAATTAGTTAATTATAATGAAACATGAGCTTTATGTTTCAAGATCATTAATTAATTTAAAACATAAGCTCATGTTTCATTATAATTAAACAAGCTCGTTTTCAATTTGTACGCCAAACACTTCGGTGAAATTCAGCTATCATACACTAAAATCTGCCGCCGCGCCGCTGGAAGGAGTAAAATTGTCTATAGTGGCTTAATTTCTGTTCAGAATTCTGCAATTTTGCAATCTCATGATAGAAGTGGCTTACTAGCCGTCCAGCCTAAGTCTGGTTGTAATGGCCAATGTTTTCAGTATAATTATATTGTCTTAGTGTAAAATACTGCGCAGAGCGTGAAAGGCACAACGTTAGTAAGTATACTAAGTATACCCGTATACCTAGGCCGCAGATTAAATAATATTATGGGTAGAAGATACACCACTTTCAAAAGATACATGCTCGAGTTATAAAAGCAATTACAGCTTACAGCTCGCTCGTTAATGACTCAGCGCCATTGTTTTTCACGATTAACTCAACTATGTCAGAAAAACTTAAAGAGAAAGTATATTTCCATATGATTAGGTATATTCGTATATTCTTTGACCAAATGCAAAACTCAAGTATGAACGATTGCATACCTTTTGATATTTTTAATAATAATGCGAACTGATAACTATGGTCTTGTTATTCAATCTGTGCCCAGGCTAAAAGGGAATGTTCATAATTGAACTGTCTTCCCTCTCTGTCTTCCGGGGACAATTACGTAGAGACGGCTAAATTACACTTAATGAAGTGAGAAAATTGTTAATTTTAATTTTGCAATTTATTTCTGTCTTAAGTTGTACGTTTACTACTAGTGCTTTCGTAGTAATGGTGGCAATAGTATTAATAGGGTTTATTTATTTAAATCATTGTAGTTTAAATTCCTTTTTTAATACATAGGCAACATAAATTGGTAATACTTGTTAGTATAAAACAGTGGTAGTCAAAAAAATACCTACTGAATAAAAAAAATGTATTTTACAATAGAGACGAAATATCTAAAATCATAATACTTACTATCAATGGAAATCAATTCTTTAAGCCATCATTTGAGTTAAAAAATATATACTTACATTATAAAAGAGAGAAATACGATTAAAAAGTAAACAACATAATTATTATCCATGCGGTCATCTCGTAAAAGCTTTGTTGTTTTGAAACAAAAGATATTATTCAAAAGAAAAAGAACCGAAATCATCGCTTGTATCGACTAATAGCCCCATAATGTTCCAAAGCGTTTTAATAGATCAACATCAAACAAAACCCACGAGCCAACGAGTTCATCAATAAAAAAAAACGCGTGCCTTACTAATCTTACTATCTTAACATCTTTACCCGATAATTAAAAAAGTCATCAGCGAAGAAAGCAAGCGCACACCTGACATGCCTCCTCAACATGGCAGGTTAATGCAAGTTCACATGCTAGAGGTGAGAGCGATCCTACGGCAAGGCCGGTCACCATCATCGATTCTAAACTAAACTTAAGCCCATCTTAATAAGGTCAATATTCCCATAGCTAGCTTTTAAAGCACAATTAAGAAAGTATCCGATAAGGATTGTGAGCTACAGGATTAAGGACTGTATTAGTGTTGGGTTAGAGTTGGTTTTGGGTTGAAGTGTTGTTCGTGGACCGGTTGGTGCGGTCGCGAACTTTTACCTATAAATTTGTGTCGGCCGGCATGCGGGTATGTCTAGGAGATCTTCTATGGCCTGTGCCTTAAACAGAAACCATTAACATTTCTAATTAAACGATATTTTTAGTTAAATATATTAAAATAAAATAAAATTTAAATTGAAAGGACATGTGGCCTCTTTATTAAAGCTAAAAGTGTCAATTTACAAGCGGTAGGTAGTCTCTTTATGGTCTAAGAGCTGGCCACGTCAGATATGACACAATAACTCATTATTACTACTAAGACAGGTTTCATTGCTCTCAAGCAATGAAACCTATCTTAGTTAGACTACTTTACCATCCTTATTGCTAGATCCGGGCATCTGGCAGCTTTTAATGGGTGGAGGTCAGAGTGACAGACCAACACAGTTTTTAAGTTGGAAAAAAGTAAGTAATACCAAAATAGGTAAAAGCTTCCAAAGTTGTGTTATTTATAGAGGACAGGGCCTATATTTTAACATTAGATTAAAAACCATTGTCTATTATTGCCGAAACAAAAACAGTAGGCGACTAACTAAAAATAGCATTCATTTGGCACTACTTTCCCCCAACAGAAACTTCTGGATATGATATAATCTAATTAATTACATAATTTTCCATAATATTGCATCAAACCCAGAACTATAGGATTTGTTTTCTTCAAGTTATTTGCATTCTTTGACCTCCACCACTTTACAGCTGCCAGATATCCGGATCTAGAAATAAGCAAAGTACCTATAGCAAACTAACTAGAGTGGTTTCGTTGCTCTCATTATTG
Organism: Pammene aurita; assembly: GCA_947086415.1. NCBI lineage: Eukaryota > Metazoa > Arthropoda > Insecta > Lepidoptera > Tortricidae > Pammene > Pammene aurita. The sequence goes on from OX352305.1 coordinate 28,831,506, forward strand.
TGTCATATCTGACGTGGCCAGCTCTCCGTCTATTATAATATAACCCTGTATCTACCTACATTAGAATCTCTGAACTCTTATAGAAGTTAGGAACAGATTTTCCAATTGATTTAATCGCGATAAACTGACGCATAAACATTTGGATCGTCGAGATGACGATGTTTTTTTTTCAAGAGTGACCTATCTAAAATTGCTTTATTTTAAATAATCTGTTATAATTTAATTAAACTGAAATATTTGATGGAATTACGCCCTTAAATGGAATCGCAGTGTTGCGTTGCGACATTATACTTTTCGATATATTTTACCGACATTTACACATGACAATTTTATTAATGCTATTCCTGGCATCATTTTAACCGTCAGTCTTGTGTCAAATTACTTCGTACAATAGGCATGGTGAATTTTTTTCATGTGTGGTATCAATCGATTCGTTTTGTTGTGAGGATCAAATGTCTATATGGGGCCAATTCCGTTAAAGCAACACAAAAGTCAGAAATGAGACTTAAAGTCCGAGATTTGCATTTGTTTCTCAAAACGCTCCTAACAAAATGACGTGCAAAAGTGACGTCACGATCACATAGTCGCCCTGTTTAAAGTATGGAAAAAATATGCAATTGCTATTTTTACAGTGAAATGTTGCGTTTATGTATATGGTTGCTGTACAATTTATTTTACAGTAAAATGTTAAAAATCGAATGGTATAATTGTTTTTTTTTTTAATTTCGCACATTAAAAAATCGTAAATTTTAGAAATTTTGCAGCTTAATATCTTTGAGCCATTTCAATAGAATTTATAAATTTTCACTTTAGATGGATATATTGATCATTTTGCATCCTATCGACTAAATTTTATTGTATAATTCAACATGTGTCATCATGCCTAATAATAATGCCTAATGGTTTCTAATTTAGAGGTGTTTTCGCTTCCGCTCTTAGATTGAGGCCAGCAAAGCTAGCAGGGCTTGCATTTCACGACGAGTCAATTAAGGCGAGCGTCATTATTATTGCGATCTCTGCTGTACACGACTGGGAACCATATTACTTTTCACTTATAAATATACTTTAATCCGGCTTTTAATACCAGAGACGGATCAGTAATAAAGACACTCAGCTTGTCATTATACACTCAAAACGCAGTTTCTTAAGGTCTAGGTAAGCAGCTACCGTACCGGCTATGGACGCATGCAACTCCAGAGGTGTCACATGCGCGTTGCCGACTTTTTAATATAATGGTTTTACTGCGTCGACGGCTAAAGGGGCTAGAGGATCTGCATTTTTAGGGTTCCGTAGTCAACTTATAGTTTCGCCATGTCTGCCCGTCCGTCCGTCCGTCCGTCCGTCCGTCCGCGGATAATCTCAGTGACCGTTAGCACTAGAAAGCTGAAATTTGGTACTAATATGTATATCAATCACGCCGACAAAGTGGTAAAATAAAAAGTGGAAATATTTTTTTTATTAGGGTACCTCCCCTATACGTAAAGTGGGGAGTGATTTTTTTTTCATTTCAACCCTAACGTGTGATATATTGTTAGATAGGTATTTAAAAATGAATAAGGGTTTACGCAAATCATTTTTTGATAATGTAAATAGTTTCGGAAATAATCGCTCCAGAAGTTAAAAAAAATGTGTCCCTCTAACTTTTGAACCATAAGTTTCAAAAATATGAAAAAAATCTCAAAAGTAGAACTTTTTAAAAACTTTATAGTAAAATTATTTTGAACTTGATAGGTTGAATAATTTTTGAAAAAAATTACAAAATAATTTCTGAACTAAGTTTGTAATTTAACCGTATAAGCAGGTGTTTATTGTACCTGTAATTTCTACAAAATCACAATGAAATGACGTGCTTTCAAATAAAGTAAAAACGGTGAAAATCGGTTCACGCAATAAAGAATTATTGCATAAAAATCATCATCCATACTTTAAGCTCGCGCGCAATAGTTTACTTAATTTGCCGATAGATGTCGCTGTACGTGGAACGCTCATATCATATCCTACATGGCGGTGTTATTTTAACTCTTAAGTGGGGACACTTACTGTGACGGACGGAAAACTACGGAACCCTACACTGAGCGTGGCCCGACACGCTCTTGGCCGGTTTTTAAAGAGTGTAGTAGAAAAAGCAGTAAGCCGTTTGGCTTATCATAATCACATCATTCTATTAACTACAAACGGTTACAATCTCATTGGCCCGAGGACCGAGTCACAATCGCTATAAATGCAACTATGCATAAATAGTAGATTTTCCGTCCGTTTCTTATTTTTTGTAGAAGTAGGTCATCCTAATAGTTTGTTAAAAAACTCTTTTAAAATCTACCATTCATTTTAACATAATTAGATTTTATATTAAACTACCGACCCGCCCCGGCTTCGCACGGGATAAAAAATGGTTATTGTGGGTTATCCCTAAGAGATAGACATATACCATCATGGACTTTTTTGTAGACCTTTTTAAGATGTACAATACTGTAGTACATTATTTTGATCTATCTCTTAGGACTCAGCCAGCGTTTGCAATGTAAGCGCAAAAAATGGTTTTATTTACGACTTCACATTAGAAACCTTTAAAATCATCAATGTTTCTCTACTATATTGCATGTATTATACATATAAACCTTCCTCTTGAATCACTCTACCTAATAAAACCGCATCAAAATCCGTTGCTTAGTTTTAAAGATCTAAGCATACATAGGGACAAACAGCGGAAAGCGACTTTGTTTTATACTATGTAGTGATAGTGATGATTAAAAACATCATCACTACTTACTTACAGGAGCTTTAGTTAAGCTAAGTTTTTTACTTACCTATAAAAACGTATTACTTACACCAATGTCACTTACGCCTAAAAGCTTATTACGCATGCACCCTTAGTTTTTTGCGATATATCGAGTATTTTACTTTTCGGAAGTGTTTGCGTTATTTACAACGTGAGGGTCACCGGAGAGAGAAAAACGCCTCTGACGTAACTAATGAATTGAATGAAAGAATGTGTTTTGGGGCGTTTTTGCGAAAATGTTTTTGTTTATGGTATCTTGGAAGTGAGACAATTTTTTATTTAGGATATTAAATAAAAAGGAAGAAATCAAGGAAAAAATATCACAGTCCGTTGAACTTCTGATATTTTATGATGAAATAAATTCAACTTAATGAATTATTGTTTCATGGATTCTTAAAGTACTTATGTTTAAGAACTATTTTCTTCTTTTACTTACGTATGTTATTGTGTAAATGACTAATAAGAAATTAACGTCAAAATTGAAATCTTAATTATTCAACTAGTGTGGGTAATAATAATATAGATATGTAGCTTCAGAGATACTCGTAGTTTTTGAAATTATGCATTATAGTGTAGCTATTGGAAAATTTTAAGATTATCATTTTATAGATATTATTTATAGTCAAAATAAGGTAATATGTTTGATTATTCGATTAGTTAAATGCTTTTGTAAAGTAATATGGACGTTGCATTAATTCTAATACACCAAATTTCCATTCAAATGTTAATAAATAATGCAAATCAATAGATAAGCCGTATATGTATATTTTACACACAATTAAATTATAGATTAAGAAGTCGTTAAAGAGATTTACACCTTTAGAAAATTCATAATAATACATTACATACTCACCAAACTATAACCAATAATTTCCCCTTACACTGTCTATAGGCTTAGAGCTCAATATTAAATGGTCCCATCAAATTCTGACAGAATACTAGTTCGAAATTAGAGTTTGTTGAATGAAAACAAGGTTCATAATTGAATGGGTTTTATAAAGAAACATTTTTTGTGAAAGATAACACCTCATTGGATGCTATTTTATGGTATTTAAATTATGTTCGAGTTACATTCTACGGCTCCTATATTAAACGATTGGTTTTTTTAACGTCGGCAGTAAATTCAAGGAATAAAATGTTAGCACGTGCTTGTAGTCTTTTATTTTCTTAAATAGTTTTGTGATTTATTTACAAATGTTGGTTCAAAGTGTTCAAACATTAGTTTTTACATTTTATAATTCATTTTGAAAATATAGTGACAAACGAATGAAAACTTTAAGGGTTTCCCCACACCTATGTGGTGGACACTAAGATTCTCCTGAATGGTGAATGTTTAGAAATAGTAGATAAAGCAGTGTTCCTTGGTTCGACGTTGGACAAAAATCTACAATGGAGTCCTCATATAAGAAAACTCGCTCTTTGATTAAGCTCGGCCGCTCATGCCGTTAGGAGAATTAGACAATTAACGAATATTGACACAGCTCGCTTAGTTTATCACAGATATTTTCATAGTGTAATGTCATATAGTATTCTGGTTTGGGGCAAAGCAGCTGACATACAGACTATATTTGTTTTACAAAAAAGAGCCATTCGCTTTCTGTATAATTTAAAGGCAGGTGCATCAGTTAGAGAACTATTTAAAGAAATTAATATTTTAACTGTTGCTTCCCAATATATCTATGACAATATTATTTTTGTTGTAAAGAATATACATACATTCAAAAAAAATTCTGACATCCACAGCTATAACACTAGAAATAAAAACAAGCTTGCTATCAGAAGTAGTCGTATCCGCAAAGCATATAAGTCATTTTTTGGTCAAGGTATTCACATTTATAACAAGTTACCCGTCGATGCTTTAAATTTATCATTTCCCGCTCTTAAGAAATATTTTAAAAAAAGTTTAATGTCAAAGGGTTATTTACAGGGTCGAGGACTATATGACGGACAAAGACGCATGGCCCAAACCAGAAACTACTACAAAATCATCTAACATTTAGAGGACACAGTTCAGATAGGAAAGCATATCAAACGTGTTGTGAAGCAATCAGATTTGGATCTTATTATTATTATTTTATTTTAATTAAACAATACGTACATTGTATGTCTCTCAAGCTGTTTTGATATGTCTTCTTATATAACTACGCATTATCTTATCTTTAAGATATAATATTACTGTATTACTGTTTTGAAAAAATAAGTCCCGCCGAGTTTCTTGCCGGTCATAAAACTTCTCGGGTCAGAAGTGTAGGGTTAGAACCGGTGGTAGTTTTTTTATTCTCTCTGACGTTCATAAGTACATTGTAATGTGCCTAAATTGAAGAATAAATATCTTTTATCTTTTTTATCTTTATGTCTACGCAATACGAGCGAAAAAGACGTCGACGCGTCGGCAGCCGTCGGCCGAGCCGATCCGAGCCGAACCGTGCTTAGCTCTTATTGCGTGGACATAAAGCTTTTTTCCACCGGATTTTACCTAATCCGCGTCGATAGATGTGGGGAAACCCTTACCATTTTTTCTTACATTATTTTGATCCAAACATAACTTTCTTGATTGTTGCAAAAAAACAAATCTACATTTTTTTTACCTACATTTCCAAAAGAAGAAAACTTTTGCTACGGAATTTACAAATATTTGTACAAATGTTGGTAGCTCTTACACCAAAGTGTATCCAACATTGACCAACGTGACCAGCTTCGGTATTGGCATGCCCGACTGATTTATTAAACCCAACCCCTAGAATGAATAAAGAACTACGAACCGCCATTTGTCTCTATCCTGTGTTGTAAATGGGAGATTTAGGGAGCATTTTAGCTTAAAAAATGTATTATTTCAGATTTATACCGCAGAGCATCTATCATTTCTGATGGTTGCTTAAGGCAAAACAAAGATGAAAAATAAAACACGTTATCTGAATGCTAAACCTAAAAAGTAAAAACTCTTTGCATTACAGACTATAGTAAGCTTAATTTAAAAATAACATATAGTTGACTATAACAATTTTAGTGTAAAATAAAATAAAATTTTTGTAAACTAGAATATACGTTATACGTACACCAGTTACGAAGAATATATTGTCAATAGAATATAAAATTAATACAGAATATCTGAATCAGAAATATCAGAATTTGCTTGAAGATTATGCCGATGCAACTCCAATACAATTACAAAATTTGTTGATTATTTGTTGTGTGTTGGGGTTATGTTTGAGAAATATTGTGTTTCAATGAATTTTTTATGTATTTTAAAATTAAAATATGGCACATTAACAGTATAGACAATGCCAATGTCATTGCCACGTAAAACTAGTTTTGAAAATGCCTATCCAATGGTCGCTTTATATTTATCGCGAGAAGCGATATTACAGATGAGCCAAATACATCAAATATTATGCAGTCGCTTATAAATTACCTTGGACAGAAACGCCCGGCCATTTTTGTCCACTTTTTGACCGAAAGTTTTGAGTGTCTCTTTACAATAAAATTTAAAAGTTGAGGACAGATTTGTGTCGGCCAAAAAGTTGATATTCCGTTACCGACGACGATAAACTAAAAGCATCGGCGTACATAATACAAATCCTGTAATATCGTGATGACCACGGTAAAGTATAAAAGCAACCAATGACATGCTCTAATCATTATAAACCAGCATTACAAACATTAGCATGAAACACACATTTACGACAAACCATTAGACGTAAGTGAAAATATCTATAACTTCCCCCAACCACGATATAAGGAAACTATTCTCGTCGAACAAAAAATCGTATCCGGTACGAGATTTATTACCAGCCTCCCGCAGCCCTTAGTAAAGCGTGAAATGAGGTGTTGCCATCCTCCCCGCTTTTTCATCGCTTTTTCCGCTGCACTGACAGATTTTTTTTATTGCTCAATTAATCCGATTTCGTGATCTGTAATTGGGATGCTTTTGAAGGAACTGTTGAAAAGTTAATTTGCGATGGGAAAGGAGAACATTTTTAACAGAAATTACAAAAGAAGGAGCATGCAATTTGAGTCAGTGAAAACCAGAATGTTTACAATAGTGACTGTGTCGACCGTCCATCCGTCCGCCCTCATTTGGGGGATTGTATTTCCTAATGAACGAATCAATTTCTGTATAATCCCTCAGTGTTAAGTTGTAGTCCTGCTGATTACGCTACTTTTGGTCTTTGTCACAGTTTCATTTACCGTATTTTTGCTTCATTACCTAAACGGCAAATGGTGGCCACTTTTATCCGTTTAGGTGATTAAGCCAAAAGTAAGTAATATAAAACTATATCATAAGTTGCGAAATTAGTAGGACTACAACTTAACATGATGGATTATACATAAATTGATTCGTTTATTAGGAAACACAATTCCCCTTATGAGAGCGCCACTGGCCGGTCGACGCAGCCTTAAGTATAGCCTATATTATAATCTTTACGATATTGACCGCTCCAAATAATCCCCTATATCAAGAGACCCCATTTTTAAGTAGGTTGTGACACAGATAATACTAATGTTGTGATTACTAATCTCATTTTTGGGACTCGGTGAATTGTATCTTTGTAAACTTTTCCCAGTGTCTTTTGAAAAATTGCCATTCATCAATCAATGTCACATTATTTTTGTAGAAATTTTGCATAAGAACCCGAACCTTAAAACAGACAAAAATATTGTCATGGTTGTAATAAGGATTAACGTGCAAAGCAATGCATAGATGGCGCTGCTATTTTTATTAAGTTTCTCAAAAACAAACGTTGACAGTTGGGACCATTTGCGATCTGTGTTCTTAATCCTCATTCTAAGTTCAACGTTTGCACTTCGCAGTTACCTCATCCATGTTTGTGGCGAAATACGTATTTTATCCCAAACATAACCTATAAATCTAACAAGTACGTGGCCACTCAATAACAATAAAAAGCCGACCAATGGACATTCCCGTCACGCGCGCCCCCGCGTGTCGCCGGCCCATTGCTGAAATTGATATACATTACTTACCAATCCTATACACCCTAACACTCCTTAACCTTAACTACACAAAGTCTACTATCCTCTAAACCAAGCGCATTAACAAAATTGTCGCATAATAAACGGACCAATGAACTGTGACCTCTCAAGACACACATAGAATCCCTTTCCGTGACCGTAGGTCTTAGAATCCCGGGAGGCGAGGTATGTCTAGATAGTCTGGTGGTTTTTTGCGTACTGACCGCACACTTTCAGTAGCTGGACGCCTGCTATCAATTGCTGGGAAATATTATTAGTATTAGGTTACAAGTGACCAGTCGATGTGACTCAGTAATGATGCGACGCCATTTTTTATACGTTGACGCAGAAGGGCAGAATAACACGGTTTTTTTGTCATCGAGCTAATATCCGAAGAATTATTGAATTTTCTAATGAGTAATGACTGACTCAAATCTGACTTTCCAAGCGCAAGAGAAAACGAGTCCTTGTAAAATTATTTCCTAAATACCTACATATTTAGATCTACCTGGGCATTTTCACTTAATTGTGTACCATTAACGGCCGGTTAGCAATCGTCACGAAATTGACGGTCAATGTCAAATCCCATACATATTGTCAGGACTTTAAATGATTAGACGTTACCACAGAATAACTAATAGTACTACCGTACAGAAAATTCACTCCTTCACAAAAGTCAGATTTAGGCATAAAATTATACCTATACTCGCTGCCTGCAAGCAAACTTGAAACTTATAATCGCGCACGAACCGTGAATCTACTTTGCGCGCCGCAGTTTTATGAGCGAACTGTGAGCGTCGGCACGGGGTTGTCACTTGACAAGTTTTTGTACCTATACCTAGTGATTTATTATTTTTAAGATAAATATGTAGGAATTACAAACGTTGATTCGGTAAACATGAAATTTTTATCCGGAGATTGAATTTTTTACAGAGATTATGTCTGATTCTCACGGAAGTAGGTTTGCCACAGCCGTATTCCTTTGAAAATATGTCGATCAGTTCCTAATATTGTTTCTGGGCAACCAATATTCAATAAATTAGGATGTTTATTTCAACTATTACTAAGTAAGGACTTCGGGACCTTTCAATATCGTCCGGAATATAAAAATGTTATTTCTGCTTCCTTATTCTTCCGTTTATTCAGACATCCGTAAAGACATCTTTTATAGGGATTAGATCGAGATTTAGGTTTCGAAGCCATTGTGTATTTTCAATTTTGCGCGAGCGCCACGTGACACGAATATCGTGCGAGCGGCAGCCCAATGCCATACGCCTGCCCGGGAGGCGCGGCGGTCAAATGTACCTAAACTGCGTAGTGACACCCCCCTGACGGTACTGAAACACGGCTTAAGTCGTGATTTAATGTTCAAGTTAAAAATTAAAATGCCCATCTACTAACACGTTACCCGTTCCCAAAAAAGTATTTGTACTTATGTATTCATTTTTAGAATATGTTTTGTTTTTGCTTAAAGCCTGAGAAATACTTCAACATTAATACAATTAATTAAAAACCAAACACACCAACATAGAACAATATGATTTGAACGCATAGTAAACCATAAAGCTGTACTAGATCGCAACGATACCGCGACACGGTGTAGGCGTTACCGGGGCGTTCCGTGTGATATACGACGACGATACGATACCGATACGATATAGATCCCATCGATTTAATTAATCTGATCTGAGCTATTGCTGTTTTCAATTTGCAAAATGTAAGTTGAATTAGTTTTGTCTATTAAAAAATAATTGTATAAAAGTAGGTGAAATGCCTGTGAACCAGAGCGTCAAGGAGCTTTATCTACTTAATTTTTTTCGAAATTAAACGTGACATTATTTTGTTACTTGACGGGCGGCACTTACGTCTTAAATTCGATAGTCTTAGATTAGATTCAATATTGTATTTGAGCATTAAAAGTGTAACCACCGGTCGCCAACTAGTACCTTTACCAAAATAATGTCACAAAAATGGTCTAAGAGCTGGCCACAGAATATTATAGTAGTAGTGTATACAATATACGGAGCAACCAAACCCGTAGTTAGTATACCTTACTAGGTTTATAACTGGATCCGGACGCTACGCCTGGCAGTTGTCTGGTGGTGGATCTAGAAGTAGAAGTACTACTGTACTAACTTATTACTTATAATACAGCGTAATAATCTTACGTAATCCTACAGAAGACCGTTTTCAGAAATTATTGCAGTAATCCGTATAAATTTCCACGAACGAATCGAAGTATCGATTCAAACCGAATCAGTGTTTCAAACGTTGCGATTGGTTACTTATGACGTGTCTAATCTGTGATCACGGCTTCACGGATGACGTTAGGTTTTAGGAAAACTCGATCGCTTTACGATAATTTGATACGTTACATTATGGAGCGATGGCACCGAATTATGACGCAACGTAGTCAACCCATTCGTAACTTGCAGCGAAAATTGTAGTTGTCTAGTTTCCTCTTATCGCTCTTACTGTTCGAGCGATAGAGGCAAATAGATAAACAAACGAAAATATAAATACTTATGTTGTCGCCCGTGACTCCACACTCCATGCTAGAGGGTCTGGAGCCTACAAAAAATCCTCCGAATTCGCTTGATGCTGTCATTGGCCGCGTGTTTTGATTTTTACAGATGTAGGGTAAATCGCCAGTTACTGGCCACTGTCCAATAACTGGCCACCTCATACTAAAAACGAACTCTGCGTACCTACAAACAAAATTCATTTTAGTATAACGTGGCCAGCTATTGAAACCCTTCAGTTTCTACTTCAGCTTTGTTTGTAGGTAAACAGAGTTCATTTTTAGTACGAGTATCAGGTGGCCAGTTATTGGACAGTGGCCAGTAACTGGCGATTTACCCTACGACAGATACAGCTCAGATTGTTCCTAGCTGTGGCATTATGGGTTGCGTTATCGCTGATTTTCCTAAATACCGTGCCAACGTTTTAGTTCGGAATTTCGATATTTGATTTCTTGTTTTTAACATATGTTCAGTAGGGCTAGCATATCTTACGTTGTCGCCTGTCACTAGGCGACAACGTAATGATGTATGAAAGAAGTATGAACTTCGGGTCGCGCTTGAAGTATGAACTCGCGCGTCACACGTCAAGATATGCTAGGCATACTGAAATAATTAAATCGATAGCTTTTTTGCATTATTTTTGCTAGTCGGTTGTGGATTACAATTTTTTGGACATTGCATGACCCTTCATTTCGTACTGCACTGTCGCGCATGACATGACATGAAGGCGGTGTCAGAGAGCGAAGTTAAGGGAGATCGCACATTGCTACTGTTTGTAGCGATACAGTCGCGATGCAGTCGCTTGTCATAGCGGGTATATGACAAGCGAATGCATGCAGTAGCGCGACCGTTTTGATACTGCATTGCAAATGTATCGCTACAAACAGTAGCAATGTGCGATCTCCCTCAAGCATGAAAACGACACGTTAATATGCCTACTAGTACAATCATCCGCAGAAGTAGCTATAAGCAGATCAAAATTATTCTAACACAAAAGTCGTGTCAACTGTCAAGGTCATTTTGACCACCTCACCCGCTTAGCTTCTTCTGCTTGTGACTGTACCTACAATATATACTTAGAGGTTGTTCGGAAAAAAAGTGTCGTGATTTATATGGGAGCTCATACATTCTACGATACTTCATTTTCCGAACATACTCTCCATTATTGTGCATGTGTTTTAATTCATTCGCTTTTTATCGTTTCATACTGCTTTATTTATATAGGTGCCAACAAGATTAAAATCCATAGAATCTAAATAGATTGCATCTCCTCTATCAGGTTGAAGAACATGGTTGACATTGCCGTTTCTTTCTATTAAAGGGTGATGCTTGAAAGTAGCACAACAGCTGCGTTTAAACGAATACAACTTACACCTAATTTCAAAAGAATCACTCTCCAAGGAAAGAGACGATAATGTCACACATGTTCTTCAACCGGGTAAAATAAATACGCTACGTTTTAATCTTTTTGATAACTGCTTCTGAAGACTTGTAGTGATATGTAGTTTAAACCTATAGAAAACAAGCCAACAGACGTATGGTGGAATGGTACTTTTTATAAACAAAAACGGATGTTTTCCGGTTGTTTCCATCTATGCCCGCCGGGGCAGATAGGAAATAGACATATTTTTTCTCAGAAAAATCCCTTTGTCCCGGCCATACCGAACTGCACGTGACCAAAATGAGGACAGTTGGGAATACACCGTTTATCCTGTCATTACCGCGTCACTAACTTCCATCATACGTCTTTTAGTGTTTACGGGTTCTGTAGGGCTAGCATATCTTACGTTGTCGCATGTCACTTCATACTTCGAATCGCGCTTGGAGTATGAACTCTCGCGTCACGCATCAAGATATGCTAGGCGTACTGGTGACGGTTTCTCGGGGTTGGTTCCATCTTTAATTTAACATTCACTAACCACTTTTCTGTTCTGAGCACCTAGTCACCAGGTCACTAAACCTTCACTGTCACTGTCACTAACACCTTGGAGTATACATCGGACTAATCCACACGTAAGTATTTTCTTTTTTTTTTCTTTTTTTTGTGAGTGATTTTCTGTTTATTTTAAAGCGACTTTTTAAAAGTTTTGTTTAATATTAATCACGAAATATTATTGGTTAATTTAAAACATACATACATTTAAAATAGAGAGAAAATACCATTTAATCAATGTATTTATCTACTCATTATCTTTAATTTTAGTTTAGTTTTTGTTAATGTAGTTTAGTTTCTTCATTATAAGTATGACGTTGTAGTATAGTTTTAAATAAGATTTAAAGAAGCTTCATAGTACCCCGCAGATAAACATAGTTATAATAGACTAATATTGTCAATTACAAAATGTGCTTTGTTAATATATTAACCTCACTTTTTTACATTGCATTGCACTATTACGACGCTATTTTGCCGTTGACTTTATTTCTCTATTATAGATATTTGCACTCGAATGGTAGTTATCAGTTAACATTGAATCGTTTAAAACTTTGATACTAGCAGTATTCAATTCACCTTTCACATTTCATTATTTTTCCTTTTTGATCTCAACGTATGCAATTATTTCTCAAAAACCATTAACTGGACTCAAAACATTCCTTAGACCCAATTTAACCCTTACCAAAAACCATCAACGCAAACCAAACAACCCCAGCTAATAAGTGAAACCGAGATTTATGACCTACGAGATATGCGGCGTCTATACAAAAGAGACCTTAGAATCATTGGCGCTTATGTCCTAATTTACTACATTTGGAGCATTGCATGCAATATTCTGCCGTATCTCCCGGGCAAATACGATTCTGAGGATTGTAAGATGCAATTAGGAGTTTGTATTCTTGTGATAAAGACCTCGATAAAAGCTTCGAAGTAAAGTCATTGATAGAAAGCCCTAAATCTCTAATAGACAAAAGACATGCGTTTGTAGCAGGAAAATCAGGAGATTTAGCACAATTGTAGCTTTGCATACAATATTATATTAAGTTTACCGTACAAATCGTTTCTTTTTCTATGATAAGCTTTCAATGAGTCATCAATATATGTCGCAAACAAGTTCTTAATAGTAAACTAAAATACATGCATTCGTACAAAATAAATCTATGGAATAGGTACTCCATTTTTATTTGCGTATAAAAAGGGCGTTAGCGACGATTGCTATAAGACCCTTGTTGAAAAGTAATGAAAGATACGAGTATGCAAATAAAATACACCCCCGCTAAAAAGACGGGGTACCGTCGGCTGTTCTAATTATTTTGTATTAATATTAATACAGATTTATTTATGACCTCAGGGACGTTCTTTTATCAATCATCAACTTGATATTCGTGTTACTTGGAAATGAAATTGCGATGACAGCAAGTAAATAAAAGTCGAAAATAAAAGTCCACTACTAAAAATACTGTAGAGTTAAAGATCTGACCAGTCTGAAGAAAAGATACAAAGAGACATGAAGATTATTACTTTTTTATTTTTGTAAAATAGGATGTTTCTCATAATAAAGTTTTGTAGGTAGGTGGTTTAGATTAAACTCACAAATTATGCAATGAACTTTGGAAAGTCGAAGATTTTGGTCTTTACAGTAAAACCACAATGTAAACCGAAAAAATATTACTAAACACATAAATTATACAGTGCTGAGTTTGGTAGGAGAGAACAGATGCATGCTTAAAACGATTAAATTACAGAAGAGGAAATATGATGGGGCACTTGATACGTCATGACGGTTACATAAAAACTATTATTGGAGGGAGAACACCAAAACGAAGAGGCCGAGGAAGACCAAGAAAGAAAAATCCAACGTCATGACGTATCAAGAGCTAAAAGAATTAGCGGAAAACAGAACGGAATGGTGATTACTCCACCGACAAGAGCCAGGCTCTTAAAATTACGATGATGATGAAATTATACAATTACTGTTAAAATCAAAAAGGAATCTAGTGAAAAGCAAGCAAAACAAGATAGACGTAAAATCAAAGAGGCCACCGGAGCGTGAGAGGCGTTTGCTTTATACAGGTTGTTTTTGTTGGTTTCCGTTAAATGCCAGGACAAATTCTTTAGTTAAACCTTAATCATGTCTAACATTAACTTCTTATTCATCTCAAGCCATTTATATTTCACAAATTGTAGTTACAAAAATTTTGCATACGCAAATTAAATCAATGGGAAGATTGTTTTGAATCTGTAAGTACAGTAGGTATTTTGAATCAGTAGTAAATATATAAAGAAAAAGAATTCCGTCTCCTGGATAGAAAAAAAATTTTTTTTGGGATATACTATATTTCATATAAAAAAATACTGACTTGCGCAGCAACATTATCTGAATGCACATCAAACCGATGATTTGATGTGAATTTGCTTTAAATACTAGCCAATTTTTTAATGTTAAAAATAGGTCACACTTGATTTCATGACCCAAACATCATAATTGTAAATTACCGGAATCCAACAAGGACATCCCTTATAAAATACACATAACTGTACGTCGTCTGTCGTTCTGTTTGCTCATTAGCGGTACAGTTGACATTGGCAATTTTATCGTTATTATTATATTTAATGGCCACTTGCATCAATCTGCTTTTCAGGCGTCAATTTTGACTTATACCTAATATGCAATCACTTTATGTTCTATAGTTGTTTTACGACTAGGGTAATGAGGTTTTAGATTTATGTGTTGAATAATTTTAAATGTTGTCCGATTGCCTGCTGTTTTATATTTCCGGGTCATCACTTCAGAATGAGAACAATAGTTAATGTCGAACTAGGGAAACTATAAATATTTGAGTCACTGTATGAGTGTCTCATTATTTTATTTATTTATTTATTATACAATAATGATATACAACATGTATATAGTACACTAGCTCTTTCCCGCGGCTTCGCCCGCGTACTAAAAGTACTAAAAAAGGAGGTTCTCAATTAGACTCGTATGTTTGTATGTAGGAATGTATGTTTGTCCGTGATCATCTTGCGTTTCGCTGAACTGATTTAGAAGCGGTTTTCGGAAAAGTATTCGTTACATTCTGGAGGTTTCGGTATACCACGTTTTGAAGACGGCGGTTCCCTCATTTTTTATTTTAAAGAAATTATTGCAATAATTGTTACGCCATCAACGACTTACTACTGAGAGACTATGATTAATACAGATTTCTACTCTTGAATAGAAGCTTTTCCCCGCGACTTCATTTGCGTGGAATTAGTAATCCACCCTCCTTTTTACCCGCTTAAGGAATGACTTCTGGGATAACAACTATTATATATCCTTCCCCAGAACGCAAAATATCTCCATACCACTACCATACCACATATCCAATAGGTTCAACGGTTACTAATTTCCCATACAAACTTTCAACCCCCGTTTCACCCCCTAGAGGGTTGATTTTCGAGATAAAAACTATCCTATATTGTTTACCGCGACTCAATCTATATAATATGTACCAAGTTTCATTTCAATCGTCTGTTCAGCGGTTAATAATTCGCCATACAAACTACCAACATGTTTTCTACCCCTCTAAGATTGATTTTCGGCTTAAAAAATATTCTATATTGTTTCCTGGGACTCAAACTATATCCACAACAAAATTATCAAAATCGGTTCGCGGTAAAAAAATCTCCATACAAACCTCCAACCCCCATTTCACCCCCTTAAAGATCGATTTTCGAGATAAAAACTGTCCCATGTCGTTTCCTGGTACACAAACTATCTCTATACCAAGTTTCATCTAAATTGGTTCAACGTTTAAAAATTCCCCATACAAACTATCAACCCCCATTTCACCCCCTTAAGTGTTGATTTCGTAATCAGCGACCCGATAAACCATAGAAACAATACCCATGTTGATATTTCAATTTTGTCACCACATTTCCCCCTTATGGGTTGAATTCTCAAAAAAGCTGAAACACTTGTTTTCTCATTTATCGTTAGGAATACTCCTGTCAAGTTTCGAATAAAATAGTTGAACTAATCTCGTTTCCCATACAAACTTTGAACCCCATTTCCCCCCTTAGGAGGTAAATTTTTAAAAATAATTTCTAAGTGCATCCAAGCAATCTCACTAACCACAAAAGTTAATAACAAAAGCGTTAAAATATAAGAAAATAAACAAAACGACAAACAACAACATTTTCGGTAGTTCAACATACTATTGCATTAGTTTTGTTTTTCCAAGCTAAAAACTCTGTGCGGAAATCATACGCCAGTATTCCTTGACCTAGTCTAACATACTACCTATTAGAATACAAAAGTAAAACACGGTAACATACACACTACACAGTATACATATACACCCGTCAATCGTCCCCAGGTTGTTACTTGTTAGCTGACCTAACGAGGGACATGAATATTCAGTCATAATTAACACGACACCTCCCATGTAGGTACCTACTGTAGCAATGTCTAGACAGCAGGTAAGTCTTTTCACTGCTCTCATAAGCAAAATGGCGTCGGTTTCTCAAAAAAATAGGATAATTCAATTAAGTCATAATCTTAAAGCAAAATAGCAGTACGCATGTACCGTTACGAATAAAATATAATACAAACACGTATTTACACATAATATTTGATTATCAGAATATTATTGTGGTAATAATTTACGAGCTTATTTTAATAATATTTATATTTCTAAATAAATAATTCAAAGTTATGACGATTAGCATCCATGGAATGTTTATTTAATATATTCTGTATATAATATGTCACCAATTACTTAATATTTTATTCATCAAGCCAATAAACGTCAAGTCACTTTCTCAATTTAAAAATAAAAGTAGCACTGGTTATTCAAAAAATTGTTGTACAGTAAAGCTTAGTACATACCATAAACTATTATGTACTTGGTATAAAACCACTCATGGTATCTGACTTTTTCTTTTGTTTCATGCATAGACGTATAAAATAAGAAGACGTAACGCCGTGAAGACAAAACTGTGCTTCCATAATAAGCCAATTTCTTCGTGTTTACGCGCGACACGCACACATCTACAACTCGTGGACGAGCGGTGATTGGTTCAAACGTCAAAAGTGAGTGTGTGTGCACGAGATCGCGGCTCATTATGGAATCACAGTTTTATCTTCGTGGGATTACGTCTTCTTAATTTATATGTCTATGGTTTCATGGGTGAGTTTATAAGTATAACGCTCGCATAGTTGCCACTGAGCTAACGAACCTACACAAAATTTAAAAATAATATCGTCTTCTGTGCTAGATTATTATTCATAATACAATACAGTACAATAATTATTTATTGTACACCTCAAACAACAACAACATAATACAGAGAGACAATGTTACAAGGGAGAAGAGGTTAAATAGCGGGCGCTCTTATCGCTAAAGAGCGATCTTTTCCAGACAACCTTAATACATGAAAATTATTGAGTTTTGGATATTTATATTAATCCCGACGTTTGAAGCCACTTATCAACTACTCGTGTATACTAAGAAACTATCGTGAGACAACATATTAAAAATATTTATAACGGGTATGATCATCGTAAATAGATCGAAACATGTCGAGCAAAATTGGACTAAAATTACGTGAGTAACCCGTTATAAACATTTTCAACGTGTATACTACGCTTTAAATTCGGTCGCATAATTGCTACTATAGCTAGTGGTTTCGTAAGACCGTAAACAGCGCCCGGTAGCGCCACCCGCCGCTTTATTTATGTTCCGATGGTGCGATAACAGTATTGTGTGCACGCACCTTAGGTATAAAGTTTCGCGCCTTTTTAGTGTGCTGCCTTTGCCTTATACGGCGGGGAAATTTGTTTAGGATGTCGTTGAGATTGTGTTGCGATTGTTTATGGTTTGTAGTTTTTTTTTATTAATTAAATGTACCGACTCGCTAAACAAAAGTGTAAGGTTTGGGATAGATTATTTTATATCGCATTTCGTAACTTAACTTAAATGCAGGAAGTTTTCTTAGCACATCTTAAAAATAAACCTAGGTATACTTGTTTAGTCCAAAATTACGAATAATGGAGAATTTGATTTTGCTCGTTAGTAAATAACCTCACGAGGTGGATGTTATCATACATATTTTATAGAAATAATAACGACTTATTATATTGTAACGGTAAAAAACATTTACAAACCAGAACGTCAACTTAATCTCGACTTTACGTATCATAAATTCAATATTAATATCAAAGTGAAGATGCATCTAATTTCAGCAATATTTTATTATGTCAATTCCAATTTACCTACATATGCTTCATTTTCTTTAAAAGCGTCGACTGTAATGTCGATATGCCGCCAGCTCCTCTTTAATGGTTGTACCATGAAGTTCGCAACGTTTCTGTGACCTTTGGGTGACCTTTCTTTTATTTTTATGACCCTTCTGAACTTTGCGGCTAGAACAGATAGGGCTCATAATTTTTGCTAAAGGTCAAATCAGTGTACCTACTTGCCTAATAGGGAATTTTACAACTACCTAATTGATCTCGTTAGAGGTGAATCAATTTATTTAGATGTGCAGGCAGAACTAAGTAGGTATAAGTTTGCTAAAAAGCTTAACATGAACTTAAATTTGCAAACATATTTTAAGGGGTCTACTGATATAAGCGACTAGTTCACCGATAAGAGTTAGAGGGAGCGATAGTTAGAATGAGACAATAGTTTGACAGATTGGTCGTGGTTGGTATAAGTTTGCGCATTCAACCGGCGATTTGATATAGGCATTTCGTTTTACGAAATTTTGTAATTATTTTAAGGAATAAATAATTTAGTTTTAACATATTTTATTCAAAAAATGTACTAAAGAATATAATTTGCTTACAAAAACATTATTGATTAACTATTAGGTAATGTGTTAATATTAGTTGAAAACGTGCGTGAAATTATACGTCAAGTTGGGAGTGGGGATGTCAACTGTGACGTCAACATCGTGTTGACGCCATATCGTGGCGAGTATAGACCTCTTTAACAGTATATTACCTTCAATTACTACACAAGTTTTGTTTTTGAAATCAAGTAACCTGTGCCAAGCGCCACCAATGTTGACAGTAATTATAATTGCTAGCGATAAAACACAAAGTTAAAAAAATCATCGCAACTAATATTCAATTTAAAGCATGGCAAGAAGTGATGAAACTGCTACGACTGATTACGTTACGAACAGGCTATCTTATATGAACAGTAGGTATTATCACATTTTATCAAAGCAACAGCAGCCTGTCAACAAAAAAAACCATTTTGAAAAGACTACAAATTGACACTGGCATTGTATTTTTTCTTGACATCGCGCGCATTAAGGGCACGCGACAATACTGTCAAATATCCGCAGGACATCGCAAAAAACAGGCAAAAAACACGGAAAAAAACCTATTGTGGGTCTTCACAAAACCTATTTGCAAATACTTCGGCTCCCGCCCACTCAAAAGGTGTTTATTTAAAATGTTCGTTACACAATTCGATTGTCACCTTTTCTTTTCGCGCCATTTAAATTTTAAAGCTATTCGGGACCATTAGGATGACGCGCGAGTTTTTCAACTGTCAGAATTGTCAACTACATTCATAAAAATGGAAAATGTCATAGCGTTTATCTCTTTGAAATAAGGTTTATTTTGAGGTTATTTTTAGGCTGTCCCAAGGATTTCGTGGGTGGAATACGGCATTTAATTTTTTTTTCGCGGACATGTGTGTAGTGTTCAATTTGTGCCTATTGACGTTTTTGTTGTGAATAGGATTTATACGCTTACTATAATGTTCATTATTGGAAATAAACTGTATGGTCTAATGCGTCTTTTGATAGCACAATGCCTTAAACATGTCAGTTTTCATAAACTTAAATTGTGGCTGTTTATTATACGATCGTAGCTTCTTTGTCTAAAGCGGCAAAACATTTGTTCCTAGGAAGTGTTTATGTCGGTATTACACCAGCGTAAATCGAGGCCTAACGCCAAGGACGCCGCAATACGTTAGACACGTTAAGAAATATCTTCAAACGTATCTAACGTATTGCAGCGTCCTTGTCGTTAGGACCCGATTTAAGCAGGTGTAATATCGGTTTTAGGTTCAGTGTTGTCCAGCGGACTAAATACATTCTACCAATGAGACGGATCCAAAATTACCCAATTACCAAACTCAAAATTAAAAAAAAAGCTAATATGGCATTTCCATTTTTGTTGATATAGAACGCGATAGTACTGAGTTAAAATTTACCCAACTTTTAGCTTAACAGCGACAAAACAAACGAAGACACAAACATAAGAACTAAATCGATCTACATTCTGCCATTCTCACAAAGCAACTAGGTCACACGGCCCGTGTCGGTGCCACAAAGTGTCGCCAAGTGTCTCCAAGTGTCGACAAGTGTCAAGTGTCAGCGTCAGTGTCAGAGATAGGTCCGGCATAATGGCGGGGTCTGATTGTGTTCGGTATTCAGATGTTTCGAACTTTGCGCCTACGGACTTGAACTTTTGCGGAATGACATCTATAGTTGGACATGGACAATTGGTGGTATTTTTTCTGCAGTTTTGATATCGAACAGTTCAGAAAATTAGACTGAATTTTTATCTTACTAAATTTCATAATATACCATTTTTATCATGTTAGTACAAAAACTATATATAAATCATCTACATAAATGTAAAAAACGCTGTTTTGGATGAACAAGCCCTTCTGCATTATTTTGATAAAAATATCGCCCCTTATGTTTATGACCTGTAGTTTTATACTTATAGATCAATTTGACCATATAAACATTATAAACCGTGTGATTTAAGCGCACTTTAAAAGTTAATCTCGCGCACGAGATTTACTCGATCGTTAGACCACGCTGATTCTTCCGCATATTTGTGAACATGCCCTCTCTTTCTTACTATTTCCATTCTATTGCCAATATACCTGTGCCTTAAATTAGTTAATAAGAATTATCAAATAGATATCACTTTATAATAGTTTTCGGAATTGTACGGCATGTATCTGATATTTTTTTGCGCACGGATGTAGCTAACAGCTGACTCCAACTTTCTTAAAAAAACCCATGGAATATCGAGAAAACCTCAAGCTCGTTCAACAGTCACGTTTCCAAACGACCTTAAGCATGTGAAAATCTTCAGTCTGGTCAGGGGTCGGTAAAGTTTTGAGAATCGTCTACAAAATCGCCAGTTTGAGGAATCTTAACTGACTGGATTGAATAACTGTGATTGAGAAATCCTAAGTTACAACCGAGCGAGGTAAGGTCTTTGGGTCAACTTGTGCATTCATTTTTGGTAGTTGACAGAGAGTAGGTAGGTAAGATTAATACGATATCTGCCAAGAGAGGCTCAGCCAAGATGATAATCGTTTGTATAAAACGAATCGAAAAGCTATCCGTCTCTCTATCGCACTGATATGGAAGAGTGAGCGTGAGCGTGTAGCGTTTCGTTTCGTTTTCTGCAAACTAATGTTTGGCTAAGCCCCCAGATATGATTTTTTAGGTAACTTGAAGAGCCGCAGTTGTAAAGTCTACCAATTTTCCTAGGTAACTATAAAGCCTTGTTATAATGTCAGTTGCGCCATGCGTATTACAAATGTAATCATTCACTATCTCCTCTAGTTTTTATGACAAGGTATTAAAGCGGCCTAGGAATCAAATTGATTGACTATACCTTCAAAGAGTCGTGCGGTTTCCAACCCCTGTCCAAAGTCAATGTTGCTGGACTTGCCGGCACATCTCCCGCGCAAGTTTACGACGTCATTAACGTTATCAGCGCTCGCGCACCTACCTTAGGACGTATCTCAGGAACGCTTGTTAGGTTTAGGTCTTAGCTTGTTTTGTGCGGTACTGTTTGTTAAGAATATTTTAGTTTCCCGGAAGTAGAAAAAAAATAGAGTCTGTACCGAAAGAGAAGTGTCGTAAAAAATTGTGACACTTCTCTTTTTGCGCAAACACTATGAAATTGGAATTAATTCGGTACCTACTAAATCAAGATGACAAATCTTGCAACTCTCTCCAGATATAATCATAATCAGCCACCGAAATATGATTTGAAGAAACACACGCATTTTTTTTCGAAAAGATTTAATAACTGCGTACCTAGTTATATGTAACTGTTTAAAATGTAAATTCTGAAAATCTTTAAACAACACTCACTCTTTGTATAGACGTTTCTTGTTAATTTAGTAGTTTTATAGCCATTTATATCTGAATTTCGGTTGTCTACGGTACCGTGCAGATATCGTACATGCATTCTATACTAAAATTCATATTTAAAAACGCATCAGTTAATTATTCCCCCGAACAACAGATGGCGTGTTGGATTTGAATAACAAAGAGCTGACCGCTCGCCGCGTCGGAAAAACGAAAGATTGACACAGAGAGGGCGATACGAGCATTCCCATCACTCTTTCAACCAGTATAAGTTTAAACCCCTAATGTGAAAAAAGTATACGTAATCTGGTATCAAATTGATAGTCAGTCTATGCCAGCGCTCGCTTACTCTCTTAGTCTAAGGGAGCATGCGGTCATGCTATCTTAAAAATGACGTATTTGAACTAGAACTGAATAAACTTACGCCCTTTTTGCTTTTGGATGGGAACATGGATGAGCTCATATGAAGTTAAAAAGTAGAATGTCATATGTGAGCATAATTAAATCAACATTTGAACTCTTTTGGCATGAATGGTTTGAATTTAAATGGGATCCGCGAGTGTTTAAAGAGTTGATTAGATTTGGAGGATTTTATTACGATTAAAAAAGAGGATCTCATTATTTTTTTGACGATTGGAGGTGCAACCTTTTAAACTGATCAAATAGTGTAATGGCGGCATACATATGTGGCAGAGAATTGGAATAAAACCAAATGTTTCAAACCAAAACCAAAAATGACTAAGAATTCTTATGGAAGAGATATTCAAACCGCAGGTAGTATTAAAGTATTACGTATATCTTTATGCTTATTTCAATTTAACAAGTCGCAATTAACCACTAAAAATAGTGAAAGGTACAAACACTCCAAAATAGTTGTCGGAAAAAAAATGATATTCGTAATGTCCGCTCGTCGAAAAACACATTAGTTATTCTTTTATTTTCGCCTTTGTTTACGATTTATTACATAGATTAGATATATTATCTCTTCTCGTCATCGATATACGGAAGCTATCGAGATCAAAAACCACTGAACGACCTCATCATATCTAATCACCCTTAAAATCAACGATAACGTCGAAAAGTCACGCCACAGACAATGCCGTTCAAGAGTCGATATCAGTCCGAAGAGCTTGTCAACACAAAACCAGAACCTTTCATTTTTATTATCTTCTATCCCAATACGATAAGGTCGGTTTTTGATTGTTTTTTAAGTAGTTATCGTGGTTTTTCAAGTGGTGAGAAGTGTCAAGAGGCGCTGATCTCCGCCAGCGCCCTCTAGGAGTACGTGATTAAACCGCGAATGTCAGAGTGCAGAGTTCGGCTTTTGAAGGATGACAATAGGGGATTAGATTCCAGGTTTGTTTGAAGCTTTAAAGCTGAGGTCTTGGAACAAAACCTTCCTATTTGCTTCGCTGTTACAGGGTCAAAAGATAAATGACATACGAAACATGTAATTGTGGTAAATATCCTTCCTTGGTTTAGGCTTAGGAGTCTCAGAGCTACTGAGAGTAGATATTTTCACGAAACTTATCTAGATTCGGATCACAATAAGAACTCTACAAAGCTAATGATTTGACAAAGTTTAAAATGTTTTTTACCTATCACAGGCGTAAACTCTTGTTGTCTATGATGTCAAATTGTTTTTGTATTTTTTGATTTTTGTAATCAATGTGAGAACAATGCGAAAACCTTAAAAAACGGAGCATTTTTGTCAATGCAAAGATACATTAGCCAGACATCACTTTTCTTCAAATTGCGAAGATGGATTTGAAAATCATGCATAGTTATGAGTTTATGACCCATCTAAGAGTCAGCAGACACTAGAGCCAAGACCAAGTGGGCCCTACGGAAGACCAGCGCTAGCTGACATTATAGCTAGCATTTCGCTGAGCTGGGTCCATTTCGTGGTGCTACAGCAATACGTCTTTATTTTGTTTGTCTGTAAATTTTTATGTAATATTGTGTACGTCATGAATAAATATCTTGAATCTAGAGTCACAGATATTTTAGTGATTATTTGACCCGCGACAGGGCTGTCACTAGTCGTGGTCATCAATCTCGTGGGTTCATCTGTCATGCGTGCCGCCGGCGATGCATTGTTGAACGCATGATTACGGACGCCATTCTTCTTGAGTTGTGAATAGTTTGGGATCCTGGAATGTTTGTAGACTTTTTTAGTACTTTTAATTTGGCGACAATTTATTTTTATATTCGGTCTAATTCAATAAGAGTGAGATACTGCATATTAACTTTGCAAGAAGTAAAAGAATAAAATAAAAGCTTTAAGGGTAATACTGAAAGCCATCAATTGCATGTGATTATCAACCGGAAAAATAAAAAGGCCAAAGGGTCATCAGGGTATCAGTTAAAAATGTATAAGATCAAGACTGTCCGTAAACTAAGCTCGCTATAAAACACTCTAAAACATATACTTTTAGAACAAGTGAGTCAATGTCAAAAGCAGACTATTCATGTAAATGTATAAAGAACATTTTGAAAAAAAAACATTTAGAATTTTCAGAAATATGGGCGCGCTTGCCAACTAAAAGAAGTGTCTAACTTGATTTTGGACATTGCGTCTAATCGTCTGCCATAGACGTTACAAGCCAATGATGATGATGATAAAAAACATTTTAGTCACCAAACGTAGATACTCCTATCAAAACAGCTCTCAAATTCGAAACCAAACTATTCCCCAACTGTACTGCATTTTATACATCTATATATACTAACATATTGCCAACTGTACATGCATGGGCATTTATTCCGAGTGTACACGGAATAGGATGGCCACTGTCCGAGTTGGAAACTAATGCTTCCGCCAGGGCTGTCGACTCGTGGAAATTAAAAAACGTTGACAGTTGTGACAGTTGCGTATTAGTCTGTGAAGTTTCGATGCGTTGGATAATGTTAATCTGGTGGGATTTAATAGTTTATATACGGTTTTATTTACAACGTGATACGAGTATTCTACCCCGGCGCTTTTGAACAATACTATGAATTTCCAACTTTTAACAAAAAGACGGCTAGATATAGCAATATCACTGAAACTTTAGTATGTTTACAAAACGTCTAAATAAAGTTGAAATATGTACTTACTGACACATACTACGTATTTCTTGTTTTTTAATACATTACGATCTTGAAAGAAACCATGATCTTGATTTTTAAAAAAAGATAAAAAAGATAAAAGATATTTATTCTTCAATTTAGTCTTATTACAATGCACTTATGAACGTCAGAGAAAAAAAACTACCACCGGTTCTAACCCTACCTCTGACTCGAGAACTATTATGAATTTGGCTTTAAAATATTTTCACATCTCCTTATCTTAAAAATAATTTAATCCATACTAATATTATAAATGGGAAAGTGTATGTGTGTGTTTGTTTGTTTGTCCGTCTTTCACGGCAAAACGGGGCGACGAATTGACGTGATTTTTTAAGTGGAGATAGTTGAAGGGATGGAGAGCAGAGATGGGCATTAATAGATTATTTTTTTAGTTAACTAATCAATCGATTAAAAATATCAATCGTATCTTTTTAATTGTAACTAATTTAGTTGCAATTAAATTAGTTGTAAGAATGTTCGACTAACAATTAAATTAGTTTTAGTTTCAATCGACTAAATTTCACGATTAAATCTATATTGAAACTCGGTAGTCACTCGTTTTTGCATTTTTTATTTAAGTTGCAATAACCTCCTACATAACTTGCAATATGTAACTAGGGGTAACCATTGTATAGGTACTCGAATGTTGCAAGGTTGTAACTATGTTAGTTTGGGTGCAATCTTGCAACTTATTTTGAAGCGGATATCTTCAACCGATTGAGCTAAAATTATGTATACACGTTTAATTTGAAATGGTTGAATGACAGTTTAATCTTATGGCACCATCGATCTGATCTGTTGTAGACCCGGCAGGTGACTATAATAATACATACACTAGAGTTCGGACTCGTTGATGTCCTCTGAACGCGTAAATGTCGATTGTCAAAGGAATTCGGTTGGTTATAAAATATTGTTATAAAAATATTTAATAAGTTTCTGATTAGGGTTTATGTCTAAAATATTGAACATGTTGTCATGAATAATTATAGATTTTAGGTGCTTAAGTTATTGCTTATTACGATGCTCAGACGATTAGTACTGCAAATGTAGGTAAAGGTTTAAGGACACGGACCTCAGGTATAAAGTAAGAAAGAGAACGATGTATGAAGAAAGGAAAACTCTACTTTACTCATCCATTTTCTCGCTTATTATATTTAAACCAGTTCCATTAATATTGAATGGATATTACTTGAAAATAGATGTCATATACTTCAGAAAAAGTGACCAAACCCTCCGGTGTCCGAGGCCAGATTTGAACTGGCGTCTTCAGCTTTCGCGGCTGACGTCCTGACCACTAGACCACCCGGTCACGGCGGAACTTGACAAATTTTCTCATGTATATGCAATCTCTGAATTTGAAACGGCTAGGCGCCGTTGACCATACTCTAAGGGCATGCGCAGTACGTGCACAGAATAACTAATAGTACTACCGTACAGAAAATTCACTCCTTAACAAAAGTCAGATTTAGGTATAAAATTATACCTATACTCGCCGCCTGCAAGCAAAATTGTAACTTATAACCGCGCACGAACCGTGAATCTTCTTTGCGCGCCGCAGTTTTATGACCGAGCTGTGAGCGTCGGCACGGGGTTGGCACTTGACAAGTTTTTGTTATAGTTATACCTACTGATTTATTATTGTTAGATAAATATGTAGGAATTACAAACGTTGATTATGTAAACACGAAATTTTTATCCGGAGATAGATTTTTTTAAAGGGATTATGTCTGATTGTCACGGAAGTAGGTATGCCACAGCCGTATTCCTTTGAAAATATGTCGGTCAGTTCCTAATATTATTTCTGGGTAACCGATATTCAATAAATTAAGGATGTTTATTTTAACTATTACTAAGTAAGGACTTTGGGACCTTTCAATATCGTCCGGAATTTAAAAATGTTATTTCTGCTTCCTTGTTCTTCCGTTTATTCAGACATCCGTAAATACATATTTTATACGGATTAGATCGAAATAGGTTTCGAAGCCATTGTGTATTTTAAATTTTGCGCGAGCGCCACGTGACACGAGTATCGTGCGAGCCGAGCGGCAGCCCACTGCTATACGACTCCCCGAGAGGCGCGCCGGCCAAATGTACCTAAACTGCGTAGTGAAACCCCCCTGGTACGTGCTTGCACCTCCTATCCGAATCTCTTACGTGATTCTGGTATAGCGAGAGAGATGGTGCTGCCATCTATGAATCTTGAAGCAAATCAAATTATTTTATTCAATATTTTTTGATTTGCAATTTTTAAGTAGTTACAATACTATATATAAATTGAAAATAGATGTCATATACTTCAGAAAAAGTGACCAAACCCTCCGGTGTCCGAGGCCAGATTTGAACTGGCGTCTTCAGCTTTCGCGGCTGACGTCCTGACCACTAGACCACCCGGTCACGGCGGAACTTGACAAATTTTCTCATGTATATGCAATCTCTGAATTTGAAACGGCTAGGCTGGATATTACTTGTTACAAATGGTCATACGTTTGCCGTGCTGACGAGCCGTAACATGATGGGTTGTAGCATTGCCAATTTGCCATCCAAACTAAACGTTTGATATACAATTTTAGGTCATTTGGTTGGTATTATTAAAGAGAATAATAGTTAGCAAAGAGATCTCACTCCATAAATAATCAAAATATCGTAGGTAATAAGTACATGACCATTTTATTTTTATACATCCGTTAAGATGTATAAAACCCCTCTCAGTCTGTCAACATAGTAATACCGAGGTTTTCCGTTCAATTTGCTTCTACCATTAGTCGCGAAAAAGTAGTCTAACTAATTAGTCGATTACAAAATTTAGTTGTCCGAAATCAATCTGCAACTAATTTAATTGCAACTAAACTAGTTGCACTCTATACAACTAAGATTGATCAGTCGCCGTTTTCAACCGTCAGTCGCAATTACTTTTGTTAATCTCAATCGTTAATCGTTAGTCGATTACATTTTGCCCATCTCTGATGGAGAGTGACATAGGCTACTTTTTGTCTCTTTCTAACCCCCCACTTCCCTAAAATGGGGGGTGGAAGTTTGTATGGAGCATTCCGGGGGACAATCAGGAAAGGGGAACCGCGTTACCCCGAATTTAATGCGAGCGAAGCCGCGGGCAAAAGCTAGTAAGTAATAACTGACATTTGAAAAAAATTTACACGCCCATTTTCCGATAACACATGTATTCCACACGCAAAATGAAAAATAAAGAGCACCTGTCAACCCTACTGGCTGATGGGGTGAAATAAAGCCTGCCTACACGGGGAATGGAGTGAAAAAATTCCAGTTCAAAAAGCCACGCTACACGGTACACGACCGGCAAAAAAGTAGCGTTGTCTGTGCTATGACTGATGTATGTATACGGCCAGTGTTTTCTCTTTTTGTCGCTTGGTTTAGGTCTTCTATGTACATATGTGTCAGTTAATAGTAATGAAAATGTCCCTTTCTTGGAATTTACATGAAATATATTACGTTTTAGATTACTTGCAAGACTAATAATTTAGTCTGGTCAATTTATCGCTCAATACCAAAGTGATGTTTAAAAAATAATTTTAACATTGTTTGCTAGCAAAACTTTTTAGCTAAAATATTTTGCCAGAAATCTAACTTAGGTACTTATTAAAATACTTATCGCTCAATCTATGAGTAGCTATCAGTTACATAAGATTTGAATCTGTTTTTAACAATGGAAATACGTATTATTCACGTTGATCCATCTCCAT
Source organism: Pammene aurita (assembly GCA_947086415.1). Classification (NCBI taxonomy): domain Eukaryota; kingdom Metazoa; phylum Arthropoda; class Insecta; order Lepidoptera; family Tortricidae; genus Pammene; species Pammene aurita. Next base: position 28,860,669 of record OX352305.1, read on the forward strand.
ACTCGTACCCCACACATCACCCGAAATTTAAAAAAACCGCACAAAATCATACAGTATTAATTTAATAATACGGTAATCGGCTTTTGTTCTGGTTGTAAAACGATATAACACTGATATTTATCAATAGCCATCAGAGGGTGCTCTGTATAAAGCCCGAGGGTACCGGTCGACAGCTTTTGAGGTTTTGACGCGTGTCGAAATACGACACTGGCTGAACCCTCATTACTGTTGCCTACTTAATTAAATAATAAAAAAAGAAAAACGTCAACGCGTCGTTTATTTTTTTAATGAAATCAGCGAGCGTTCGATTTTTGAATTAAAAACCGTGCAATGTAACTAACCGTGTAGCGGGCATGCGGGCGCCCTAGGCATTTTTAAAAATAATGTGATTTACTTTAAGTAATGATGTTGTACATCTGTGTTTTAAATGTATATTCTGTGTAAGTAATGAGTAGGTACAGTTGACCAATATAACTTTTACATCAATGAAATGGGAAATACATTGTACTTTTTTTAAATGTAAAATTGGTAGTAAATTCAACTTCGCTTAAAAAAAGTATTAGTACTGCATAGCCAAACCACAAAAAAAGTTCAGCTGGATATAGGTAATACCTGCATAATTCATAAGAGAGATCAATACATTTACAAAACTCAATACCTATTTAGCACTCCATATTCAAAGAAAAGTCTACACATTATGCTTAACATGCACAGATAAAAAACCTGACACTTAAAGGACATCAAAAACAAAAGCTTGTAATAGAATTGCAACACCGTGAAAAAAGAAAATGGCGGCTACGAGGGGTGTCGGCGCGAGTCAGCACTTTGCGAAATAAGCCCGTTGAAAACCCAATTTGACGCTTCGATTAACCTATTTGCGATTGATTTTCAGTTTAGAGGTCATCGTTTTTTTATTTGGTGATTAATAGATGCAGAAGCGTCAGTCTGAGAAAAATAAAGAACAACTTGATATTGTTACGTATCACAAAAAGGCTCTACAATTTTTGTAGATTTATATTGCGTCAAAAAACTCAGAAGCTACAAATTATATATCTACAGTAATGTGCCTAAATATGACATCAACATACGTTCATAAGTTCTTAGAAAGCCTTGTCTAAGAACTTATGTCTTTGTAAGAAGACTTCTTGGAAAATCTTTTCAGAAAAATTATGTATGATGATTGATGGCATCTGTGTTGATGACTAAAGAAGTTTTAGGTGTCTACTTATAGGCGATCAATTTCAACTTCGTCGCCTGTCTCCATAAGATCCCTCGTGGCTTTTATACCTTATTAAATATAAATAAATAAATAAATGTAATAAAGGTACAATCTTACGCAAATCGACCTAGTCCCACAGCAACAAGGCTTGTTTTGTGGGTACTAGACGACTTTACATATAATAGATAGACATATATAAATACTTAAATAAATAGAAAACACCCATAACTCAGGAACAAATCTGTGATTAACACACCAATAAATGCCCTGACCCGGAACCTCCTGCTTCATAGGCAGGGTCACTACACTCACTACCGACTAGGTTAGGAGGCCGTTATTAAATGTTAAACCGGCTCTAAAATCAAAATGTATTTATCAGTAAAATTTTATTTTATTACCTATTTTAAGCGTTTTTCGGTATCTAACCTAGTGCACATCCCTTCGTTTCGAACCCGTTAGCTGCCTAAGCTGCCTAACGCTGCCCTTATACCGCTCTACAACAACCAGCACCCATATAGATCTGAGTCGTGCGCTCCCGACCATTGTACCCGTCCTCAGTCAGTTAATTGTTTTTAATTCCCGTGTGTATTGTACGTTTAATTACGCCTACGGCTTGCTAATGGCCAGTGAGCAGATCACGAATTTTATTTAATTGTACAGCTGTGCTGTGATGCCGTTTGGATATCGGATAGCGATCGTAAGGGCTTGTTCAATGTCCAGTCCGATTCTATAATGATTTTGGTTGGCTGGTAATATTCATCATTCTTTCCCCGTATCCGACAACAGCGAGTCCGACAAATCGTTCCTTTCCAGATACTGGAAGGCTCGGGTAAGACTTGCAAAGCCAAATTTCATCTTGAAGACGGTCATACGAGGCGCAGTGAAGTTGACCAGCTGGGTTATATGTAAGAGGGTTTAGGACGAGTCTTTCTTATATGCCGTCTAACATCGCCTTCTAAACTCTGATGTTCACATTGGTCCACCATATAACGCAATTTAATATAACGATAATTTTAACCGTCTATAACTAGTTGAATTGAAAATATGTGACAGCATTTTGTCAAGAGAAAAAAAACCGGCCTAGTGCGAGTCGGACTCGCGCACCGAGGGTTCCGTACAAACCTGTAGGTATATAGGGGTAGTAACTTTAATATTATTAAAAATATTTTTTTTATATGATGTAACTAAAAAATTAAGGTTTTCGCAATTTTTCCTTTATCTGTGCTATAAGATGTTACTTCGTACCAAATTTCAAGATTCTGAGTTCACGGGAAGTACCCTGTAGGTTTTGATTCCCTTGCGAGTTTCGAAAATTTGCGGCATAAACGGCTGTATCTTTTGATTGCGTTGGCTTAGAAGTTTGATTTTCCACAGCTCCAAGGGACAGTAGACCTGAGTATTTGATTTAAATTTCAGCTTGATACCTCCACGCGTTCCTGAGAAAAATGGTCTTGACAGACAGACAGACAGACAGACGGACAACAAAGTGATCCTATAAGGGTTCCGTTTTTTCCTTTCGAGGTACGGAACCCTAAAAACGCTCTAAACGTAAATTATAGTTTAAAGTGTTTTTGTAGGTACTGATTTTCGAAGCCTTCTGTGTCACCCGGAAGTGCCTTACTTATATGTATGTACTAAGTAATTATCTTAGGTACATTTCTAAAAGGACAAAACATTGACGAGACGACGTCATAATCTGTAATTTACCTTACCTTAATATAACACTGACACTCATACGACATAATATGATCATTAATCCAGTAATTTTACCCTCAAACAATCTAATAAAGAAAGACGCCATATATCAAACGATAATGAAGCATTTTCGCATCCGAGCATACGGAGCCAAGCCGGTGTGTCGCCCTCATTTGGTTAATTCGCCAGATCTCCCCCAAACACACAAAAGCCGTATTTACCTCATAATACCCGCGCACATACGACCTTTTAAATTAGGAAAGTAGAGATATCCACAATTAACCAGGTACAAAAGTTTGCGGGAGGGAATCACGACGCCAACTTTTAAACGCATTTTAATGAGCCGTTTCGTTCGAAATTTCAACTTTAATTATGGAATTTGCAGCCATTTTCTTTTATTTATAATCGGGTGCAGCTGTTTTAATGTAACAACGGCAAATTGTATAAGTAATTGTTAATTTAAATCATTAAATACTGTGAGAGTTTAATCACAAACAAAACAGTGACTTTAATGTATGCCAAATAAAAAAAACTAAAAATCATGCTATTAATCTACGTCAAGACCTCTAAAACAATAATGAAATCTTATGTTAAAGCAAATCATGCTAATACGAGTATTGTTGCTCTGAGAAGAAAGCGTGGATAAAATGTCCGTACCTTTCTAAACTTTTTAATAGGTATACATAAGTAATTCTTACCTGGCGCAAACTTAGAGAATTCAACCAACCGGAGTCTCCATTGACAGGCGTTCCCCTCTGCCGAAAACATGTGACCAGTGGTCAAACACATGTATGGACTGACGTTTATCTGACGTAGCTATTTGCACGTTACGTACGACGTTCCCCTTTGACGTTCCCCTCCCCCGCAAAAATCGGCAGACTTTTTTTGTATATAAAATGACAGACATGGCTACTCCATCCGGGTTGAATTCTCTAAGGGGGCAAAGGTTGTCCATCGCCATCCAACGTGGTAACGCCGCCAGTGTGATGGGCACCTTTGCGCCTGGTACAGCTTGAGGGGGGCTCTTAGTAGTTCGTTTTTTTTTTAATAAGTAAGTATATACATTTAGTAGTGTTGTATATTTAAGTTTAATGTACGTATAATAAGATTAGTTCTTATTCTGCAATAAAAACACTTGTTTGCATTCTTGAAACACAAAGATTCATATAGGTCAATAAACACTAAAAATCAATGTAGGACCCAATAAAAAAATAAAAAGCTCAGAAACATCTAAACACGCGACAAACCGCAGATGAGAGGGGGCGCACCCCTGCGGTCCGCGGTCCTACCCTCCACCGCAATCTCTAACAAGCGACTTTTGCCTCGACATTTCGACCGCGATGCGGTACGCGGTTGCATCTGGGGATAAGTGTGAGGATATGTGTAGTGTTTTGCTTTTTATTCTTGTACTAGTTTTTTTTTATGACAACTACTAATTATCTAATGTTAAAAGTGGGGTTACAACTCAATTATAATCGTGTAGTTAACTAGATTATAGTGAGCTAATTTTTTTTACAAAGCTCGTTGCAAATACTAAAGGAATATGCTCGTCTTACTTATTTAAAAAAATGCAATCATAAATTAATTTGTTTATTCTTCTACGAGTATGTAGCAATATGTAGGTTGCCTACTTATTTAAGCCTTTTTTCATTATCAGATGATAATTTGAAATATAAGTATCTAGTTGTTATAGTTTTACTTTCTTTTGAAGACCCCTTGCTGGTCTTAATTAGTTGATAATTAAAATTCTATACCATCAAATAATATTTTATTTAAAAATCCACATAAAAAATTTAAATCCTCGAATTTATCCCCATGTTCATGTCATATGTACGTTTTTTAGCATTCATCCCCCGGGCAAGGATAATCGTATCAGTACACGTCACTTGAGGCGACACCCCTGACCACTAATCAATGAGCATACAACACTAGCATTATATTTATTCTAAACAAGTCGAATGAAAAAAGTTAAATAAACCGACATACTTCTTAAACTTTTTAAACACCAAAATCCACCACCGTACGCTCGAAAAGCTTAACCTTGTAATCAGGTTATGTTATTATAATTCTGGGAAGTAGAATTATTGTAATCTACAAAAAATATAACAAAAAAAATTTGAACAAAAAATTCGCTTACTTACTACCAAAAAGGGTGAGCAGAAACTTGTAATATATAACCACAACAAAAACGACATATCTGATGATCAGTAATCAATAAGAGAACACTAGCATTATAAAAATTAATAGCACCCTTATAACACCAAAAAAAATACAGACGATTTTCACTTATGGAAAAATAGGAACAGGAATAATTAAGTATAGAATTTTGTGCCGTGATTACAATGATAGAAAATAATAGTTCACGACTGCAAAAAAGTCGTAAGTTAATCGCTCAAAAGGGTAACTTACATTTGTAATGTATAACCACAACATAACGTTGCGACTGATTGTTAGGCGCGTGCCAAAATGACGGGCTGAGATGAAAATTACATGCTGTCGGTTATGAGGCTAAAAGGTATGATTATTTTGCTGCTGTGCGTCAGGGACCGATTCTGCATTGTTCTTACAACTTGCGGCGTGGAAAGTCGTGTGGTATAGTCATGTTTTTAACCGACTTCAAAAAAAAGGAGGTTATCAGTTTGTCTCGTATGTTTTGTCACTTCCAACTACATTCTGACGAATGTTACTGGTGTAGATTGGACGAAGTTTGTAGCGGATGTCGTTTTGTATCCTTTTTTACGAAACCTACGCTGTGGATTTAAGTCAAGTTTGGTTATTTTGCCAAAAAATAAACTCATACTACATGCTTAGGTACAAGTTCTACGATTATGTCAAGTTTAACTTTTGAAATAAATAAAACTTAGACAAAATTAAAATAGGAAAGCGGTGTTCCAGTTTGAAAAAAAAAACTCTTTAAGACACCTATCCTTCTTCTCCGTAAGCAATATCCACGAAAATGTTAACATTCGAAAATCTAACGCAAACATCGAATTCTAAACTTCAATCTGATAGCAAAGGAGGCCCTACATCAACTCCTGGGCGATGGCGAGCATTCGACTCCGTCGAACCATTTTTTCTGTGGTCTCCCTTCTGCGGTTTCTATGGTTTATTTCTCTAAAAGAATTCTTCCGATCATTTTCAGAGCAATGGCAAACTTTTGGGACATCTGCTAGCGTCCTCTAGTTAGTGAGCGGTTACAAAATAACCTTTTTGACGATTTTTTATACCACATCGGTGGCATGGTATGGTATGGCTATGGGTCGGCTAATGCCCGCGTACACATCCACGTTACCGACCATTAAAGACCTGCACTCACCTTTTTAAATAACCTAGAAGAATAAGCTACTATAGCGAGAGCGTGTGGCAGGAAATTCCTGTAAAACCACTCAGTGCGCGGCCATGTTAGGTTCCAGTGTGTAAGAAGTAAGAACGAACGCACTGCCGACGGCGAGCGGTTTTTTTTAAATAGTGATTGAATCGAGTCCCCGCGAATGGTACGGACGGTTACATTCGCTTCGTCTTTGTTTTATAGTGAACTTTATTGATGACGATGATAGTGAATTAATGAGTTATGTACCTTTGAATTTCTTTAACCCTTTATAGGGCAACAGTCTCAAAATAGACCACCTGTAACATCATCTTTTTGTATTTTTTTCTTGTACAGAATTTTTAGGACTAGAGAGATTTTTTTCAGTCTTGCCCGTTAAAGGGTTAAACTGTTGACTATAGTGGTGACGAATTTATTGAATGACGATAGTGTGGTTTCTTTTGTAATAAGGTCTTGGAGGTTATATGGGTATAGTTATATAGTCGGCGAACGGTGCAGTGTTTAGAATATGGTTAACGCCAACGAGTTGCCTGCCACATTAAGTCTGGCAACTCTCTGTTGTGTCAACAACCTAGGTCTCAAAGGAAGGTCATATTTACATTGGTTCTTCTTACATTGGTTCATTGGCCCAGCGATTGGAACACAAACATTTTCAAGATGGCATCTCAGTGACAAACACCGGTCCCATTGTGGGTGCTAAATTTGTTTCGCTATTCGATCTCCTTACAAGATTATTTTATTGTGAAGAAGCCATTGTTGGTAACTGTATTGTGATTTAAATTATATGTTATCGTTATCGGCTTTACATTGTTATAGATGTCATATAGGTAGTGAGGTCTAATATTGGGACTAATTTCATAAATGAAAGGGCATAGGTATTACGTACCTCCATAATGTCTATAAAACAGTGATCGGTACATAAAACTCTTGGTAATTGAAGTCTAAAACACAATCCTTTTAAAAACATATATCCTCTTAGCAACAACCAACAATATAAATATATTCATTACAATACAATTATTAAATGTGAACTGACATATCTGTAATTGTGCTTGTATGTAAAAATTTCTAACTATTTAAATGGACTTATAATTGACTTGTTTTTATTCAAAATTATTTCTTGATAGTTATTATATTGTTAACCAATTCGCTTTCAAACGACTTTCACATGTCTACATAGACTAAATATATTAAGGGAAGCACTATATTACCATATGTTCTTTGTGAATAAATAATTTCATTCATTCATTCATTCATTTCATTATATATTTTCATTTCATTTCATAAACGAGGTACAGACTCAAGCAAGATTTACTGAAAATATGGCTCCTGAAAATTTGTTCCCACCCAGTCTTATACCGTAATAAGACTGTCAGAGAAACTGCTGCACGAGTCGTTCTTGCAGCACTATTGTGGGGCAATGTTTTGGGCTGATTGTGTGTCTCTAGAATTATTGATCAGTGCCTCTTAGAATCATATTGTGGTAGGTATCTTCATAGGTTTTTACAAATAAATAAATACGTATTGAACTTTCATTAAAAAAAAACCACCAGTAGAAGTGTAGGCCGTTTTAAAAAAACAATCTTAAGATACTCATGTCCGCGTCACTAATAACAATATATAATCTAACAGACCTTTTATTTTAAAACAAATTTAATAATACCGCTACAAAAATCGATATCAGAAATAAAATGTTCACATGCAACGCTGCTGCGGCAGCATTCATAATATTGTACGAACACCTTTGTTACACTAATACCCGCTATTTCATTCTACAAGATCATCCCAATGTTTGCAAAGTAAACATCTGTCGTACAGTCAACCTGTGACACCAGTTTATTTTCAACCTTAAACCATTAAGTTAAGGTTTAGATTCAGAATTATTTTGTTGCCCAGTGTACCGCCTACGGTGTTTGAGTAACCGCCTCTTTGAAGCATTGACGGATTTTGTATTCAGTTGATCGAGTTACTGTAGAATGACTATTGTTGGGTATAATGTACCAGTTGCGATGTTATTTATAGAATTCGTAATTTACAAAAAAAAAAGATCAGTTAGGTCTTAGTTTCTATGAAATTCGTAACAAATAAGTCAAGTAACTTAATAACTACCCAAGTGAAAAAAAGGGCTAATGTTATTTTTTTAAATGAAATATTACAGAATTCTTCAATTGTTTTGTTGTTGACATACCTACCTAATGATAGCCAAGTTTGTTAAACTCAAGACTATTTAAAAAAATCATAACTCCAAAAAGCATAAAACCCATAACCCGCATATAGTTTAATAAGGGATAATTATATATTTTATAAAAGATAGAGCGTGAACGATGAATGAATGAGTGAATGAAACGAATGCGGGCTCGATTTAACTCGCTCGATTATCACCCTTTAACGAACGATAAATGGGAATAGTACCGAAAGCAAACGATTGATGACACTTGATATCATTCAGTTCATTATGTACAATCTATTTTATTCAGTAGATGTCTATTTTATATTTTGTTCTAATAATGTATGTTTTTAAGTATGTTTATCGGGTTTAAAAAATCGGCGTAATTTAAAGGCACAATGCATTTTAAATTTGAACTTTCGTGAGACATAAATAAAAAATAAATAAATTCTTTATTCAGGTATAAACTTATTGAAAATTACATTTAAATAATATAAAATAAATTTTAAATGAAGTACATAAGATTGAATTAAAATACCTTACATTAAATTAAATTAACTAACTTAACTAATAGGCGATTGACGAGACCTTGCTTGAGAAATAACATCATGCGCTGCCTTGCTCTGACGTTCATAAGTGCATTGTAATGTGCCTAAATTGAAGAATAAATCTCTTTCATCTTTTTTTTTATCTTGACAATGCTGTTTGCCGATTCACTCACTCTTCCGACAAAATACCAATGCCTTTTACGCATTACAGCGCAGAAATCACCTACTCTGTTCGCTGCTATATTCTATAAAATATAACGCATGCAAATGCATTTTGTGAAAATCGTGATATGCTATGACAAGCACAAGCCAGATGTACGTTATGCGCATAAAGTTATGGCCAGACGGCATACAAACACAGCCCTCTGCCACGAGACCTTGGCAGAAAACAGAGATTTTAAATCATGTAGCCAGGGGTTGATGCCAAATTCTACATGACCTTTAAACGCCCTTGGTGGCGCCCGTATTCTGCCAACTGTTGGTAGAAGCGGTTGGTTGGTTGTCTAACTTTAACTCCCTGATCCTGTTAAAAAAACACAGCTAAATATTTTTTTATTAAAGTATAAATCGTAGTTCTTTTGGTTCAAGATGAAAATGATCGCCAATTCGGCGCCAAGCTTCCGATGTTCTTCATTAATGCTGATGGGACATTGATTCAGCAGGGCGCATCGTTTGACCCCGCCATCAATACTATTTAAGCCACTAAATGCTTGCTTCGTCGAAACTGATTCATTTCGGGGCTCTCTAAAGTGAATATACATAGTTGAATCTTATGTATGTTGAATTAGAATTTGTTTTTATATCTCGTGCTATTTATAAAAATAACTACTTTCCTTAATTAACAATCCTTTTCTAGGTAAGTACTTATATGATTTGCAATATTTATAACATATTCAATTTCATTTATATACAACACATATACATATATTATTTTTTGCAAACCTCAATAGAATAGAAAATTAAAAGTAAGGGCAGCAACAGAGGTCTTATCGCTAGAGGGCGATCTCTTCCAGACAACCTTGGGTAGCGGAAATCTAGGTGAAAATAATCGTATGAGTAGGTGCAAAGCAAAAGAACGGTCAAGAGCAGATCGCGCCATGCTCAGTAGTTGCCGGCCTGTTACAATACATCCGTTCATCAAGGGATGTTTTGCGGCACTTACGTCATTTTACTACGCGGCAGTTACATCCTTGTTACTATGCGTTTTAGAGTTATAACTCAATAACGAATCAACCGATTTAATTCAAAATAGTTTTAAAATACTTATCAGGCATCACTTCCATTAAATTTAAAAATTTTTTTGGACCCACGTTTCAAAATTTAAAGAGGCCAGACCTTTATAAAGCGTTTTTAAGATTTACGAAAGTATTAGTTTTATTCAAAAATTTTTTTACGTTATTACAAAAAATATTTTACAGCTTGCCCCTCATAAAAATCATTAGTCTAGAACACCAGATATTTATATTTCGTTAATTGTCCAGAATTCCAAAATGTGAGTAAACTGTTAAATGTTTATTATTTTTGCTATCACTAACAAATACAAATAAAATATTATATTCCTTATATGTTTCCATATTGTTGTAAACCGTCATCGTCGTTCATTCATTCGATTCGTTCACTCGTTCGTTCACCAGGGCCACTCCAATCAAAGTTATTACATTGTTAGGCACAGGGTTAACAGATCCTGATCTCTGGTCTGTAAGACGTAAGACCAAAGCGTATACCTTTTGAATCAGAGGGGATCAGAGAGGTGAGGGGTTCCTTGGTCAATGGAATTAGTGCTTCTTTAATTGATGTTTTGTAGACATTTGTTGACCGTAATCATAAGGGATTCAAATGGACAATTGTCCTCAAGGCAGCTTTATCAATCCAGTAATTATTATTTTAAAAACAATATCATTCCCTATAATCATAAACTATGCTCAAATGATCATGATAAAACTAAGCGTGTTAAGAATAACCTAAAACAAACTTTTAGGTAGGGTGATTATGCTAGTTTTCGTCCACTCTTGTCAGTTTTATATCCATACTTATTTATATGTTTATCTTCAAGTTTTTCCCAAAATAAAAGGTTTTAAATTAAAAAATCTACTAAATAATAAACTATAAATATAAACTATGTTGACCTTAAATAGTTGTTTCCATTTATTTGCAGTAGTTTAATCAAGTGGACGGTAAACTGGATCTGGACGGGAAACTAGTACAATTACCCTACGATTTAAAACAAAAATATGTCTGAATATGCTATATTTAAGCATATAGTATTTGTACTTTATACTTAAGAATTATTCTTATGTCTCAAGTTCAAGTAACTATTAGCTTTTAACTTTTCCGGTACCAAAAGCTTCGTAATGTATCTGTCATACCGTTAAATATTAGATCATCTATACCAATGAAAACGTAACCGGCGGAATGAAGCACGTAATTTTCTCATTAAGCATGTATGAAGACCAACTGGTCGTTTAATTAATAGAGACTGCGGCTAGCCTTATTTAAAAATTAACTACATCGTGTACCATTTCAACTTCTTTAACGTTTCGGTATTTTGAAAGATATAATTAAATTTTCTTATACATTTTGTCATGGTAATACTTATTGATATTGGTTATTGAATTGTAGGATTTTAAATATAAATTTGGGATTTGGAAGATTGAAAGTTGTGGGAAAATAAGTTAATACCAGTCGATCTTCAGATATGTAATGTAAACATGAATAAGTTATGTTGAACTTATACATAATCAATTTGAAAAGTCTGTTTAATATCTATCAGTAGAAATATTTGTAAAGTTACCTATAATGCATTGAGGAACAGCAAATAAACATCCCATGAAGTAATTCTTTGTTCCAAAGTTGTAGTGAAAATCACTACAAGTCTATACTACTCTTTGCTTCAGTCACAGCTGTCAACCGCCAAACATGGCGGACAGAATTTGTTCTAGATGCCACATCTAGTAGAATACATAAAAGATCGATGGTATAATGCATATAATATAGAACCTAAGTTTATATTCAAAAGCACTCATCTGCAGAGGTCTCGTCAATTTGGTTTCGTCTGTAACTGAGATATAAATAGTTGATTCGCGAGATTCTTGAAGACTGCCGCGTAGCAAATTGTGTGTACGAGTATCCACTCGTACACACAATTTGCTTTGTTTATTTGCTTTGAATAAAATAATGATTTAGAAAAGTGATAATGTGTGTTAGGACCCCATGTATTTACGAAATACGAAACCCCCGTATATCGTGTCGTATAGTATAGTAGAGAAAGAGTTAGTACTCGAATGTATTTATTTTAACGGATATGAACGGCCTCCTAGCCAAGTCGGTAGTGACGCTGCCTACGAAGCAGGATGTCCCGGGTTCGAATCCTGGTAAAGGCAATTATTTGTGTGTTTATCACAGATATTTGTTCCTGAGTTATAGATGTTTTCTATGTATGTTAGTATTTATCTATATCTTATAAATATCTTCGTCTGGTACCCATAACACAAGCTTTATTGAGCTTACCGTGGGCCTAGGTCGATTTGTGTAAGATTGTCCCATAATATTTATTTATATTTATTTGACTCAAAATTTCCATACGCCATGCTCGGGTGACCATCAATTACAAGCAGCTGTGACCATTTAACGGCATCGCCCGGACAATTAGTACAAGTGATCACAATTGTCTCGTTGCGTCATGTCCCGAGACGCTGGAAGGCGTGGACACATGAATTACAATTATCACGGGGAACTAGGTTACATTCATTATACGCATCTGTCGAAATCCTGGGTGATTTTGTGAGGTTTGAGGACTTGGCTGCGCAATACCACAGGGCGGACATGTTATACTACAAAACTCGTTTGAGCGCCTTTGTGTGCACGGCACATCTGTACACACTTCAATGTGTGCGTGCGTGTTAGGGCGCTGTTTCCGCTGTCGTAAATGACGTTTGACAATACATCGCCATTTTGATTTTTATCGATGCGCTGCCAACCTGACGGATTAGCCTACTAGTTCCCTACCAATCGGACGCCGCGGGGTGAGGTAATTTCGATCGGGGCGGGGCGGAGCGTGGCTATTCTGTATGAAATACTATTATATATTCTGTGGCGCTACCGTGCTCACGCAGAGTGATGTCACAGTCGTTCAATTGGACCTAGATTGTTTTTATACCTCATGAGCGGCAAACAAACTTACAGCCTGGCTAATAGTTATCAGTCACCGTAGCCTATGGACGCCTGCAACTCTAGGGGTGGTACATGAACGTTGCCCTTTAAAAATTAACCTGAACCTGATAGTTGGAACGCTTGGTTTTATATCCAACGAGTTTTTCAATGACTGTAGCTCCATCTGCATTGAGCTTAGCACGTTTATCGTCATTAACCATCAAAGTATACAAAACGTGTTTCTTTTCCGCCAGGATAATTTTGATATAACTAATTTTTATTCGACTTCAGAAAGAATAACTTATACTCCTATCTAGCTGATTATTTCCGAAATCCACCAGAAGCATCACAATTTTCCAAGACGTACAATCTAATTACATTCCATAACACTAATTATGTCTGTCTTGCCTCCAGACAGAACGACTGTGTTGTTCGCGTCATTTCTGCCACAATAAAAATATATTAATGTCGGTCGCAAATGTACCGAGCCCCTAATCCGATTAAGGATGTTCACGGGTTATTATCTGCGGTTTTGGGGTTCCGTGGGTATGACAAAATATATGAAACTCTGATATAACCCAAACGTATGAAAACTCGTTTTAACTGTAACACTCGTAAGATTAATTGGTTACTGTCACTATCACCACTATTGTGTACCAAAACTGCAATTAAGTTGATACTGGGCGTAAACATGTTTTCTGTATTTTTAATATTAAGTAGTTTTTTAGAAAAAAATATAAAAATTAAGGCCTATGTTTCACCGGGACACCATGGCGGCGCAGCGCAACCAGGTTGCCTCCACCAACAAAATTATATACAGGGGGGCGATTTCTGAGATTTGAGCGCTCGAATCTGACATTTTAAACTCTGAATGATGTTTTAAAAATAACAGAGATACGAATTAAGAATCACGATTATTTAAACTATGAATTTTATGCAAAAAATAATGGCGGCAAACTCTTCTGTGCGAATATTTTCGTGCAAATTTTTTTCGAATTCGAGCGCTCTAAAGTCAAAAATCGGTCCCTAGGGAGGGTTTCTCACCTGCGGGCCCTACCGCTCGAAAAACTTATTTTATCTCCTCTGTCGAACTTGCAAATATGGTTGAAAGGGATGCAGATAACGAAAGTAAAATTTTAGAAGTTCGCGGTAAACCCTCTGGCCCACTTGGTTGCGCAGCCTAATTTTGTCAACCCTAAAAAAATAAAGTTTTACTTATAAATTACGAGCAAAACTAGTCTCAAAATTACACAGTAAAAACAAAGAGTAGGAACCCTCTTTGAGAGTTCAACTCGCACTTAACCGGTTTTTATTCTGGGGGAAGGATTACATTTGTGTCTTGTAGATTTGTTTCTTCAAGTTTTCCCTTTATCGAAATTTTGAGTGATGCAATTCATTCGAATGAATCCAAGTGGAAATTGTCGGGTTTGTTGGGGTTTCATTGAGCAATCCCATTTATATTTTAAACCATTAACTTGACTTCAAATATTGATCTATCAAAGAGTTGAAAATAAAGCATCGTATTTTTTACCGTCGGCATTATGCCGGGTTTACATGAGTTTTGTATTTGTGATTAGTACTGAGTTATAGTAATTAGTCGCAAGCAGTTAAAGTAACTGTTTTAGACATTAGTGTATATTTGTTGTGTATAAATGTATTTAGTAACCTCGTATAACAGTTAATATTTAATAGACGAGATCCAAGTACATGTTGTTAAATATTTGATCAGGGTAAACACTCGATACTAAGAAACAGCTTCCAGTAAATAAATGAGAAAGAAAGGGTCGAATCGAAACATGAACTTCTAAACCCATGTATCGTTTTATAAAAATTTTACGTCAGTAATACCTAGTATGTATCTACTATATTTAGAGCAAGTTAAAAATACGTTTGCCTCAAATTGTATGTAGATAAATTTTAAACCCACCCTTCAAACAATTTGGAGAACGAGCATCGTTATTGTTTCTATACCATTTAATCCTTGCATTTGTTTACGGAAGTACATTATACGAACATTTAAAGAAAAATAAAATTGAATAATCCTCAATCTGCATCAAAACAACCGTATTTTTTGTTCTTATGCGATATTGTAGATAGATTAAGAGAAAAGAAGATACTTTGTTCACCTTAATAGTAATGTAAATGACAGACTTAGTGTTTGTCATAGCAATAAAAGCGACAAACAGATAGCCTATAAATCATTCGAATTCGGATGTAATAACAGCACCTTACAGATGTTTACTTTATAAGTATTTTAAGAATATTTATGTTCTGCTTCCTTTGCTAAAGTTAGTATTTATCTTACAGATGCCTGCGGCCTGTCCGACGTATCCCACATAGAGAGTTTACAAGAAAAATCCCAATGCGCCCTCGAAGAGTACTGCAGAAGTCAATACCCCAACCAGCCGACGAGGTTCGGGAAGCTGTTACTCCGACTGCCCTCACTCCGAACCGTGAGCTCACAAGTCATCGAGCAACTGTTCTTCGTGAGGCTGGTAGGGAAGACGCCCATTGAAACGCTGATCAGAGATATGCTCCTCTCCGGGAGCTCGTTCTCGTGGCCCTACATGGCGACCATGTGACACACGATGTGGAGACAGCTGGCGGCCGCCTGATCCTCGCCGTACGGCTTCCCGCCGTACTTGCCAAGCCAGCGGTTCGATCCGTTCCAACGATTCCAGCGAGAAGTCCCCCAAGAAGATGCTGTCACCAGCTCAAGCGAGTTCCAAGAAGCTGCAACCGAAGAATACTTTGGGTCCAGAAGCAGGGACAGCGAGCGAACTGAATGTCCACCCTTCGATCCCATATCAGCTTTTTATCCCCCAAAAGCAACTGAGAGCCAGGAATTTGAAACAACGCAAAGTGACACTCAGAAAAACGCTCAAAAGACTTCGATGATGATCGACAGCCTTCTAAATCTACGGCCCGAATCGTGCGACATGAAATGAACGTTTAGTGGTCTATTAGTTAAAGTTTTTTTGTTCCTCTGTAAAAATACTTAGGCTTATATTTAATGATGTACATAAAATGTTTTATTGTAATATAGTTATGATAAGGTGCGAGAGGCATAGAAGTTTTCTACGATGTTTGTGATAGGTCAGAGGAATCCATTACGTGAAATGGTTCTTGTATAATATGCGAGCGCCTTATAAGAGTCAATGGATAGGGAAACTTATTTATATTTTCTTCTATAAAGCCTTCTATAAAGGTTTTTATAACAAATCGATTTATATGATAAAAGGCAATAAGAGTGTACATCGGTCGTGCAATGTTGGTGTGTATGTAGTAATAGTGTAGATACTTAGTCAACTACATAGTTTTTTGATACTTTTTATTTCACAGTGGTGCTCTTTGGTATTTATTAATTCAGAATAAATATGAGATTTGTACGGCGGTACCAAACTGACTTACGGCCCTCGACTTGATTGTTCGGTTACAGTTGCATTTGTATGATAAAAAAAGCTTTGGGTTAGTAAAACAGGATGGGAAGATAATATTTTTATTTATAAACAAGTTGGTTTGGTAGAGCCTAAATCTTTGGTTTAATAAGTTTTGGCATTATTTTCTAAACTGTAAATATTTATACTTGTCTACTTAAATAATTCCGTAAAAGCATTTATTGTATCGTTCCTTAACTTTTTTAGAGTTTTACGTTTTATAGAAAGATTTATTATTGTACAAGCACATCAGTTTTTCTTAAAAGATTTCTTAGTGAGAAATATATTATATTTGTTATGTTTAATTAAAATCATGACGGTAAATAGGTTCATTTTGACACTAAACTTAACTGAATCGTTGTGCTCAAACGACTAAATTGCACAAGTGAATATTAAACACAAAATTACAGCAAGCAATATGTATAATATAACTCAATCATTTTTATATGTACTATTTTACCATTAGAGAATTCAACCCGGATGGAGTAGCCATGTCTGTCATTTTCTATACAGAAAAGTCTGCTAATTATTGCGGGGGAGAACGTCAAATGTATGGCTATTCGTACGTAACGTACAAATACCTACGTCAGATAAACGTCAGTCTATACATATAGTCTATACCACTGGTCATATGTTTTTGGCAGAGGGGAACGCCTGTCAATGGCGACTCCGGTTGGTTAAATTCTCTAAGATTTTACCCTTGTGGTTCAATTAGTCAGCTTTTTTTTAAAACTTTGTGTCAATTATGCACAACTTTATTTTTGTTGCATTTTCAACTACATTGAATGATGATGACATTTGAAACAATTTGTGTTGATACCGTTATTTAAACGAGATAATGCTTTGTACTTTCTTAATCTAACTGGTATTATTTAGAAATATTGATTTTACAAAATTTTCATTTGTTTATAATGAATTTATTTCCGTATAGTGTTCAACCTCACAGCTAACCGCCAAACAAGCTAAAAGGTCCCTTAGCAATAATGTTTCCGATTATAGTGAGTTTTTTATATCCAAATTTTTTTATATTATATTTTAGTTCTTTATACGTTTGGATTATAAAAAGTCTTACTACACTGAAGTTACTAACATAAAGTACTCTACTGTCACTGTGTAAATGCGGTTTAATGTTACAATCTTCCTTACAATCAGGGATCGGGAACCGTTCTTTGCTCCATAATAAAATACCGGTTAATTTCGTTCTCTTTTCGTTCTTTTGATTTTTATTTCATTTTTAACGAGGCAATCTAATGACACCAAGGCAATACCTAAATACAATATTGAGTTCTACATGAAGCCCTGAAAATACTTAAATGTATCACATTATTCACAGGGATCTTAACCGGTTTTTGAAAATACCGGTTAAGATCCCTGCTTGCAATTTTTTTTTTGTTTTATAACAATATTTCTAAATAAAACCTCAACTAATGTCATGATGACATGTCTCCTGCCAAATCTGTAACACATGTAAAAAACAATGTAGGTATTTATTCGCAATAAATGTACAGAGAAGGTGAACATAGGTCGGTGTGTATGAGACGGTATGAGTATGATGTATGGAGTATGGAGTAATGTTGAGGAATAAAAATGTCTCTCTGGATTTCGATATGTTTGTTTCATTATACCTAATTTGCTTTAACATATTTTTTTTAATACCACGATGGTAGAAAACAAGCATACAGCCCGCCTGATGGTAAGCAGCTACCGTAGCCTATGGACGCCTGCAACTTAGATGTGCCACATGCGCGTTGCCGACCCTTTACAAAAAAAGGAGGATTCACTGTGTCGACGGCTAAAGGAACAAGAGGGTCCCTCGTCGTCAACACACTGGGTCCTCGTTGAGCTCTTGATTTGTCATTGTTTTATTGCTAGTTCACGGTATAGCAATTCTTTAACGTGTAGGTAGCTATTGGCATGATGACACATGTTGAATTATGCAATAAAATTTAGTTGATAGAATGCAAAATGATCAATATATCCAATTAAAGTGATAATTTATAAATTCTATTGAAATGGCTCAAAGATATCAAGCTGCAAAATTTCTAAATTTTACAATTTTTTAAAGTGCGAAATTAAAAAAAACTATGATAACATTAGATTATTAACATTTTACTGTAAAATAAATTGCATTTCACATTTTTTCCATACTTTAAACAGGGCGACTACTTATGTGATCATGACGTCACTTTTGCACGTCATTTTGTTAGGAGCGTTTTGAGAAACAAATGCAAATCTCGGACTTTAAGTCTCATTTCTGACTTTTGTGTTGCTTTAACGCAATTAGCCCCATATAGACATTTGATCCTCACAACAAAACGAATTGATTGATACTATATATGAAAAAAAATCACCATGCCTATTGTGACATGAAAGGCGATTATCAAACTGGCGCTGCTAACGGATGCGGCGACGGAGTGCAACCGTGACAACGCTACACCCATGCAAAACGCTATCTCGCTCGCGCACCGGGGCCGCATGCGAAAGCCGCAGTGTGAAAGTCTCTCTGACTGAGTCGTCTTAGACATTTCGCGCACAATGTCAACAAAACGAATGTCACAAATTATCATAGAAAAAACCGAATTACTTTTACCCAACATACTAAAAAGGGAAAGTAATGTTTTAGAGTATGAATCATCAACAGATAAACTAAAAAAATCTCAGGTTCTTGATCAAATGATATAAATGTAAAGTTGAGGTGTCATATATTTACATATCTCATAATCATAATCGATTTATTGAAACGGAATTTAAACCAAAGTGATTTTTTTCGCTGCTTCCTTAAAATCTGAAACAAAAGAAAATCAACTGTATTTTCCAAGTAGTATGGTTAACATTATGAAGGCTTTTTGTTGGGTACTGCTAAAGATATTTAACTTAAGTATAAATAAATATTGCTAAAAAAATCAACTTCCAACCACAAAGAAGAGGGCCATTCTACTTAATCAGTTGAAGTATTATTCACATACGAAACTTCCAAACCACTTTATTACGAGATCTCATAACCCCACCCATATCTCCCTAATCAGCACATTACCACATAGGAAATTCCCATGCACAGAGCTGTGGCGTGAGTGGCCGCGGCACGCGAGCCCGCGGACACGTGGGAAGACTAATTACTGTTGTCATAATTAGCTGTTGACGAAAACTTTGTTTTGTTGTGTAGTGAATCCGACGCAATTTTACGGCTGTATAGAGTATCAGTATTTTTTACGAAATTTCAATTAGGGATTTGATATTTGGACAGCGAAGAAAGCAAAAAGCAGCAGAAATAGCGGTTAAAGTATTCAAAATTACCTTACGTTCTTAATTATTCTCTAAATAATAAAGCTCTAAGCTCATTTTTTACACCTCACCCGCCTTACCTTATCACACACACTATGGTGCAGCATTATCTGATTTAACCTTTTTGACGCCATGACAGATGTCATTGCTTATTCATAAGCCAAGCCAATAATGAGTTTAGAGTAAAACATATGGTACAATTTTTTTTTTTTATATCATTCGACGGAAATATCTGTCATTGGCGTTGAACCTGCGGTTCGGATATATCCGTCATTGGCGTCGAGAAGGTTAAGGCTCACTTACATGAGAGTTTCTCGTAAGTATTG
The DNA here is from genome assembly GCA_947086415.1 of Pammene aurita. Taxonomy (NCBI): domain Eukaryota; kingdom Metazoa; phylum Arthropoda; class Insecta; order Lepidoptera; family Tortricidae; genus Pammene; species Pammene aurita. Next base: position 28,880,820 of record OX352305.1, read on the forward strand.
TACAAAATTATTCATACTAATTATTATTAATAATAATAATATATGGAGGTATTTCATGTACGGCTCTTGCATAAAACCCGCGCAATTATTTGTTTAATAGAAGTCATTTATAAAATCATCATAAAAGACGAGTGGATTAGCTCTTCAAGATGTGTTATAATACAGTCTTGTGATACATGCAGTTTACTTGATATCAGTTGCTTGGTGGCAGAGCATTGATTGAGAGCGAGCTGCGAGCCATAGGACTGAGCTGGAGAGAGGCCAAAACGGTTGCTCAGGATAGAAAGGCGACCAGGCGTGGAAGGATCTTGTGGAGGCCCTATGCACCTCCGGGGTGCCCTAGGATCAACAACAACAACTTGATATCAATTCTACTGTTACTATACTTACTATATTCGAGGCGAGAAACTCGTACCGTGTAAATGCTCCTTTAATTAACCTACTGATGACACCTTAGTGATGAATGTTTGGAAAAGTGATTGTGGTCAGAAAAGTGGAATGTTATAGACCTCGCCTACTATATGGTCTGACCAAGTTAAAAGAGCCTCAGGAAAACTTTTCAAGCAGTGAAGGCTAAAGAAATCCAGACCCATCGGTCTGGATTTCTTTAGCCTCCATCGAGACGAGAGCTGCCAAACCAAGTGATGACATTAATTTCAATAAATAAAATAAAATAAAATGATTAGGATAAGTTCTATGGGCGGTTTCTGGATTAAAGCTCACGCTCTGCAGGGAAATGAGAGAGCTGATCAGCTGGTCAAAGAAGCCCTCAGATATAAAACCGAACCGGCGTATGACTGAAGCCCTATCTCATTCGCTAAACGTACGATCCGACTTGAGACGACAAAACATAAATTAACACTAATGCTCAACTGTGCCTTTCTCTGTGGAATGAACTGGCGTCTGCGGTATTTCCGGACCGACGGATACGACCTTCAAACCTTCAAGAAAAGAGCATATTCCCATCTTAAAGGCCGGCAACGCGCTTGTGATCCCTCTGGTGTTGCGGGCGTCCATGGGCGGCGGTAATTGCTTACCATCAGGCGATTTGCCTCCTATTTCATAAAAAAAGCCTGCGAAACGTTTATGAATAAGGGGGTGTAGGTGTGCCTATAATATTTCAGTTCCCTGGATTTCTTCAGGATCACATCATCAGATCCTGACCTATTAAAAATACATATATGTAACGGGTTACTCACGTAATTTAAGTCGATTAAACATCGATGAATGTTGTCGAAACATGTAGAGCAAAAATCGACTTAAATTACGTGAGTAACCCGTTATATATATTTTTAATATGTTAGAGTCTCACGAAAGTTTTATAGATCCTGACCTGGTTACAATGGGACCAACTGTGAAGTATATAATATCAAACAAAAAAGATTTTTCCAAATCGGTCCAGCCGTCTTCGAATAATCGGTGAAAGATCCCGATGAATTGAGAACCTAGCTCCTCCTTCGAAATCTTGAAGACGGTTGAAAACACACTAGTTAGTTCTTCACAGGACACGGTGGGTTCTCATATCTGACACAATTCAAGTGTAAAGGAAATCCATCGTGCGTTTGCGATCCAGACATCGGGGAAACGGTTCCAAATACAGCGTGTCACATATGAATAATTGCTGAGGGCCTGGTTGTCGCCATTGACAGATTTCAGCTGGAACAAGAAAATTAGGGAAACCAGTGGGAACCAAGTTCACCTCATCATTAGTCGTTACTTCAGATCTGAGGACCGTGACATCATGTCCTTCTGTTGAAGACCATGTTCCTCCATAGGCAGTTTTAATTGCATGGGTGCAGTCATTTGGGCACACCATCTTGCAGCCACAATAAGTTCAACTAGAACATTTAAATTCCACTCTCATTGGTATGATCCAAACAGGAAAAGTGAAATCAAAACACTGGTATAGTAAATTGGCGGTAATTACATAGGAAACACCTGTTAGGGTTGTCACGGGAATGCCGTGACTGTGATTGTTTCCCACGCATGTGACCGCACCCTAACAGGATAGTGTAAACGGTGTTAGTCAAGGTCGAAGTATGAGGATGATATGGAGAAAATATGTAAGGTCGATGTGGATAATTCCGTCATAGGGACTATTCCGTCCACGAGCGTATATTTCTTTGATTTTCAAACTTCTTCCATAGGCATCAGATACGAACTTTTGGTATCAGTTAGGTTCTAATTCGCTTGAGGGTACAGAACCCTCCATTATGCGTGGTCCGACACGCACTTGGCCTGTTTTTATTACCAACCAAATCAATCGTGTCACGTGTGACATGGGCTGGAGTTGACTTCGAAGAGTATAAGCTCCAGTGCGGTGTAAGGCAGAGGGGTCTTTCTTACCCTGTCCTCTTTAATTTATATGTAAACGAGTTAATCGGGGAGCTCAGCAGCATACGTGTAGGTTGTCATATTGGTAAGACATGTTTTAACAATATTAGCTACGCTGATGACATGGTGCTGCTGGGGCCCTCGGTGGGCTCGATTAGGAAACTTGTTGCAACGTGTGAGGGCTACGCGGAGCGGCATGGTCTTAGGTACAATGCAGGAAAAAGTGAGGTAATGGTTTTTAAGACTCGAAAGTATAATCCAACCTCTGTGCCTAGGATAGTGCTGGGAGGCGTGGCACTCAATGTTGTAGACAGGTTCAAATACCTGGGTCATGTAATTAATAGCGAGTTAAGGGATGACTTAGATATGGAAAGGGAAAGGAGGGCCGTCAATAAGAGGAAACATGCTTGCCCGCAGATTTGCACGATGTAACACGGAAGTAAAGCTGACTCTATTTATTGCGGGTCCAGTACAATAACATCCTTACGATGCTGTTAAGGCTGCCGAGGCATTGTAGTGCGTCAGCCATGTTCGCGGAGGCGCAACGCAAACGGACGACTTTTACGCCATCAGGCGAAAGCGGATAGCGTCATTGCTGAGACGTGTTCGCGGCAGCAGTACATGCTAAGGGCGTTAGACGAGCGCCTCGACTGCCTGCTCATCAAGTACTGGGTAGATGTAGTTATAGGTAGGTCTAAGTATTACTAACATAGTCATTATTAAGGTTCAAATGTTACTATCAAAATATGGATCGCAATCATGGTCTGATTTTTTTTTTACAAGGTTTTATTTAACTTGATTGATCAGACCAGTGTTTGCCAGTTAGGTTTGTTATTTAGGTATAATCATGCAAGGCAGATTGGAACCAGTTCCTGATAATCCTGATGTCTAATGGAGCTCAAATTTAGCATACCTGCAACAGTGACAATACAATTATTTTGGTACCATCGAGCTGGTATAAAGCTGACCAGACACTGTCAGTAATAATCACATTATTAATCTACTCATTCTTCTCATTCTTCATATACATAGAAAAGGACGGCTAATAATTACATTATTAACGATGGAGACCGAAGGCAGGCGCGGATACAGAGGGGGGCAACAGGGGCAATTGCCCCCCCGCGCAAACCTCGTATAGTACGGGGCCCCTTAAGTGCAGACCGCGAGATTTTTTGTGAAGGAAAGTGCCCCCCCCCCCCCCCCCCCCTGAACGAAATCCTGGATCCGCGCCTGACCGAAGGTGGTCGTAAGAACTCATCGTAAAATGTAGGTACTAAACCTTTCTGCAAACGCACGGAATGTTATACCAAATCATATAATTACCTCTATAAGCATACTTCCGAATTTTAATTAATTGCCACAGACGTTTCACTGTGCACTTAATGACAATTTGATGGTGCCCGCAGGTGCTTCCTATTGCGCTAGGGGTGTCGCGCTCAGGAATGTCGCAGTGATTGCTTCCCACGCCAGATTAGCGTGACGGACACCCCTATCGAAAGGGGTATATCTATCAGGTGGGTAAAATGTCATCGATAGTTTTCAGACCAGTTTGTTATGAAACGCGGTTTATTTTCTAACAATTTACCTGTCAGTAGGGTTTTTCTTCCGCGTGTTAATAAAAAATACGCAATAATACAATAAGTTCAGAGCGGAGTTTGAACACTTTGAACCCAAGACCTTCGGCTTAAATGGTGCAGTAAGGTATCTATTTATCACGTGGGTAAAATGCAATTCAGACTAGTTTGTACTGAAACGCGGATTATTTTCTAATAATTTGCCTGAAGTAGGATTTTTAGGATTAGGAAAAAACAATAAGTTCAAAACGGAGTTTGAACTCAATACCTTCGGCTTAAATGGCGCAGTGGACCTCTTCAAATGAAGAACTTTATTTGGGCGTCTTTGTGAGGTTCCTAGAGGTACTTATTCCTTATAGGTACTTATACATATATCTAATTAGTGGAAGTTTCGGTAGCAAATGTTTCTCCATACATTTCTGCTTCAACTAATTAAAACAGTGGTGTGGACCACATGTGGTCCATGGAAACACCTAAAATGGCCCCCGAATTTATCATCCTTATGTCAACGTTACAGGCATTTCTTGCCAAACAGTTGCAGATCCCTGTCTAAAAAGAACTTCCTTATCGACTGCAAAAATAACAACTTACATACGTACTTCTTCGTTGCGGTAAAAAGCCAAAGAACACACAAATATTTTTAACTAGCTGTGCCCGCGGCTCCGCCCGCGTGGAATTCGGTCTGTGTCAGTAAGCGGCTAATTCACCCCTAATTTCTCTCCCGCTACCCTGGAGGCGAAACTTGAAGTAAAGTTGACAGATGGATACGCTAGAGGACAGTAGTCCTAATAAAATATTTTACTATTACCACTAAATGAAACTATACACTCATAAATGAATCCTTTTTTTTATTAAATTTTTTTGGCATGATTTAAACGACATAGAGAGTATAGTAGGTGTATATCGGACGATACAGGACCACTTTTGTTTTTATACGTTTATGTCTACTGCAAATATCATCCAAATCGATACTCCCGTCAAATCAGTCAAAGCATGAAAGGTAAGAACAGGCGCGGTTGAAATTGGGGGGGGGGGGGTCACAAATGCAGAAATGATTTTTTTCTATTTGAGGTGCACTTGGAGGAGGGAGTTCCATGACCCATGCAAATTTAACTCAATCGAGTGTAGTGGCTACCCCCCCCCCCCCTCCCTTTTAGACGTTGAATTTTTATAGGCTACGTATAACCTGGCTGGGGATTATCTGGACTTGGAATTCGTAATCCTTAAGGGGTGATTTCCGGGATAACAATGCAAAAAAAAACCGGCTAAGAGCATGTCGGGCGATGCTCCGTGTAGAGTTTTGTAGATGCTGCCCTGTTACAAAACATCCGTTCAAAAGGTCGTTTATTTGGCGGCGCTTACGTCATTTTACTATTCGGCACTTCCTTTCACTATGCGTTTTTGACTAATAATTCAAAAACGGCTGGACCGATTTTATTCAATATAGTTTTTAATGAAAGTTCTTATCAGGCCTCACCAAATTTCAGCTTTCTAGTGCGAACGGTAACTGAGCTAGACCGCGGACAGACGGACGGACATGGCGATATAACTGTCACGTAATAAGGCCTAATTATGTACAGAAGCATACACTGCTTTACCTACACACATATTAAAAATCCATTGAAACAATTAGAATGACCGCCATTACACCGCCATGACCAACATTATTGCGCCGGCGGTCGGGGGGGGGCGAATTTTCATTACCGTAGGTAATGAATTTTCATACGTTTTTACCACACTGTCACAGATAATACACTGATGTTACGTTACTGGTTGCAATAATGTTGGTAATTAATTACATACGGTTCTGAACGCGGAATAGAGGATTTCTGATATTAGTGTAGATAAAGATATTTATTCGTCAATGTAAGCACATTACAATGCACTAATGAACGTCAGAGAAAAATAAAATACGTGAGTGTCGTGGAAAGTATGCGAGTCGAGTGCGATTGGAAATTGGAACGAAGTTATGTTATTTAATTTTATTTCATTTTGACTTTTTCGTAAATTTTGTGGGTTTAATTTTGCATTTTTTTGAAATGTTAGAAATTTTGGTAATTTTAGAAATTTTGGAAATTTTGGAAATTTTGGAAATTTTGGAAATTTTGGAAATTTTGGAAATTTTGGAAATTTTGGTAATTTTGGAAATCTTGGAAATCTTGGAAATTTTGGAAATTTTGGAAATTTTGACATTTTTAAAATTATTGTCTTCGGTTGCCGCGATAGTTATTCATGAAATAAAACAATTAAAAACGGATTTTATCGCGATATTTATTTATTTTCTGAGGATTTTTTCCTCAGTCGACCCGTTGACCACGAACGCTGTAAAGTGTTTGAAACGTCGGGATGTAATTTAAACTCAATACACGCGATAAAATCCGTTTTTAATTGTTTTATTTCATTTTTAAAATTCTTGACTTTTAAGGTTCTCGGCTTTTTTCACTTTTTCACTTCTCAATTTCACTACACTTCACTTCACTTTATTCTATTTTATATATTTTTTATTCCATTCCATTTTACATGTTTCTCAATCGTATGGGTGTCGCGTTTTCGTGACGTGACGCTTTTTCGTGACAGTCACGTGACTTTTTTTCGCCTTGGCCGGATCCGCGAACCGTCCGATAAGGAACTTCGTTCCAAAACTACCACCGGTTCTAACCCTACACCCCTGGCCCAAGAAGTATTATGACCGAAAAGAAATTCGACGGGACTTATTTTTTTCAAAACAGTAATACATTATTCGATCTTAAAGATACAAAATAAGGCGTAGTTCTTCAAGAAGACATATCAAAACAGGTTGAGAGACAGATAATGTACCTATTGTTTAATTATAAAGAAAAATAAATCCTAATCTGACTGCTTCACAAAACGTTTGATATGTTTATCTACACTCACATTGTAAGTTCTCTAAAACGTGTTCGAAAACGGTAGGCAATGCTAGCATTACAACAACTGATTTTACTATGATAAGCTTTTTATCTGTATCAGTAACGTAATTTTAACTTTACATGCTCAAATATTGATGTGTTATGAGTTTTGATAACATAATGTACACCTGCACGCTCCCGCGCGGCCGCCGATACGCGCCCGCGCGACCGCCGGCACAATCGAGTTGGCCATGGCGGTGCAATGGCGGCCATTCTATGGTTTCCGAATAATGCATTTAGGATAAATAATATGAGTGTAGATAAATCAGTGTATGCAACTGTACGTAATTAGGCCTTAAAACACTCGTGTGATCTTATTAAGAAAACCACACTCATGTTTTAAGGACCCTTATTACGTAAGTTACATAAACTACTATTTCCTACCTAAACGATGTCCTATAAATGTTAGATGATTTTGTAGTAGTTTTTTGGTTTGGGCCATGCATCTTTGTACGTCATATATAGTCCTCGAACCTGCAATAACCCTTTGACATTCATGACATTTTCAAATATTTCTTAAGAGCGGATAAAGGTAAATTTAAAGCATCGACGGGTAACAGGCGTCACTTCCATTCTTTTTTTAAATTTTTTGGACCTACGGTTCGAAAGTAAGATGGGGGGGGGGGGGGGGTTGAAAAAGAAACTATCCTTTGTCATTTCTCGAGACCCATACTATCTCTATACCAATTTTCATCTAAATCAGTTCAGCGGTAAAAAATTCCTCATACCACCTTCCAACCCCCTTTTCACCCCCACAAGGGTTTGAAAACTATCCTTTGACGTTTCTCGAGACTCAAATGATCTCCATACTCATTTCTATCTAAATCGTTTCAGCGTTTAAAAATTCTCCATACAAACTTTCAACCCCATTTTCACCCCCACCAGGGTTGATTTTCGGGATTAAAACTATATATTATCCATTACCAGGACTCAAACTATATCTATACAAAATTTCATCAAAATCCGTTTAGCCGTTTTCACGTGATGCGCGGTCAAATAAACAGACAAACAGATAAACAGATAAACAGATAAACAGACAAACAGACAAACAGATAAACAGACAAAAATTCTAAAAATTGTTGGAACGTGTTCTGTTATCGATTCTAAGTATCCCCAGCCAATTTTTTTTCGATTATCTTCCATGTACAGACTTTCGACCCTCTTCAGCTTTATTATATGTATAGAAGATACTGAATATAATAACATGACATGTCCTTTTCTACCGCACATAAACATTTTGCCCAGGTCAAGCGTTAGGTCAGGAGTCTCCAACCGTCCGTCACGCTACTGCGTCTTTTGTACTGCAATTAGCTAGTGGTTTAACGGTCGCAATGTGCACTGATTTATTTAAAAATGGAACGTTGATTTCGAACGTTGCGATGCGATTGCGTTTTGTTTTAACCGTTTTTACTGAAAGGTCGTTTTTTGAGGGTGTGTATGTTTTGGGTTTATTTTTGGGCATGATGTGCAGTTTAAATGATTTAGCGAATTTCATATTGAAACATAATAGTTACTATTGTTTTTCTTTAACACTAAAGAAACCGGTAAATACGTAGACTGCGTAGTACCAAATTATAAGGTGGGAGCGAGTTTGTGGGCACTATTATGTAATTTTTAAGTATTAAGGGAATAGGACTGACCGGGATTAGTATATTCCTACATGAAGACCGCAAAAATATATGACCCGCTCATATTTGTAGGGCCATAAGAGCGTGTCACATATTTTTGCGTCCTTCGTATAGGAAGATATTATTGCCGGTGACTGTACGTCAGCCCTTTCGATGAGTAAGGTTACATGCGTAAGGTATAACCACCGTTAATAATTTTAATAGCATCAACAAGGTATTTTTACCTCGGATTAATAGTATTTTACGTAACTGCTTACATAGTTTTGATACTTTGTGTCTCCGAACTCTCAAAAAAAAAAATACTAAGTACACTGCGTTTCGCATAGGTAATTGGTAGTTATCTATATACGTTTTTAGTTTTAGCTCTGCAATTATTACGTACAATACCTACTTAATTAATGGTAGGTTTGTGTTACAATTTGTTTAATAAAAATGTTTTTACAAGATTGTTAATATTAAACGTGAGTAAATATAAACTTAGCCAAATCTTTTTTAAATATATAAAGACAAGTATTTTTCTAGTATCAAGCAGTAGGTATTTGCTACAACAAACACACATTTATATGTGGAAACGATATTAGAACACCCGTGCAAGATTATGTAGGTAAGTAAGCAGTATTATGTTACAAACAGATAATTAACATGTGAAACACAGGCCTTATACACAACACGTATCTTAATATACTTGCCTAAATTGCCTCCACCATTGGCTATACAATCCATCCTCATGCCATCTTTTTCAGTTTCAGCGGGGGCGGGGCAAAGGTCGTCCAATGAGGTCACAGGTCGCGACCCTCGACCCCGCGCAACTCCTGTGCGATTGATTTGTACTTGTATACTGTGAAGGTTATATTTATAAGCGAGGTAGGTATATATACCGAAGGTTTGACGCCCCTGCATTGGATAGGCTGGCGATTAAACGACGATTTAAATACTTGTGACGCGTTACATAGCGATAAGCAATAGATCATTGATTTACTAAATTCACTAAGAAAAAAGCCGTAATATACCTACAGCTCGTATCCAATTACGAATAATACAGTCTTATCTTATCTTATCTTATATGATTCGGGGGCCCATATGGATACACTCCGGCCCAAAGGGATCTTTTGTGTAATTGCCCCCTAGTACACTTACTCAAGAGCTTTTTCAACCATCTCCATGTGTTGGGTGATGGAGCTCAAGGGCAGTGCTTTGAGGTCCTCTGGAATCATACAGTAATCAACTAGGTCCAAAAGAGAGGTATGGGTACTGCGAATGACATCTCGATATGTGTGGTAAGGCACTGCACAGCGAATGTCATGCCGCTCAAATCTGAAGCAGAGCCCGACTGGGGAAGTACCTCCATCTTACATAAAACCACAGTCAAATAGCACTAGACCCTACTTATAGTGTTGTGTTCCTGCCGGTGAGTAAGGTTGCCAAAGAGCTCAATAAAGCAGCACTGTGTCGACGAAGGGTACCTTTCGTCACTTTAGCCGTTAACACAGTGAATCCACCTATAGGGTCGGCAACGCGCACGTGACACCTCTATTATGTATGTGGCATACGGCCCGCCTGATGGTAAGCAGCTACCGTAGCCTAAATACGCCTGCAATTCCAGAGGTGTTAAATGCGCATTTCTGACTCTTAATTTTTTATTTTATCAAACAGTAATTACATGATATATTTAAAAACATAAATTTTCGCCAAACTGCACAACAGTTTGTTGGCGAACAGCAACACTCAGCACACTTCATCTTGTAACCATTACAAAATAATCTTATCTAACTAAATATTATAACCTAATTCTACAGGTTGTAACTTTGATCCGTTTAAGGGCATAATTGCTGTCATAATGCGACTAAGAAAAAAAAATTGTTCTAAAAAAAATTTTCATCGTTTTTTTCGCGTAAAAATCATTTTTTCTTATTTTTCATAATTAGAATACGTTACCAATTATGCCGTTAAACAGATCACTAGCATTTATGTTACGCTTTGTATTACTACAACTATGTATTGAAAAACTCGTATTTACGCTCATAAGGAAACATAAAGGAATATTCACTGTGTTGACGGCAAAAGGGAAAAGAGGGCGTATGACAATTCATTCCAAAAATCCTTAATAGGCACTTACTTACAATCACACTAACTTACTAACAATCGTGAGTAAAAGATCATTATTCATGCAGTTCGATACGATCCATACATTACCCTATCAAAGGCAACACTTTGAAGCCAACTCAATGCCAGAAAGCCTTCGTCCACTTGTTAGTTCCCCGCTACTCCGAATTACAATTTCTTCAACAATTTCAACAAACCACATGTCCATTGCGCGCTGACTAATGCTATTTTGGATTTGGTTGGATGTTGAGTGGGTAACGGATGGGGTGTGAAATGGTTTGGTGGTTTGTGATTGTGTTGAATGGTGTGCTGTGACGTAGGACTGTCAATCACAATCAGGCCCGACCACCCGCGCGATTAGACACGGGTATAGGCTTTCGAAATGATTGGAGTAGCTTTAGAAACAAATATATGAATTTTTTTTGGTATTACGTAAGGATGTTTAAAATCGACTAAGTAATCCAACTTCAAAAATCTATTAATTCCGAAGCTTCACAAAATACGATCAGCAGGTAAGAACAGGCGCAGTTGAAATGGGGGGGGGGGGGGGGGTCACAAATGCAGAAATGATTTTATTTCTATTTGAGGTGCACTTGGACGGGGACGGGGGTCCATGACCCATGCAAATTTAACTCCATCGAGTGTAGTGGCTACCCCCCCCCCCCCTTTCAGACGTTGAATTTTTATATACTACGTATAACCTGGCTGGGGATTTTCTTGAATTGGAATTAGTAATCCTTAAGGGGTGATTTCCAGGATAACAATGCTAAAAAAAAACCGGCGGTAGAGTTTCGTAGAAGCCGCCCTGTTACAAAACATCCGTTCAAAAGGGCGTTTATTAAGGGATATTTGGCGGCGCTTACGTCATTTTACTATTCGGTACTTCCTTTCACTATGCGTTTTTGACTGATAATTCAAAAACGGCTGAACCGATTTTATTCAATATAGTTTTTATTGAAAGTTCTTATCAGGCCTCACCAAATTTCAGCTTTCTAGTGCGAACGGTAACTGAGCTAGACCGCGGACAGACGGACATGACGAAACTATAAGGGTTCCTAGTTGACTACGGAACCCTAAAAAGAGATAAATAGTAGTTTATGTACCTGTTACGTAATAAGGCCTAATTATGTACAGAAGCATACACTGCTTTACCTACACACATTAAAAATCCATTGAAACCATTAGAATGACCACCATTACACCGCCATGACCAACCTTATTGCGCCGGCGGTCGGGGGGGGGGGGCAGAGTTTCATTAATTTTCACACGTTTTTACCACACTATTACCACACAGATAATACACTGATGTTACGTTACTGGTTGTAATAATGGTGGTAATTACATACGGTTCCGAACGCGGAATAGAGGATTTATGATATTGGTGTAGATCAAGATATTTATTCTTCAATGTAAGCACATTACAATGCACTAATGAACGTCAGAGAAAAATAAAATACGTGAGTGTCGTGGAACACTCGATTGGAACGAAGTTATGTTATTTAATTTTATTTAATATTTGACTTTTTCGTAAATTTTGTGATTTTTTTTTGTATATTTATGAAATTTTGGAAATTTTGGTAATATTGGTAATTTTGGAAATTTTGGAAATTTTTGAAATTTAGCCATTTTTGACATTTTCAATATTTGTGACTTTTTTTACTTTTAGGTTCTCGACTTTTTTCACTTTGTCACTTCTCACTTTCACTTTTCACTACACTTCACTTTATTCTATTTTATATATTTTTTATTTCATTCCATTTTACATGTTTCTCAATCGTATGGGTGTCGCGTTTTCGTGACGTGACGCATTTTCGTGACGGTCACGTGACTTTTTTTCGCCTAGCCCCCCATTCGCGAACCGTCCGAGAAGGAACTTCGTTCCAAAACTACCACCGGTTCTAACCCTATACCTCTGGCCCAAGAAGTATTATGACCGAAAAGAAACTCGACGGGACTTATTTTTTTCACAACAGTAATACATTAAGGATTAGATCTTAAAGATACAAAATAATGCGTAGTTCTTCAAGAAGACATATCAGAACAGCTTGAGAGACAGATAATGTACCTATTGTTTAATTATAAAGAAAAATAAACCCTAATCTGACTGCTTCACAAAACGTTTGATATGTTTTCCTACCTAAACGGTGTCCTATAAATGTTAGATAATTTTGTAGTAGTTTTTTGGTTTGGGCCATGCAACTTTGTCCATCATATATAGTCCTCGAACCTGCAATAACCCTTTGACATTCATGACATTTTCAAATATTTCTTAAGAGCGGGTAAAGGTAAATTTAAAGCATCGACGGGTAACATGTTATAAATATGAACACCTTGACCAAAAAATTACAAATTATTTCAATACCAAATTTCATCTAAATACGTACAGCGGTTATTGGTTGTTTCTTCCCCATGTAAACTTCCACCCCTTTTGCATCCGCTTAAGGGATAATTTCCGAGATAAACAGATAAACAGACAAAAATTCTAAAAATTGTTGGAACGTGTTCTGTTATCGATTCTAAGTATCCCCAGCCAACTTTTTTCGAATATATTCCATGAACAGACGTTCAACCCTCTTCAGTTTTATTATATGTATAGATAGGTAGTTTTTATTGAAAGTACCTTTCAGACTTCACTTCCATTATTTTTTTCAAATTTTTTGGACCTACGGTTCTATTGTAAGATGGGGGGGGGGCTTTTTTGAAGATGAAACTACCCTTTGTCCTTTCTCGAGACCCATACTATCTCTATACCAATTTTCATCTAAATCAGTTCAGCGGTAAAAAAATCCTCATACCAACTTCCAACCCCCTTTTCCCCCCACAAGGGTTTGAAAACTATCCTATGACGTTTCTCGAGACTCAAATTATCTCCATACTCATTTCTATCTAAATCGTTTCAGCGGTTAAAAATTCTCCATACAAACTTTTAACCCCATTTTCACCCCCACCCGGGTTGATTTTCGGGATTAAAACTATATATTATCCTTTCCCGGGGCTCAAACTATCTCTATACAAAATTTCATCAAAATCCGTTCAGCCGTTTTCACGTGATGCGCGGTCAAATAAACAAACAGATAAACAGATAAACAGACAAACAGATAAACAAACAAAAATTCTAAAAATTGTTGGAACGTGTTCTGTTATCGATTTCGATCCCCAGCCAACTTTTTTTAGATTATCTTCCATGTACAGACTTTCGACCCTCTTCAGCTTTATTATATGTATAGATAGAAGACCGCCTGTTGTTTGCCTCTGTTCATATGTAACAGGTTTAGTGTATCGTTTTTAGGGTTCCGTAGTCAACTAGGAACCCTTATAGTTTCGCCAAGTCTGCCCGTCCGTCCGTCCGTCCGTCCGCGGATAATCTCAGTGACCGTTAGCACTAGAAAGCTGAAATTTGGTACTAATATGTATATCAATCACGCCGACAAAGTGGTAAAATAAAAAGTGGATTTTTTTTTTTATTAGGGTACCTCCCCTATACGTAAAGTGGGGAGTGATTTTTTTTTTCATTTCAACCCTAACGTGTGATATATCGTTGGATAGGTATTTAAAAATGAATAGGGGTTTACTAAAATCATTTTTCGATAATGTAAATATTTTCGGAAATAATCGCTCCAGAAGTAAAAAAATATGCGTCCCCCCCCCCCTCTAACTTTTGAACCATAACTTTTAAAAATATGAAAAAAATCTCAAAAGTAGAACTTTATAAAAACTTTCTAGGAAAATTATTTTGAACTTGATAGGATGAATAGTTTTTGAAAAAAAATTACAAAATAATTTCTGAACTAAGTTTGTAATTTAACCGTATAAGCAGGTGTTTATTGTACCTGTTATTTCTACAAAATTACAATGAAATGACGTGCTTTCAAATAAAGTAAAAACGGTGAAAATCGGTTCACGCAATAAAGAATTATTCCATAAAAATCATCTTCCATACTTTAAGCTCGCGCGCAAAAGTTTACTTAATTTGCCGATAGATGTCGCTGTACGTGGAACTCTCATATCATATCCTACATGGCGGTGTTATTAACTCTTAAGTGGGGACACTTACTGTGACGGATAGAAAACTACGGAACCCTACACTGAGCGTGGCCCGACACGCTCTTGGCCGGTTTTTATTGTAAGGTGTGCAATAAAGAGGTTTTACTTACTTATATTATAGGTACTTAGTCAATTATTTTTATAGATTTTTTGCAAATAACAGGCTTCAAATATTTTTTTTAGTAACAAGATTTGAATATTTTCTTTTAATGTATTATTACCTACTTACCTACATAACATTTATTTAATACAATACTTTTGAGTATCATTTTCATTAAACATAAAGAGATAAAATGTTTTATTTTGTTTTCCTAACAAACAAACACAACTTTATATTAAAAACTGGCAACCATTTAAAAAAAATATGATTTTATGTCTTACTTTTAATAGAATTGTAAACATCATTAACATAACCTCTATTATAAAGCGCTGCTCCACCGAACCTGTGTTCAATTATAACATTCATGGTGCGCATAAGCTTCACCGTTTACGGGTTTGAATCCCGGTCAGGGCATTTATTTCTGTGTTTATCATCTTGTTCCCGAGTTATGGATGTTTTCTATGTATTTAAGTATTTATCTATATCTATCTATTATAAATATCTTCGTCTAGTACCCACCACACAAGCCTTATTGAGCTTACCGTGGGACGAGGTCGATTTGTGTAAGTTTGTCCCATAATATTTATTTATTTTATTTATTTAGAGAACCGTCCGTCCGCCTTATCTCATTCTCGGATACATCTCTGCAAAAAACCAATACCGACTCCACTGCTTTGTTGTTCAATTTCAACAATCACCTAGGTGTACAAGCATCGCCGTTTACCAGAGATCCGTCTGTCCGTCCGCCTTATCTCCATCTCACATACATAATTCACTGCGAGAAAACAGTTATTTCTAACTTTTGTTTCTCGTCAAGTTTCTTAAGTGACGTGAGAATTTGGTTATCAATTTAATCAATATTAAGGTTACCCCTTAATATTGATTAAATTAATATGTAATAAAATTTGATATCATTTTATACGTCCCGGGTTCAAATCCTTTTATTTGTATGTTTATCTCGGATATTAGACTTAAATCCTGGTTTAAGCGTATCACATGTGCGTTTTCGTCGGACTTTTAATATTCCTTAGTAATATTAGTAACTACTTAGAAATATGAATAAAAAACATTTTTTCGAGTCAAAGAAAAATGTTACATGGTATGCAGGTACATAGTTATAATAAGGCTACTTGGTGAATAAAATGGGCTTATTTAAAAAGCAGCATCCAGCTCGGTGTACGTAACCCTTTTTCATGAAATAGTTGAAATGGGTTATTTCATTCTGATCCCCAATATTCGTTCCCTTAGGGTGTGTCTTATTTTTCATACCGTACAACACAAAATGTAAACACATTTGGTACCTACTGTCAAGATTATCCACAAATTATTTCAATTTGGGATAGTTGTATTGCTATTGGTTAAAATTCTAGACCTAGAAGTGCTAACAATTATTTACCTAAAAAATTAAGTACTCTTAAATTTATGTTACTTGCGTATATTGTGAAAACAGAAACGGATAGAACTATTTGCTTGAACTATATGATTGGGGCGCCATCTCGTGGGCAGGGGTTCAATCTCTTTTTTCTTCTTTTTTATGAATGGTTTCTTTGTACTCCTTAATTTCTTATATGAAATGTCTCTGCCTGATTCACCATTTTGGCAGTTGACCGAGTTGAGGTGACATAGGTGATGTCAAATATTTTGAAATTAGATATTGATATGAGCCCTTCGCAGTTTAATTTCTTGTCACATTGTGCACTGTGATCGTTCACGTTACCCCCACCATGCACTTCGCACATAGAGAATAGACGTTTCGAATACGCTTAGGTGGACTTGTAGTGACGTCACCACGTCACATCGACTCTTCACGTTTATGACGTCACTCTATCCTTGGAGCTGCCATCGCGAGGGTGATTTTTTACGCCACCGCCATTTCATCAAATTTGGGGTACACATGAGATACTAAGGGAAAATACATTGTTTTTTCTTAGGTTTAGACAGTATTAGCTTTATAAAGGCAGAAACTGAAATTGGGGGCAATAGGAAATTATAATTTAAAGGCTTAAAAATGTAAAAAAACCGGTGTAGTAAAAAACATCTTGTCGGTTATACTTTGGTTACCTAAATCAACTCTAGTGTTTGGTAAAATACCTTTAAACCTGGAATAAAAAGGGACAAATAATACTCTGTGGGTTTGGATTCTCGTTGTTTTTAAATATAGCCAAAAAACACTAAAAATTCACCAAAAACACAAGTTAGAAGTATTTATAAAAATACGGATTACTTATCTGTCCGCCATTTTTCCTCCCCCACGTAACACTTGACAAAATACAAATAAAATGAAAATTTAGGCACATACAAGTTCGCATTTCACCATCAAGCACCAATCACTTTTCGAATAGCCAATGTAAGGTCAGTGTCGCAAATTCCGTCATAGGGACTATTCTGTCCATTTGCCTTTTTCTCGAAAAACTAACAAAATTTATAATTTTATTCAGAAAGCAGCGATTGCTTTTAGTATCAGAAATCAAAAGCAATTTTTTTTCCTACTATTGAAAATCAAAGAAATATACGCTCGTGGACGGAATAGTCCCTATGACAGAATTAGCCACATTGACACATTATCCATATCTGAGGATATATCCCCGGACACGATTCCATTGTTAGAAGGTCCTCATTTCATTTGAGCACTTACGGAAGTGGTGGCTTGTCCGCGAACCACTTGTCACTTAACTTATAGTGCGTAGGGCTAATCAGAGAGATTGGACGTAACATTGAAGTGTTGACTTTTTGGGGAAAAAGTGCATTATAGCCGACTTAAAAAGGGCGTTTGTGTGTCTATTCTATTGCTTCATCGCAGTTAAAAACATTTATGCATCTCAAATGTTAGAAATTTTTATCATGTGGAGTTTGAACTCGCCGTTAGGAAACAAAAATACTACAGGGTGTTACAAAAGTGCTGGTGATCCGTTTAAAGGCATAATTAATTAAAAAGAAAAAAAAATATTGCGCAAAAAGTTTTGTATGGAGGGTTGGCCGGCTGGGACGACGTGTCCCATACAAAAAAAAAATTCCCGTCAAAATTTTTTTTCCTCTACTCTTTCTTAGTCGCAATACGATATCAAATATACTCTTAAACGGATCACTAGTATTTATGTTACATCCTGTATTAAATACCTTACAGAGTACAGCATTCAGGTAGTATAGTAGAGTTTTCATCCAAGATAGCATTCTGCTAATACTTTCTATAGTAGTGTAATCCATGTGTGCAGGCATCCATGGACGGCGTTAATTGCTTACCATCAGGCGATTCGTCTGCTCGTTTGCCTCCTATTTCATAAAAAAAAAAAAAAAACCATACTCTTTAGATGATATACACATTGACGCTAAAACCTGCTGAGGTAGGCAGCGCGGCAAGTCAAACTTGAATTACGCAGACGCATCTTCGGTGTGCATCACGCGTATTTTATTTTAACTGATTTTAGTTTACCTGCATACGTCGCTTCCCTTACGATCTAGTAGTAGTAGTAAAACACTTTATTGCACAAAACAAATACATGACCAACAAAAATATAGTGAGTGTGTACAAAGGCGAACTTATCCCTTTAAGGGATCTCTTCCAGCTAACCTTTGCGATCTGTAGATAGCCTTAAAATTGCAAGTAAATAAAATCTTTAAAAAATGCGGGTGTTAAAAAAGCTCTCTCTATCAGTCGACGAATTGTAAACGTGACAACTGTCAGCCGAGACGTTCTTATCTGGCGGGTAAAAAAAGAACCCCAAGGGTGAAACCACCCTCGCGGCTAAAGCTAAAAAGTGACGGTACAGTTGTAATTATAGGAAAAAATATAATTCTTTTGGTACCTACCGGAAAATATCTTGTAAAAAAATTATTAGTAGGTATATTTATTTAGGCAGCTGGAGACGGGTAGCCAATGATAGAGACAGGTGGAGACAACTGGAGGAGGCCTTTACCCTAAGAGGGGTCCTTAATTAATACATTTATAAAAAAAAATCTAAGAATCGATTTATATCCAAAATAAAATTAATCAATTAAGCAATATATAATGCTAAATAATTATTTATATTATCCATATGAATTATTTTAAATGACTAAATTTATGTTTTTTTAATAATTTAACTTATGCATGAACAATTTTGCACCAATCAATATTTTTTTAAGGAATAAAAAGGCTTTTTATTTTATGTTATTTTATATTTATTTAATTGGTATTTCATCGTCCGTTTCTGGCACGGTGCAAAGGACTTCTCTTCCAATAAGGTTTGGACTATAGTCCTTACGCTATTAAGTAATACAACGCGGATTCAGATACTGCTTCAGTAAGTTTTCTGACTATACTTTTCTTCATCATAGAGCAACAGATAAAGAAAGCTGAAATTTATAGCGCTTTACGGAACCCATAATATTTTGCATTTGCTAGTTTACGCGTCTGAAAATATTGTGTATTATCTATATAGCCCCAGGTTACCCCTTATCGGTTAAAATTACCCCTTGTCGTGTCAAGTTTTGTCTTAAAGTATTTTAAAGAGAAATAAAGATTAGGTATGCAAAGTTAACCATAAAGTGACCATTAAGTTTCAATAAACCCAAAAGTAGATGGTTTTTTTAGAAGTCCATGGAGCTTGCGATTTTTTTTAAATCTGTAGCGAATAAAAGGCCGGTTGACAGCTGACTGACTATATTTTTTTTTTTTTTCTGTGTCACATTTTATTAGCGACCAGTACTGTTGGAGAATCGGTATGAAACCTATTTACGAACACTTCATCTCTCCCGCCTAAACTTGAAGATACTGCATCGCTTTAACTTAATATAAGTACAATATAAGATCTCTTATTATAAGATCAAAATCGACTGATGTAACGAGAGGCGTGCCTCAAGGTTGCGTACTGGGCCCATTACTCTTTATAGTATTTACCAATGATATGGTTAGCTACATGGCGAGAAATGTGCCACACCTGAAAGTAGTATTATTTGCTGATGACACTAATGCCACAATATCAGCAAATAGTCTGACGGAACTCAATGCTAAAATCAATGAAGCACTGAGTACATTTGATATGTGGTTTAGCGTAAATAACTTGAAGCTGAATATGACTAAAACTAAGGTTATGCTCTTTAAAACAAATACCAACTCTAAAGAGGTGTTATCTGTGAGGCTAAATAGTAGCGAAATAGAACAAGTCGAAGGCAATAAAACTATTGGGAATTTATATTGACTCTCAACTTAAGTGGAAAAATGAGTTACAGGAGATTCAAAACAGCATATGCTCAGCCTGTTACGCCATTCGATGCTTGAGGGATGAAGTGGATATAAAACATCTGAAAATGGTCTATCACGCTTTAGTCGAATCCAAATTGAGGTACAGCATCAAGTAATGGCTTCAAGTACAACATAAATAGAGCTTTTATTCTGCAAAAACGAGCTATCAAAATAATGACACGTATGCTTCAATGGACCTCTTGTAGTGAAAATTTTAGCAAACTTCCGATTCTCACGCTACCTAGTTTGTATGTGCATGTACTACTCACATCCTTTTTTAAGAATCTGCGTGAAACTGAAGAGCAGAGTAAAATTCGGTTAGCGACAAGACAGAAAAATGTTTGTAACAGTTTTCTTCCAAAATTCCAAATGACTAAACACTCTGTGCGTTGCCAGGCAGCATCTTTATACAATAGGCTACCAAATGAGTTGAAAACATTACGTAAGCACCATATCTTTAAAAAAAATCTTAAAGTATTTCTGCTAAAAAGATGTTACTATGATATTGATGACGTATTTAAAAACTATGATTCTATTTATTAATCTGACATTGTACTCTTAGACATTTGATTGATATTCTACCTTTATTTTTGACTTCGTATTTTATCTAAATATAACTTGACATTGTATCTGTATCCGAATTATAACTAAATATGCTTCTGTATTTGCGACACCCACATGGGTTCATGTTTTATGCTATGTTATCTTGTATATTTGTGTAATCATGATTGCAATAAATGACTATGACTATGACTAATAAAAAGGTAAAACAAAACAATCGAAAACAATCTAGACCAACTATACCAAAGAATCAATTATCACAAATAAAAGTACGGTTGACAGCTGACTGACTTTATTCATTTGTTTTTCTGTGTCACATTCTAATAGTGGCCAGTAATGTTGGGGATTCGGTATGAAACCTATTTAGGTACAAACACTACAAAATCTGGCTTCCCATATTAGTTCATCTGTTTCTAAACCGTCTGCGCTCTAACACCTCAAGATTGTGTCGCCGGGAATCAAATGTATTTATGACTATGTAAATTGGCTAAATCCACCGCGCATTTGCAATCGCGGTCCGAAATATCTCGATGGAGGTTACCTTGTTGGGTAACAGGTGTGGATTATTGGGGACCGTTGTGGGTTCATTGCGATACGCTACTTGAGTGTCAAATATTGTAATATCAGGGTTAGTTCCTGTAATTTATCGAACGAGCGGAGCGTAAGCGGAGTGAGTTCTTTCAAGACACAACAGAACTGTCAACCGGCTACCTAGACGTCCCTGCATTTCGATGGCTTTTTGATTTTGAATAGTTGTTCCGCGATAACTTTTTCTGATCTTTATGAAAGGAGGGTGGTCAGATTGGCCTATTGACAGGCCAATAAGGACAAGCGATATGTCACTGGATAGCTTATTCAAAGTTCTAAAACTTTTACTATAGCAGGTAATCCCAAATCTTTGTTTGAAAAAAGTTGTGCACATGTAGTATCCATAGTTTGGTACCTTGGTGCAGGAAGACACGGAGTATTTATTCCGTAATTGATGAACCTTTTGCTTAAAGAATAGTAGTCATTGTTTTATGGTATATCAATCGATATTTAGTTGTTTTCTTATGTGTATTTATGTAAAAACGTTTAAAAACCGTTGTATAGATCTTAAACCCTAGATATATCAGTAATAAAATTTATAATGAGGGGATGTTTTTATTTTGCCATAACTTGTTTCACACAGCGATTTAAGATTTCCTGCCATACAAAAAGTTTTAGAATATGAAAAAACCTTTTAATTGACATATGCCTTGTCATTATTTGTTTTTAGGCCAGAGTCCATATGAATCTGGGCATCCTCCTTTGTTGGGGTTGTAGCAGATATCTATACAATTTGAGAGTTCGTATATGAGCAAGATTGATCAAGGGATTACGGGGCTAGAAGGCGCCAAACAATCATCAGAAGGGTCTTGTTATATTGGTCAACTCGTTTGCAAGGAAATCGCGAGTTCTGTTCGAGGCGGAATACTAGTTTATTTAATCTTTGTTGCAGAATAAAAGGACTAATGGTAGACTAAATGCCTTAAGACATTCTCTACCAGTTAACCAAAGAGTAAAACAGAAATTTTCAATTGGTGCAGAATTAGTAAGAAAAAGCGATGAGTAATTCTTAATAGCTACTAGAATATGGTCTCAGGCATTCACAGCGAGCCATTTAAAGTGAAATGATCAAAATTTAATCGTTAACGCTAATCGAAAAATAACTAATATATTGAATTGCGAGTTTTCGTTCGCATCTGTAATTCCGGCACATTTTTAGGGTTCCGTAGTCAACTAGGAACCCTTATAGTTTCGCCATGTCTGCCCGTCCGTCCGTCCGTCCGTCCGCGGATAATCTCAGTGACCGTTAGCACTAGAAAGCTGAAATTTGGTACTAATATGTATATCAATCACGCCGACAAAGTGGTAAAATAAAAAGTGAATTTTTTTTTTTATTAGGGTACCTCCCCTATACGTAAAGTGGGGAGTGATTTTTTTTTTCATTTCAACCCTAACGTGTGATATATTATTGGATAGGTATTTAAAAATGAATTGGGGTTTCCTATAATCATTTTTCGATAATGTAAATATTTTCGGAAATAATCGCTCCAGAAGTAAAAAAATATGCGTCCCCCCCCTCTAACTTTTGAACCATAAGTTTTAAAAATACGAAAAAAATCTCAAAAGAGAACTTTATAAAAACTTTCTTGGAAAATTATTTTGAACTTGATAGGATGAATAGTTTTTGAAAAAAAAATACAAAATAATTTCTGAACTAAGTTTGTAATTTAACCGTATAAGCAGGTGTTTATTGTACCTGTAATTTCTACAAAATTACAATGAAATGACGTGCTTTCAAATAAAGTAAAAACGGTGAAAATCGGTTCACGCAATAAAGAATTATCCCATAAAAATCATCTTCCATACTTTATGCTCGCGCGCAATAGTTTACTCAATTTGCCGATAGATGTCGCTGTACATGGAACTCTCATATCATATCCTACATGGCGGTGTTATTAACTCTTAAGTGGGGACACTTACTGTGACGGACGGAAAACTACGGAACCCTACAGTGAGCGTGGCCCGACACGCTCTTGGCCGGTTTTTTTATTTACTTTTTGAGTTGAGTTATAGGAGTACGGGAACACCTTTTTAACCTATAAATTACATAAATCACAAGTCCGATTTTATTTTGTGACCTGTTAGAGTACGTTAAGTACTAATAATAATAAATATTTTCTAACAATTGCGCTAGGTATAATACATGTATTTGTTTGCTACACATAGAAAAAAATATGTAAGTTTTATTTTTCTCCACCAGGCTATCGCTTTTTACTATTGCAACATAACTTCACATTCTATAACGGTTTTGTCAAGAGCATATGTCGTCTTAGCCATTTGTAATTCGTTTAGAATTCAAGGTCACTTATATGCTCACATAATCTATTGACCAAACTGTTATAAAATGACAGATGATGTTGAAATAGTTGAATGCAATAGTATGGTAAAGGAAAATAATCTTTTCTTGTTGTTATTAACAAATATCTATATAATACCTAGCGCGCGACGTCAAAAACTGTTAGAAAATATTTTTTACTATAAGTAATCATATCATATTCTCTAACTAAATAAGAAAATCGCACTTGTGAGTTATCGAAGCTCAAAACTGTTCGCGTACTGTACTATTAACGATTATCACCTTGGTTACGCCCTCAGGCTAGTCAGGCTCTGTTTCCATGTCGCTATGATTCGTTAGTTCCTTACCTATATATATGAGCAATATTAGGTGAAAATTGGCATATATTACTTTTATCTTCCCTACTAAATTTTCGATACAAAGTAAAAAATCAATTACTAATGCACATCAAGATCAAAATCCCGTGATTTCATCTTACCAGGGTGACAAATGTTAATTTCAAAAAGGACAGTGTCCCTGTCCCATATTTGCTTACCGTTTATGAAAGACTTTTGTCAAGATCCCACATTCTATTTTCTAATTCCGTAACCTCCTATATTATAAAGATTTGTAATTGTAAAATGAATCGTATGCTTCTAAATATAGAGTTCTTCTTTCAATACAACTCAAAGAGATATATGAGAGTAAAGAAGAAACGTTGAAATTGACGTGATTAATGATAACCCTACGAAGAAAACAAATGCCGGCACTAATGATATGTTTAATGGTGCCGAATAATTGTCCTGGAACCGTTTGCTGTTTGTAAATAATAGACAAAAAATGTGAATTGCATAACGAAATACTGATGAGGTTCCGTATAGATTTCCTTAAAATTTATAATAGGTACCTATTTTTCCAGGATGATTGTATATTTCCAAGAATGGATGCAGCATACAGAAAATGTTTTAATTTGTTACAGCGACTCAAGTTTTTTTTTAATTGTCATCTCAGACTATAGGACAACTACTTATGTAACTAAAAAAATAATTGTCTGAAGCCCTTAGATACTCTTTCGATTGAATTGGAAGTTTTGTACGATTTAGTTTCTGTCCAACCCTGGACTAAACCCCCCTGTTAACCCTGTACCTCTACCCTGGGTTGAATTCGCAAAAGTTAATCACTTTCTGTGATTGTATTATCATTGTAATCATATTTTTTTACAAAATTCTAGCCAGCTAAAGGCTTACTCATCCTTCTTTTTCATGGCAGATGTGTTTGTGTATTTTTTTTTACATTTTGAAAGATCCTCGTTAACACACTATGTGAAGGGTCTAGTGCTATTTGGCTGTAAGGTCTCTACTCCAGATTTGAGCGTGATGATATTCGCTGTGCTGTGTGTGTGTGTGTGTGTTTATTTAACTAATACTATTTTGCCGCTACTAATAGCAATATGTGCACAATTTTAAATTCGGCATCCTCGAATTTCATCAGCGAACCCTAAAACCGTAAACGATTACTACAACACTACCGCTAAACGTCCTTTGTGACCTGTTTGCACAGATGACCGCCCGAGCTGTCGTGACATCATTAATTACGTCATTGTTATCGTTTTCGCACGATGTTCCGGATGGGTTGCTACTTTCGATTCCTGTTTCCGACCGTGTCTTTGACTACTGGTCCTAGTACTATAACAATTAAGTAACTCATACCCTTATATTGTATTTTACTTATTAGCTTTGTTGTAAGATTCTTGATTAAGAATACTAGTCAATTAACACCTTTCTCATTCCACTGTCACAAGTTCACGGCATCCTGCATCCTTAACCCTGACGTGGATAACCACGCGTTGCTATAAAGCAACGCCGTGGGTCATTTTGTTGGTATAACTACAATAAAACAGTCGCTAATATTTCTTATCCCAATGTTTCAGGATCTAACTTATCGGTTGAAACCTGAAATCTGTTTCATCCAGGAATTATCTAATCATATCAATTAAAACTCGGAAACAGTATCAAAGGCATACTAGCCGCTAAACGTCCTTTGTGACCTGTTTGCACAGATGACCGTCCGAGCTGTCACGACATCATTAATTACGTCATTGTTATAATTTTCGCACGATGTTCCGGGTGGGTTGTCCTGATACTTTCTATTCCTGTTCCGACTTTGCCTTTTTCTACGACTTGGACACCTTTTGTAGTGTACTATTACGCGGCATTGCTAAACTTTAGTAATTTTTTAAAACTTACGGGATTAATAGCTGTATCTCTAGAGCGCTGGTAGCCTGGCGGTAAGTCGTCCGACTTTTAATCCGGAGGTCTCGGGTTCAAACCCCGGCTCGGTACCACTGAGTTTTTCGGAACTTATGTACGGAATATCATTTGATATTTACCAGTCGCTTTTTGGTGAAGGAAAACATCGTAAGGAAACCGGACCTAATCCCGATAAGGCCTAGTTTCCCCACTGGGTTGGAAGGTCAGATGTCAGTCACTTTCGTAAAAACTAGTGGCTACGCCAATCCATGGGATTAGGTTATCAAGCGGACCCCAAGCCGGGACAAATGCTAGGAGGAAGGAGCTGTAGGTATCTCTATGTGGTTGATCGCAATCAAGTTGTCATAAAGTCGCAAACCACAATTATTTCTATAAGTTGTTTTAAACCTAGACTACGAGTTTTATGCAAATAATCCATTTTGAATAGTTGGGACCTGGGCGAGCTGCGAATACAATATAACCAGAAACCAGAATTAACGCTTGAAGGATCGTTGCATCGTTATTTGTCACAGTTGTAAATTGTCATAATTTCGAAACGAAAGCCCATGTTAAATAGTCAATACCTCTTTAGAAACAACTCTTTAAACCTACAATTTTCGATCACAAAATAATAATGGTTGATTGTTATTAAATCAAATACAAACATTGAAAACATTGAAAAAATAATCAACCCAACAGGACTTGAACCTGCATGGATACGCCTTGCCGGGGCTCGATCGCTTGTATTTGATTTAATAACAATCTATTGTATGAGTGGAATGCCCCACTTTAAAAACATGCAAAAATAATTATGAGTTGATAGCAGCGTCCTCTATATTTTCCGTTGTGACACTTGCGATAGTGTCGGCAGGAAGGGTATCTAACTCTAGTAGTTAGTACCTAGATGTCGCTTACGGCTGCTGTAAAGCCGAAGTAGATCAAAATAAATGCAAAAAGATGATTGAAGGCATTGAAAATTTCATCAACTCAGTAACTTGACCCATAGCTTAATTGGTAAAGCGATCGAGCCCCGGCAAGGCGTATCGATACAGGTTCAAGTCCTGTTGGGTTGATTATTTTTTCAATGTTTTCAATGTTTGTATTTGATTTAATAACAATCTATTGTATGAGTGGAATGCCCCACTTTAAAAACATGCAAAAATAATTATAATAATGGTTGACAGTATCATTGATCTTTCTAAATGTTTACTTTTTCCAGGCTACACGCAACCTCGTCTTCTTGACGTTTGACTTAGGCAAAAGATCACTGGAATTTCGCAGATTTGCACCAAACACAAAATGGTCATTTTTCTCTCGGGCCATAAAAAGAAACGGACTATGTTCCTGCTCAATTGTATCTTTACCATTAATCTAGTGATTAAAATTCGCAATAACATTAAAAAGCGACATTCTTTTGTCACACATTCTCAAATCCTAATAAACGTGACAGAATAAATCTCGCAGACCGGTCTAACGGCCGTATTAATAATCCTTTTTACCTTTGTTTATCCCTTTGTTCCTTAAATTATGCATGTCCATTAACTTCTTGAGTCCATTGTGGTATGAAAGGGCTGTGACTGATTGGGAAGGGTCATCTAATGATGGGAAGTTACGTAGGCAAATTTTGTGCGAAGTTTTTTGGAGATTGATTAGCTCTGGAGTGATTCCCACGTAGGGTTTGAATGTAACGGACTCAGACAGACGATGATATAAGCAATACATGGACACACTGTACATATTGATTTCAGTGAAGACTGTATCAGCTACTTTTGCGAAAAAGTATTTAATAATTAGATTAGTTTTCTTTTGACTGCGGGACTTCAAAGCTGTACTATCCAGACGTTTCTTTAGATTGATTGATATAATGTATGTATATCTGTAACCAGCATCAAGTGTATAAGCGGGTCAAATAAGTAAAATATCCCACACATCATACCATCCGACATATCATAGTAACGGCCTCCTAGCCCAGTCGGTAGTGACCCTGCCTACGAAGCAGGAGGTCCCGGGCTCGAATCCTGGTCGGGCATTTATTTGTGTTTTATCACAAATATTTGTTCCTGAGTTATGGATGTTTTCTATGTATTTAAGTATTTATCCATATTTATCTATTATATATATCGTCGTCAAGTACCCATAACACAAGCCTTATTGAGCTTACTGTGGTCGATTTGTGTAAGATTGTCCTACAATATGTATTTATTTATTTATCACTGGCTATCACAAACTTTAACAGGAACGATTTCATATTCTTTAGTCTTATTAGTAAGTTTAGGCTTAAAACAATTGAAAGGCTAAGCTTGCACTATACCGTGATTGGATTAAGGTTCGTCTAATAGTATCTTAGAACCTACCAAAAGCATTCAAATCCTTTAAATTATAATTAAGGTCTCAAGCGTCACAGAAATATCATACGTTTAATACATACATTAGCAAAACCAAAATCTATAACATAATCTGTCCCAACCCTTCCTCTGCCACAGGCTTTAATAATGCAACGCCATTAGTTAACCCGCAGACGTCCATCTTCCCTAAAACGGATTACCTTACCTACTTACCACTTAAAAATTAACAAGGTAATGGAAAAACAACAGCTAGATTCTACGAAAACATCTCGCGCTTTTACGGGACAAAAGATAAATTTTTGAGGACACATAATGGCTTTTTTAAGGCTGAAGGTGTCCCAGATGGCTAATCGGCGGCAGCACTTGTTAAATATTAAAGCAGTCTAATTACAACCCCCTCTAATGGCTTTTAAAACTGATTCCCGCCCCAAGGATGCGTATTTGATGACAACTTTCGTCGTTTTGGTGCTTTCACAATAAGGGCGGTCGCATGTCGTTTTGCTCTTCGGATATTATTTGGCGATTTAGCGTCTGCTTTGCGCTACTCTTTTGAAATACTTTAAAATGCCTCATTTCCTTACTCTCCTTATAACTATAATATAATAATATGTACTTCATCTTGTTTAAATATAATACAGAATACGAAACACACACGAAAAATTCACTTAAAAACTTGTTTGATTTTCTATCTCAGATTCATAAAACATTCTCTCAAAAATGTATGTCCAATGTATAAAAAATATTTATTTGGACGAGAATAATAAAAATCTTACGCTTAGTTTTAAAGCAAGCTGACTTTTAGGGCTATTTTGTAAGTAACAAATTCATAAACGCCAAAGGCAATAAGCAATAAAAGGCTAGCTTCCGAAAAAAATATATGAGTAGGTATAACATTTTTTTTAGAAATAACAACTGATTGTTTTCAGTATCGCAAATAAGCGTTCTAAGTAGGTACGAGTATTTTATGTGATAACATTGCGAAATCCCCTATAGAACACATGTGACACGTTTTAGAATACTCTGAATGGGTACTTAGCATAGAATGCTTCTTTAAACTCGCTTCTGTTTCAACTGTTGTATTAAATATTTCCATATTCGTGCTTAATATTGTATTTATATTTACTCCAGTTTCCACTAGGATTTATTTACTGAAAGCCGTTATTTTCGTTTAAAATACCTACGAAAGCCAGTCATCCTACCCACAGACAACAGACGTATCGAGTATCGTTATAATAGGCAATTAGAACTGTGAAATACAACAACACAGCCATTTTGAATGACCCATCTCTCCCTTTACCCGTTTAAAGAACTCAGAGAACGTTTCTAAAGGATTACAGGTCTTGCTAACCTGGTTAATGTAACCAGATTTGAAGACATTCTGCCCCTCTTTATTACTTGCAGCGAGGGGATCATTCAAGGATGGTTTTTAAGACGATGGGGTTGCAAGTTGCACGGTAAGAGAAGCTATTTGTTTTGCCGTCACCTCTGTATTAAACAAACAATATTTGAATAAAGGACGCCATTGTGTTTAGTCTTCTTTTGTCATTATTGTCACCTTTGTAGACGTGAATGAGGTTTTTTGCGTTTCCACAATAGTATTAGGCAACAGTTGGTCTTCGTTTTTTAGGTGCGGTTTTAATACCAATTTATGGCTTATTAAATATTCGGGATACTCTTCTCGGTTTAAAACATTTCGATATGCTGTCCTGTTTTTCATTTGTCGCTATTTCTTGTTTTATTCTTAAGAAGATTTAAACTTTAAGAACCGTGGACACTTTTATAGAGGGTTTTTATTTGTGCCAACCTACGTAATCCGTCATCCATCCGTTTTGTCAAAGTCGTATTGTGTCAAAAAGTTTAAAAAGAGCGTCTGAGTGCTGAATATTTAATTCCGCGGCCTGTTTTGTCAAGACTTTATTTACCACAGGTTCAGGTGCTTCAAACATGTTATCACATTACAAAATCAGCACATCTTTTGACCAATTATTATTAACTTAATTAAATCCATCCCGACAAAAATACTATTTTAACACGTTCAAGGACATGATATTGATAGTTAAACATGAACCACTCTATTTTGAAGTTCATCAGCACTATCGGACAATTATCTACAAATGAACAGTTAGCAAATAGCGACGATCGCTCACGAACCGTCAACAGCCAACTGAGCAATTCTAATCTTTATTGCAACTAGATAAGATCTACCATCGGTCAGTATTAGAACAACATGCGTTGCGCTTGACAGGCACCTGTCACGATTTATCAGTTCGATCCGAGGTTAACGTTTACTTTCCTTTGGTAACTATTATGCACTAGCTAAACATTCATTGTTCTTTAAAATGTTTGGTAAATTCTACGACGGTATAATATAAGGAATAGTGTGTAATTTAATACAGATTTTTTATTATTATTAAATAAACAGCTTTGCTTAGCAAAAAACTGTAAAACTTAGTAGTAATAGTTCTACTGGAGACAAAAAAATACTTGCACGTATGATAAGAACGTAGTTTTTTTTTAATTTTAATGATTATCGATAGAATAATCAGCGTATTTTTCAGATAAACCCTAAAAAACGAATTAACTAGCAAAGAATCCTTCCGTCTCCAAAATTCTTAAAATTTCTCTCGCTGCGCGTGTCAAACAAACGTCAATCAACCGAGCCACACAACTCGAGCCAAAGGTCACCGATCATCTACCATGACAAAAACCACTTTCCTAAACCTCTGGCCACATTTACAATCACACAAATCTAACCCTTACGTCCTAATGTTATTTTAAAATTTAACATGACCAAGCGGTATCTCTAAGTTGGTTTTTCTCTATGTTACGTCTCCCTTACTTGCCTTTTTTTACATCTAAACATTCACGTCACTCCGTCAAGTAAACAAGTCCTTACAAAGGACCAGTCATCCCTTTTTTATTAATATCGGTGGCTGAATAGCAACAATAGTCTTTGTAGTCATTATGCGTAATCGTAGTCGCTCAGGTGTTATATTATACGGTTGCGACTATAATGAACTAAACGACTAGCTTGGAGGGTAGAATTTAATTTCAATAGATTTTTTTTCATGTCTAATCAAGCAAATTTTATGAGCTACTACTATTAAGTGACCATCTTTTGTATATTTGCATTGTGTTTGTCTATTGTATAATCCCAGGATAATTACTATTTTAACCAAATGTTAATTTCACTGAACATTACAGCTGCAATTTTGAAAATTACATGAATATTGTAATTTTCAAAATAAGTGGTGACCTGAAGTAGGTAGTTATAGGGTGTCTTATTAAAAAGCTTAGTGCTTAAAATGAAAATATCTTTAAGATTTATCATGAATTTAAGATTTATATACTATCATTTATTTTTCTATTTTTATTACATTAGTCTCAAATACGATCATTTTTTCAAAGTAAAGACCGAAGAATTATTGTATTTTCTGTAATCATTCTTGTAGAGAGTAATAATCGATATTGATATTCAACAGAATAGGTACTTCTTTTTACTAAACTGCCATATTTTAAGAAGGCGTCAATATCAATAGAATCATATTTATTACTATTTAATATTTAACCTTATCGAACCTATCATAATTTCCGTACTTGGATACTTTCTTAATCTTACAATGATTAAATTGAATATTTATAACAAGTTTCATTCTTAACACCTAACGGTAAACAGAGTCAACAAATGGAAGACCGTTGGTGACCATTAATATCAAGGTATAGGGGACTTCCATGTGAATCTACAAGGTTAGGTTGGAATGATTAATGAAATACTATGCTTTAATATAACACGTTTGATGAGGGACATTACAGTACTTGATGACATTTGGTAAACAGTTATTTGGTGTCTACAATTAGTAGATTAGGTATCTATAGATTTTGTGTAAAGATTTGTGATATGTATCTATAATGCTTTATTTATATGTAGATACATAGACTCTTATATATAGTTGGTGACAATATTTATAGTCTCTAGTAGCAGTACTTGTATGATTTTAATTAACTTTTCTGACTATTGCGACCACGCTAAGAAGAGGCACTACATATTGTAAATGAACAAAACACATATATGAATGTTCAAGTTAATTGGGTACTTTCCTGGGTAAAAAAAATATAATTATATTTAGTCCGTCAGTTAGATTATCAAAAAATATTGGACACGTATTTTTTCTTTTGTCAATCAAACAAAAATTGGTGAAGATATAGCCCGTTAAAGTTCCGCGTGACGTCACATTATACTAAAAATTGTACTGAAATGTGACGTCACGCGGAACTTTAACGGGCTATATCTTCACCAATTTTTGTTTGATTGACAAAATAAAAAATACGTGTCCAATATTTTTTGATAATCTAACTGACGGACTAAATATATTTTTTTAGGAAAGTAGCCAATTCAACAGTAACTGACAAAACGTGCAGATCTGTTTAAAAACTGTCAATAAAAGTTTATAAAATCGATGCTTAGTATTCACACCTCTTAAAAGTGGCAAACCACCGTAAATCATACTTAACACGTGCATACCATTTAATTTCAAACGCCCTTTTTTAAATTCACCTGACGCCACAAGCCAACCACGTGTCCATTCAAAATCTCCCTATATCAAAATCTCAAAAAATCATTACAATAAAAATCATCCCTGAAACTTTTTATGAAGTATAAAGAAAGCGTGTTAGACTCGTGGCGTGGATGCTGGGCAATGGTCAATGGTCATCTCAGTTGTGTTGAAGATCATCTGATCAACAGGTTTTATTGGATGGGTTGACTAAATAATCATTTGATGAATACCTTATTTATTAAAATTTATTTACCCTTTTTGACTTGGTTTACTCGGACTCCTGGCGACCTTTGAGATGTTTTCAACTAGACTGGTCATCTTGATTGTGATGGAGATCAAGTTGATCAACTAGTGGTCAGCAGGTTTTTCGTTAGATGGGTTGACAGTAGACGCGTGTTTATTGTTATGGAAAATAGTGTTTATTCTTATTATATTTACTTAGTTAACATTAATAATAATAACCTACTTATTGATTCAGTAAAAAAATTATAAACGTTACTGTTGTGAGATGATCTTATTTGATGTTTACTCTGCAAGTTTCTTAGACCTTTGTTTTTAATTACTGTTTTTTTAATTCCAATTTCTATTTAATCCTCTCTTAAGGTCTTCTATTTACCATGCGCTATGGGAATGAAACATAAGCAACCGTAACTTAAAAAACCTAAATGACCACCGGAAGACGTCATCAAAGACGACTAGGTAATGTTTACATTCGCATAATAAATTACTGGTTCAAAATAAACGGTAGACCAAACTATTATCTACAGAACTGGAAACCAACCCCACACATGGGAACGAGTGGCCACTGGACAATCGGTTGTATTTCATAAAATTCGGACATCGGACAAAATCAAACCCGTTGGGTCATTACTGGCCCGACAAAGCACAAGGGCAGCGTCTTTCACTAAGAATAGTTCTTGTTTAAGAATGATAAATTACCTAAATAGAGTCGGTATGTCCATTCCCACAGATATTAAAGTGGGTAACAAAAGGACCCTCGCGGACCCATGCTGTGGTATTGAAAATATTGCGGAACACGAGTCTTTGTTGGCATGCAAATCCTTTTGAGGGTTTTGGCAGAAATTGGAAAAGTTCTGCTTTGATGTAGAGATCCTAGGTCCCAAGGGCAGTTGTTTTTAATCTGGGGTGTAACGTGGATTGATTGGAGATGGCTGATGAATTGGGAGAAGGATAATACGGGTATATTATGTACACATAAATCTGATCCGTATAAGCCGACTTATGACTTGTAATACCTTTTTTAAGATTTTGTTTTAAATATATACGAGTATATGTATATATTTGTTGTTGCATAAGCTGATATTATGTTGGTAAGTACCTTGCGGTTGTGGAACAATTTTAGATACCATTTGGTAAGTCGTCAAATCATATCAGAAGGTGGTACGAATTAGATTTGTAGAATA
Organism: Pammene aurita; assembly: GCA_947086415.1. NCBI lineage: Eukaryota > Metazoa > Arthropoda > Insecta > Lepidoptera > Tortricidae > Pammene > Pammene aurita. The sequence goes on from OX352305.1 coordinate 28,914,749, forward strand.
GGATATATTTTTTAATATTGTATCGTTTCAAGTTGCCTTTTTTTGTAAAAATCGTACATAATTAGCCGTCATTGATTTTTTAACGATAACGAAAATTAAGTAAATTTCATTTTTATAATTGAAATTTCGCTTGCAGACGTTTCTGCTTAGTACAAAATTAGTAAAGTAAATTGCATGTGACATTGTTGTAGATGTTTCAAGTTTTTGTCTTGATTTAATTAGGCAAAAATATGACGCGAGCATGTTTCAGACTGCATGCTGCATGTTACGGTGACCGGATGCACGGATACGACCGACTTCGCTCTGTGAATGAACTTAGTTCAGGTGCTTTTAAATACGCACATTCACGAGTGCAAACTAGAACAAGAGGCACATTCAGAAACGGGAAACATGATCGAAATTTGCGTGTCTAAGGGCCTGTTTCACAATCTTCAGATAAACTTATCTGCCAGTTAAAATTATTGCTATCCTTTTCTCCAGTCATATAAAAGAAAAGGACAGCAAACATTTATCTGACAGATATGCTTTAACTGGAGATTGTGAAACAGGCCATAAATAACATTTTGGACTAGCTAAAGTAGAGTTTTTTTTTTACTACGAAGTACGAAACAAATCAAACCACGAATCATTGATACGAATCAAATTCATGTTCTGTATCATAAATCTGAACAGGTAAATCCAATAAGAAATAATATTAATCGCTGTCCGTTTTATACTGTCCATGGAAGGGCCAGAATACAGAAGCACTGATTAAAGAGTCTAACATAAATTATAATCTTGATATCATCGTTGAAAAATAACACATCCGGTAGCAATTTTAAAATTTCAAACTACTTAGACAGTAATATCCAGTTACAAAAGGTTACATACGGCATCTATGACTTATTCTGTGACGTAATTCGGCGTTCTCTACCAGTCAACCTTTGGGCTACACCAGTTAAACCACGAATCTTAGTTTTAGCCACATACAACACTATATGTTAAAACAAAATTCTATAATATCTGACGTTTTCTGCCCTAGATTAGTCTTTCAATGTACAATCACCGGCAATAGTATCTTCCTACACGAAGGCCGCAAAAATATGCGACACGCTCCTATGGTCCTACAAATAAGAGCGTGTTACATATTTTTTGGCCTTCGCGTAGGAAGATACTATTGCCGGCGACTGTACCATCGGGTTCGTAATAGCATACCCAATTTATCAATGAATTCATTCATAAATTGGGTATGCAATTATGAATCCGATGGTACATTGTTAATGGAGAGGCAGATGATGTTAACAATTGCTTAACCTGATACTTGAGATGTCCCCAGATGTCCAGACACGATCGAAAGATTGCTTTCAACAATTTTATCTTCGATCTGACTGGACAGATGTTGCTAAACCATTAAAATATAGAGTTTTATGGAGTATTTAAAATACCTACAAGATGCCTTCGGAAAGTGAAAAGCCAGTAAAGATGACATCAAATACCTATTTAACTAACCTATAAAGTGAGACTGAAAATAGATGTCATATACTTCAGAAAAAGTGACCAAACCCTCCGGTGTCCGAGGCCAGATTTGAACTGGCGTCTTCAGCTTTCGCGGCTGACGTCCTGACCACTAGACCACCCGGTCACGCGACCGACGCGACGCGAGGCGGATATATAGTAGTGTAACTACTTAAAAATTGCAAATCAAAAAATATTGAACAAAATAATTTGATTTGCTTCAAGATTCTATAAAGTGAGAGTTAAGGGTTTATTACTGCTTTCAAGAACTGTCATTATTTTACACCGTATATACCATACCGTAACCGTAGTCCATTTCAAATGCACATTTTAAAGAATGTATGCTTTTTAGCGATAAGACCGCCTGTTGTTTACCTCTAGGTAAGTTAATTTTATATATTTTCTGTATAGGTTTTCTTTTTGAGGTGTTGAATAAAGATTATTTAGTATTTGTATATAGTATTTTGTATTTGTAATGTATAGAAACGAATCCAAATTCCCTTCGGCTAGTGACACAATTCCATAGACACAAAGGGTTGTACACCCAGATTCAAAATTGCACGGACACATTATGAATGAATTCAATCATAAATTGTCCATGCAATTTTAAATCTCACTGTACTTATATTGGTTAAATGACTAAGGGCTGGTTGCGTCAAAACGTTTGTCATCGTTAAAATTTGCTTGTATGAAAAATTTGATGGCAGTTTTGCCGCCATATTTAACGTTGATGAGTTCGTCAATTGTGCGTAGTGCAATCCGCCCTTAACGTTTGTTTTTGTATGATTACATTTTTTAAGTGCGTATGAAATGAACTATAGATACATGTTCGGAATTTTGATATTTCCTAAATTGTAATAGACCTCCATGACTGTAGATTATCGTAAATGTCTATTTTGACAGAAACCTAAACAGAATGCATCCACGACCACACAATCGAAGGCCACAGCGTCACGGCGTCACGTGACGTGACAAATGACGCACCTGTCACCGTCGTCACCGTTAATGACGCGTTTATGCGTCATGCGTATTGTATGAGATGCGTATCGGCATATCGTTAATAACTATCAATGAATGAGGAGTGTATTTATCAGAAGTGGGATTTACAAAAACACTTTTCTTCATGACATGATTTTTACGTTTAAGGGTGATAACTGATAAGGGTGTAGTAATTTTTTTTTAAATTTTAAGGTTTTATGGTTAGTACAGAATAGGGCATGTATTGCCAATACCTGAATTCCGGTAAAAAAATAACAGTGTGCCCTAGTACAGAGATCTAACTACGATTTGAATAACTTGGAAAAACTATTGTTGATTAAATCTGTTGAGTACCAGTTGAAATAGAATTAGGTTTGCTTTGTACCACCAAAATTTGTGGTTTGTGTTGCTTTTGTGGTTGTTTGTTTGGTTTGTTTTGTTTGCTGAACCATTGTTAAAGGCCGTATTCTTTCTAATTTTAACATACATAAACAATACATTAAAAACACAACTACAGCAGTTACCTTAGATTTTTTTTTTAGTAAGCTACGCGTGTTTCTACTCTATAATGAACCTTGTTTTGGGGTGCTAGTTGGATCTGTGTATCATCTCTCTTGTTTGTTTGCAGCAGGGTTATAGCAAAGTTTGCAAATTTGTTGCTTATGTGGTAGCGCCTATAATAGCATAAGTAGCTGCCTAAAACTAAAGTTTTCTAACTTTTCTAACTAAGTGGTTCTATCTCCAACATAACTCCAACGCACAAAAGATAATCAACCAATATCGAAGTTGTATTGGAGTTGCATCGGGATAATTTTCAAGCAAATCTGATATTTCTGATTTAAAGGTTTAGGCGTTAGCTTTATTGCGTTGTTAATGCATTGGAGTTGTATTGAAGTTGCATCGTCTCTAAACGTGATTTAAAGTTAGAATACTGCACCTGGTCGATTTGTTTAAGATTGTCCACATATATCAATTATTTATGAGTACCTATTTGATATGTACCTTAGTCTGTGGTCGCAGTAGTACTCGTACGGCGCGCGTCCATTGTCACGCGTTAATTAAGCGAATAAAAAGCCGCGTGATGGATCGCGGACCTAATTGATGGGCTGCAACCGTCCATTTATTAACACTTTTACCTTTTCTGACGCAGAAAATTATATTTTTTGTGCCATGAAACGATTTTCTGTTTAGCATTCGTTTAATTAGAATGAATTTTGGATGTTGTTCCTGTCATATTTTATATAGCGGTGCGTTAAAAGTAGTAGGGTGGCCGGATTATGTATTTATTAGGCTCTCCTTTTCTTTATAAAACTAAGTAGATAATACAGAATGTCATGGGATAGTTTAAAAAAAACCGCCCAAGTGCGTGTCGGACCACGCATAATGGAGGGTTCCGTACCTTGAACTGAATAAGAACCAAACTAATACCAAAAGGTAGTATCTGATGCCTATGGAAGAAGTTGTTTTGAAATAACTCAAAAATGGCTGAACTAATAATGTTCAAAAAAAATTTTGTAGAAAGTATGTGAATCTTCTCAAAATTTTTCATATTTTTTGGACTTACGGTTGAAAATTTACAGGGGGGAGACACAATTTTTCTAACTTTCGAAGCGATTATTTCTGAAAATATTAACATAATAAAAAAAATTCAAAAAACCTCGATGTTATTTTTAAAGACCTATCGCTTGATGTGCAACATGTTGATATTTGAAAAAAAAAATTTAGTTACATGTATGGCCATTATATGTAACTAACCTAAAAATATTTTTTTTGCAATTTAACTACACAACTAAATAGCGACATACAAAATACACCTTATGTCTAAATTTCATTAAGATACATCTTATAGTTTCGGAGTAAAATGGCTGTGACATACGGACGGACGGACAGATGGACATGACAAAACTATACGGGTTCCGTTTTTGCCATTTTGGCTACGGAACCCTAAAAAGAGTGTACCAGTTTTTAAAGATTATGTATCTTTAAAAACTGGTACTTGGTACCATCACAATTGGCGACATACCTTAAAAAAGTGAAAACAAGCCCTGAACTGACTGAAGAAAAAAGCTTTTATAAATCTTATTTTGGGAGTCCGAACCATGTTTTTTAGTATTAGACATCTCATCACGCAAAATTCCTAAAATATTAAAACCGTCTCCACAGGCGGTCTTTCAAACCCAAAAATAACCCACAAACAATGATCCATAACAAGCGTCTTGAAAACTCCAGCGGTTTTCCAAGTCCGACGACATACTTTGAATAATTAATTTTGTGGAAGGGTCACTTTCCCCTCTGCTCTGGGTTGAATCATCGTTAATCAAGCCCTATTGAGTGGCCTTTTAAAACGCTCTGCATTGGTTCACTACAAATATCTTGGATAAAACACAAAGTGCCGGATTCTAATTTTAAAATACAATAACAACACAACCTATCTCAAACATAACTCCAACACACAACAAACAATCAACCAATATTGAAGTTGTATTGGAGTTGCGTTGGAATATTTCTCAAGCAAATTCTGATACTTCTGATTCAGATGTTTATGCCGTAGCAGTATTGCGTTGTTAATGCATTGGAGTTGTATTGAAGTTTGATCGTGTTTATACGTGTTTTAAAGTTAGAATACGGCCCCCTGTCTGTTAAATGCTGAAATGCATGTTGCAGATAAGTTAAATACCTCTGTAACTTAACAAAATGTACTTATTTTAGGTACTTAATATGTACAGAAAGTTTTCTCATTTGACGTTGACGTTCAGTTTTTTTTTGTCAGAGTACCTACAGAGGTTCACTGAAATGCGTTGATAGTGTTGACACTAAGGTTTGTAAAATGCTACCTAATCCCAAGATTTGGAGTAAGCAATATTTTTTACTAAACCACTACCATTTCACCTTTCAACCCAAATGGTAAACTAAGGCCTGATTTGTCCTTTCCTTGGTCCCTTGTAATATGAAAGGAATGCATTGTAGATTCCAATAAAATAAGACGAGGTTCTGTATTAAAACAAATTCCACACATTTCCTATATTTCACTTCCTCGTTGGTACCGCTATCGGACGCACAGACAGATAAACTAAGACGATAGCGGGTACATTTTACATAAAATACCTTGCCTACTCGTATATCCGCCGCTAGCTTGCAAGGAGGCGAGCGACCGTGGCGCACTGAGATACAATTTTTTGTCTACGGCATTGCAAAATTCCTTGGGACATTACATACGAAAGAAACATTATATTGACAGAGAACGGTTATTCGGCGAGTTTTGAATTTTCTTTCATTCGATAATTCAGTGGCCATCATTCGGTATTTTATTAATTATATAATAGTACATATCCCGATTTTTGTATTTGAAAATTTGAAGGAACACCATGCGTTCTCACTTCTCAGTGACTTAAGGGGCCTTATTCCCAAAACGCGCGAATTTCACGAAATGCTTCATTTTCTTCGAAGGCTATGGCAAAAAATCTTTGTTTTTTTAAATCAACTATTGATGCATATAGTAGTTAATTTCTTTATCTAGACGGCCATCGGAGCAAAAATTACATTTTAAAAATAAAAATATGAAAAAAATTGGTTGTCTTTGAAGACCTTTCCGGATTTTCCAGTTAGATATAACGTTTATTTCCAAACTACGCAAAAAAGGGTAACAATTCTTATTCAATTAGAATAAAATTCAATTGAGTATATCATGTCTGAGATGGCCATCGAAATAAAAATCGAAGATTCATCTTGGATAATAGACAAAATACCTTACCTTACCTGATAACATGCCAGTTTTTTGATGAAAACAGGGTTACATTTAATTTTTTTCACGAAAACCCTATAAATATTTAGCCCTAAAAATATTACCATAACAAAGTTAGACTATATTTCTATCACGATAAAAAAATATCATTACTATAGTGGTCAATTTAAGAATAGTATGAATTTTTAAAAATGACGTATAAATCACACTTCACAGGACACTTTTTGTAAGAATCGTATTTTTGGGTACTTAATAATAATAAATATGGTTCTAAAATATTTTTTCGTATTACTAATACTTCAAACTATCTTATAAATAGCATTTTATGCGGCTTTTTCCATTAATACAGTTTTTCGACCTTTTAGGGAATAAGGAGTTAAAGGGGATTTTGACATACTCGCCAGTCTCCCCTATTTTGCGTGAAAAACAAATACCTACGCATGAAAAACGTAACCCAACCTTCACTAGCCGGGTAAAAAGGTATGAAATTCACCCTTACTCTTGTATGATGTAACCTTTTGGAATAGCATTCCTAATGTAACCGTGGTCACGCTAAACCGTAATCCTCAATAAAATCTCGAAGCTAATTCTAAAGGAAAGTTTACGTCAGCGCAGTACATTGCTGCTTTACTTACTTTCAAGCTTGTCTAGAAATTGCCAGTCTACCGGTACATTACCGGTAATATGGAAAATTAAAGGTTCTCGTACAAAATTATTTACCGCGAGCTAATTTTCGTGGAGCGATATTATCTAGTGTTCTGAGGACGAGAAACTCGTTTGTGTTTTGGTAACAACTAGGACCTCTTTGATGATCTGACAAGTATTAGTGGAGTTTATGCGAGAAGCTTAGAGAATTCAATTTCATTTTCTATACAAAAAAGGGGAGGGGAACGTCAAATTTATGCGTATTCGTACGTAACGTACAAATAGCTACGTCAGATAAACGTCGGTCCATACATGTGTATGACCACTGGTCATATGTTTTCGGCAGAGGGGAACGCCTGTCAAAGGGGACTCCGGTTGGTTGTACTCGTATTCTCTAAGGCGGGAAGAGATATCTCGTCGTTTGGACTCTAACATGCAGATCCAACTCCAGAAAATCAGGCTGCCAGTTTTGCCTAGACGGCCCTCTACACATTATCACAATCTTATCCCCGTCCGTACTAAAGCAGCAATGTATGGGAAACACAGCGGTTTCGTCGTGGGTTCGAGTGAGGGCTGACGTGCGGATAACCCCCCAACAATCTTACGATAGGATCTAACGCGATTGCGTTTGGAAGCTGACTCAAAATTTTATGTATTTGCCTGATTTAAGAACTTTTTAACCGACTTTTTAAATTCAAAGAAGGAGGTTCTCAATTCAATCTTTTTTGCTATTTTTATTACATAAACTTGAAATTATCTGTGTATTATTAGCCTTCTCTCAGTTTTGAATGACAGATGTATTCTTTTACGGTGTTTTAAAATTGTAATATTTTAGATTTTGCCTAGTTTTTATTGTTTGAAAAAAAAAACTAGACACTAACACGATTTTCCTTTTTTTTAACTTCCTAACATATCATTTTTCAAATCCTTGAAAAAAAAAATTTTTAACAAATCTAATCTAATGGGAAAAATTTGGGCCGCTCCGAAAGAAACACATTTAATTTAATCAAAATGCTGAGCGGCTAGCTTTTAGACAAAACGCTCCATAATAGTAAAACTATTATGCAATAGTTCTTAACAACCAATGCAATCATCATTTATCACTACAAAATTATTTAATTCAATTACCAACTGTCATCAGGTCATTGGTCTCTCCAATTTAACATTTTCAATTTACACTTTTTGCGGCTGGTAACATTACCCTCGGTTTAATTGGGCGAGGGAGCAAAGGGTTGGTGCTAGTGATGTCACTGATTTATTCTCATATTCACGGAAATATTTCTTAAATAAGAGAATATACAGTATACACGGTGGGGCCTGTAACTAAAGCAAAAAATTAAAATGTACATTCTTCTCCTCAAAGTACGCAACGTTTGTTTGACGACTTTGAAAAAAAACTTGCGGTTTGAATTTTATTACATTTTAAAGTTAATTCGAACACGCAATGTACTATGAAATTGATTATGTCTGTAGAGTGACTAGACTGACAGGCGATGTCAATTAGACGGAGTTTTAAGTACATTGAAAATACTATTTACTTTGTTTGAAAAAATAACAATCTAAAAACTTTATGATTTTAAAAAGTTGCTACACAAAAGTTGTCTAGTTTGAGGACTAGAATCTACGTTTTAATTTTTTGCTTTAGTTACAGGCCCCACCCTATATATGATAGCATGTAATATTTATTTACCTTTAACTTCATCTTTGCTTAGGTTGTGGATAGGTTGAATCGTGTAAGATTGTCTCTAAATATTATTTATATACTTAAGGTAAAAAAAATATACTTTCACAATGCTAACAACATGAAGGAAAGTTATTATTATTATTTATTGGTTGTGAATGTGTTTTTAAATATAGATTTATTCCAGAGATATAAGCTATACACACTGATACCTGCCCGCCGTTCTATCTGGCAGATATTCTCAGCAGGCAGATTCGTCAATGTATGACGCTATTCAGATCTGTCCTTAGACTAATCCGTGCCCAAGCCCAATTCCCGCTATACATCTGGCAACGAGTAGATCTGTGCGTGTGCGTGATGTGTCCTAGACTAGAAATATTTTAGGCTGAGTATTTACTAGTTAAAAAACATGCCTTCATACAGTTCTGAATTTGCGAGAACCGGGAATTCCCCATTTCGGTACTGGTTTTGTATAAAAACGAGTACCGGGAGCAAAGTTTACTTGCCAGGTACAAGATTCCGGGATTGTATTCTTAGAGATAATATTCTCTGTAACGGCACATCACTAGTTGGTCCCTCAGGACGGAGGGATTGATTGAGATGGATGCTGCGACAAATTCGAGTTTTTCATCTTCTCGGTGGCGGTTGTTTGCTATTGTTTTTCGACCTTCGTCATATATGGCGTGGGGCGAGCAGATACGGTCAGGGGTAAATTGGTTTCTTTATGAAATATTTTATTTTAATATTTAATTTAAGGGTAGCAAAGGCCTGCCTGTTGGGAAAGCAATACCTTTTATTATACTCGTACCACGATCATACAGCTCGCCTAATGGTAAGAGGTTACCGTAGCTATGGACGCCTGCAACTCTAGGCGTATTACATTCGCGTTGCCGATCCTAATCTAATTTGACCTGCCTAATCCGAGATACTTGTAGTGTAAGGTGCTTGACTCTCTCAAATACTAACTAGGGAAGTAAGGTAGGTTAGAGGTCATCATCATCATTATCATATCAGCCGAAAGACGTCCACTGCTGGACATAGGCCTCCCCCAAAGAGTGCCACAATGACCGGTCCTGCGCCACCCGCATCCAGCGGACTCCCGCGACCTTCACCAGGTCATCAGTCCACCTTGCGGGGGGTCTACCCACGCTGCGCCTTCCGGCTCGTGGTCGCCACTCGAGAACCTTTCCGCCCCAACGGCCATCGGTTCTACGGGCGTTCGTTTAGCGATTCGGAGGCCTATATCGGTTACTTTGGTTCTGCTGCGGATGGCCTCATTTCTGATGCGATCACGCAGAGAGACTCCCACCATAGCCTTCTCCATTGCCCTTTGGGTGACTTTGAGCTTTCTTATGAGGCCCATTGTAAGCGACCACGTTTCAGTACCATATGTCATCACTGGCAACACACACTGGTCAAAGACTTTCGTCTTGAGACTTTTTTTTTTTTTTTTTTTTTTTTTTTTTTTTTTTTTTTTTTTTTTTTTTTTTTTTTTTATTTATGAAACTAGTAGCAAACGAGCAGACGAGCCGCCTGATGGGAAGCAGTCAACGTCGCCCATGAACATAAGCAACATCAGGAGCCGCCTATGCGTTGCCGACCCTTGAGAGCCCTGTACGCCCGCTTCTTGAAGAACCCCATGTCAAAGCGCAATGGAAACACCTCGGGAGGCAGCTCATTCCACATTCCGCACGTTCTAGGCAGAAACGAGCGAGATGCCCGTTTATTTTTGGTGTACCATGTGTCTAGAAAATGAGGATGAACTTTGTTCCTTTGGCGGGAGGTGCGATGGTAGAAACGTGACGATGGCACCAGTTCAAAAAGTTCTTCAGAACATTCCCCGTTGTACAAGGGCTGCTATTTATATATCCGGAAACCGGGATTACAATCTTCTTAAATAGCATATTTGACCTCCATGGTAAAATTTGAACTTTTTTAAGTACTGGCCGGTATATTTTTTCTTTCTTATTAACGCTCGTGTTTTGTTTTTGACGGGTTTTAAATGTCATCTCGCAGCAAGAATGGAACTCACTCGTGAAAATATTCGTGCTATGATTTATTATGATTTTCGGCGTGGTTTAACGCAACAACAGTGCATAGATCAACTAACTTCAACTTTTGGTGATGAAGCCCCATCTAAAACTACTGTGTATCACTGGTTTAGTGAGTTCAATCGTGGACGTAGTATGCTTACGGACGAAGTTAAGGCAGGTCGCCCGAAATCGGTCGTTGTACAACAAAATATCGAGGCTGTGCGAAAACTTATAATGGACGACCGACATGTTACGTACCGCGAGATAGAGGCGACTCTGGGTATTTCTATGACCAGCATTAATAGCATATTACATAATTATTTGGCTGTAAAAAAAATTTGTTCGCGTTGGATACCCCACAACTTAACAAAAGAGCAAAAAGATGCTCGCGTCGAATGGTGCAATAAAATGTTAAAAAAATATAACCGTGGTGACTCAAAAGCCGTTTATAACATCTATACAGGTGACGAATCCCGGATCTATGCATACGATCCCGAAACGAAGCAACAATCAACGGTATGGGTGTTTCAAAAGTTAGCTACAGTGCCACTAGAAAACCGTAGAACGGTTAATTCAGAGTGGTACACGACCATTTGCTTACCGGAAGTATTTGAACAAATTCGTAAAACTAACCAGCGACGAAGAATCATTCTTCATCATGACAATGCCAGCTGTCATACGTCACGCGAAACAACTCTATTTTTGGAGGGACAAAATGTGGAATTAACGGGTCATCCGCCGTACAGCCCTGACTTGGCACCCAACGATTTTTATTTATTTCCAAATATAAAGAATAAATTACGCGGTCAACGATTTTCGACCGCTGAAGATGCTGTCGACGCATTCAAACAACACGTTATGGAGGTACCTCAGGCGGAGTGGCAGAAGTGCTTTAAAAATTGGTTCACGCGAATGCAAAAATGCATAGATCATCAAGGGGAATACTTTGAAAAACAATAAAACCATTTTCAGCCGTGTACGTTTGTTTGTTTTTTTGTTTCCGGATATATAAGTAGCAACCCTCGTACAGACGGTAGAACACACACAGAGAGCCAACATCTCTCCGGAGACTAAGTGGATCTAAGCCGTCAGTAAGATCGGGATCGCCAACAATACGAACTGCCCGACGTTGGATGGAGTCAAGTGGGAGAAGCTGGTATTGCGGGGCGCCAGACCAGAGATGAGAACAGTACTCCATGTGAGGTCGAACCTGCGCTTTATATAACAAAAGCCGGTGATCCGGCGTGAAGTACTGTTTTGCTCTACTGAGCACCCCGAGCTTCTTGGAGGCCAGTTTGGCTTTGTTCTCCAAATGACCCCGAAACTGGACTTCGTTCGTAATGTCGACACCCAGTATCCCGATACTCTTGGATATAGTTAGAGGGATGTTCTGAAATTTTGGCGCTATGACGAATGGGGTTTTCTTGGCAGAAAACGCGCAGACTTGTGTCTTACTAGGGTTAAACTGGACGAGATTACGTCTACCCCATTCGGAAACCTGCTCGAGGGAGGTCTCTATTTCAGACACAAGTTGCATTCTGCACTCCAACACCCGCTCAGGGGGGACACTGCGGAATATTGGACAAAAAGATGTGCCGTAGCTTCCCGAACGCTGCCCAACTGAGTCGGATTCGTCGATTGACCTCTTTCTCGAAGTTGACCTAACTGGACAGTATGTCCTAAATATATATAATCGTCCACAACTTCGAGTGTAAAGTCTCCGATTGTAACGGGAGTTGGTGCTACATGGGTATTTGACATGATCTTCGTCTTATCCATGTTCATCTTTAGACCAACTCGCTCGGAGGCTTTACTGAGGTCATCGAGCATCGTACCCAAATCCTCCATGGTCTCAGCCAAGACTACTATGTCGTCAGCAAACCGAAGGTGAGTGATGTACTCGCCGTTTATGTTGATGCCTAGCCTTCTCCAGTCCAGAGTCTTGAAAACATCCTCCAGTGCAGCGGTAAACAGTTTAGGAGAAATAACATCCCCTTGCCTGACTCCCCGCTGCAACGGAATAGGCTTCGAGTTCTGGTCCTGGAGTCGGACTGACATAGTGGTGTTCTCGTACAAACACTTCAGCACTTCGATATAGCGATAGGTTAAAGGTAATTAAATGTAAATGCGAAAAAAAAAAATTTTTACACTTTTTGTTATGCATGTGTTTTTTTCCTCAGGTTTAGTATTATAAAAATATGAGTGGGTCGTATCTAATTTTATCTGTGACTGCATTTCCTAACAATAAGTAGGTACAATATTTTTTATTGTCGTGGTGAAAGGTAGTTCAATATATTTAGCTAAAGTCAGTAAGTAAATGAATGCGGTTAGGTACCTAATTGGTACTTTTATGTGGTAAGTAGACAAATATTTCCTTTACAGCTAATCTTCTTATTGCCATCGAAATAAGATAAAAATTAAAATATACTTATTTTTGTTTGTCGCGGCTGAGCCTTTTTTATATTTAAAGGGGTGATGTTGATAAGTTAACTAAGGGAGTTAATTGTTTGTAACTTGTTGAAATCTTATTATTTCAGGTCTTTGTTTTGAGTTTTTCTTTTATTTATGTTCGTTCTTTTGTTTTTGGATTATGAGAATAAATTGGTATTTTGTTAATTATATGTTTTCGAACTCTGTTAAACTATCTAAAGCAGTGATTTTCGAACTTTTTCACTAAACTTCCCACTATTAGGCATACATTCTTTTTGCGAAATGTCTCTAAACATGGATAATAAAATTGACCCCCTAACTAAGGGCCTGTTTCACAATGTCCAAGTAAAGTATTGGATCTCTAATTAACAAATAAATTAACTACCAGATAAAACTACCTGCAAAACTTAGCACTTCATCTACCAGTTAAGCTTATTAAGATTGTGAAACGCCAACGCTGACTTTATTCGTCAGAAAGTGGCAATTAGCTTATCCAGGACCTTACTTGGACATTGTGAAACAGGCCCTAAGGCTTGCAATTATCCGGATATTTCGAATAGTTTTCCATACAAATTACTATTCAAAATATCCGAGTGTAAGTCCTACCTTTCGGTATATGTAATAGATAGTAGGTATTGGTCAACCCCCTGGAGATCCAGACCCACAAACTGTAAAACACTTACCTTTATAACTAAATACAAATACTTCTTGGTTTCCTTTAATTTTGTATATGATAGCAGGAAGTAAATACTTTAGCTATCGAAACATTCAAAATAAACATTCAAGACGACATTGCCGTATTCTAATTTTAAAATACATAAACAATACAATAAAGACACAATCTATCTGAAACATAACTCCAACACTCAACAAATATTCAACCTATATTGAAGTTGTATTGGAGTTGCAATGGAATAATTTTCAAGCAAATTCTGATATTTCTGATTCAGACGTTTAGGCGCTAGCCGAAAAACGTATTTAATGCATTGGAGTTGTATTGAAGCACATTGAAGTTGGATCGTGTCTAAATCACAGACCTAAAATGGCGCTTACGCTAAAGACAAATGAAGTGCACAAAAGAGAAACCAACACGTATATGAACATTCCGCGAGTGCGAAAGAGATACACGATCATTCTCCAAGTACGACAACTTTTGACGTCCCTCTTTACACTCAAACACCCGCGTCGTGAGAGCTAATACTTAATCGTGAAAAATATAATATAATCCGGTGTTAAATCACTTAAAATAAAATAATAGTAGTTTATGTAACTGTTACGTAATAAGGGTCCTTAAAACATGAGTGTGGTTTTATGAAATGAGCCGCAGGCGAATTTCATAATAAGATCACACGAGTGTTTCAAGGCCTAATTACGTACAGTTTTATACACTGCTTTATCTACACTCATATTATTTATTCTAAATGCCTTATTTGGAAACCATAGAATGGCCGCCATTGCACCGCCACCATGGCCAACTCTCGTGTGCCGGCGGTCGCGCGGGCGCGTGTCGGGCTGTCGGCGGATCCCCGGGAGGGTGCAGGTGTACATTATGTTATCAAAACTCATAGCATCAAGCATCAATAATTGAGCATGAAAAGTTAAAATTACGATACTGCTACGGATAAAAAGCTTATCATAGTAAAATCGGTCGTGGTAATGCTAGCCATTGCCTACCGTTTTCGAACACGTTTTAGAGAACTTACAATATGAGTGTAGATAAACGTATTTAATGCATTGTAGTTGTATTGAAGCACATTGAAGTTGGATCGTGTCTAAATCACAGACCTAAAATGGCGCTTACGCTAAAGACAAATGAAGTGCACAAAAGAGAAACCAACACGTATTCCGCGTACATTCCGCGAGTGCGAAAGAGATACACGATCATTCTCCAAGTACGCCAACTTTTGACGTCCCTTTTTACACTCAAACACCTCGTGAGAGCTAATATTTAATCGTGAAAAAGTAGTAATAAAAAAACTATTCAATTACGATCGTTTAACGTCTACTCTCAAAATTTACTCGGAAACAAAGATAATGAACATAAAACAACTTTACTATTTTAATACATGCATATTAATAAAGAAAATTATAGATAAAAAATACACTCTGAATTAACTTTTAAAACTAAACACGAACAAGGAAACCGGCCTTTACGTAATGCGAACGACCTATGTATTCAATCGGCACGAACTAAAAGCGGCAAAAAAAATATATGTTACGAAGGGGCACAATTTTATAACCAATTACCGAAAGAGATAAAAGAGTGCAAAGGATTAAATTTTTTTTTTTTTTTTATACTACGACGGTGGCAAACAAGCATACGGCCTGCCTGATGGTAAGCAGCTACCGTAACCTATGGACGCCTGTAACTCCACAGGAGTCACATGCGCGTTGCCGACCCTTTACAAAAAGGAGGATTCACTGTGTTAACGGCTAAAGGAACAAGAGGGTCCCTCATCGTCAACACACTGGGTCCTCTTTGAGCTCTTTGGCAACCTTACTCACCAGCAGGAACACAACACTATGAGTAGGGTCTAGTGCTATTTGGCTGTGGTTTTCTGTAAGGTGGAGGTACTTCCCCAGTCGGGCTCTGCTCCAGATTTGAGCGAGATGACATTCACTGAACGTGCCCTACCACACTAAGCGAGATGCCATTCGCAGTGCCCATACCTCTCTTTTTGGCATAGTTTAAGGACATACCCAAGTCCGGACGTAGTTTAAGGACATACCCCGGGTCCAAAAACGGGGTATTTAAAAGGAAATTAAAACAACATTTAAGTAATTTGTAACATCTAAGTCCGACCCTGGAGGTGCAACTCTAAGACAAAAGATGCGATAAGCACAAGCTATTCAACTACAAGTTTATTAAATTAAATTTAAACACATATATTGTAAGGTTGAAACTCGCATGACACAATATAGCACGAAGTGAACATTTCTGTTCATTAGTTTACGTATTCGTCAGTTATAACAGTTACCCTTTTTTTTCATTGTACTCGTAATGTTATAGCTACCTACATAATTGTAATATTGGCTTAGTTGGATTTTTTATAATATACATTAGTTATTAGTGCAGACTGGTTTTGATGCTCTTGCAATTATATATAAGTATAAGTTATGTAACTTACTCATTAAGCGAAATGTAAATTTCTTTTGAATAATAAAGTTCTTTAAATCTAAACCTAAAAATATAATATAATCCGGTGTTAAATCACTTAAAATAAAATAAAAATAAGAATGGTGTCATGTTGCGTCCTGGATTGCACAACTACTCAAAGGAAAAACCTAGGTAATCACTCGTTTCACAGGTAAATATGATATTCCGATCGATGTTTTTGAAACCATCTTTTAACAAATTAGCCAAATAAATCATGTCAATATTAATGATTCTTTTACTGCATGTGAATATTTTACCATAATGGTCAATATTAAAGATTATTTTGTGTAAAAATCGAAATTGTTATTCTACGCTAGGGCTTGACAAAATATCGTAGAGACATATATCGATAACTGTTCGATATGAAAATTTTAATTATTAACTTCGAAAGAATTATAATAAATAAATAGATCTTGTATTAACATTATGCCATTAGTGTCATTACGTATGAATGTTAAATTGTGTTCTTATTGTCTTTTTGTGACCGTTTTGAATCTTGCATGATAGCCGTCCGGAAAGTGAAGTGTCGTAAATGTAGGAGCTCCCATATAAAACACGACACTTCTCTTTTCGGACAAATAATAAGTAGTAAATTTAAACCCGATTTTAGGGGCTTATTTATTACATTTACTTATTTGTAAGACACGATCTATATCCTCTTTTTAGGGTTCCGTAGTCAAAATGGCAAAAATGGAATCCTCTGCCATGTCAGTCTGTCCCTATATCACAGCCATAAATATAAAAAAGCGTGTATTGATGAAATTAACTAGATAGAGGTGTTTTTTTATGTGCCGCTAATGACCGCCACCCAGTTTTTTTAGCTAAATATATTTTAGTTTCATAGAATTTTTATGTGCCCTTTAGTGTAAAACATGAATATATTTTTACCGTTGCAACTTATCGATAAGAAAGTCAAATATCGATAAATAATTGACCTGTTGTACTTGGCATCACTATTTTTTACGCCCACATCAACAATTTACACACACTCTTGCATTACAGTTTTCGTCGCACTTTTGATCGTTGTCAATCCATCTTACTATACTAGATCTGTGGTCTAAATGTACTTTAAAGATAGAATACGGCGCTATTAGGACTAGAGCCCACGACACTGGACCTAGTTCGATAAGTCTCCTAGATGAGATATGTATAATTAGTCGCGTCTTTAATGGGGAAACACGAAACGCCGATGCTGCAATGCAAAAAAAGTGGTGGCGTATTTTTATTTTTATTTTTTTAAATAAAGAATCCGGTTTCTAGTACGATAAGTCTCCTAGATTTCCTTTGTTCCTCGAAGCAGGGGAGGGGTAGGGCTACACGATAGTCGATAATCCGGTACTGCAAGCCCCCATGCGTGGCCGTGTCAGTGGCAGCAGCATCAAAAGATTGTAGATGTATGCAAAAACAAACGGGGGCTTGCAGCACCGCATTATCGTGTAGCCCTACCCCTCCCCTGCTTCAAGGAACAAAGGAAATCTAGGAAACATTTCGTACTAGAAACCGGATTTTTTATATTTAAAAAAAAAAATTAAATACACCACTACTTTTTTTCCATTGCAGCATCGGCAAACGCGACTAATCATATATATCTCATCTAGGAAACTTATCGAACTAGGTTCAGTGTCGTGGGCTCTTATACTATATGCTTCAGACGGATAATCGCGTGTCGGTAGATCGTCGGTCTAATGTGACAGTTATCAAAATATTATGGCACTAAACTACTTATCACTTCTTATCATTGCATCTGTCAAACGCTGGGTGCGACCACACTCAACGGGAACACTCTGTATAACTCATAGTAGTCATGCCACCTCGATACTATCTTATAATGATTCCATTGCACTGATGTATATCCATTGCTGGGTTTGCTTATAAATTGTTGAAACAATGGAAGTTCTAAAGAGGCATTGTATACGGAATCAAGTGTAAATATATGATGGTAAGATAAAGTGACGTGTTGACTACGCTATTAATCTGTTACACTTAGATTTATATCGTCCTATGACCAGAGATGAGAGAATAATAAAGTTTGTACAATGGCCGTACAAAGTCATGTTCTTTATTGTTTGAGATCTCAATGGTCTTTTATCGAACGAGCGAAGCGTAAGCGAAGTGAAGTTTTTACAAACAACTTCGGCTACTGGGACGTCTCGGCATTTCGATGGCTTTTTGATTTTGAGGGTTTGTTCCACGATAACTTTAGTAACGTTTTTCTGATCTTTATGTTTGTTGGAGTTACAGCAGAGGTGCATAGGTATAATTTGAGAGTTCGTATATGAGCAGAATCTATCAAGGGGTGGTGGAGCTAGAAGGGAAAATCTTTAGAAGGGTTTTGTTACATTGGTCATCTCATTTGCAAGTAAATCGCGAGTAATCAGTTCGAGACGGACTACCGGACTACTAGTCTATGTACATATCACATCAAGTGGCCAGAGTCATTGAGCTTATTTAAATCAGTTTTTTTTTGCTTAAGCTCTATTAACCTTTCTGTAAGAACAGTACTTAGTTAATATTTTATAACTATTGTTCTGAGCTCACAATCATAAATAAATAAAATGTCATTGCTGCTATGAATTTTGTCTATATAAGTACTTACTTACTTACTTATTTGGCGCAACGACCCAAAATGAGTCCTGTACCCCTACCACGAGTCATGTAGAAAATTCTGAATATTTTTCTATAGGCGGTAACGAATAATCGGGCTTCGAATCGTTTTCCTTCAGTTTCGACAGCAACACATACAAACGATCTATGCTGACATTTCATGTCGGATTACGTTTAGTGCGCTGCATACATCCGTCTCAAAGGTAGAACGAGACGGATGTATGCGGCACGTCGAATGTGATCTGTCATGTTAACGCACTGAAGGTCAGTACAGTTTGTTATCGATAGGTTTTATTAAAACGTTACCATAAGACACTAATTTGACTTACGTCACCGAAAAACACCGTATCGACTGTAGAAAACTCTTTCACTATCAAATTATAAGGTGAGATGTCAAAACATGGTGAAAGTGAAAACCATTCGTATTTATTGTGTTATATTTATACCGGGTGTTTCCTGTAATAGGGGCAATAAATTAAACCGTAGATACTACTCCTCAAACTGTTATTCAAATATTAGTTCAGCGACTTTTAAAAATAACTTATAATTTGATTTTTATTTCATTTTAAAGTTTATTCGAAAACGCAATGTATTGCGAAATTGATTATTTCTGTTGGGTGACAAGAGTGACAAGCAATGTCAATTAGACGGATTTTAACGTACATTGAAAATACTATTTAGTATGTATGAAAAAGAGACAGTATAAAAACTTCATTTTTTTTTAAATTGTAGAACAAACGTTTCATTGTTTGAGAAGTAGAATCTACGTTTTAATTTATTGCTCTTATTACAGGAAACACCGTGTATATTATTAGTTGACGAAATAATATCGACAAAGCCTTATATTAAGCATAATTTGTTAATAAGACTGCATAGTATGATAACTGGAACTGGAAAACGAAACGGTAAATTTCAAGCCGATATGAGAAATAGAAATATCCACATCAACACTTCAATAAGAATAATTTTAAAAAAGAAATCTAGACCCAAGAACTGCTGAATATTTGTGAGATTTATGTATTAATAGTCAATCTGATTTTTAATCGACACAAAAATACCAACTCTAACCTAAAATGAATGGTAAGTAGTTGAAATTTGATATGATAGTTATAAACACTTTCATTTTCAATCATAATAATTACAATGAAACTGTGAAAAATAACAAATAATATTGAAACATCTTTTACAGGTTCTTGTGCATCATTCATTTCTGATTGATTGCTGTAGCAGCTAACTTATCACCAGCAAGGCAAACTATTTATCCCAGGAAGGTTATTTTATATTCAAGAAGTAACAACTGCGTTACAGGCCGGGATCTTTGAATTATTGCATCCAAGTACTATAAAATAGTGCTTACTTAAAAGACATCCAGATTTATACAGGGCACTTTGAAATTATAATGTACATAATTATATTAAATATTTATTTATTGCGAAATAGCCTTTTAAAGTAACATTGTCACAAACTAGAAACTTATAAGTACTACTAACAATTACTCGTACGTGTTACTTATAAATAGAAATAAAACCATCATTATGCAAGAAGCGGCAAAGCCGCAATCCTGCGTTGTGTTAAGAGGCCTTAGTCCCAAAATGCGCGTATTTTGCGAAATGCATCATTTTATCTATTTGTAATAACGGGACTTAACCGCGTATATATTTCTAAAAATTACCTTCGACGTTTCTAGGACGATTCTTCGGGACCACGGGGACAATGTCGTCCTCGAAACGTCGAAGGTAATTTTTAGAAATATATACGCGGTTAAGTCCTGTTATTACAAATAGATATGTGTAAAAACCGTGAAAGTTTAAATCAGTGTTTTGTAAACCGGTACGGGCCGGAATTAGCAAACAAAATAAAACGTCTAGGATATTTGCGGAATAAACGAGAGCGAATAATATCGTCGTTGGCATTTTTAAATAAGTGTTGCGATTCGGACATTTTACCTACGTGTGTTAGAATAAAACCGCGTAAGGACATACCATTTTCGGCAAATATTCTAAGGGCTGCGAGCATCCGTCTGTTAAAACAGCTTATAAGAAATAATTAATCAAGACCAAGTGCGGGTAGTTCGAAAAACTCGCGCGGCTAGAAGATGTTGATGACAACTGGAGCCAGTCTTTCTTCGGGACCACGGGGACAATGTCGTCCTCGAAACGTCGAAGGTATTTTTAGAAATATATACGCGGTTAAGTCCCGTTATTACAAATAGATATGTGTAAAAACCGTGAAAGTTTAAATCAGTGTTTTGTAAATCGGTACGGGCCGGAATTAGCAAACAAAATAAAACGTCTAGGATATTTGCGGAATAAACGAGTGCGAATAATATCGTCGTTGGCATTTTTAAATAAGTGTCGCGATTCGGACATTTTACCTACGTGTGTTAGAATAAAACCGCGTAAGGACATACCATTTTCGGCAAATATTCTAAGGGCTGCGAGCATCCGTCTGTTAAAACAGCTTATAAGAAATAATTAATCAAGACCAAGTGCGGGTAGTTCGAAAAACTCGCGCGGCTAGAAGATGTTGATGACAACTGGAGCCAGTCTTTCTGCGGGACCACGGGGACAATGTCGTCCTAGAAACGTCGAAGGTAATTTTTAGAAAGATATACGCGGTTAAGTCCCGTTATTACAAATTGATATGTGTAAAAACCGTGAAAGTTTAAATCAGTGCATCATTTTATTCGGAGGTTATAGCGAAAATGCTTTATGTTTTTAAATTAACTTTTAATGCATATAATAGTCCGTTCTTTTATCTAGACGGCCATGGGAAAAAAATTACATTTTTGAGAAAAAAACCTGAAAAACATGGCTTCTCTTGGCAGGCCTCTTCAGAGTTTGCAGTTAGACGTCTGGTTTTTTTTCAGATTACTCAAATAAAGGGAACCTTTCTTATAAAATTTGAATACAATTCAATTCAATATATCATGTTCAAGACGGCCATGGTAAGAAAAATTTAAGATTCATCTTGGATAATAGACAAAATACCTTCTGAATATTGCAATTTTTTTGATGAAAACAGGTTTACATTTAATATTTTTCACGGAATTCCTATAAATATTCTGCCCTAAAAATATAAATATATCAAAGTTCAGCTATAGATCTACCACGAAAAAAAAATCATTACTGTAACGCAAAATTTAAATAAAGTGTAATTTTTTGAAGATGACTCTAAATCGGTTCAAAACTTGATCAAACACATCGCGCCGTCGCCTCTGGCTCACTATGGAACGAGAGCTCACAGACGACGGACCTGCGCTAAATCGTCCTACGCGCATTACGTAAGTTTGCCGGCTAGATACACTAAGAGGCCACTAAAACGGGTAACCTTGTATGAAATCCCCAACACGTAGTGACCTGTTTCCATTGCCCTATAGTTGCGAGAAGTGCGATTGAATTATAAAGATCCTTGAAATATTTACTTTATTTAATATTATTAAATGTTTTTTTATTTGAAAACTAGACAATTTTGTCAATATCGTTATGGTAGTCATTTCCGACTAACTCGGGGTGTGCAGAATTTAAAAATAATGTTTATTTTAAAATCAAAGATGGCGGTCATACACTTTATGGTAAAAATCGTTATCGTAGTCATTTCCGATTAATTCAGGGGTGTAGATTTGGAAATTAAGGACAGTTTGAAAATCAAAGATGGCGGATATGGAAAATTTTGTCGAAATGGTCATGGTAATCATTCTCGATTAATTTGGGTGTGCAGATTTCGAAAAAAAAATCTATTTTGAAATCCAAGATGGCGGTCATACAATTTTTTGGTAAAAATCGTTGAATTGAAAATAGAGACCGTTTTAAAATCCAAGATGGCGGAAATGGAAAATTTTGTCAAAATCGTCATGGTAGTAATTTTCGACTAATTCGGGTATGCAGATTTTGAAATTAATGTCTATTTAGAAAGCCAAGATGGCGATCATACACTTTTTTGGTAAAAATCGTTATGGTAGTAATTTCCGATGAATTCAGGGGCTTAGATTTGGAAATTAAGGACAGTTTGAAAATCAAAGATGGCGGATATGGAAAATTTTGTCGAAATGGTCATGGTAATCATTCTCGATTAATTTGGGTGTGCAGATTTCGAAAAAAAAATCTATTTTGAAATCCAAGATGGCGGTCATACAATTTTTTGGTAAAAATCGTTAAATCGAAAATAAAAACCGTTTTAAAATCCAAGATGGCGGAAATGGAAAATTTTGTCAAGGTCGTCATGGTAGTAATTTTCGACTAATTCGGGTATGCAGATTTTGAAATTAATGTCTATTTAGAAAGCCAAGATGGCGGTCATACACTTTTTTGGTAAAAATCGTTATGGTAGTAATTTCCGATGAATTCAGGGGCTTAGATTTGGAAATTAAGGACAGTTTGAAAATCAAAGATGGCGGATATGGAAAATTTTGTCGAAATGGTCATGGTAATCATTCTCGATTAATTTGGGTGTGCAGATTTCGAAAAAAAAATCTATTTTGAAATCCAAGATGGCGGTCATACAATTTTTTGGTAAAAATCGTTAAATCGAAAATAAAGACCGTTTTAAAATCCAACATGGCGGAAATGGAAAATGTTGTCAAGGTCGTCATGGTAGTCGTCTTTGACTAATTCGGGGGTGTACACTTCGAAAATAATGGGTGTATTAAAATCCAAGATGGCCGCCATACACTTTTTACTTAAAAATTGTAATGATAGTCGCAGTAGGCCTTTCCGATTAATTCATGTGTGTAGATACCGGAAAAAAGGACGGTTTTAAAATCAAAGATGGCGGAAACGGAAAATTCTGTCAACATCGTCATGGTAGTCATTTCCGACTAATTCGGGTGTGCAGATTTCGAAAATAATGTCTATTTAGAAATCCAAGATGGCGGTCAAACACTTTTTTGGTAAAAATCGTTATGGTAGTCATTTTCGATTAATTCAAGGGTGAAGGTAGACTGTAGATTTCGAAAATAAGGGCCGTTTTAAAATCAAAGATGGCGGAAACGGAAAATTCTGTCAAAATCGTCATCATGGTTGTCATTTCCGACCAATTCTGGTAAGCAGATATCGAAAATAATGTCTATTTTGAAATCCAAGATGGTGGTCATACACTTTTTTTGTAAAAATCGTTAAATCGAAAATGAAGACCGATTAAAATCCAAGATGGAGAAAATGGAAATTTTTATCAGAATCGTCATGGTAGTCGTCTTCGACTAATTCGGGAGTGTAGATTTCGAAAATAATGTGTGTTTCAAAATCCAAGATGGCGGCCATACACTTTTTACTTAAAAATCGTAATTGAGGTCATTTTTGATTATTACAGGGATGAAGACTTCGAAAATAAGGACCGTTTTAAAGTCAAAGATGGCGGAAACGGAAAATTTTGGCAAAATCGTCATGGTTGTCGTCTTCGACTAATTCGGGTGTGCAGATTTTGAAAATAATGTCTATTTTGAAATCCAAGACCGCGGTCATACACTTTTTTGGTAAAAATCATAATGTTAGTCGTTTTCGATTAATTCAGGGGTGTCGATTTCGAAAATAATGTCTATTTAGAAATCCAAGATGGCGGTCAAACACTTTTTTGGTAAAAATCGTTATGGTAGTCATTTTCGATTAATTCAGGGGTGTAGATTTCGAAAATAAGGACCGTTTTAAAATCAAAGATGACAGAAATGAAAAAAATTGTCAAATTCGTCATGGAAGTCGTTTTCGACTATTTCGGTAACTTTAGATTTGGAAAATAATGTCTATTTTGAAATTCAAGATGGCGATCACACAATTTGCTTGTTATTTTAGCCATTTTCGATTAATTCAGGCGTGTAGATTTCAAAAATAAAGTCCGTTTCAAAACCCAAGCTGGCAGAAATGGTCACTCATTTATAAAAATCGTCGTTATACAGATATGTCGATTTCGAAAATAAATTCTGTTTTAAAATTCAAGACGGCGGCCATATACTTTTTTGTATCCCCGATTGAATCGAAAAAAGTGTATAGCTGCCATCTTGGAATTTAAAACAGACCCTTTTCTCGAAATCTAAACACCTGAATCAGTTGAACAAGATTACCATGAAGATTTTCACAAAAAGGTCATCACTGCTATCTTATATTTTAAAACAGTGTTTATTATCGGAATTTACATTGCCTAATTAATCAACAGCGACTACTATAACGATTTTTACTAAAATTGTATGACTGCCGTCTTGGATTTTAAAACAGACATTATTTTCTAAATCTACACACGTGAATTAGTAAAAATGACTACCATGACGATTTTTACAATAATTGTCCTTTAACACCCATCTTGGATCTCATATCGTCACTATATCGAAATCTACACCCCTCAATTAATCACAAGCGACTACCATAAAATTGTTTTAGAAAAAAGTGTATGGCCGCCATCTTGGATTTTAAAACACACATTATTTTCGAAATCTACACAGTACACACCCAAATGAGACAAAAAAAGACTATCATGACGACTTTAATAAAATTGTCCATTTCAGCCATCTTGAATTTTAAAACGGTATCTATTTTCGAAATTTAAATCCCCAAATTAATCTAAAATGACACTTTTTCGATTTTCACCAAATAAGCGTGCAAGAGCTATCTTGGATTTAAAAATAGACATTATTTTCGAAATCTGTACACCAGAATTAGTCGAAAACGACTACCTTGACGATTTTGATAAAATTATCCATTTCCGCCATCTTGGATTTTAAAACGCTTTTTATTTTCGTAATCTACTTCCCTGAATTGATCGATTTTTACCAAAAAAGTGTTTGACCGCCATCTTGGATTTCTAAATAGACATTATTTTCGAAATCTGCACACCCGAATTAGTCGGAAATGACTACCATGGCGATTTTGAATTTTTTTTCCATTTCCCCCATCTTTGATTTTAAAACGGTCCTTATTTTCGAATTCTACACCTCTGAATTAATCGAAAACGACTAACATGATGATTTTTACCAAAAAAGTGTATGACCGCGGTCTTGGATTTCTAAATAGCCATCATTTTCGAAATCTCGAAAATGACTACCATGACGATTTTGACAAAATTTTCCATTTCTACCATCTTGAATTTTAAAACGGTCTTTATTTTCGAAATATACATCCCTGCATTAGTCGAAAATTACTACTATAACGATTTTTACCAAAAAGGTGTATGACCGCCATCTTGGATTTCAAAATAGACATTATTTTCGATATCTGCTTATCCGAATAAGTCTAAAATGACTACCATGACGATTTTGACAGAATTATCCATTTCCGCCATCTTGGATTTTAAAATTGTCTTTATTTTCGAAATCTACATCCCTGAATTAATGGAGAATGACTACCATAACGATTTTTACTAAAAATGTGTATGACCGCCATCTTGGATTTCAAAATAGACATTATTTTCGAAATCTGCACACTCGAATTAGTCTGAAATGACTACCGTGACGATTTTGACAAAATTTTCCGTTCCCGCCATCTTTAATTTTAAAAAGGATATTATTTTCGAAATCTACACCCCGGAATTAATCGAAAACGACTATCATGACGATTTCTCAGAAAAAAGAGTATATCCGCCATCTTGGATTTTAAAACAGACATAATTTTCGAAATTTACACCCACTAATTAGCAGAAAATGACTACCGTGCCGATTTTTCAGAACAAAGTGTATAACCGTCATCTTTTTTTTTTTCAATTTATTTGGGACAAAAAACAGTAACACACGAGATTGTGGCTAATAGTAACAATACAAAAATTACAAAGTGTGAGACCAACGACAATGTCCAGGGATTTGGGATTGATCTTGGATTTTAAAACTGACATAATTTTCAAAATCGACATCCCGTAATTAGCCGAAAATCACTCCCATGACGATTTTTTAGAAAAAAATATATAATTTCCATCTTGGATCTTAAAACAGACATAATTTTCGAAATCTACATCCCCTAATTAGCCGAAAATGACTACCATGACCAGTGATCGGAATAGGTAGTGCCATTTCGGGTGAATGACCTTAAACATTGTAAATAACATGGATAAGACTTGAGATTCTTCGACTCGTATTTCTCACAGAAAATTTTCTTCAAAACGCAGAAGTAAAAAAAATGTCAGTATAAATACATCATCTCTTAAAATTACTTTCGTTTAACAGTTACAATTAACAATAATACAATCATAAAATAAAACACGAGACATCAACATCATTATATTAAATTAACATGATTAAATTATTACTTTCTTTGAAATTAAAGTAGCAAACCATATTTTTTATCAACATTTTCTACTGTCAATCTATTTCTTTTGATGTCCGATATCTAACTGAAACCATATTTTTCATACTTACGTTAGGCCCGCAGTTCTTTAAAACATTTTTAAACCAAACACAAACTTTAAAATTTTCATATCAAATCCCGGGGTTAAAAACTATATCCATACTAAGCTTACGCACCGAAGTTCCGCGAAATGGCACTACCAATTCCGATCACTGACCATGACGATTTTTCAGAATAAAGTGTATAACCGCCATCTTCGATTTAAAAACAGACATCATTTTCGAAATCTACACACTCGAAGTAGTCAAAATTGGCTACCATGACCATTTTTACAATAAAAAATATTTCTGCCATATTGGAATTTAAAACAAACCAAATTTTCCAAATTCGAAATTTATTATACTTTTAATTCGAAAAGTATCACCAACAGTCCCTACTGATTAAGTGATTACCCGTCTTTGGTGTTAGATGCGTATATTTCCTTTAAACATACTTTAATTAATAGTATCTTCCATATAAAATAAAATAAATAGCCTGTGTGTAACTTATGCGTAAAAAGAATTATACTTGTAATTGAAGTTGAAAACGATCAAGATCGTTCGATCGTCGATCATTGCCAGCGGTCGCGTACTGAGCGCTACCGCCATCTATCGAGTAAGATTTCGTGAAATTGAGGAACGTTCATGGGAATAAGGCCTCTTATGTATGAAAACCGGCGGCTTGCTGGAGCATCTTTAGCTTCCCTTGTGCGTTTGTTAGGTCGTGAGGCTCCGTGCCCCTTGCTCCACGGATCGATTGCCTCGACACCAACAATAGTTAGACGAACGACAACTATATTTAATAGTCTTGTAGTGATTTCGGATGTCGGGCGCCGCTGCGGCTTGTTCGCTGGTAAATAAATTAAAGGACTTCGCCAACGTGTCGGCGTCGACGCAGGTGGGATGTGTAACAGTAGCGCACTGCCTATACTTTAGAGAATCAACAACATCCTGAAAGGGTACTTATCCGTTTGTGATTATACAATAGACCTAAATAATAAGAAATAAACCTATGATCCACTATGATCACTAAAAGTCGAACTGTCATGTTGACAAAATAACCAAATAAATTAAGAATCACCTATTACATATGGACGTAGTTCTAGGACGTTTTAAACTAGTAGTGTTATTTGTACATTTGAAATTTCATCAATTTGGTTTTCTTAGGTAATCCTATATCCTACGACGAAATAAGTATATGGATGGATGGATGAAGTACTGACAGTTTTCACCCCTTTTCCTAGCTTTGAATATGTATGACGAAATACGTAATTTCCCTGTTTAAAAAAAAGTTGCAATCGGTGAACATTATGAAAAAATAGTGAAAATAAAGATCCCGACGAATTGAGAACCTCCTCCTTCGAACTCTTGAAGTCGGTTGATAACATTTTATGCGTTGAAAGTCACGCGCGTTTAAATAAGGTAAAGGCTTACTGTCATAGCTTGTATTTCCCGGCTCCGATGGCATGAACCGTAAGCCAGGAACAAATTTCATGACCAATCGCAAGGCGTCCCAGGCGATGATAATTTTTGAAGTGGTTAAGGACGAAGTATAATGATGACTAGCGTAGGTCAGCTGTCAGTATTTGATGCTCTTATTATCAGGAAAATCGTCAGCCGGCTGTATTGAGGTAGAAAGACCGTCTGCTGATACCCTAAATACCATATATTCATGTGACTAGTTTACGGTCTTTTCAGTGGTATACAGACGGCTGATGATTTTTATTTTATTTGTAATAGCATATAAACTATCACCTGTTTCAACTGGGACGCGATGGTCATTTTATTTTATATGTATTTTATGTGAGAAAATGGCTGCCGTTCCTCAACCCACTCAAGGAACGGCAGCTGACCATCACGAAGCTTGATTATCGACCGCCCTTAACGACTTAAAATTTACCGCTTGGGACACGATGACAAACGGAAATTATTCCTGGTTAACGGCCTAGCAAGCGTATTAAACACCCACAAAAAGTAGGGTAATTTTTCAGAGCTAGTACGATTTCTATGCTTATTATTGTTCACTGCTCATGTAATTTTTCTACAATTCTAAACCTTCAGATAAAATTTACTTAGGAAGTAAAACCTTTTTGGCTTACCTACAATCAGTTTCGGTTGGTGTGAAGGATGTGACGTTTGTCACGTCACGTCACTTTGTAAAGTATTGAAATCTACACAAACGAAACAAACAATCGAGCTTTGGTCAGCGAATTGCGTAAAGGATAATTTAACTCACGGTATGGCAGTAATTTTTAGTTCTATAAGTGACCGCTAGAGGCTCTGCACAAATTCTCCATACAAATAATTTACAGATTCGTGATCGAATCCCGAATCGGGCTTATTTGTCTGACTTGTGGTAGAGGTACTGGCCTCCGACACAAGAGCACGCCATTTTGTTCGGTCCTGCGCTATTTCACGCCAGCTTTCACCGGCGCCGGGCTCCTAAAGAGCCGCTCCTACTATGTCGTAGTTAAAAAAATTTTTTTTTAGATGTGATACGGACAACGGACGTTTGTGCCAGGCACATCTACCAGATCCGGCGGGCACATTTGTATATCGTCTGGATTTCTAACGCCCCTTTTCAACACCAGAGGACGGTTAGAACCTGTGAAGGAGTGTTATTCCTAAATCTCCATCACCTAGCGTTTGTGATGCCATTCAAATTCAACAAGAATGAAAATTACCACGAATGAGTATAAAAATGAGAATGAGAGATGAATGATGAAAGTGCCTACATTATAGGGACCAAATAAATCTAAGTGAAAACATACTTAGAACAGTCTTTATTAATACTTATCCATGTTTTCACTTAGATTTATTCGGTCCCTATAATGTAGGCACTTTGCATACCGGTTTCGTTTTTGTTTTACGCCTGCGTTAATGTTGCATTTTGTAATTATGCGAGTAATTCCTGTTTCTATTAACAAATTGGTTTATCTGTGATATTCATAATGTTGTACCTACCGGTAAATGTTGGTTCGTACGCCTATATGTACTTTTTCTTAGAAACTGTACGTAATATCATTTAATATTTACCAGACGCTTTTTGGTGAAGGAAAACATCGTGAGGAAACCGGACCTAATCCCAACTAAACCTAGTTTCCACTGTGAATTGAACGGTCAGATGGCAATCGCATTCATAGAAACGAATTTCTTCGCCAAAAAAATCATGGGACTAGGTTACCGAGTGAACCCAGGGCTTCATAGAGCCATAATAAAGCCGGAAGAATACTAGGAACATTTTTATTTCGTTAATTTTTAGCCACCATCCCTCCAACCCTCCACTGTAGGCTTCCCCCGTGATTGTAAAATTTAATCTAACTAGTAGTCCGCCTCGAACTGAGAACTGGCGATTTACTTACAAACGAGATGACCATTATAACAAGACCCTCCTGAAGATTTTTTTTCGCCTTCTAACTCTACAATGCCTTGATCGATTCTGCTCATACACGAACTCTCAAATTATATGTATCTCTGCTACAACCCCAGCAAATTTCATAAAGATCAAAAAAACATTACTAAAGTTATCGCGGAACAAACTTCCAAAATCAAAAAGCCATAGAAATACCGAGACGTCCCATTAGCCGAAGTTGTTTGAAAGAACTCACTTTGCTAACGCTCCGCTCGTTCGAATACTAATTGAACTAAGTACTACTACTTCAGGATTTAAGTAAGGACGTATGTCAAAACACGTGTATAATTTTTTTTTTATTTATTTATAACAAACATAGAATAAGTTACAAAGCATAGAATTATGATTTATGACCAAAAGTGGTGAAGTATTTGCACCTCGTAAATATAGATAATCGACACATGCGACCATAAAAACAATAACAATTTGGAACGTTTTATAAGTATTTGTAATTTAGAACATCATTGATAATTTTGTAATAAACACTAGTCTTTAAATTCTGTGTTTTAAAAACGTCTAACTAAGTGCCTAACCACGCAAAACGGAGGGTTTCTTCGTTTCTTGTATTAATCATCATCATTAGTCGTTCCCTCAGAGCTAAGGATCGTGACATCATGTCTTTCTGTTGAAGACCAGGTTCCTCCATAGGCTTCTATCCCTCGCTAAGCGCATGGCTTCTTGCAGTTTTAATTGCATGGGTGCAGTGATTTCGGCACACCATCTTGCAGGGGGAGGGCCTCTTAGTCTTGTGCTTTCAACTTTTCTCATGATGATTCTCTCCAGGCTATCCAAGGAGCGTCGAGAGAGGTGTCCGAAGTATGTGAGTATGTGGTCCTGGCACGTCGTCGAAAACCGGCGTTTTATGCGTAGCTCCTCTAGTATGGAATGACTTATTATTCTTGTATTAAGACCCTCTTTTATTTTAATGGAAGTATATTTTTAAAAATTAAGATACATTTTCGAATGTTACTAAAGAGCTCTTCCTACGTACACCTAAACCTAAAACTGTAGGACGATTTGACGAAAGTCTCCACTGTATGGGAAATGTCAATTGTCCACCTTTGTAAGGTTCATGAAATGATGAGACACAACTTGCTGATAGACAGAAAGCTCCGTGTTAAACGGAACCCTAAAAATATTAAGGAATATCTATAAATTCTTCGTAATTGTTTAACATTTGTCCAGAAAACGAAAATGAACGCACCTATTGTTGTATTTCTTTTATTATCAAGTCTCGTAATGGGACTAAGGAGCCAGATAATTCCAATAATAGGATACGAGGTGGATCCCCTGATGAAAAGCAAGATGGATCCAATGACGGAAAGCAAGCTGGATCCAATGATGGAAAGTAAGCTGGATCCAATGATGAAAACCAAGCTGGTTTCAAAGATAGAAAGCCAGCTGAATCAAATGATAGAAAGCATGTATCCCATGAAAAATAAACTGGATTCAA
This sequence comes from Pammene aurita, assembly GCA_947086415.1. Lineage (NCBI taxonomy): Eukaryota > Metazoa > Arthropoda > Insecta > Lepidoptera > Tortricidae > Pammene > Pammene aurita. The sequence continues at coordinate 28,946,674 of OX352305.1, forward strand.
ATAACGTTGACAGTTCTAAAGGCAAATGTGTCCTCAATGTATTTTTAGATGATCTAAAATGTCTATTGAGCATGACTGAGCTGGAAACTTCTGGAACTTCGGAAGAGAAACTGAGGGGTGATTTTGTCAAGTGTGTCGCGACCTCTATTTGGCAATTTATTGCGTGTTTCATATAACATTCGCAAGTAAGTAGCTTTTTGTAGCTGTTTTCTAGTAGGTTGCCGAGCAGACCCCCAGGCTCAATAGAGCAAAAAGTTGGGACAAACGCTAAGAGAAAAGAAGAAGTAAGTAGCTTTTTCCCGGCTTTGTGCTAAGGCTCATTTAAGGAAGCATGGAGTCTAATTGGCAACCTAATTCCAATAATTGGCGTAGATACTACTACACCTTCTTGGGATTAGCTCCAGTTTCCTCGCAATGCTTTTCTTCACCGAAAGGCGAGTAGTAAGTAGATAACTATTTCGTTTTTAAAACTCAGTGGTATGAGCAGGAGTTTTTGTATGTACCTGAGACCTCCGGATTAAGGATGGTTCACGCTATAGGTACCGTTCCGCGTCCTACACGACACTTCTTAAATATATAAAAGAAGAAACTGACTGACTGACTGACTGACTGACTGACTGACTGACTGACTGACTGACTGATTGACTGATTGATTGACTGACTGACTGACTGACTGACATACCAACGCACAGCCCAAACCGCTGGTTCTAGAGATTCCAAATTTGGCACGTAGGTTCCTTATATGGTCTAGGGATGCACTAAGAAAGGATTTTTCAAAATTCACCCCCTAAGGGGGTAAAATGGGGGTCCAAAGTTTGTATAGCGAATCAAGATTTGTTAGACTATTTTATTCGAAACTTCACAGGAGTTTCCTAACGATAAATGAGTAAACACGTGTTTCAGGTTTTTCGAAATTCAACCCCCAAAAGGGGTAAATGTTGTCACAAAGTCTGAAAATCAACATGGGTATCGTATCCTTTTTGAGTACTTATAGTACGCGGGCGAAGCCGCGGGAAAAGGCTAGTAGATAAATAAATAAATATTATGGGAGTCTCACGGTAAGCTCAATAAGGCTTGTGGGTACTAGATGATGATGATATATTATATAAATAATAGATAGATAGATAAATATAGATAAACACATACATAGAAAAGATCCATAAATATGCGTGATATGATAAACACTTAAATAATGCCCTGACCAGGATTCGAACCCGGGACCTCCTTCTCATAGGCAGGCTTACTATCGACAAGGCTAGGAGGCCGTTAAAATGTCATTTGTAGTCATATAATATAATAGATGTCATATTTAATACTTACACGAAACAAAAATGACTAAGATCTCTCTACTTATGTCCATACTAATATTTAATTTCCATTGTATGCCCATACTAGTATCTAATTATTGTATTTATATCTTTTTTCAGATCCAGAAACTGAAAATATTATCTGTTTTTCCTTAAATTAGATTAAAAATAATGTTGTTATTCAGACGGTATATCTATTTCACTTTTATTTATATCCTTATTCCTATTTAATTGAAGAATTTGTGTTTTTTTTTATTTACAAATGTATTCTCAATATAATGTACCTAGTCTAAGCGTAGTCTGATATTGAAAAAAATCAAACATACGTATTACATATTAATATACTTAGGGCCTGTTTCACAATGTCCAAGTAAAGTCCTGAATAAGCTACTTGCCACTTGGCGTTTCACAATCTTCAAATAAACTTAACTGGTAGATAAAGTGCTAAGTTCTGCAGGTAGTTTTATCCGGCAGTTAATTTATTTGTTAATTAGCTATCCAATACTTTACTTGGACACTGTGAAACAGGCCAGGAGTATGCATGTTGACTTAAATGTTAACATAGAGAAACGGTTGATTGAACATAGCATAAATATTACAAACAAGACTCCACTTAACAAATATCCCTAATTTTCAACCGAAATGCTAATAACCTCAAACCTCAATGAGAACAAAGTTGTCTTTGAACTTACCTGCCCGGATTTTCTTCTGTCCTTCCATTTCTCATACATTAAACAGTTCAAACAAATCTAAACTCAAATATAAATGCACAAAGTTCTTTTTCGTTTGAAGCTACCATGGAGATTTTCTAAAACCTTTTCTACCTGAGCTGCAAACTCATTAAATATGAACTTTAAAGTGCTAACTATAAAGCTCATTTTTGTGTAACGCGTAGACAAGGTGCAGATTTGCCACAAGAGGGTTCCTTGGGCGACATTAATAAGTAGAATTAAGATTAAAATGATATTAAATTTTGATATTGTGTTGTGTTCGGATTATTCTGAAGGAAAATTTTAATATGAGCTTCTTTCTCTTTGAGTTTAGATATCCTTTGTGAAGATACTGGGGATTATAATTTTCAACCTTAACATAATTGTTATTAGGTTTATAATATTTTAAATTTATTTCGTTAGGGGATGAATGATATGAATGAACTTGTTCATATCAATTGTAATTCAGATCTTATTTAGGTATTCGACATATAACATCCGCATCTGATGTTCATTAAAATCAAGACACATCGATGGTTGTCAAAGATTAAATACCTGTGGGCTACCTAAAATACCTAAGTAAGTATTCGAGTTAAACACTTAACTTTTCAGGTATCTCCCAGTGTAATTTACACAATCTATGAATTAATTAATTAATAATGTGTCCATGCAATTTTAAATCTCACTGTACCTTTAAAATTGTCACAGGATGACCTGTCATAGTCACTTTTAAGTAACTGTCTAAGTAACTGTCTGTTACCTCTTTACGCTTAACCCGCAGAACCCATTGTACGTTACAATAAAATCACTACAAATAAAGAGATAGCAGTTACTTTGTCAAATAAGACTCAAGTATGTACCTTTCTTTTTACCTTACTAATTTCAATAAGTACATCACAATACAAGCAACTGTTCCAATCGATTTCCATTTTCCAATTTACCCCTCAAATTAAAACGAGTGAACAAAAAGTCAATCTACTGAACACAAAACACGCCAAACAAAAAGTCAATGCGCAGATTTACCTCATTTTCCAACCAATAATCAACCAAATAACAAAGAAACAGAGTTCAAAATGGGGTGAATGATAATAGGTATTTTAAGGTAGGAAGTCGTGCGGTTATTATATAGAATGGCGGGAGAACGCACGATATTAAAGAACCCATCACGCCACAATGCCTCGATGACAAAACTCTTACTTTGAACTCGTTCTAATCGTAGGGAAAACTTTATTTTCTGGTGGCGCAGGACTCTCGTTGATGTCAGTGGACTAGACACAAAAATGTAAAGGGGCAATTTATTAAGAGGAGGACTGATTGGTTTTGGGTTGTGGGTCTTGGCTAGGGTTGCCAACCGTACTATAATACATAGTATTGTACTATATTTTGGCTTGGTCTACTGTTGAAAAATGCAAAAAAGACGAAAATACTATATTTTTTGGGCGTCTCATGAGGTAACAACAAGGTGTACTATTTTTGTTTCATGTAGGTTTGGAAAATACTATATTTCTCTCAAAAAAAGTTGGCAACCCACTTGGCAATGGCCTTTTCCACAATCTTCCTCCAGTTGTCGCGGTGCCTGGCGACCTTCTTTCAGTTGGTAAGCTTCCCCATCTTCCTGTGATTTTCGACAAAATGCATCCAATGCTTCTTAGGTCTGCCTTTCGGTGTTTTCAACCGACTTCAAGATTTCGAAGGATGAGGTTCTCAATTCGTCTGGCTCTTGTTTTAATGTATGTTTACCGATTATTCGAAGACGGGTGGACCGATTTGGAAAATCCTATTTTTGTTTAAAATGGTATACTTGACAGTTAGTCCCATTGTCATCAGGTCAGGGTTTGATGATGGGATCCTGGAGAAGTAGAGGGAACTCTTCAAATATTATAGGCACACCTAACTTACTATAGTCGGGCATTTGCTTTTGGAAAGGTGAAGGCTATGTAAAGTCGGTTCTTTTTTATTTAAAATTATTTGAAGTATGTAGAAGTATGTATGTATGTATGTAGTATGTAGTTTAATATAACAAAAGGCGGTTAAGTATCCTTACTGCAGCATTATATTCTACTAGCTTTCCGCCCCGCGACTTCGTCCGCGTATGATAGCACCTTCGCACCACTATTTAACCCCCTCAGGGGTATAATTGTCCATAACGCTGAAAGGACTTTTATTGTATTTTAATAAGTTATCTTTCCACAAAGTTAAAAGTCTCTAGCTCAAAAAAAAAATTTCCCCCATACAATCTTCGAACCCCTTTTTAACCCCCTCAGGGGTGGAATTATCCAAAAAAGTACTTTTATTGTATTTGAATAAGTAATCTTCCTACAAAGTTAAAAGATTCTAGCTCAAAAAAATAAATTTCCCCGATACAAACTTTGCACCCCTATTTAAGGGGTGAAATTATCCTAAACGTTGAAAGTACTTTTTCTGTATTCTAATAAGTAATATTCCTACAAAGTTTTAAGTCTCTAGCTCAAAGAAAAAAGTTTTCCGCATACAAACTTTGCACCCCTATTTACCCCCCTCAGAGGCGGAATTATCCAAAACCCTGAAATCACTTTTATATTTTTATAAACATTAGAAAACGCACGAAGTTTCAAGTCTCTAACTTAAAATTTAAAATCCTATACATACAAACTTTTAACCCCATTTTTACCTCCTTATGGGTTGAATTTTTCAAAATCACTTCTATTTGAACACGTTATAAATGTAACCCGACCTGCAAATTACAAGTTTCTAGCTTCAGTTGTTACGGCCTCGCTTTAATACCAACTTTTCAACCCCGTTTCAACTCCTCTGAGGTGGAATTTTGAAAAACGCTGAAATTAGTTTTTTTGCTTTTAAGTTCTTAGCCTGCAAACGAAAATTCAAGTCTGTCACAAAAAAAAATAATCTCCATACAAACTTTCAACCTTTTTTAACCCCGTTAGAGGTTGAATTTTGAAAAACGCTGAAATCACTTTTATTGTTTTTTAATTATCAGTAAATGGACGAAGTTTCAAATCTGTAACCTTAATATTTAAGCCCCATCCATACAAACTTTCAACCCCCTTTTTACCCCCTTAGGGGTTGAATTTTTCAAAATCGCTTCTTATTACTTGTACACATTACAAATGTAACCAGACCTGAAATTTTCAACTTTCTAGCTTCAGTATTTTCGGCTCTGCGTGGATCAGTCAGTCAGTCAGTCAGTCAGTCAGTCAGTCAGGACAAAGGCATTTATATATATTGATGAGTTTAGCTCATAATATATGAAGGGTACACGGAAAGAACATGTCTATAGTCACTTTTTTTGTAAAATGTGATTTTTATATCAAAATCTAGAGCTTGAAATGAACTATTAGTATAACAACTTGTGTTACCGATGTAAATGTTAACGTATATCCACTTCTTAACTCATAAAAACCATCTAGTTACGAAAATTGTATGGTTAATTGAAGCGTTCCAAATTTTAAAAGCGCTATAACTCAAAATGTTTTCAATGTGACTAGACATGTTCTTTCCGTGTACCCTTCATGTGAAGTCGGTTCTTTTTTGTTTAAAATTATTTGACGTGCTATGTAGAGTTTCATAAAACAAAAGGCAGTTAAGTATCCCTAGTGCAGCATTATATTCTGTGATTATATTCTGTCTGCATTATAGGTCATAAAATATATTGAGTAACATAAACGCGAGTGTCGACAGTGGTTAAAAGACAAAGGCCCCACAGCGCTGTGCAACGTTAATGAAAACGCCCTCCTCATCAGCCCCTGACTTCTGTGTTGTGTTTTAAAAGGTGTTCAAGTGTTTCATGTGAAACATGTGGCTGTTTTAATACTGTGTTTGGGAGCTTCAAAAAAATTTGTAGCTACCTACATAAAGCACTAAATATCTTGGTTGTTTGTAATCCATACTAATATTATAAATGGGAAAGTGTACGTGTGTGTTTTTGTTTGTTTGTTTGTCCGTCTTTCACGGCAAAACGGGGCGACGAATTGACGTGATTTTTTAAGTGGAGATAGTTGAAGGGATGGAGAGTGATATAGGCTACATTTTATCTCTTTCTAACCCCACACTTCACTAAAATGGAGGGTGGAAGTTTGTATGGTTTGTTACCCCGAATTTAACGCGAGCGAAGCCGCGGGCAGAAGCTAGTTTAAATATACATATAGTCGTACAATACAAGATGTAACAAAAATGCTGGTGATTCGTTTAAGGGCGTATTTGGTATCCGCGTATTCTAATTATGAAAAACTAAGAAAAAAAAATTCTCGCGAAAAAGATAAAAAAATTGTATGGAGGGTTTGCTGGCTCGGACGACGTGCCCCATACAAAATTGTTTTTTTTTCGCGTCCATAATTTTTTTCTCCTCCTTTTCCTTAGTCGCAATACGATACCGATTATGCCCTTAAACGGATGACCAGTATATTTTATACATCCTGTATATAGTTATGTAAAATTGTTGCGTGGCCTAGAGACTCCAGACAATGCACAGCTAAAACCGTAAAGGTTAAAAACCCTGGAATTTCGAAAATATTTTCTTTTAATACCTATCATGAAGCTCCATTAATAAAGGGTTTTTTTTAATTCATCCCCAAGGGGAGTAAAATAGGGGTTAAAATAAACCTTATTAATGAAAAGATAGAAAATGTCTTAAATATCACGCGGTAACTTTAACTCGACGGATGACGTTGTTATAATTTTTAGGGGCTTTTAAATCGCTAATTTAGTCTTGTACCTATATATGTGTCAATGCAGTGAAAAAGGACCTTATAGTATAGTATTTTACTATAGGGTGGGCCAATTATGTATGGAGAAAAAAAGTATTAGTTATGCTTCGGGCACGCTAATAAAAAGCTGCGTAATAAACAGTTTAAAATTAAATTGCAAACGGAATTTATTTTCTGCCTCCGATGCCTACGATATCCATAGTATCCATACATTTTACGAAAACTTCAACTTGAATTCGGAGGCAGTAAAATAGCTATAAATAAAATAATAATTTTTAAGAAAAAAAAACCGGCTTCCATGGGGGTAGCCGGTGAAGCATTATTGTAGATGGTGCACTTAGATTCCATACAATGAAATAACTTGCTTAACAAACGCAGCGGAGAGGACAAATCGCCAAACGTGAACTATGCGTCGTTGAAGAGTTCCGTTCTGATCTTCATCAGCAGTTCCACTTCATCAAATGTCACTCTTTTGAATGAAAATGCTTGATTTATTGATAAAAATACAAAGTTCACTTTATGTATGCCTTTAAGATTTGAGGAATTCCCTCGATTCCTCATGGAACTCATCATCAAAACTTGAGCTTGACGAAAATTGGTCCTGACAATCTAACTTGCTTAACAAACACAGCGAAGGGGACGAATCGCCAAACGTGAACTATGCGTCGTTGAAGAGTTCCGTTCTGATCATCATCAGCAGTTCCACTTCATCAAATGTCACTCTTTTGAATGAAAATGACGGATTTGTTGATAAAAATATAAAAATCACTATATGTATGCCTTTAAGATTTGAGGAGTTCCCTCGATTCCTCATGGATCCTATCATCAGAACTGCGTTTAGTCAAAAACGGCACCAATCTGTATATGTATACTTATAATCAAAAAAAGAATTTTCAAAATCGGTTCAGACATGACGGAGTTATAGAGTAACAAACATAAAAAAAAAACAAAAAAAAAAACCATACACGCCGAATTGAGAAACTCCTCTTTTGAAACCTTGAAGTCGGTTAAAAATACGTGCAATCATTAATTATCAAATGTCACCATTTTTGAACTGTGCTTCCTAATAAAATAAAATAAACTAAATATGACCCACCCTACTATACAATATACGCTATCTATGAGTGAAAGAATAAAGTATTTAATACTAGCTTTTGCCCGCGGCTTTGCTCGCGTTAAATTCGGGGTAACACCCATATAAAATTTCACCCCCTCTTTTAAGGGGTTGGGAGCAGATTTCCAAAAAAAAATGATGCCCGATTTTTTCGATAGTCACAAATAGTCCGCATACCAATTTTTAGCTCTCTACCTTGAAAATTGCGGAATGCTCCATACAAACTTCCACCCCCCATTTTAGGGAAGTGGGGGGTTAGAAAGAGACAAAAGGTAGCCTATGTCACTCTCCATCCCTTCAACTATCTCCACTTAAAAAATCACGTCAATTCGTCTCCCCGTTTTGCCGTGAAAGACGGACAAACAAACACACACATACACTTTCCCATTTATAATATTAGTATGGATTACTGTCGCATTTCTCATTCTCCTTTTAACCCACTATTCCGATCTTGAGTCTACTTACAAGTAAACAATGGGTGTACACAAAGCGGTGTTGGTGGCGATACATCACGGCGACAATACGCAGCTGCATCTGCGCCTACGCAGCGGTTTTGATACTTGTACTTCTTCTTCTTCCTCGTTTCCTCATGGCTGAGGGTCGCGATCAGATGAAGTCGTTGCTCTCGTGACCAAGGCACTCCAAGCTGCACGATCTTCTACGGCTCGTATGATAGGCCCTTGTATGGAACCTTGGCAGGCCTTCACAATGTCAACCCAACGGATCGGTGGATGTCCACTCCCCCGTCCTCCATCCACGCGGCCAAGCACAATGCGTTTTTCAAAATTGTTTGGCTTCCGTCTGGTCACGTGTCCGAAGAACTGGAGGATTCGCTGGTGGCAGATGGTTGACAAGCGGCACTGGACTTTTAATTCCGCTAGGATTGAGGCATTAGTGCGGCGCGCTGTCCATGGAATTTTTAACATCTTGCGCCAGCACCACATTTCAAATGCGTCAATTCTGCTCCGAATGTTTGCTTTCAGAGTCCAGGTTTCCGAAGCATATAGAAATATAGAGAAGACCAGGGTACGCATTAGCTTGGTTTTGGTTGCTTTGCTGATTCCTCTATTCCTCCAGATCTTCTCTAACCTCTTTACTCCTGCTTTCGCGATCTGGGCTCTTCTTACAACCTCCCTCATACATTCGCCGTCCGCGGTGATTAACGATCCGAGATAGATGAAGTCCTGCATGGTGTCCAGATCAGCCAACTCTCCCGTTCGGTTTATTGGGCCTCTCCGTTGCACGAACAACAATTTGGTCTTGGTCCGATTAATATGGAGGCCATATTCCGCGCTCACTTTTTGTACCCTTTGCAGAAACACGGCAAGTTCAGTTTTGTATATACTTGTACACACTGTAAATAATAGCTAGAGCTTGTTGAATAATAATTTTAAACAAAAAAGAACCTTTCCAAAAGCAAATGCCCGAGCTACTGTAAAAAATACTCAAATCACTATAGGTGTGCCTATAATATTTGAAGAGTTCCCTCGATTTCTCCAGGATACCATCATCAGATCCTGACCTGGTTACAATGAGACCAGCTGTGAAGTATACTCTTTCAAAAAGAACTAGAACAAAGAAAGAACAAGAAATATTGAGAACCTCTTCGTTCCAAATCTTGAAGTCGGTTGAAAATAGAACACGTGTCTCAAATGTCACCCGCTAATTTTATGATCATGCAAATTTGGTCTTGAATATATGTCTGTAGTTTCATGTCCATTGAATTAAGACTGATGGTTGTTTTCTATATTTGTTACATTTAATTGCAGTAAACACACAATGAAAGATAAATTCTCGCCTACTATTTGCAAAGTTCTTTATACAGGGAGGATTCTCCACCGTGTATTTATTTAAAAAAAACTTTACTTAGCATCAGTTAATGTCGAGCGCGAGGATCATTATAATATTGGTAATGTATTTAAGTAGTTAAAAAAATACTACCAAAAATAGGCCAAATCTTAGATATAGGTACGGATCCATAACGCAGGACTAAAGAGAGAGATGTTTTCATTATTAGATAGATAAGTCCCCGAAAATTACTTTACAGTAATATGAATTTAAAAACCTGGACTATTTTGCTGTGTTCGTGAATTTCAAATGCAACCGATATAAGAAAATGCATTTGCGCTTAAAAATCTTAGCAATTTGGTTAAAGTATCAAGAATTTTCCTACTCGCTTTAGCCAAGGTGTACTAAATACCGCGTTATGAACTGACCGACAATAGCCAGCGGTCAATAATTCTTTTCAAACGGTCAAGACAACACATTCCCACGACATTGTGTTCAAAACAATCTAAAATGTCGCAAAAACATACCAAAAAAATTAAAACTTCGAAAAAAATTCAATAGCTTTAATCCTTACGTAATAGGCACTAAATCTGCTTATTTTCTAGTATATCAAATACAATCTTTATATTTGTGCACCAAATTAATAGTACCTACTACCCAAAAACGCATAGGTGGCTCTTAACGCTTTCGCCAACGAGTCCAACTTTAATACATTTCCGGGTTTGTAAAGGCAAACGTAACTTTGTAAATTTGCGGTCGAGGTTTGATGTTTCTGCATTATTTTAAATGTTTAGGGTCAAATATTTTTGTCAAAGCAATGCATCAAACGTGTGGAATGTATTGGTATTGTATTGCTTTTGTATTGCTACTTATTTACAGATCGTTTAACATTAAATATCGTGAGAAACTGGGAATCTGAAGATTTTACAACGGTAGTTCCTATTTAAAGTTAAGCTTAATTATGACAGTTGACAGTTCTCGGTGACCCTTGTTAACCGTGATATAATATGATCGATTGAATTATTTAAAGTCGGCTTTTCAATATGGAACCAGCGGGGCTAAGCAAGCGACACTCTTTTATCGATAACGTCAATCGCATCAACGGAAATTATCACCTGACTTTTCATTTTCATCTGTTATACGAGGACATATACGTTTTTTGGCCTTTTCGATTGGTTTTGTCAATCAAATATCATTCAACTGTCACCTTTCAGACTGTAGCTTTTTTCGACATAATTAGATCATTTAAAATACCTGTAGCCTAATGTATACAGATACGTAATTATGATATTAAGTGTAAAGTTGTATGTAAGTATGTACCAATTTCCTTATATTATTTCGACTTTTTATTATTATTAATCAAACAACAATGATTAGGTACATATTAGACATAAGGCCCGCAAAACAGGAGGAAAAATATAAAATATAAAACTTAAACTAATTTCTAAGAACACTTTAACATATTACATTAATGCTTACACTATGGCATTGAATACTCGTATAACAAATATTTCTTTAAGAGGCCTTATTCCTAAAACGCGCGAATTTCACGAAATGCTTCATTTTCTTCGAAGGCTATGGCGAAAAATCTTAGTTTTTTTTTATCAACTATTGATGCATATAATAGTTCATTTCTTTATCTAGACGGCCATCGGAGCAAAAATTACATTTTAAAAATAAAAATATGAAAAAAATTGGTTGTCTTTGAAGACCTTTCCGGATTCTCCAGTTAGATGTACCGTTTATTTCCAAACTACACAAAAAAGGGTGTTACCCTTATTCCCCCCTGTTATTCTTATTCAATTTGAATAATATTCAATTGAGTATATCATATCTGAGACGGCCATCGAAATAAAAATCGAAGATTCATCTTGGATAATAGACAAAATACCTTCTGATTATATGCCAGTTTTTTGATGAAAACACGGTTACATTTATTTTTTTCCACGAAAACCCTATAAATATTTAGACCTGAAAATATTACCATAACAAAGTTAGACTATATTTCTATCACGATCAAAAAATATCATTACTATAGTGGTCAATTTAAAAATAGTATGAAATGTTTTGAAATTACCTATAAATCACACTACCCAGGACACTTTTTGTAAGAATCGTATTTTTGGGTACTTAATAATAATAAATATGGTTCTATAGTATTTTTTTGTATTACTAATACTTCAAACTATCGTATAAATAGCATTTTATGCGGCTTTTTCCATTAATATAGTTTTTTGACCTTTTAGGGAATAAGGAGCCTTAATGTTCTCTTAATATACGTTCATTTTGTTAAAGTCCGATGTTTTCAAGTAAACTATTCAGTGTGTATGGTAGTCATTTTTAGGGTTCCATAGTCAAAATGGCAAAAACGGAACCCTTACAGTTTCGTTATGTCCGTCTGTCCGTCCGTCCGTCCGTATGTCACAGCCATTTTACTCGGAAACTATTTTACTACTACTAGTACTAATTTTGACGTGAGGTATATTTTTGTGTGCCGCTACTTAGTTTTGTGGTAAAATTCCTGAAAAAAAAATATTTTGGCGAGGAGTGCCCTCCATACATGTAACTAATATTCAAATTTTTTAAAACTAAATATCAAAATGTTGCACACCATTTGATAGGTATTTTAAAAAAATGGGGTTTTATTAAACATTTTTTGATTTAGCGATTATTATTATAATCAGTCCGAAAGTCGAAAAAATTGTGCCCTCCTCCCTGTAACTGTTGCTTTACTATGCTCATCAACATAATCATCATTGATAAATTAATACACACAATCAGTGCTATCATTCAGATACCAACGATGTTATTCTTATGTTCTGCTCAACCTTCTCTCACAATCCGAAAACCCCGCAATTTTATCTCCAATGCAAATATCCCCCTTTCAACCGCACAATAGTCTACTTTGCAGCCATTGTTTATTTTCTTACTAGATTAGGCTGTTGAGAGAGATAGACGAACACATTTGTTCAAAGAAATGATATACTACTCATTCGTGCGTGCGACGGAACGTATGGAAATACAAACATATATTTACAGTTAGAAAACCATTTGTGTTTTCCGTTATACGTCTACCAAGTACTTACGCAATAAGGAAAAGTTTTGGTGAAGGTTTTTTTGAAGTTTTGGTGAAGGGAATTTGTAAGTTTGCAGAGACAAACCACAGACAACGAATATAAAATATGGCAGAAAAGTGGACCCCGGAAGCAATAAAATATCAATTTTTTTATCGTCCCCTCGGCATAGTTTTAGTTTTGTAGTGGCATGCGAATATTATTGGGGTGGAGTAGAAATAAATGATGTATTCGGTTTTGCTTTTGAAGGAATATCCAGAAAATGTACCTAAGTTATTGTATTTTTATTTTATACCCCATTTCCAAAAAGGAGGAATCTATTTTTACTCTGTAGGTACGTCTTCAACTGAATTAAAAAACAATGGACTTACAGTGGCTAGATAATTGCTTAACCTCTCAAAAAGCTCGCCTTAAAATAGGATAAAAGGTTTTCCTTCATTATAAATTAGTTTAGATCGATAAGTATATTGCCTGTGATAAACAGATAGACAACAAATTGATTCCAAAAGCGATAGCCCATTTTTAAACGGAAACTAAAACCCACACCACACGCGAAATAAAAATGAATAATTGAACAAGTGGCTCTAAATATGTACAGTCAACGCCAAAATACACCTTATTACATTGTAATAAAGTCCACAAATTTGTCTGCACATAATACAGTTAAAAGGGGGCAAGAGGAATCAATCCACTACCGCTATTGACTCATTATACTGTTTGCATGATTATGTAGGCTGGTCATCCAGTGAAAGATAATCGTCATTCTCCCATTTAGAGCGTTTTCACACTGTCCGATCCGATATCGGATGTCGGATGGTCCAGGGAAAAAAGAAGCTGCTAAGATGCCCTATGGCATTAAGTACGCCTTTTTTGCGTTAGTAGGTACTTACTTTCTTTTGAACAGTAGACATTTGGTATTTTAAGAAAAATATATAGATATCACCAATTTTAAATTTGTCGTTCATTTCAAAATTACGCAAAACAGGATAACAAGTTTTATTCAATTTGAATAAAATTCAATTGAGTATATCATGTCTGAGACAGCCATGGAAATAAAAATCGAAGATTCATCTTGGGTAAAAGATAAAATACCTTCTGATTATAAGCCAGTTTGTGATGAAAACAAGGTTACATTTAATTTTTTTCACGAAAACCCTATAAATATTTCGCCCTGAATATTACCATAGCAAAGTATTACAATAAAAAAAATCATTACTATAGTGGTAAATTTTAACTTGAATTAATTAATTTTTAAAAATTACCTAAATATAAACCACACTTCACTCAATCACAATCACACATTTTTGGGTACTTAAATAATAATAATTATGGTTCAAAAGTATTTTTTTGTATTACTAATACTTCAAACTGTCTTATAAATAGCATTTTATGCGGCTTTTTTCATTTATAGATACAGAGTTTTTCGACCTTTTAGTGAATAAGGAATCCAAAACAATGCATATTTTTACAGCATATCTTTGGGTGTCCCTAAGCCGTGGGTGAAAAGTCACGGGACAGATGTGGAGGGCTATCGATCCTGTCCCTTCTGATTGTCATTTGCATAGGTTGCTAATGCGCCCTTGGCCCAGTGGGTGTCATGCCGAATGTGATAGGGTCCGTGATTTGATTAGTGCTGTCGATGATTCCATTTTTTATTTTTTTCCAAGGCTCAATTAAGTCTGGGGTTTGCTTGGCAACCTAATCCCTTGAATTGGCGTAGGTACTAGTTTTTACAAAAGCGACTACTTGATCTTCCAACCCAGAGGGGAAACTATTGGGATTAGATCCGGCTTCCTCACAATTTTTCCTTTAACGATAAGCGACTGGTACATACCAAACACGTGGACTATGAAGCAACGTGATAGGGAGAGGCTAGAGTCGTTTGAGATGTGGTGCTGGCGTCGCATGGAAAGATTCGTTGGAAATAAAAGAAAACCAATGAAGAAGTTTTAAATATAGTAAAAGAAAAGAGATGTTTGTTGAGAACCATAGATAACAGGAGAGGGGAAGATGCTTGGATACCTGTAACGACATGACGAGACGACAGGCGTGGAAATTGCTCCACCGACAAGAGCCTAGCTCTTAAATGTATGATGATAAAAGATAAAAATATATTTCGTATGTACATACGTTCCGAAAACTCAGAGGTACAGCCGGGGTTTAAACCCGAGACCTCCGAATTGAAAGTCAGACGTCTTACGGCCATGCTATCAGCGCTTTTACTGTGCAACTGTACACTTCGCTGGGTCAATATTACAGGGGGTAGTTAAATTTAGACTTAGTGTCACTATGACAATGTTCAAATTTCAATTAAATAAATAAATATTATAGACAATCTTACACAAATCAACCTACTCCCACAGTAAGCTCAATAAGGCTTGTGTTCGTATAATAGATAGATATAGATAAATACATATATAGAAAAGATCCATAACTCAGGAACAAATATCCGTGATGAACACACAAATAAATGCCCTGACCAGGATTCGAACCCGGGACCTCCTGCTTCATAGGCAGGGTCACTACCGACTAGGCTAGGAGGCCGTTAATTAGATAAAAGTGAAACATAGAACCCTGTAATATTGGGGTAGCGCTTATGTAATACCTATCATCCATACTAATATTATAAATGGGAAAGTGTATGTGTGTGTTTGTTTGTTTGTTTGTTTGTCCGTCTTTCACGGCAAAACGGGGCGACGAATTGACGTGATTTTTTAAGTTGAGATAGTTGAAGGGATGGAGAGTGACATAGGCTACTTTTTGTCTCTTTCTAACCCCCCACTTCCCTAAAATGGGGGATGGAAGTTTGTATGGAGCATTCCGGGGGGCAAAGGGGAACCGTGTTACCCCGAATTTAACGCGAGCGAAGCCGCGGGCAAAAGCTAGGACCAAATAACTTGCATTTGGTATCTCACGTCTAGTAATCTCCAACAGGGTGCTGTTAATTTGCGAGTGTTAGTTACAGAATGCGGTACGATAGCACCGTGCTTGACATATATACCGGTACCGCCAGTATAGTGCACGGAGCATCTTCCCAGAGCGATACGCGGTACACGAAACATGGCTACAGTGCTATGAGTACAGCATACGGTATGATAGCACCCAAGGGGGCGTCCATTAATCGCGTCATATTGTATAGGGGGGGAGGGGGTCAAGAAAAAATCACCAATGATCACCACAGACGGGAGGGGGGTCTGGACACGTATCACGTGTATTTTTTTTGTTCCTTCGTGCTATACTGTATTTCAAATATTTCAATAAAATATTGTCTTCGGTTGCCGCGATAGTTATTCATGAAATAAAACAATTAAAAACGGATTTTATCGCGTGTACTGAGCTTAAATTACATCCCGACGTTTCGAACACTTTACAGCGTTCGTAGTCAACGGGTCGACTGAGGAAAAATATACAATTACCTCCGTTCAAAAACTATCACAATATGCAAACCTACCCAAACATATTAAATATTAAACAAATTTTGTGTTTGCACATGCCAGAGGGGCCTTTATAAAAAACAAATGCTAATAATGTCAAATACCTAATTTGCAATGTCAAATAATTTTAAGTTACAAAAAATATAAAGAATATTAATACGGTCAAATAAATAATTTCAAATAATTTACAAATTAAATTAGTATTAAATTATTATTAGTGTCCACACTGACCACCATTATGGTCACACAGTCCTATGTCTAGCTTGCTCCTTAACCAAATGAATAACTGGATCCCAAGCTGGTGGTACCGAAAACCCATCCTCTCTGTTAAAATTTGGATATTTTTTTATCTCGATCGCCTCTCGCAACATCCGGGGAATGTATCGTTTCTCCTTGACGAGGATTTGCGGTTGGTCAAATTTTTGGGCCTACCCATGACATGCTCACAGACTGCTGACCTTGGTCGACAGTGCTTTACATCGGCTATATGTTCCTTTACTCGAGTAGAGATGCTCCGCTTAGTCTGGCCTACATTAAAATTATCAACTTTTAAATGAACCTATGTGTGAAAACCGAGAATATTTATCGGTTTAGGAATTATTTCAAAAATTTATCTCCAAAAAACGTCTTTCATAGGCAGATACGACCTTTTGATATTACTTTTTCTATAGTAGGTACGAAACCCTCCATTATGCGTGGTCCGATACGCACTTGGCTGGTTTTTTCTATTAAATATTATTTTAATGAAATTAGTGAGATGTGCATACATGTAGTTTCATTTTGTTACCCTTCACGTGTACGTACGTTACGTTTTCACGTGTTAGAAAACTGTACTTACTTTAGTTAGCAAAAAATTACACGTCATATTGGACGAGGGGGGGAGGGGTCCTGAAAATATCACCAAAGATCACCATGGGGGGGGGTCTAAAACAAGCCAAAAACGTATGACGCGATTAATGGACGCCCCCCAATTCCCATGTTAGCGCACTGACAATGACAAGCTGAAAACCGAGAAGGCGCGTGCAAGACAGGTGCTGTATCGCCCGCACTCACCCTCAGGGTTTGGCTTGCGTGCCCATTTAATTTGAACTTCATAAATCACGTTTTATCTTTATTAAGAGCCAGTCCGTTCAACTGGAAACACTCGTACAGTCGTTCCGTCACGTAATTTAGGGACTCTTCCAGGTTCTGCGCAACGGTTGTGCTCACGACTGCCGTGACGTCATCGGCATACATAAATAACTCCGCGCCTTGTATCGCATTTGGCAAGTCGTTCAGCAGGATGGTAAACAAGGGGTTGCCGAGGCACGATCCCTGCGGAACACCCATCAGATTTCGCAGCTCAGAGGACACAACGACACCGCCGTCTCCGACAACAACTTGGGCTCTGTTTGTCATGAGAGTACTAGTAGACGGCGAGTTTGTCAGCGATAAGCACTTGCTTCCACCACCACTTGCAGACCACTTGGTCTGCAGTATCAAATGCACGCAACAGATCGCAACAAATGACCGCCACCGGTCGTTTGGCTTCGCGGGTGCGCAGCGCACCACTTTTCGCACTAGATCGGTGGTGGATCTGCTGTGACGGTCGGCAATCAGACAGTATGTTTCTCGGTGTCCAGAAATTCAGTAGTCTTTTATTGATGCCCACTTCAAAGCACTTAAATACTTAGGCAAGGAACCAGGGATCATTGATTATATTGCCATTGAAAAGCGCTTTTTCGCTCTATAAATGGCAGTAATGGCACTATAGTTGATGATAATGACAAACACGTAAGATATTGCGATTTAGTTGAAATTTTCCCGTAAACGAGATTGCTCCTCTGCACCTCATACAAAACAAGCTGAATAAATTGACATACCTAATACCTATTCATTAATAACCGTTACCCTTCAATTTAAGTTTGGAACAAATATTTCCTCTATTTTTGTACCCACTTCCGAGATTCCCTGCAATTCAGACGCGGATCCAAACGGCTCGCGATCGAACCTCCGCGGTCGACGACAGAGACACCCTTATTCAAATATCTACAGGTGCGAGTGAGACGGTCGCTGTCGAGATGACCGGGGTCAGAGGTGAACGCTCTCAGGTGAGATGGTGTTCCGGGATGACTTTGCCCAGGGCGAACGAGTAGCGGGTTAGCGGTTTAGTTTTAGAGATTTAACTATTTTAACGGCTTTCTAACCTAGTTGGTAGTGACCCTGCCTGCGAAGCAGGAGGTCCCGGGTTCGAATCTTGGTTAGGGCAAAAAAGCGGCGTCTTTACTTTTAAGAGTCCGGTTGTTTTTGTTATTTGAAAACGAAAATCGCTAATAATTAAATAACGCACATGAATTGTATTTGATAAGATTGTTTGAAGTCTTGTTATTGCAAAAAAATACGTACCAAAAGTCTTTAAGGGTTCCGTCCGCGGATAAGCTCAGTGACCGTTTAGCACTAGAAAGCTGAAATTTGGTACTAATATGTATATCAATCACTCCAACAAAGTGGTAAAATAAAAAGTGGAAAAAAATGTTTTATTAGGGTACCTCCCCTATACGTAAAGTGGGGAGTGATTTTTTTTTTCATTTCAACCCTAACCACAGAATAACTAATAGTACTACCCTAACGTGTGATATATTGTTGGATAGGTATTTAAAAATGAATAGGGGTTAACTAAAATCATTTTTTGATAATGTAAATATTTTCGGAAATAATCGCTCCAGAAGTAAAAAAAAATGTGTCCCCCCCTCTAACTTTTGAACTAAGTTTGTAATTTAACCGTATAAGCAGGTGTTTATTGTACCTGTCATTTCTACAAAATCACAATGAAATGACGTGCTTTCAAATAAAGTAAAAACGGTGAAAATCGGTTCACGCAATAAAGAATTAACCCATAAAAATCATCTTCCATACTTTAAGCTCGCGCGCAATAGTTTACTTAATTTGCCGATAGATGTCGCTGTACGTGGAACGCTCATATCATATCCTACATGGCGGTGTTATTTTAACTCTTAAGTGGGGACACTTACTGTGACGGACGGAAAACTACGGAACCCTACACTGAGCGTGGCCCGACACGCTCTTGGCCGGTTTTTTATTATTTAATACCCGAAAACGTTAGTGAGGACGTTCATTCGTGCAATCTTGTCGCTTGATTTTTTATTATTATTTGTTGTGCCCTCCAATATATGTATACAAACTAAAAGTAGTTTCATTCTCATTCGTTACTGTAAAATATTATCGAAAAGTTGAGCGAAATCGAAAAAAACTTTATGTACCGGACTCTTAAATCAATTAAATGAGAGCGCTGGTATCCTGGCAGTAAGACGTCCGACTTTCAATCCGAAGGTCTCGGGTTCAAATCACGGCACGTACAGTCGACGGTAAATATATCTTTACACTTTTGAAATTTTCACCTTTGTAATAAGATGCAATTAAAAGTGTAAACATATCTTTGCCTTTGTACCACTAGGTAAGTTAATCGGAACTTATTTACGAAATATCATTTGATATTTACCAGTCGCTTTTCGGTGAAGAAAAACATCGTAAAGAAACCGGACCTAATGCCGATAAGGCTTAATTTCCTCTCTGGGTTGGAAAGTCACATGGCAGTCACTTTCGTAAAAACTAGTGCCTACGCCAATTAATGGGATTAGGTTATCAAGCGGACCCCAAGGACAAACGCTACGAGGAAGAGAAGATTAAATTAATTAAATTGGTTAAGTCCAATACAGCTTTTAGGTTTAAACATAGTTTTTAAGTAACTACTATAGATAAATTAACGAGAGCATGGAATTGCATATGTAGTAGTATTGTATGTTTACAGGCATTCTATATTTGAATTTTCTATTTTCTCGTACTATCAGCATAAAAAGAGGTTTGTTATATATTGAAGAAGTAAATACCAAAATAATGTCAGTGTCAAATTGTGAATATTATTTACGTTGTGCATATATTTTTACGTCTGATTTTATTGTATTCTCACAATTATCAGAATAATTTTGTGTCAGCCCGTACGACTAAGTGTAAGTTACATAATTTTCAAAAAATATGGCAGTGAGTAATTTGGGTCCGATTGAGAGTCAAAGTAAGCAAATTATTTTTAACTGTTATAAATATTTTGAACTTGAACTGAAGAAAAATTTAAGTTCCCCTTACACCGCTGCCCAGTTAGTTGAAAAAGCTAAAGGTGTTTGTCTCTCTACTGTTTATAACATTGTGTCTGAGAGCAATAGTGAGAAATTCGCAACAACAAAGAAATTCACCTCCCCGAGAAATAAAAAGTTACGTACTTGTCCGTCATCAGCAGTAGATGATTTTGATCAGGAAGTCATCCGGAGAACTATATACAATTTTCATCTGTCCCATAAGCAATTTCCAACCTTAAAGATCCGATATCGATTACAAATTTGGCATTTCCACCTTACGAAAACAAATACAAAAATAAGGATTTAAATGGAAAAAGACCGAGGACAACCGAAAAATATTAATGGAAAGACACAACATACGACTACTAAGAATATATTACCTTACCAAAATTGCGGAATATCGGTCTGAAGATAGACCACTAGTTTATACTGATGAAACCTACATCCACACTTCAAATGTGTCCGGAGAGGCTTGGACCGATGGAACAGAATTTGGTGTAAAAAAAACAAATCAGTACAGGCCAGCGGTTAATAATAGTGCACGCAGGAGGAAAAGATGGTTTTATTCCCAACGCTTTGTTAATGTTTAAGACAAACCAAAAAACGGGAGACTACCATGACCAGATGAACTTTGTCAACTACGAAAAATGGTTAAAAGAAAAATTAATACCGAACCTTAAACCGAATAGCGTAGATAATGCGTCCTATCACAACAAACTTTTGAATCGTGCTCCAACGTCAAATTCTCATAAACAAGAAATGATGGATTGGTTGACAGAACACAACATTTCGTATAGCCCGTTGATGTACAAAACCAGTTTGTATGATTTAATTAAACAAAATAAAGAGCGGTTTCGTGAGTACCACATAGATGCAATTTTAAAAGAACATGGCCACTCCGTTTTACGATTGCCACCGTATCACCCGACATTCAATACGATCGAAAATATTTGGTCCATGGTAAAAGGATATGTAGCGAAAAGAAACGTTTCATTAAACATGCAAGGCATTATGAGTTTAGCAACTGAACGAATGAATACTATTACTGCTGAGGACTGGGAAAATATTTGTCGCCACGTCGAAAGTGAAGAAAATAAATATCGATGTCAGGAAGGGGAAATGGATCGAATTTCAAACAATCTTATTATCAATACTTGTGACAGCTCAGATGAAGAACACGATAGCGACTAAAAGCAAAAAACAGAGGACTACTACTTATTCCATTTCTTAAGGGTATGTAATTTTATTAAATTAAGAGAAAATTATTCTCCTTTTGTTGCAAACGGTACAACCACTACAAATGCAATTCCATGATCTCGATAATTCATCTATAACAAAAATGAGAAATAAATGAAATGACTTCTGATTTATGAGTGTTTTCTATGTGTTTAGTATGTTTTACCTGTCAATCCTGCCAATGGGGAAGGGAAGGCGACTGTCAATGAGGATTTCCGCGATCGAGATTGTCACTAGATGGCAGCACCGTGACGAAATCAAAAAAATATTATGAAACATGATTGGTGGATTATGACAGCTAGACTTAGTTTAGAGTTTAGTTTTTTGCACATTTACGTAGTTCAGTGTGTAATATTGATAGCTTATTGTGCGGTGACCTAACGAATAAGTGTGCAGCTAATAAAAAAGTAGTCTCAAAACGCGCGTAACCACCCTCTAGTTGAACAAACGGTTATCCGGGGTCCCGGCCACCCACGTGTTTGTAAGGAGGCTATCACCTTACAATCAACAAGGCCTTTACCGGACAACGTTGCATATATTTAGTACAATAAATAAGTGTAAATAACGTTTAACGTCGACATTGGCAAAATTCCCACTATTCTGTACAGAAAGCCATTAAACTAAAACAAAAAAAAACGGTCAATGAGGGCTTCCGCGATTAAGATTGTCACTAGATAGTAGCACCGTGACGAGAGGTCTTTTTGACAGCAACTGTCAATATCCACCAATCAAAAAAATATTATGAAACATGATTGGTGCATTATGACAGCTAGACATTTCGCCACGGTGCTGCCATCTAGTAACAATCTCAATCGCGGAAACCCTCATTTGTTTCTCTATGGTATATGTCAAATCTCATACAAAAACAGGACCATCTTACGCAGCGCCATCTAGAATTCATTTAACCAGCTGTCAAATACCATATAAAATAAGGACCATCGGATGCAGCGCCATCTATACTTTTCACTGGCCATCTCCATAGTGTCGAATTTTTGTTTCTTTTTAAATTTTCTGGTTATGCTTTAAGCCAAATCCCAAAGAAATAAACTAGTGGCAGGTATCAGGTAAAACCTATGCTGCCGGCATCTGGTAAAACCGGGAGGAAATATTTTCTTATCAGCCAATAACCAAGTTATTCCTAGGCCTAGGCTTTCTAGTTTGAAATTGTACCATTGTTTTCAGGTTTAAAGAACTTATTCCCCATAAGAATTACAAACATTCACTTACGTACCGCGACCATCTAAACACGACAACTATATAAGTACCGTCAACTGCTACAACTTTGCCTACGATGCTCAACTTTTCCTGGCTTGAAAACATGTTTTTTTTCACCAAACAGCTATTTATATCTTATTCCTGAGATGTCCGCCTTTCTCCCATCTCATGCATTTAAAGTTGAGCATCGTACGCAAAGTTGTAGCAGTTGACGGTTATTAAATATTAATTGATCGTGCGTATTCGAACGAAAAGAGGCAAATAATAGTAGTTTATCTACACTCGCATTGTAAGTCCTCTAAAACGTGTTCAAAGACGGTAGGCAATGGCTAGCATTACCACAACCGATTTTACTATGATAAGCTTTTTATGTGTGGCAGTAACGTAATTTTAACTTTACATGCTCAACTATTGATGTGTTATGAGTTTTGATAACATAATGTACACCTGCACGCTCCCGCGCGGCCGCCGACACGCGCCCGCGCGACCCGGCACAATCGAGTTGGCCACGGCGGTGCAATGGCGGCCATTCTATGGTTTCGGAATACGGCATTTAGCATAAATAATATGAGTGTAGATAAAGCAGTGTATGCAACTGTACGTAGATAAAGCAGTGTATGCAACTGTACGTAAATACATAATAGTAGTTTATGTAACTGTCACGTAATAAGGGTCCTTAAAACATGAGTGTGGTTTTATGAAACGAGCCGCAGGTGAGTTTCATAATAAGATCACACGAGTGTTTTAAGGCCTAATTTAATTACGTACAGTTGCATACACTGCTTTATCTACACTCATATTATTTGCGCGTGCAGGTGTACATTATGTTATCAAAACTCATAACACATCAATATTTGAGCATGTAAAGTTAAAATTACGTTACTGCCACAGATAAAAAACTTATCATAGTAAAATCGGTTGTGGTAATGCTAGCCATTGCCTACCATTTTCGGACACGTTTTAGAGAACTTACAATGTGAGTGTAGATAAAATATGATTTCTTATTGGAGCGGCCAAATGATCAGTAATATGTGAACGGAAATATTCACGTAAATAATGCTTTAATAATAAAGGCCGCGTACGTATTGTTTTTCACCTAAATATACCTAGTTTAAGAGGCTGATAACACCCGATGATCTTCAAATTGACTTTACTTAAACAATTTTTATAGCTCTATAACTACTTGTTTTGGGAAAAAGAAAGTTTATATTTAATATATTTGGAACAACTTTGTTAATTCCGATACACGATTGGACCAAATCGGTTCGGTAGAAAATAATTCCAAAGTTACATCTTAAAATTAGCTTTAAACAATTGTATGTCTCTTCTTTATATTTCCCAATTAATGGGTCGTATTTTTTTAATTCATCATTTTGCAAAGTTTGTAATCGTGTCGTAAACACAGTATTCCTCTTTCACTCGCGCTGAAAAAGATAGGGATGGAATTTAGCTGTTATCATCCCCTTAATATATACTATATTATATAATCCGAAATTGTTACCGCGCATGTTTTTCAAAAACAACACCTAACGTTTACGAACCTATAAACCCGGCCGGGAATCGAACCCGGTCATAAATCACTGCACTAATCTCGTGTAAGTTGCAACAAATTTCACGCTCGGTCGCAGTTCTTAATGCATCCGAAATTGCGTTCGCGGATCGGTTTTACAAGGTTTTGGGTTTGGTGTCGAAATACCATTCTTAAAAAAGCCATCGATACCTATAGGAATTTTCTAATCCAGACTAGTTTTAGTACCCACTTGCAATACAAGGGTTAGGTTTATAAAACTATTTTAATTCATACCTATTCATAATTTTTACTTAATCTTATTCCAATTAGTAACTCCTAGGTATACGAGCAAAAGGTACCATTTGTTACCTTATCTATGTACAGGATGTAGCAAAAATACTGGTAATCCGTTTAAGGGCATAATAGACATGGTGGATATTTTTTCATGTCTGGTATCAATCGATTCGTTTTGTTGTGAGGATCAAATGTCTATCTATATACGGCCAATTGCGTTAAAGCAACACAAAAGTCAGAAATTAGACTTAAAGTCTGAGATTCGCATTTGTTTCTCGAAACGCTCCTAACAAAATGACGTGCAAAAGTGACGTCACGATCATATAGTCGCCCTGTTTAAAGTACCTATGGAAAAATTTCAACATGTGTCATCATCCCTATTGGTATCGTATTGACAGTACGAGAAAGTAGGAGAAAATTTTTTTGGTCGCGAAATCCTCCATACTAAACCAATTTTTTTTTCCATAAATTTTCATATTTATAATACGGATAAAGGATCGCAGCATTTTTGTTGCACCTTGTATTTTTCCCTTGTTTAAGTATCCCAAGGTAGGAATTTAATCACTTTTAAAAGTGGATAGGTTCTTAACGTTTATAAGGGCAGAATTGTAGCCATAGTTTGGCCAGAGTCGGTTTCACTTATAGCATAGACAGAAAGAATAGTGCCCCAGCCAAGTCGAGCAAGACAAACAGCAAAAGCACGGCCGTACCATCCTTTTCCCGACGATCGCACTACTTTTTGCAGTAGAACTGCGTTGCAAGACTGGTATTTTTGTACATGTAATGTTTCTCATAGGATCGTACTGTCTTTTTCTTACGCTAGTACCCTCACCACTAAAAAAGGGACGAGCATCTACCTATAGCTTACTTACTACCGTTTTTAGTTAGCCACACTACAGGGTGTAAAAAATGCTGGTGGCAAATAGGAAAAAAAAAATCAACGCGAAAAAAAAATTTTTTTAGTAAGTACAGTCACGTCTGAAAATATGGGTACATTTAATGTGACAAAAATATGTAGCCACGACTCCATTACCAAGGCGTAAAGTCTTGGATACATGTTTTTGTCACACTAAATGTATCCATATATTCAGACGTGACCGTACCTATGGGAGCCGTCGTCCTAGCCGGTCAACCCTCCATACAAAACCAATATTCAAATTCAAATTCAAATCGTTTATTTCAGACCACAAGTCCATAAAATTACATACAAAATAATAAATTAAATTAAAACCACATACAAATTACATTAAATTAACACAAATATAATAAAAACTAAATTAAATTATGTCACACTACAATAAAAACAAATAAATATTAAAAATTAAATTCCATCACAATAAATCACAATAAATATAAATTAAATTCCAAATGTCCAAAATTATCAAATTTCAATTACATTAAGTCATAAACTATGCCCCTAGAACCCATATGTAGGTCATTGCAGTGCCTCCATAGAGCACAAGCAGGATTTTCCCAGATGAGACGTAGCAAGCTGTTGGAACTGTCACGCACTCGGCGCATGAGGGAGGCGGTGCGATTACGGATTATCGCACTAAAACCGTCTACTCTAGCCTCCGCAAACATCCCCGACGCGCTGCAGTAACGTGGCAGTCCCATCAACATACGGAAGCCGTTGTTGTATTGGACGCGCAGGGTATTGATGGTCTTCTTAGTGTAGTTCGTCCACAGGCTGCACGTGTAAAAGGATTGACAAAAAGCCTTGAAAAGGGTCTTTTTGACATCCCCGTTACAACGCGCAAACCTACGTGACAGCATATTACATCTGACCGACAATGCCCTGCGCTCCCGTTCCATATCGGCATCATCCTGGAGGTCCTCGGTGACCCAGTGCCCAAGATATTTAATACGCGACACTCTATTTAGAGGAACTCCGCTCAGACACACAGCAGGCAATGACGCATACTCTTTTTTGCCGGCATTGAAGACCAACAGCTCACTCTTCTTGGTGTTGTATATTAGGCCATGGGTCACCGCGTACTCCTCACATATCTTCAGCAGTTTGACTAGAGCGCTGATCGCCGGGCACAGCAGCACCATATCATCTGCGTAGCTGATATTGTTTACAGTGGTACAGCAATTGAGCACCCAATACCTGTGCTGCTGAGCCTAGCGATCAAGTCATCCATGTACAGGTTAAACAACCTCGGTGAACTGAGACCCCCTTGTCTCACGCCACACTTTAACCTGTACATGTCTGAATGCGCGCCCGCCCATCTGACCTGATTGGTCTGGTGGCCATACCAAAAACGAAACAGGTTAACCACCCCCCCGGGAGTACTTGTTTCATTTTCGAGCTTGTCCCACAAGATGTCATACGAGACCATGTCAAACGCCCTTGACAGGTCCAAAAAACAGGCAAAGACAGGTGTTTTTCCTTCCTTATAGTACTGGACGGTCTGCTTAAAGCACAGAATCGCACTCTCAGTTGACACCATCGGTTTAAAACCAAACTGTGCATCCTGCGATTTGACATGCTTAGACAAAAGATTATCAAGCAGTCCGTCCAGCACCTTAGCAGACACCGTCGCTAGGGATATCGGTCTGTAGTTGGACCCGTCAGAGGCATCACCCGTTTTATTTTTGGCAATAGGAACCACGATAGTCAAGAAGATCATCCGGAAGATAACAGTGGCTCATGCACAGATTAAAAAACATTTTCAGTACCCGAGGCAGGTGATTACCAGCATTCTGCAGGTGCTCAATGCTGAGGCCATCATGTCCCGGTGACTTCCCTCGAGTCATTGATCGAATGACACTCATTACCTCCGTGAAAGTAAACCGGACAGGGACCTCGCTCGAATGGACCTCAGCATCGACCACCCGCGATCCGTCTCCCAGAGGGCTATTAACCCTAAAACGCTCCATAAACAAATTAGCAATATGTGCCGGCTCGCACGCTCCATCCACACTTGCAGGAAGACTAGACTTAGGGCCGATTTTATTAGTGCACTTCCAGAATTTGCTGAAGTTTTTGGCTTTGTGGTGTGTGGCTAAGATATCCATTTTAATTTGAGCTTGATTATCCTGACACCATTTTAGCCTGTCCTTGAACACCTTCCGAGAAGCACACATGTCCTGAAAAAGAGGCCCTGAAGATGGTTTACCATATGAAACCCACTGCTTAAACATGTGTCTAGCACGCGCATGCGCCTCTTTCACGTGTTTATTCCAGCCTACCACCTGCTTGCGCTTGACCTTTCCAACAGATTTACTCATTCTAGAGGCTGTTTGCAAAGTAGTAACAATGTCATCATACAAACTATTTAATACTCTACGATGGGACAAGTCATTACAAAAGCGATCACAGCAAGACCTTAAAACTACGGGAAAATCTATGTTTTTAAATTTATCACAACAAATGTCACAAAATAATTTTATTTGGTCAGTATTTCTTTCTCCCCAGGTAATATTATTATTATTTACCCCATGGAAATTATTTGACGTGATCGTTTCCTTACAACTGATATTACATTTATAAATAACTGGAAAATGATCCGGAATCCGGAATCCTGGAATATTGTTCGCGTGAAATTTTATTTTTCTTAATTTTTTTAATTAGAATACGATACCAATTACGCCCTTCACCATTCACCAGCATTTTTGTAACATCTTGTATATGATCGAGTTCTATAATAATTTTAAACAAAAAAGAACCGACTTCACTTAACATCCACCTTTCCAACAGCAAATGCTCGAGCTGCTGTAAAAAATACTCAAATCACAATAGGTGTGCCTATAATAGTTGAAGAGTTTCTTCGATTTCTCCAGGATCCCATCATCAGATCCTGACCTGGTTACAATGGGACCAATTGTGAAGTATACTCTTTCAAACAAAAATATAATTTTCCAAATCGATCCAGCCGTATTCGAATAATCGGTGAACATACATAAAAAAAATAGCAAAAACAAAGATCCCGACGAATTGATAACCTCCTCCTTCGAAATCTTGAAGTCGGTTGACAAATAGACCGAATATTTAATTTTTAAAATGTGCATAAATTAAAAACAATGACCACACAGTAACCACACATCCGAAAATAATTACACATCAACTACACGTCAATAAAGTAGGGTCCACAAAGGACTTCCGTATTCACGTCACTAAAACAGTAGAGTCTACAAAAGAGTTGGATACGCAGTGATTTTACACGCTCTGATGCATTTTGAGGGACGTTTTGAAATAAGGGTTGTTTTATTGTTTTTTAACTGACAAGGCTTCGCCCGTGACTTCACCCAAGTAGAGGTTGTTAAAAACTTTAATTCATTTTCAAGCTCTCAGGTGTTGAATTAAAAAAAAAACCGGCCGAGTACGAGTCGGACTCGCGCACCGAGGGTTCCGTACAAACCTGTAGGTATATAGGGGTAGTAACTTTAAAAAATTTTTTTTTTTTATGTAACTAAAAATTTACGGTTTTCGCAATTTTTCCTTTATCTGTGCTATAAGACGTTGCTTCGTATCAAATTTCAAGATTCTGAGTTCACGGGAAGTACCCTGTAGGTTTTGATTCCCTTGCAAGTTTCGAAAATTTTCGGAAATTTGCGGCATAAACGGCTGTATCTTTTGATTGCGTTGGCTTAGAAGTTTTATTTTTTCACAGCTCCAAGGAACAGTAGACCTGAGTATTTGATATAAATTTCAGCTTGATACCTCCACGCGTTCCTGAGAAAAAGGGACAGACAGACAGACGGACGTACGGACAAGTGATCCTATAAGGAAACGGACCCCGAAGAAGTCTCTAGCATACTCATGTCTTTAAAGTCAAATAGCGCAGCGGGCCACGATGACATACCTACTATTTTTCTAAAACATTGCAAAGACCAAATAGTCCCAATTATTAGTCACTTAGCGAACCTATGTTTCACACAAGGCGTTTTCCCTCACTTGCTAAAGAAATCACTCATTACACCTGTTTACAAGAGTGGAAAGAGAACTGAGCCAAACAACTATCGGCCAATTTCAGTACTGACATCAATCTCGAAAATAATAGAAAAGCTTATTAACGTCCGCTTGGTGAAATTCTTAAACAAATATAATTTATTATCTGAAACTCAATTTGGTTTTCGGCAAGGTAGATCAACCGAAGATGCAGTTTTACATCTTACTTCTTTAATTACTAAAGAAACCGATATAGGAAATAGATGTCTTGCAGTATTTCTCGACCTAAAAAAGGCCTTTGACACAGTATCTCTTCCCACTCTTGTAAACAAGCTTGAAAAAATTGGTATGAGAGGGAAATCACTTGAATTGCTAACCGACTATTTAAATAACCGAAGCCAGAGAGTCAGGATTGGTAAATTTGTGAGCAGCGACTCAAATGTGTCATTTGGAGTACCGCAGGGTAGTGTTCTCGGGCCTACCCTGTTTTTAGTTTATATAAATGACCTTACTGCTATAAAAATACCAGGTAAAGTTATATCGTATGCCGATGACACTGTGCTTGTTTTTGCTGGGAAATCATGGGACTCAGTGGGTACCGATGCTACAATAGGACTCAAAAAGGTTTCTTCGTGGCTTTTAGATAACCTACTAACACTTAATATCGAAAAAACGAACTACATTTGCTTCTCAAAAACAATAGTTGGACAGCCCTCTACCGAATTAGAATTAAGGATACACTTTTGTGACCCAGCGACTTCAATGTCAGCATGTAGATGTGATACATTAAAAAAGGTCTACTTTACTAAGTATTTAGGTATTATTATTGACTATAGATTATCCTGGCACCAACACATCGAAAACATTAATAATAGAATACGAAAGCTCATCTGGATTTTTAAATTACTGCGACATATCACAAACACTTATTTACTGAAACAAATTTACTTTACTTTAGCACAATCGATCATGACATATTGCATACCGGTATGGGGAGCGGCAACCAAAGTAAAATTTCTAGAAGTGGAAAGAGGTCAAAGGTGCCTCCTTAAAACCATGTTCTTTAAACCATATCGATATCCTACATCTGAGTTGTACAATGATTGTAAACTTCTCAGTATGAGGAAATTGTATGTTATGGCTGTTGTTTTAAGACTGCATAAAAATATTCCCTACAAAACTTTTGCTGGCAACCAAAGAAGGGTTCCTGCCGTTGCACCTGTACCTTATAATAAATCTGCATTTGCTGACAGACAATTTGAAGCACAATCTGCACACCTGTATAACATATTTAACAATATCGCAAATATATATGAACTAAAGTACCATCATTGTAAAAACACTCTTACTGATTGTATAATTAAACTTAGTTATGATCAAGTAGAAGATCTATTACTTTTCAAAGAGAGATAACCCACAAAACGTTTGATACCGTGGATATTGTATTGTTTAATTTTAGGAAACATTGTTAGCATAAGAATGTATACACACGCACACATATACACACACTCACGCACACACACACACACCATCATGCATGCATAAACACACTCAAAAACTTATAAATAAATTTAGTATAGGTAAAATTATAGATATACTTATAATTTAACATAATATGAAACTAGCGGGTAAGATAACAAATTGTACTGTCCCCTTCAGGAAGAGCGAGTCCTCCTGACACAGGTGTCTACATACCTACTAGGAGGGCTCAAAACTTGTAACTATTGTTAAGTTGTTTTTCACGAAATAAATTTATTCTTATTCTTATTCTTATTCTTATAAGGGCTCCGTTTTTTCCTTTCGAGGTACGGAACCCTAAAAACATTTCATGGTAAGAGATTTTCTATAAGATGTAACAAAAATGCTGGTGATTTGTTTAAGATAATTGGTATGATATTCTAATTATGAAAAACTAAGGAAAAACAAATTCACGCGAGAAAAAAACAGTTTTATATTGAGGGAAGGGATTTGAGGGTCGGCCGGCTGGGATGACGTGGACGTGTCCCATACATTTTTTTTCCGTCCTTAAATTTTTTATCCTCCCTTTCCTTAGTCGCAATACAATACCAGTTATGCCCTTAAACGGATCACAAGTATTTTTGTTACATCCTGTATAAGAAAGTGAAGTTTAAATACAGTTTTTAACCAAACTATGAATGGTATAGGAAGGAGGGAACTCTCTATAGGAAAACGGTCGAAAAAGTGTCCAGCGGTAAGCACTAAACAATAGTTCCAAATATCTCCGGGTGGCGCTAGGTATAGTTCAGCATTTGAAATGAATTACCGATATTTAATACTTATATGACTTTCTAAATAAAATTAATATTCAGAGTGTTTTTCATCTCCGCAAATAATTATTTTGGATTTAATTTTTTTTAATTTCAAAATTAATTTTATCATATTTAATATCATTGTGGCGCCATCAGTTTATCGCCTTTTGACGGACACTTTTGTAACATAGAGATTTATATCCTTCTTGTACCATCCATAAACCAAACTATAACAAGAAAATCATTCGTAAAAAGGTTTAAAGTGACTGATAGTGTGACAGTTGTGTGAGCCCAACGAGGACCCAGTGTGCTGACGACGAGGGACCCTCTTGTTCCTTTAGCCATCAACACGGTGAGTTCTTCTTTTTGTAAAGGGTCGGCAACGCGCTTGTGACACATCTGGAGTTGCAGGCGTCCATACGCTACGGTAGATGCTTACCATCAGGCGGGCCGTATGCTTATTTGCCAGCATCGTGGTATAAAAAATAAAAATAAAGTGTGTGCAAGATATTTTATTACGAAGTTACGACAATAATTAAAAACTACATAACTATTTAATTAACATTATTGTTCTCTAAAACTGTAAAGTAATGCTGCTTAAGCAAAGTTAAAACCAATTTTATATAGGTAAATAGTCATAACATAAGTTACATTAGGTAGCTACATAGTTTACATAGTAATTACACTTATTGTAGTTCTAGAAGAAGATGCACTGTGACTGGTATCAATCAAGTGCAATCTATATTTTCAGAATTGAAATCAGTCTTTAGGTCGATTTGGGCACTCCATTCAAATTACCTACGCAACAAATCGCTTATTTACAGCGCATCGGATTAAAATAGTAATAAATTAACAATATTTTCACTAGTTAATTAAAAGGGGAAACTGACAAAACATTACAGTTACAAAATCTTTTTAAATCACCTTTCACATTTTTCAACCCATTTTACAAAATCAACCTTAATTTTAATAAAACAAAGTTTATATTCCACTTTCAGAATCGTTTGAGATATGAGGTTTTGTAAGTATTATGAAGGAATGAGTGGTTATCGCAAAGCGCGTTGTTACAAAGGGCAATCACAGTATTATGTTTTGCGCCATCTAGCGAGCATCAGATGCAACTTTTGAGTTATAGCTCGCTATACTACACGTAGGTGATTGGGTTTAACGAATGTGGACTTTATATGTAAGGGAATAAGGGCCATTGTGACCGAGTTAATGACAGTATTTAAAAATATAAAATATATATATATATATGACAACATGATAATTGATAATATTAATGATGTATAATATTTATGTACTCATATTCGAAAAGAGATTTAAATTACATTATTTTATTTATTATTCTGTTTTAGCACTAAATAACTAGGACTAGGAAATGAATGGCTAGGATATTTCCTAACAATACGGTTGCGGTATGGCGGTGACGTCATAACTCGCGCCAACTGATTGCTTATTTTGTCATTCTCTACAAGCGGGGATGTAACTCAGTGGTAGAGTGTCTGCTTCGCATGCTGAAAGTCCTGGGTTCAAATCCCAGCATCTCCAAAACGTGTCTTTTTGCTTTTTTATTTTTAGTTTTATTACAATGTATGTACAGTTAGTTATTCAAAATTCCATGGGAACATTATGAATGAATTCATTGATAAATTGTCCATGCAGTTTTGAATCTCGGTGTAGTAGGTGTACTTATTCTACTCGTGATCTTGATATATTTGATATCATACCTGCCATCATATTACTACTATTATATTCTACCGTTACATGTTACATACGTTATTATTATCACAAAATAATAACAATAACGTATTTAATAATGCTTTGGGGGGTTATATTATATGCAACCAAACTTTTCAGCATAAAACATCAAATCTGTTTAATTAATTAAAAACCGGTTTTTTATTAATACTTATTTCAAATTCAAAACGAATGATTATCATCAGTGAGTGAATGAATGATTTTTCGAGTCAATAGAGCGCGGACACGTGCCGATGTGACCGAATGGGCAAATTGCATTGCGGACAGCATAAAAATGTAATGAGTGATTGACACACAGCTGCTGTGATTGTTCATATAGGATTTTGCTATCATTATTTTGGTAGGCAACTATAATTATTTATTAAACTGTTTGGCACAGAATGCTAAGGATTTTATAGGTATCAGTTAAATCTAAAAGTAAAACACATAATCGTAGCTACATTAAGGGGCTCCCTGGCGCCAAGGACCGTCGAACTAAATCCCTTAATTTTCTAATGATTTTTATAGCTCATCATATTATCAGTAACGGCCTTAAACAATATAGTACCCTATATTTACTTCAATATTCATTGTCTTCGAGATATTTGGCATAAAAGTCGAACAATTTTAGGCCAAAAAAGTGATTTTCTGGTCATAACTTTTGTCTTAATTAGTTTAAAATTAGAATCTCTCTTCAGTTTTTAGAGACGTCAAAGAGAAACCCTAATATGTAGATTTCGTATACCGGGTGGAGAGATCGAATGGCACATGGATGGCAACTACCTCAAATATTGTAAATAGCACATTCTGTGTAAAGGAGACTTTCCTTTGTTTTTAAAAACAATACATTCTGGATTTATGAAAAATCGCTTGCATCAGTCAAACCGGTCAAATGTGACAAAAAATAACGTGCCCTATTTTATGATGCAGATTGAAAGGGTTACTGATAAGGTTCATTTTTCTCTGAATAACAAATACAATCAAAATAACGGAAGGCTATGAAAACTAACAATTACCTTTTAATTTTGTTTTCACCCGTCACGTGAAATGCACCGCAACTGAGATCGGTGATCGAATTCAAGATCAAAAAGTAATCTCTGGAATGCAAGGACAATAAAGATGTTTAAATAACATGACAATGATGAGCTACATTTATGTTTACTTATCAGTTTAGTTGCGATTACTAATGCCACTTCTTTAGTAACCTACTTCTTTAGTTAAGAAAATTGCATCAATTATTATCAATTTTTATGGCCTTCCTTTATGTTGATTGTATTTGTTATTCAGAGAAAAATTAACCTTATCAGCAACCCTTTCAATCTGCATCATATAATACGGCACGTTATTTTTTGTCACATTTGACCGGTTCGAGTCCCGACTGAGGCAAGCGATTTTCCATAAATCCATAAATGCATAATTTATTGTTTTTAAAAACAAAGGAAAGTCTCCTTTACACAGAATGTGCTATTTACAATATTTAAGGTAGTTGCCATCCATGTGGCATTCGATCTTTCCGCCCTGTATGTAAGATTCTTGACAGCATTCGAATATCGTTAAAAGTGTTTTTTTAGACCATATTAAAAAAAAAATGGTGCTATTTTTTTTTTCAAAATCCGGATCTACAGAATGGAGATAACAGATTCAAGAACCGATAACCGTTTACCTTATAATTCTATCTGTAGTGCAAATGTTGGAATATCGACTCAAAAATCGATAAGATGGCGAAAATGATAAAAATATCACGGAGCTTTAAAATTGTTAATACATAGCTGATATGATATACTAAGATGATTTCCCTGTTTGTTCAGATATTGCTCTAGTATTTTAAAGTTAAAACGTCAAATCGTATTTTAATCTTTGCATCGATTTTTAAAAGCCAGGTAGCCCCGGCGGCCAGGAAATTGCGTCGCGGCTCGATTTCCAGCCGATCCACCGGAAATCTAACTCCTATCTACCCCCTTTGCCTTTTTGTTGGAACATGGCGGCTCACGAGTCCCCAAGCATATGTATTTTATGGTATATTTATCTATCACTTACGTAAGATAATCATAAATTTGTATAGTCCGATCAGACTAAGTTTGCAGCGGCAATATGTGGATCTGCCAAGTCACTATAAACGCCATTATTTACAGATTATGTTACTATGTACGAAATAACATTAACATTTGCAAGTTGCTCGTCGGTAAAGGAAAACGTCTTGAGAATCTGTGTGAAATCCCTAATCCAATTCGGGTTAGCGTTGGGACTACAGCCAATTAAGTAAATCCCACTTGTATTAGGTATTGTCAGCAAAACGCTCGCTTAACCATATTTGCTTTAATTTCTTCTCTTTATGACGTTCATAAGTGCATTGTAATGTGTCTAAATTGAAGAATAAATATGTTCTATCTTCAATAGATACCTATAACGTGTCGCACGACCAAAATAACCACCATCTTATATACCGAATATCACCCCAAAAAAGACCCCCATGGACGGTATGAAGTATGCACGATACGGCCAAATGCCATTGTCTGAAGGCAAAGCCCATTAGTAGTACTTCTGATAATATGTACCTTCTGGTGTCGTTCCCATAGCTTCACAAGCACAACCAGCACGTGTGTGATGGATTGGAATCGCGATATGATAAAAATAGCCTATGGTTATGTCAAGCTCAAAACTCTCTAAACACATGATTAAAATGGCTTAAGTTTATGTCAAGCTATCAACACGATAAAAATGGCTTACTTATGGTTACGTCACGTATCAATGCAATAAAAATGGCTTATGGAAATGTCACAACATGAAAAAAATGGCTTCTGGTTATGTCACGCTATCAACACAGCAAAAAGGGCTTATGGTTATGTCACGCTATCAACATGACAAAAACGGCTTCTGGTTGTCACGCTATCAACACAGCAAAAAGGGTTTATGGTTATGTCACGCTAGTAACATGACAAAAATGGCTTCTGGTTATGTCACGCTATCAACACAGCAAAAAGGGCTTATGTTTATGTCACGCTAGTAATATGACAAAAATGGCTTCTGGTTATCTCACGCTAGCAACATGACAAAAATGGCTTCTGGTTATGTCACGCTATCAACACAGCAAAAAGGGCTTATGTTTATGTCACGCTAGTAATATGACAAAAATGGCTTCTGGTTATCTCACGCTAGCAACATGACAAAAATGGCTTCTGGTTATGTCACGCTATCAACACAGCAAAAAGGGCTTATGGTTATGTCACGCTAGTAACATGACAAAAATGGCTTCTGGTTATGTCACGCTAACAACATGACAAAAATGGCTTCTGGTTATGTCACGCTATCAACACAGCAAAAAGGGCTTATGGTTACGTCACCCGAGCAACATCACAAAAATGGATTCCTGTTATGTCAGGCTATCAACACAGCAAAAATGGCTTATGGTTATGTCACGCTAACCACACGATAACTGCTGTCAGCTATTGGACTACCATTGCTGCAGATAGTGTTTCCGGGCCATGCGTCCTGCTTTAGCCATCAGACATATTCTTGTTACGATAAGGTCTGTCCAAATCTGTCTGTCGCTTTTTGGCCCCTATCGGCACTGTTTTTGATCCAAAGGAACCGCGGCGCGGAATATTCAAATACTTATATAATATTGTCTTAGTTAAAAAATCTAAGTCTAACTATTTAGGTACAAAAGGTGAGTTCAGCGTCAACACTTTAACAGGCTGACAACACCCGATGACCTTCAAATTGACTTTACTCAAACAGTGTTTCAGCTATAACTACTTGTTTTGAGAAAGTAAAAAAAAAATTATGTTAATATTCGTTATATTTGGAAGAACTTCGTTGCGTCCGATACACGATTGGACGAAATCGGCTCGATCGAAAATAATTCCAAAGTTACATCTTAAAATTAGCTTTAAACAGTTGTATGTCTTTAGTTTCTTGACTTATACGTCTGTAACTAAGGACAAAATTCCACCACACTAATACTAAAAACTTCGTTGCCTTATATGTCTCAATTAATGCGTCGTTTTTTTTTTTAATTCATTATTTTGTAAAATTTGCAAATTTGCAAGCTCCCATACTAATCGTAACACAGTGTTTCTCTTTCACTCGCGCTGAATAAGATAGGGAGGGAATTTAGCTGTTGTCAGCCCCTTAACTGTACATCGGTGGACCTTATTACAAAAGGCATAAGATCCACCGATGGGCAGTTAACAGTGTGGACAATGGTAGAAAACGATCTGATGGACGCCAAGCCCATTGTTTGTCAACACCATCGCTTTTGGGCATCCTAAATCCTTAGGTCTCTTATGCTTGATACTTAGGTATCAAGCATAAGAGACCCTTTACACGAACAGAAGAATATAAAACGCAGGTCCTTCAAGTAACAATGTAAATGAGGTACAGTTTCAAACAAGATTTACTGAAAATATGGCTCCTGAAAATTTGTAACCGGCCCGTCGTATACCGTAGTAAGACTGTCAAAGAAAGTACCGGCCGAGTCGTTCTGGCAGTACTATTGTGGGGCCATTTTTTGGGCTGATTGTGTATCCCGAGTATTATTTGATCGGTAGCCAGGTCAAATAAAGCACAAACACCAGGGGCCGATTTCTCGAAAGGTATTAGACCAATATTATCAGTCCACGAAGTACCAAATCGTATGGGTTTCCATGACAACACTCTAATAATATTAGTCTAATACCGTTCGAGAAATCGGCCCCAGCTTTTGTTTTTTTTAGTAGTATTAATAGTTTGGCTATGGAGTTTCCCACTTACAGCATAGACGGAGATAAGTCTATCTTACGCTACTATTTTCACCACTAGAAAGGGAATGTGAATAGGTTTTTCTTTTACTCTTATACTGCAAACTTCAGTTAGCCAGACTAATAGATATCCAGATAAATTGGTTCGCCTTCAAACTCGCACCCTGCACCCGACGCGAATAGTTGATCAAGGCTTGATGAATAGTTGATCAGCCCAAATGTCAGGCCAAATGGAATATCGGATGAGTATAGCTTCATCAGACCAACTGGCCGAAAAGACGATCAATATTGTATGGTGCATGTATGTCTTTGTATAATCAGTTTGTATATAGGTAAACTTTTATGGTATTGTTTCTACAAGGAGGTCATACTAAGTAACAAACTACACAGACACCGGTTTCATAAAGAAAATGCGGTTACCATGCTTATGCGCAAATTACTAAAAATGCTATGATTCGAATAACACAACCGAATTACATGGGGATCAATGTTACTCTACGTCCGTAGGAGGCACCTTAGACAACCCTACACGTGATCCCTGGGTGGTGATAAAAGAGTAACAAACTTGACAGTTGCACTGTCCCATCTGAACCTCGCAGGACTTACTAGATTTTCTTTGTCATCTGCTTTGCCACTAGTACCAGGGAAGAAATGCCTATTTATATCCAGTGACATATAGCCATACGATAGATAAATAACCGAATTACATTCTTACACCGTTTTATAGAAGAACCGCCCAGGATAATTCCTATAACTCGGCTAATGTAGATAATTCGAAGATACATAACTACGGATGGAAAACATGGACGAAATTGTAAAAAGTGTTTGCGCTCCGATACTAAATTAGAACAGGATCCTCGAGTTGTCATGCATTATGCTCTATCATGTAGTTAAGATGATCTATCTATACACGGTGTAACATGAGGAAACCGAATAATTTTAACAGCGTATTCCTGATCATAATTGGAGACTTAAATGTCGTATAAACTTTTCTGGAATTCGCCTAGTTTCAGAGTTACTACCAATTAAATAAAAAATCATTTTTTATTGTGACTCAGTGCAAAACGCTTTTTGATGGCGATTTCACCCTTTATGGGGTCTAGTCTAGACATTCTTATTGACAGATATCAAAGTGCCAAGGAATGAATACTTTACGTAAACTATTTTTTACGAAAAAAAAATTACTAATTTATTTTAATCGACAGTTTTACCAATAACATTTCTGTTTTTATGTTCAAAAGCATATAAAAACTTTTTTTGCGAAATTGACCTGAATTCATATAATATTTATTACTCCTTATGACCTCAGTAATTCGTGGTTAAAATCTCTCGCAATGCTCACGAGCACCGTGTATAGTAAATATTAGTTGCTTGATAGTTACTAATATTTTTGTAATATTTGATTAAACTTTCAGAGAAGTCGCATGGCACTTGAAAATGTGGTGGGGTATCTGCTTCGGTGAATGAATACATGCCTACTTTGCAAATAAAATTATAAACTTGTGAAAAATAAAGTCGGTAAAAGTATCTCTCCCATCTTCAAAAGTTATATTAATCAACACAGGTCAATTAAAAGCGAAAATAAATAGACTTGAAGACAAAGTAGACCATTTAGGTATGAATATTCGCAGTTTAACTACTTAGTAGGGATTTAGGTATTTATTCTCATCACTTCTAGTTATTTAAACTACACATATAGGTACTCCAATATACCTAAATCCACCATAGTTATTACTAGCGCCTGC
The DNA here is from genome assembly GCA_947086415.1 of Pammene aurita. Classification (NCBI taxonomy): domain Eukaryota; kingdom Metazoa; phylum Arthropoda; class Insecta; order Lepidoptera; family Tortricidae; genus Pammene; species Pammene aurita. The sequence continues at coordinate 28,986,580 of OX352305.1, forward strand.
AAAAAATCACAGCTCAATAGGGTGTGTATGATTGACAGCTAATAACCGCAGATTTCCCGCGGGACTAGGCAATTTGTCCCGCCGACAACCCCAGAGTAGGCACCCTAGTGAGCACGGGTGACAATCGAAGATGATGCGTCGTGACTTTTCTAATACTTGGAGGCATTTTTTTATATACAGGGTGTCGCTAAAACCAACGTCAAAAGTTAAAGGGCTGATGGAACAGCTGATGGTCTAACAGATTAAGCACACTCTTATAAAAATTGCCTTCTGTCGGTCTATCAAGACCCTTTTTCTCTGGAATGTGTCGAGCTATCAAGTAGAAATTTACATCAAAGTCCCTTGAAGCTGTTAAAAAATCAAGCTTCTAAGTCAGTTTCAACGATACGGCCATTTAAGCCTTATTTTCACTTCGCATGGGACCCAAAACCTATAGGGCACTTCCCATACACTTTAAAATCATGAAATGGAAAGACGGTCTTACAGCACAAGTAAAGAAAAAGGTCCGAATATGGTTAATTTGTTGTTACATCACACGAAAAAAAAACTGCGCTTACAAACTTCCAAATTTATAGGGTACTTCCCATTGACCTAGAATCATGAAAATCAGTAAAATTTTAGGTCTTACAGCATAAGTAAAGAAAAAAGTCCAAAAATAGTTTATTTGTTGTTCCATCACAAAAAGAAATGCGTAAAAAAATTGCCCCTTAATCCAATTTTTCTTTTCGTTACATACAGCTACAGCAATCGATAAGTGTAAAGTATTTTTCAAGATATTTATAAAAGTGCCAATATCTCAAAAATTACATATGCCATTTTCATGAGGCCACATTTTCTTAATCTAATTAAGCCTATCATCTGTTCTATCATTCCTTTAAGTTAGGGACAACCTGTATATTTACCTGTACATACATTTATTGCTAGATTTGCTAGACTATACTCTGGTATATGATAAGATAACTATAGATATAGGCAAAGTTGAGCATCGTAGGCAATGTTGTAGCAGTTGACGGTACCTAGGTAATTTTACAGTATTGCAGAAGATGATAGATACCCATATACCTAACAGCTTTAAAGAATCAAACCCCACAAGAAACTCGAAAACACGAAACTTTAACAATTTGTCGCCTGACCACAGAATAACTAATAGTACTACCGTACAGAAAATTCACTCCTTCACAAAAGTCAAATTTAGGTATAAAATTATACCGATACTCGCCGCCTGCAAGCAAAATTGAAACTTATAACCGCGCACGAACCGTGAATCTTCTTTGCGCGATGACCGAGCTGTGAGTGTCGGCACGGGTTGTCACTTGACAAGTTTTTGTACCTACATATACCTACTGATTTATTATTTTTAAGATAAATATGTAGGAATTACAAACGTTGATTCTGTAAACATTACATTTTTATCCGGAAATAATATGTCTGATTCTCACGGAAGTAGGTATGCCGCAGCCGTATTCCTTTGAATATCCTATATCGGTCAGTTCCTAATATTGTTTCTGGGCAAGCCATTTCGCCGCATTTTCAGGCCCCTATTTGAGAACCTCTGGATAAGACCAGAACGCAGATACTTTCGACATCCAGTAAGATATAATCACATACTTAAAATCCAAAATTTCAAGTCTGTAGGACATTTAGTTCCGAAGTTAAGCGAAAGCAAAGTTTCGCATTTATGACACTCACTCACTCATGATCATCAAAATAGAAGTAGTACTTCCCATAAACTCAGAGAGCTGAAATTTGGTACAGAGTTAGGGTTTAATGGCCACATAAAGGGAAAACTATAAAAACTAGGATAATCGAAGATCTGGAGTACCTGGTGACCCTGATTAGAAAACAAAATTTGGTCAAAAGATAATGCATTGGACTAAGAGCGGTGATACCCGCACAAGAAAAAAACCGCGTCAAATAAGAAAATCTAATAAAATAAATCAATAAGCCCACGTTTCTACAAAAAGAAGTGAAATCCCACCAAAAACATTCTGTAAAAAACTAGCCAAGTCTCGATAGAGCTGATTGTTTATCTATAAAAAGTAATGAAATCTAGACAAAGTCGTGCCAAGTCTAAGGTTCCTTACTGCGATTTCTTTATTATTATAGTTAATGTTGTGTGACTTGGCCGTTGAAGGCTACACAAGGGTACAAAACCAGGTGCTCCATGACACCATTGCACCAATCTGTCGCCAGAACCGCTACCCATTGACGATGGAAAATTGCCACTTGGGAAACGTTGATTCAATAACCAGTCATGACTGGTTATTCAACACCCTTGTGTACCCTTCAACGGCCAAGTCACACAACATTAACTATAATAATAAAGAAATCGCAGTAAGGAACCTTAGACTTGGCACGACTTTGTCTTGATTTCATTACTTTTTAGAGATAAACAATCAGCTCCATCGAGACTTGGCTAGTTTTTTACAGAATGTTTTTGGTGGGATTTCTTTTATACGGATTAGATCGAGGTTTAGGTTTCGAAACCATTGTGTGTTTTCAATTTGGCGCGAGCGCCACTTGACACGACTATCCTGCGAGCCGAACGGCAGCCCACTGCCATACGCCTGCCCGGGAGGCGCGCCGGCCAAATGTACCTAAACTGCGTAGTGAAACCCCCCTGGCCTGACTCACGTTTATCCGATAACGTCGAAACAGCTCGTTTGAGAAATAAATTATAATAAACAACCAAAATACTCACCTTACTATTAAGTTTAACTATTAAATAAGTTATAAATATTTCTATTCAAATAAGACACGGCACGAGCCATACGGCGATAAAAAATCGATAAAATATAATCGATGCATGTTAATCAGTTATAGTACTTTGTCGTAATACTACCTTGATGCATTTGAAACCGCTGTAGTACTGTTAGTTATTTCGACAGGGTTCTAACGGCCAGCTTCTGGAGACAACGTAAATATGGCGACCGTTATCTCACGTTGAATATTAATGTTCATCCCCATTAGTCGAGAGCTTTTTACACGAACTAGAGGAGATAGGGTACTGGAAGTGGCATTAAGAAAATGATTTTTTTTATACAACGACGGTGGCAAACAAGCTTACGGCCCGCCTGATGGTAAAAAGGTACAAAAAGGACGACTCGCTGTCAATACACTGGGTCCTGGGAGTCTATTCGACATGGCATAACTGACAGTCGCATGCGAGACAACTATGATATCACACTTTTGTGACAGTTGATTCACCTAACCACCTACGTCAAAATCAACAGGTCTCACTAGAGGAATTTCTCTATTGGCATGGGCGCCATCTTATTGTTTTGACGTTGACGTCAGTGAATTATGGGAATCCCACGTAAGGCATTTGTTTACCTCTAGTAGGTAAAGAGAGCCTTGAAGCATTTTATGAAAACTCATTTGAAAGCGACATCTCTGAATGTCTTCTGAAACTAAATACGTGTATGAGTATGTGTGTAAATCATACGTGTATTTTCGTGCTACAATACTAGGCTAGAACTAGGGTAGTCTACATAGACGGCTTACAAGCAATTTTTTAGATTTGACTATGCATTTTTGGGTGTAGCAACGATGACGAAACCTGTGCTTTGGGTAAAAGATATGTGACAAATATTACATATTGAATAAAAATGACTGGTATACATGAATGATTTTAAGATTTCTTGTAACCAATAAATGTTTTTGTCACAAGAAATAAAACAATATATTGACTTGTAAACCGACCACGTAGATCCAATATTATGTAGAATAGGTTTAGCGTAAATAAATTATAATATCAAGAATACAACCTTGATATCTATCTCACGTGTTTATATCGAGACTCGAAAAAGTGAAAGATTACAAAATTATAACTAGTGTATGGTTAAAAAAGTTGTATCTTGAGCGTTGCGGGGGGCACTAGAAGCAAACAAACTGCTGCCGAGAGTATTACAACATTTTTCACCACGCCACGGCAAAAAAATACAAGCTTAGGTAAATACATAAAACAAAACAAATTAATTCTGCCAAATATTTATGGTTCAAAATCATCGTTCTATAACGTAAAGTAATAACTGTTCTCCCTTGTGAAAAAAAAAACAATTTTACTGACGCTTTAAAAAAATCAAGATAGGCGGTGGTGCTGATGTGGTGAAAAAGCATTCACACACAAAAAAATAATTTTAATAAGAAAACCTAACTACTAATAATATAATTATTTAATTTTGCAATGTTTCTGTCTGTTTTAATACCTACTTATAGTGCTGCAGTCTTTGTTACGTCAACGTCTATGGAAAGTTTGAGGCATTTCAAAAACATCAGAAAATAAATTAAATTCGAGAAATAAATGAATCTTACACAAATCGAACTAGGCCCACAGTAAGCTCAGTAAGGCTTGTGTTATGGATACTAGACGATATATATATATATATATATATATATTTGATAAATATGGATAAATACTTAAATACATAGAAAACATCCATAACTCAGGAACAAATATCTGTGATAAACACACAAACAAATTCCCTGACCAGGATTCGAACCCGGGACCTCCTGCTTCGTAGGCAGGGTCACTACCGACTGGGCTAGGAGGCCGTTATTTCTATCGGTAGCCTGGTAGTCAGTGCCTTAAAGCCCTTAAAGGATTGTTTGACATTTGATCACGCAGATAAACATAGTAGAAAAATGGAGCAACAGTATAGTAATTATCAAAACAAACTCTGGTAGCCTGGCGGCCAGACGCCCGACTTACGCTCTAAGGATCGCGGGTTCAAACTTGGCTCCTACTACTGCCTCCTAACTTAACTGAGGTTTTAGACACTTCAAACAATATTACACATATTCTTCATAGATTCTAATCTAATGTAAGACTCTTATATTACAAAGGTATTCCTAATCCTGAGAGTTGAGGATGTTATGGAAATATAAACATATCAGGTAAATAAATACAGTGCACAGTAGTATTAGTCATAATCCTCATGATTATAACTAATTGCCACTAACAAGACCCAAGTTTTGAATTACTATTTAGGAGACTCGGGATATGAAAACCAATGGGTCTTCATTTCAAAAAAGAAGTTGACGTTTACTGCAAGTAAATGTAATTGTGTATCTGACTAACTTATGTGTAAGTTATATTCCAATATTATATCATATTATATTTCTTATATAATGAATTGATATGGTTACACATGGCACTTTAAACTATACATACTAAACATACTTGTTTCTTTAAACATCGATTTTTTTTAAGGGTGTTCAGTTTTTCAGCTGCTTTCGCCACCGCATCTGTATGTTTATTGGATCCGGTGAGGTGAGAAGCCGCCAGTGTGTCTACGCATGTAGTATCCCACATGCACATGTACATGGGGAATGGCTATACAGCCGCATACAGTCAAGGCGTTGTAGGAGATTTATTGCTAGTGGCTTGCTTAATCTGAGGAAATCTACTCTAACACAGCATCCAAATTACACAAAATAATGCAGAGCACAGTGAATGCAGGGTACTGTAGAGATATTCTCAACAGCAAGGTGGAAGAACCCTATAACTCATCGCACTTTTTGATGTTTATCCATTCGCTCCTCGGCCAGATATCGACATTTCTTTTATGGCATATTAATTGAACTTTAGGTTAAAAGGTAATGCCAATCATATTATATTTTAACAGTTATATATTTTTAATAAATATCTACAATTAATAATCATAAAAATTATAAATATTAATGTGCTCTCAGTGAAAATGTCTTAAAATCATATCAATTTTAATATAATACTTCTAGAGGTATTTTACCTAGTTTGAATAGTCAGAAATCAACTTCGCGCAAAAGTTTTGTGGGGGCAATTACTAGAGGTCGCCTCCATCATTACTATCGGTAGCCTGGTAGTCAGTGCCTTAAAGGATTGTTTGACATCTGATACCTCACTACTTAAACATTATAGATACTGGTACCGGCTATACTGTAAATTTATCAAAAATCTAAAATTATCGGTCGGCTTCCATATAGCGTTGACAGCGTTGTAGAGCCCATCACGGAGATATTGAAAATATAAGTCTTAAAGGTCGTAAATGGGCGCTAGTATCTGTGGCGTCAAGTTGAAAATACAAAAAAAAACCGGCCAAGAGCGTGTCGCAACTCAGCGTTAAATGCCGGCAGGGCCAGCGCTGGTCTTCCGTTGCAACCATTTGACGACACGTCGCATTGACGCCACGATCACATCCCCAAATAAAGTAAGAATACCTTAATCAAAACAAGAGAAAAAAAAACAATAAAAAACAGGAAAAAAAACATATACCTGTTATACACTTTATAACGGCATGTTAAACTATAAGCCACTTAAACATTAAATTAAGTAATATTGTCTTCGGTTGCCGCGATAGTTATTCATGAAATAAAACAATTAAAAACGGATTTTATCGCGTGTATTGGTCAACGGGTGCGTTCGTGGTCAACGGGTCGACCCGTTGACCACGAACGCTGTAAAGTGTTCGAAACGTCGGGATGTAATTTAAGCTCAATACACGCGATAAAATCCGTTTTTAATTGTTTTATTTCATTAAATTAAGTAAATATTTGAAACTATTTAAAGTTTTTTTTTTTCAAAACTGTCCCGCAAGGTTAACTTTTACGGTTTAAATTTTAAAATAAGGCGGTAAAGTGCCTAGTTAATGGTCAAAAAATTTGGAGTGTTAGTTCAAAAATAATACAAATGCAAAAATTGCGATTAGATTCCAATCTTAAAATAGGCATGATGACACATATTGATTTATGCAATAAAATTTAGTTGATTGGATGCAAAATGATCAATATATCCAACTAAAGTGAAAATTTATAAATTCTTTTGAAGTGGCTCAAAGATATCAAGCTGCAAAATTTCAAAATTGTACGATTATTTAAAGTGTGAATTGAAATGATTTTTAACATTGTACTGTAAAATAAATTGTATGGCAACCATACACATAAACGCAACATTTCACTGTAAAAATAGCAATTTCATATTTTTTCCATACTTTAAACAGGGCAACTATGTGATCGTGACGTCACTTTTGCACGTCATTTTGGAGCGTTTTGAGAAACAAATGCAAATCTCGGACTTTAAGTCTCATTTCTGACTTTTCTGTTGCTTTAACGCAATTGCCCCCATATAGACATTTGATCCTCACAACAAAACGAATCGATTGATACCATACATGAAAAAAATTCACCATGCCTATATTGTATGCTCCCACCGGAATTTGGTATGTAGGTTATTTGAAGTAGACTTTACCGTAGGTACAAATTTGGAGCGGTAAAACCACTGATTAATTAACGGTATTTTCTTATATTTTCAACTTGACGCCATATGATATGCTATGATATTTATTCAAGAACAATTTACATCGTGTTATACATACTAGCGCCCATTTAAGACCTAGTAAGACTAATTTTTTCATGATCTCGAAGATGGGCTCTATATCGCTATATGGAAGCCAACCGATAAGATTTTTGATAAATTTACAGTGGGGCGGGCTAACAAGGTGTAATCTGTGTTCGTATCACGGATTTATATGAAGTGGGTCTTTTTCTTAAACCTTGTCCCTAACCAAGGATGTGCATTTCTGTCATTGAATTTGACAACTAGTATCCGATACGTTTGCCTAAGTGAGAAAGAGAACTTGCCATGCGTGAAGAAGGGACAACATGATTCGTAACGTCTAAGAGGGACCTCTGTATAGTACTATTGTTTACTCGGTGCCCTAGCCACAGTTGAAAATTATTACCGAGTAAAAGAGTCGTTCATAGGCGACTAGCATAAAACCGGCCAAGTGCGCGTCGGACCACGCATAATAGAGGGTTCCGTACCTTCCATGGAAGAAGAACCAAACTAATACCAGAAGGTCGTATATCTGATACATATGGAAGAAGTTTTTTGGAGATAACTCAAAAATGGCTGAACTGATAATGTTCAAAATAATTTTCGTAAAAAGTATGTAATAGAAAAATAAGATAATCTTCTCAAATTTTTTAAAGTATAGGTATTGTATGGACTTAGGGTTCGTTACGGGGGGGGGGGATTCACTCAATTTTTCTGTCTTTCGAGGCGATTATTTCTGAAAATATTCACTAAATCACAAAATGTTCAAAAGAACCTCAATGTTATTTTTAAACACCTATCGATTGATGTGCAACATGTTGATATTAGGGGAAAAATTGTTTTTGTAATTTAGTTACATGGAGCGCCCCCCATAAAAATATTTTCTCCTTCAATTTAACTACATATAGTCTGTCCAGCCAACGAACGCAGTAGCAATGTACAGCGACCAAAAGTATGACAACACTAAGAATCAGTGAAAAAAGCAGCAATGATCATCAAATTCTATGTTTTAATTTTAGTTGGTATTTCCACCCCTTTCATTACGTGACATTCACGGTGTGTAAAAAGGAGACGGATATATTTCGTCTGATCTGTCATCAACTGTAACAAATAATCTGGTTAAGGCAATTGCCTCAATTGACATATGCCATAAAAACGAATTTAAATTCAATGTAGAACGTTGCAGGAGTTCTATCTCACTCGCGCTTAAGACGAGAGAGTGAAATGCACTAGAAACAAATTCAATGTAAAAGATATGTGAATTGAAATGTTCGTCACGAACACGGTGTCTCATCACAAAGGGTTGGCACATGTACGTATTTTGAATTTGCCGCGCTTTTCTACTGAAAAAATGGTTTGCCAGACTATAATTAAATAGCGGCATGAAAAATACAACTTATGTCTAAATTTTATTTTATTCGTCTTATAGTTTCCGAGTAAAATGGCTGTGACATACGGACAGACGGACTGACGGACAGACAGACGGACATGACGAAACTATAAGGGTACCGTTTATGCCATTTTGGCTACGGAACCCTTAAAAGTACTAAAAACAGTCCGATAGAGAGCATAATAGTGCGGGGCGGTACCTCACTCGCACTCGTTACAAAATTGTCACATTTGACACATATTCACATTTTGATTGTCTGCTGACGTCATTACCTCCTTAGTCAAAACGAGACACTCCCTTAGATAAGCTTCTCTGACGGCCTCACTTTGTGACCGAAGAATGAGATCCACTTCTTATACGTCCATGGTTCGATACCTACGTATACCTACTAAAAAAAAACACCAAACTCTCTGCCATGGGATTCCCAATGTCCTATCAACATATCTAAAATGGTGGCCATAGCCATAGACAAAACGTTCTAGCGAGACCTACTGACAGCTTGACAGTTAGGTGTATCACTCTATCACCTAGTGAGACAACTGTGAGAGCAACGTCTTACAGTTTGGCATCTCGAATCGGGGCCCTGTTTGAGCTCTTTGGCAACCTTACTCACCAGCAGGAACACAACACTATGAGTAGGGTATAATGCTATTTGGCTGAAGAAAATGAATATGTTAGATACTTCCTAACCTGATCATAATCATCATCCTCCTAGCGTTTGTTTCGGCTTTTTTTGCCACGGCTCTGTTGAGTTTTGGGTCCGCTCGGCAACCTAATCCCAGGAACTGGCGTAGGAACTAGTTTTTACGAAAGCGACTGCCATCTGACCTTCCAACCCACAGGGGAAACTAGGCTTGGTGGGATAAAAGTGGTACCTTTTTTCATGGATTGACACATTTTAAGATTGTGTACCGAATTTTAAGTTTCTACCTTTCTAGCTTAACCTTCCGACATTCGTTACATCTCTATTTCCTACTTATTACTAAATCTCATTAGAATTCTCTTCCAGTTGACCACAGCTCTTTGTCGCTCCAATCATAAGGCGGATTGGGTAAAAGGCAATAAATCTCCTTAGCACTAACTGAAACCCCTGGCAATTATGGTATATATGGTATACTTTCCCCACTCTTGCCTAAATATATATTATTATTATTATTATTTGAAATGAGTATAACCTGAAGTAAAAACGTTTCAAAAGCTATTATTTTATGTTTTTTCAACATTTTGATCACAAAATATTATAGCTGCATCTTCCCTAACAATAATTTAAGATAGACTTCCGATTGCTCGTCACTCTCCCAGTACATGTCATCTTTAAACTTAATTAATTAGCAATAGAGTTGATAATAGCTGAGTGTCAACTAATAGCATGTCAAATAAGCATACGCCCGCCTGATAATAAGCAGCTACCGTAGCCTATGGACAACTGCAACTCTAGGATGTCACATGCACCTACCCGACCCGATCCGATCGTTTTTTAAACGCGCCTTAACTAGTTATGCTCTGAAATCGCAACAGTACCGGCACCATATTGAAATGGTACAGTCACCGGAAATAGTATCTTCCTACACGAAGGCAGCAAAAGTATGTGACACGCTCTTATGGTACAGATAAGAGCGTGTCACATATTTTTGCGGCCTTCGTGTAGGAAGATACTATTGCCGGTGACTGTACTTTCTTCTATGTATGGCGCGAAACACACTTGAGCCGAATTCAGCTATCATAGACAAGAAACAGCCAGAAAGCAAAAATTTATCTATAGTTTGTAAAAAAATACTGGTAATTCATTTAAGCACATAATTGGTATCGTATTACGAGTAAGAAAAAGTAAGAGAAAAATTTTTTGGACGCGAAAACCAAAAAAAGTTATTGTATGGGACACGTCGTCCAAGCCCGCCAACCCTGCATACAAAACCATTTTTTTTTGTGAAAATAGTAGTTTTCGATACAAGTGCGAGAAGTATGTCATATTACACGAGTACCGAGGTTACTTGACCCGAGCCAAGAGGCGAGGGTCTGACTCGGGACGAGTGAAAATGACACTTCCGCACGTGTGTCGAACAACGTTTTTTAATACAATTGCGAAAAAACTACAATGAAATAAAATTACATTTATATTCTGTCAGTGTGCGAAAGACAGCTTCATTCAATCGCGCGTTGTTCAAGTAATACTATTGGGTCTCTCATAACATAATACTCCTTTATGCCCAATCGCGCGTAGTTCAGGTGGGTCATTTACAAGCGGGTCTCGCATAATACTCATTTATTTAAAAAGTATCAATCAGATTACTTTTTAGCACTAGTGCATAAAATCAAACTTTACGCACCATTTGCAGATCAGATTACTTTTTAACACTAGTGCATAAAATCAAACTTTACGCACGATTTGCAGCTACACAAACTTAACTTTTTGAGCAATTGTATTAAAAAAAGTAAAGTTTTCGTGGTTTTTCGTAATTAGAATGGGATACCAATTATGCCCTTAAACGGATTATCAGCATTTTTGTTTCACCCTGTATGGTGGTTGAGTTTATGTTTGGAGCCCATAGACAAAATTCATGAGAAGTTGTATTATTCTGCTTGTATGTCTATGATAACTGAATTTCGCTCAAGTAGGATGTGTTGCGCCTGCGCCTATGAGAGCCTGTAATTACGAGTGAGAAAATTAATGAATTACTATCGATACCATAAATGGACTAAGAGCTGGCCACGTCAAATATGACACAATAATGAGAGCAACGAAACCCGTCTAGTAAGATTGCAATACTTTCCTTATTGCTAGATCCGGGCTTCAGGCAGCTTTTAATGGGTGGAGATCAGAGTGACAGACTAGCAATTTTTTTTAATCGGAAAATAGTAAAACCAAAATAAGTAAAAACTGCCGAAGTTGTCTCAGTTATAAAGGACAGGGGCCTATATTTTGACATTTGAACAATAAAAATGCGTATTATTTCGGAATCAGAAACAGTAGGCGACAAACACTGAATTACATTTTACGGCGTTTTGGTCTACCTTCCCCATCAGAAAGTTTTGGCAATGATTTTTACCTTCTTGCCAAAACTTCTAATTATTTATATAATTTTTCATAATACTGCATGACAACCAGAACTCAAGGATTGGTAATCTTAAAGTGGTTTGCATTCTTTGACCTCCACCACTTTACAGCTGCCAAATGTCCGGATCTAGGAATAAGTATAGTATAGCAAATTAACGAGAGGGGTTTCGTCGCTCTCATTATTGTGTCATATCTGACGTGGCTAGCTCTGCATCTAAAGTATGATATTAATGAATTTTACTAACGATACCACAAACGGTAATGATCAATCAGTCGCCCTTCCTTCATTAGACGTAATGATGTGTGAAATTCAATACGCTTGTATATATCGGCTTCAATTAGTGACCCAGTTCTAACTCGACAAGGTTTGAAACTGGTCATTTTATTATTAAATGTAACTAAGAAAATGTAGTTTAAGAGTACCATTTAAATTACACAGCTAATTTTTATTGTATGGTGGGTCGCTAGAGGTTATGCTAGAGTAGGTATGTGCGGAAAGAAAAATGTCGTAGTATCTATTCGCTCCTTTGATAATTAAACCAACCGGATGCGAGACGCGCACTAATTTTTATCAGAAAAAGTCTGCCAATTTCGGCGCGGGGGACGAGGAAACGCACACAAATACTGTTAACACTAATGCATTTTCCATTGACGTCGCTACACACGCACATGATAAAATTATCAAACACTAGCATAAAATATACTCACACAAGTACAAACACACACACAGACAACCTGTCCGTGAACGAGATAATGTCATCTTTAAGTAAAAGTAAAGAGTGCGAGGAACGCGTCGATAATAATATACTTAGTATCGATATTTGTGACGTTTTCAAGTCAAAGGTACATCATTATCGGTTGTTAATAGAGTTAATTTCTAAATGATTTTTTATGGTAACGCCTTATTGACAACCGATAATGATGTACCTTTGACTTGAAAAGGTCACATTTTATCGTAGATTTATTTATCGTATGCCAGGCATTTCTTCCCTAGGGTAGTGGGAAAGCAGATGATGAAGAAAATCCAGTGAGTGCTTCGAGGTCCAGGTAGGACAGTAGAGCTGCCAAGTTTGTAACTCTTTTAGCACCACCCAGGGATCACGTGTAGGGTTGTCTAAGGTGTTTCCTACGGACGCAGAGAAACATTGATCGTAGGTTAGTTATATATTTTTGTTTCTTTACCAAGTATAAGGTTTAGCTATTGATAAAATTATAATGTTAAGTTGTGATTAAATATCAAGTTTTTCTACCAGAATATTACTTACAATGTTAGTATTCTACGTAAGTTAGTTTGTCTATTTGTTCAGGACAAATCTTGCAAGCTGATTTAGAATAACTTTTATATTATCAATTTAATATTTTGATGTGTATTTTCTTTTATATTTAGTGGAAAATACTACAAATTGGAAACAAATAACTATTACAATGAAACAATGAACTGCAAAGAACTCTGGAACATCACGGGATTCGAACCCACGTGTTTAGATTACCGTTCCAATGTGCTTCCAATTACACTAGACGTTCCTCTATCCACCTCAGTGAATTTTTCACTGTAATGAACAATGATGAATCAGTCACTAGCGACATCGTGATGTTCCAGAGTCCTTCGCAGTTGATATTTTGATTGTAATGGGCATCTGTTTCCAATTTGTGTTACTATTTCTATTATCTCTTCTTCATTTTCTATTATAAATAAAAAGTATAACATACTGCTAATGTTAATATCGACATTTATTTTTGTGCTGTCCCATCACTAAAACTTACCTGTTAGATACAGTGATACCAGAGTCAGAAATTAAAAGTGCCTATTTAAGGGGATAAGTATGTATATGGATTATACCTTATAATAAATAAAGTATAATCCATACAAAATTAAAATGCTACATAAAATCTTAAGTTATTATCTAGTCAAAATGAATTGTAAATTGTCTTAGTGTAAGCCTAGGTTAAATCTTGTACATAGTTAGAAATAAGACTTCAAATTTTTGTACGCCAGTCCTGGTAAAACAAGAAACGGACTAAGAAAATTATTTAACACCTTCATGTACGCTTGTTTAATGCAAATAAACGATTCATTGAAAATGTATGGTGAAAATAAAGGAACGAATTAATTTCTAAACAGTACCTCTACCACGAGTCATTGCAGAAAATTCTGAAACCTTTCTGCAGTCGTTAACGAATCAACGGGCTTCGAATAGTTTTCCTTCGGTATCGACAGCAAGAAATTCGAAATCTCTATGCTGACATACATCCGTCTCATAGGTAGAACGAGACGGATGTAGTCAGTGCAGTTTGTTATCGATAGGTTTTATTAAAACGCTACCATAAGACACTAATTTGACATACGTCACCGAAAAATACCGTATCGACTGTAGAAAACTCTTTCACTATCAAATTGTAGGGTGAGATGTCAAAACATGGTGAAAGTGAAAACCATTCGTATTTATTGTGTTATATTTATATATTATTAATTGATGAAATAATATCGACAAAGCCTTATATTAAGCATAATTTGTTAAGAAGACTGCATAGTATGATAACTGGAACTGGAAAACGAAACGGTAAATTTCAAGCCGATATGAGAAATAGAAATATCCACATCAACACTTCAATAAGAATAATTTTAAAAAAGAAATCTAGACCCAAGAACTGCTGAATATTTGTGAGATTTATGTATTAATAATCAATTAATCTGATTTTAAATCGACACAAAAATACCAACTCTAACCTAAAATGAATGGTAAGTAGTTGAAATTTGATATGATAGTTATAAACACTTTCATTTTCAATCATAATAATTACAATGAAACTGTGAAAAATAACAAATAATATTGAAACATCTTTTACAGGTTCTTGTGCATCATTCATTTCTGATTGATTGCTGTAGCAGCTAACTTATCACCGGCAAGGCAAACTGTTTATCCCAGGAAGGTGTATTATTTTATATTCAAGAAGTAACAACTGCGTTTCAGGCCGGCATCTTCGAATCATTGCATCCAAGTACTATAAAATAGTGCTTACTTAAAAGACATCCAGATTTATACAGGGCACTTTGAAATGATAATGTACATAATTATATTAAAGATTTATTTATTGCGAAATAGCCTTTTAAAGTAACATTGTCACAAACTAGAAACTTATAAGTACTACTAACAATTACTCGTACGTGGAACTTATAAATAGAAATAAAACTATCATTATGCAAGAAGCGGCAAAGCCGCAATCCTGCGTTGTGTTATGTATGAAAACCGGCGGCTTGCTGGAGCATCTTTAGCTTCCCTTGTGCGTTTGTTAGGTCGTGAGGCTCCGTGCCCCTTGCTCCACGGATCGATTGCCTCGACACCAACAATAGTTAGACGAACGACAACTATATGTAATAGTCTTGTAGTGATTTCGGATGTCGGGCGCCGCTCCGGCTTGTTCGCTGGTAAATAAATTAAAGGACTTGGCCAACGTGTCGGCGTCGACGCAGGTGGGATGTGTAACAATAGCGAACTGCCTATACTTTAGAGAATCAACAACATCCTGAAAGGGTACTTATCCTTTTGTGATTATACAATAGACCTAAATAATAAGAAATAAACCTATGATCCACTATGATCTTGATCACTAAAAGTCGAACTGTCATGTTGACAAAATAACCAAATAAATTAAGAATCACCTAACACTACATATGGTCGTCGTTCTAGGACGTTTTAAACTAGTAGTGTTATTTGTACATTTGACATTTCATCAATTTGGTTTTCTTAGGTAATCCTATATCCTACGACGAAATAAATATATGGATGGATGGATGAAGTACTGACAGTTTTCACCCCTTTTCCTAGCTTTGAATATGTATGACGAAATACGTAATTTCCCTGTTTAAAAAAAAGTTGCAATCGGTGAACGTTATGAAAAAATAGTAAAAATAAAGATCCTGACGAATTGAGAACCTCCTCCTTCGAAATCTTGAAGTCGGTTGATAACATTTTATGCGTTAAAAGTCACGCGCGTTTAAATCAGGTAAAAAAAAGGCTTACTGTCATAGCTTGTATTTCAGTAAGCCAGAAACAAATTTCATGACCAATCGCAAGGCGTCCCAGGCGATTATAATTTTTGAAGTGGTTAAGGACGAAGTATAATGATGACTCGCGTAGGTCAGCTGTCGCTCCGTTGGTGGGTTGCGGAACGTCAGTATTTGATGCTCTTATTATCAGGAAAATCGTCAGCCGGCTGATTTGAGGTAGAAAAACCGTCTGCTGATACCCTAAATACCATATATTCATGTGACTAATTTACGGTTTTTTCAGTGCTATACAGTCGGCTGATGATTTTTATTTTATTTGCAATAGCATATAAATTATCACCTGTTGCAACTGGGACGCGATGGTCATTTTATTTTATATATATTTTATGTGAGAAAATGGCTGCTGTTCCTCAACCCACTCAAGGAACGGCAGCTGACCATCACGAAGCTTGATTATTTACCGCCCTTAACCACTTAAAATTTACCGCTTGGGACACGAAAATTGACCAACGGAAATTATTCCTGGTTTACGGCCTAGCAAGCATATTAAACACCCACAAAAAGTATGGTAATTTTTCAGAGCTAGTACGGTTTCTATGCTTATTATTGTTCACTGCTCATATAATTGTCTACAGTTCTAAACCTTCAGATAAAATGTACTTAGGAAGTAAAACCTTTTTGGCTTACCTACAATCTGTTTCGGTTGGTGTGAAGGATGTGACGTTTGTCACGTCACGTCACTTTGTAAAGTATTGAAATCTACACAAACGAAACAAGCAATCGAACTTTCGTGAGCGAATTGCATAAACGATAATTTAACTTATGGTATGGCAGTAATTTTTAGTTCTATAAGTGACCGCTAGAGGCTCTGCACAAATTCTCCATACAAATAATTTACGAATTCGTGAACGAATCTCGAATTGGGCTTATTTGCATGACTCGTGGTAGAGGTACAGTACCTCTACCACGAGTCATGTAGAAAATTCTGAATATTTTTCTATAGGCGTTAACGAATAATCGGGCTTCGAATCGTTTTCCTTCAGTTTCGACAGCAACACATACAAACGATCTATGCTGACATTTCATGTCGGATCATGTTTAGTGCGCTGCATACATCCGTCTCATAGGTAGAACGAGACGGATGTATGCGGCACGTCGAATGTGATCTGTCATGTTAACGCACTGAAGGTCAGTACAGTTTGTTATCGATAGGTTTTATTAAAACGTTACCATAAGACACTAATTTGACTTACGTCACCGAAAAATACCGTATCGACTGTAGAAAACTCTTTCACTATCAAATTATAAGGTGAGATGTCAAAACATGGTGAAAGTGAAAACCATTCGTATTTATTGTGTTATATTTATATATTATTAGTTGACGAAATAATATCGACGAAGCCTTATATTAAGCATAATTTGTTAATAAGACTGCATAGTATGATAACTGGGACTGGAAAACGAAACGGTAAATTTCAAGCCGATATGAGAAATAGAAATATCCACATCAACACTTCAATAAGAATAATTTTAAAAAAGAAATCTAGACCCAAAAACTGCTGAATATTTGTGAGATTTATGTATTAATAGTCAATTAATCTGATTTTAAATCGACACAAAAATACCAACTCTAACCTAAAATGAACGGTAAGTAGTTGAAATTTGATATGATAGTTATAAACACTTTCATTTTCAATCATAATAATTACAATGAAACTGTGAAAAATAAATAATATTGAAACATCTTTTACAGGTTCTTGTGCATCATTCCTTTCTGATTGATTGCTGTAGCAGCTAATCTATCACCAGCAAGGCAAACTATTTATCCCAGGAAGGTGTATTATTTTATATTCAAGAAGTAACAACTGCGTTACAGGCCGGGATCTTCGAATTGGCTACTTTCCTGGGTAAAAAAAATATGATTCTATTTAGTCCGTCAGTTAGATAATCAAAAAATATTGGACACGTATTTTTTATTTTGTCAATCAAACAAAAATTGGTGAAGATATAGCCCGTTAAAGTTCCGCGTGACGTCACATTATACTAAAAATTGTACTAAAATGTGACGTCACGCGGAACTTTAACGGGCTATATCTTCACCAATTTTTGTTTGATTGAAAAAATAAAAAATACGTTTTTTAGGAAAGTAGCCAATTATTGCATCCAAGTACTATAAAATAGTGCTTACTTAAAAGACATTCAGATTTATACAGGGCACTTTGAAATTATAATGTACATAATTATATTAAAGATTTATTTATTGCGAAATAGCCTTTTAAAGTAACATTGTCACAAACTAGAAAGTTATAAGTACTACTAACAATTACTCGTACGTGTAACTTATAAATAGAAATAAAACCATCATTATGCAAGAAGCGGCAAAGCCGCAATCCTGCGTTGTGTTATGTATGAAAACCGGCGGCTTGCTGGAGCATCTTTAGCTTCCCTTGTGCGTTTGTTAGGTCGTGAGGCTCCATGCCCCTTGCTCTACGGATCGATTCCTTCGACACCAACAATAGTTAGACGAACGACAACTATATTTAATAGTCTTGTAGTGATTTCGGATGTCGGGCGCCGCTCCGGCTTGCTCGCTGGTAAATAAATTAAAGGACTTGGCCAACGTGTCGGCGTCGACGCAGGTGGGATGTGTGACCGTAGCGCACTGCCTTTTTTTTTTTTTTTTTTTTTTTTTTTATACCACGACGGTGGCAAACAAGCATGCGGCCTACCTGATGGTAAGCAGCTACCGTAACCTATGGACGCCTGTAACTCCACAGGAGTCACATGCGCGTTGCCGACCCTTTACAAAAAGAAGGATTCACTGTGTTGACGGCTAAAGGAACAAGAGGGTCCCTCATCGTCAACACACTGGGTCCTCTTTGAGCTCTTTGGCAACCTTACTCACCAGCAGGAACACAACACTATGAGTAGGGTCTAGTGCTATTTGGCTGTGGTTTTCTGTAAGGTGGAGGTACTTCCCCAGTCGGGCTCTGCTCCAGATTTGAGCGAGATGACATTCACTGAACGTGCCCTACCACACTAAGCGAGATGCCATTCGCAGTGCCCATACCTCTCTTTTTGGCATAGTTTAAGGACATACCCAAGTCCGGACGTAGTTTAAGGACATACCCCGGGTCCAATACTTTAGAGAATCAAGAACATCCTGAAAGGCTACTTATCCTTTTGTGATTATACAATAGACCTAAATAATAAGAAATAAACCTATGATCCACTATGATCACTAAAAGTCGAACTGTCATGTTGACAGAATAACCAAATAAATTAAGAATCACCTATTACCATAGCCTATTACACATGGACGTAGTTCTAGGACGTTTTAAACTAGTAGTGTTATTTGTACATTTGAAATTTCATCAATTTGGTTTTCTTAGGTAATCCTATATCCTACGACGAAATAAGTATATGGATGGATGTATGAATTACTGACAGTTTTCACCCCTTTTCCTAGTTTTGAATATGTATGACGAAAAAAAAAAGTTGCAATCGGTGAACATTATGAAAAAATAGTGAAAATAAGGATCCTGACGAATTGAGAACCTCCTCCTTCGAACTCTTGAAGTCGGTTGATAACATTTTATGCGTTCAAAGTCACGCGCGTTTAAATAAGGTAAAGGCTTACTGTCATAGCTTGTATTTCCCGGCACCGTTGGCATGAACCGTAAGCCAGGAACAAATTTCATGACCAATCGCAAGGCGTCCCAGGCGATGATAATTTTTGAAGTGGTTAGGACGAAGTATAATGATGACTCGCATAGGTCAGTTGTCGCTCCGTTGGTGGGTTGCGGAACGTCAGTATTTGATGCTCTTATTATCAGGAAAATCGTCAGCCGGCTGTATTGAGGTAGAAAGACCGTCTGCTGATACCCTAAATACCATATATTCATGTGACTAGTTTACTGTCTTTTCAGTGGTATACAGACGGCTGATGATTTTTACTTTATTTGTAATAGCATATAAACTATCACCTGTATCAACTGGGACGCGATGGTCATTTTATTTTATATGTATTTTATGTGAGAAAATGGCTGCCGTTCCTCAACCCACCCAAGGAACGGCAGCTGACCATCACGAAGCTTGATTATTGACCGCCCTTAACGACTTAAAATTTACCGCTTGGGACACGATGACAAACGGAAATTATTCCTGGTTAACGGCCTGGCAAGCGTATTAAACACCCACAAAAAGTAGGGTAATTTTTCAGAGCTAGTACGATTTCTATGCTTATTATTTTATTATTGTTCACTGCTCATATAATTTTTCTACAGTTCTAAACCTTCAGATAAAATGTACTTAGGAAGTAAAACCTTTTTGGCTTACCTACAATCAGTTTCGGTTGGTGTGAAGGATGTGACGTTTGTCACGTCACGTCACTTTGTAAAGTATTGAAATCTACACAAACGAAACAAACAATCGAGCTTTCGTAAGCGAATTGCGTAAAGGATAATTTAACTCACGGTATGGCAGTAATTTTTAGTTCTATAAGTGACTGCTAGAGGCTCTGCACAAATTCTCCATACAAATAATTTACAGATTCGTGATCGAATCCCGAATTGGGCTTATTTGTTTGACTTGTGGTAGAGGTACAGTGCAGTTTGTTATCGATAGGTTTTATTAAAACGTTACCATAAGACACTAATTTGACTTACGTCACCGAATAATACCGTATCGACTGTAGAAAACTCTTTCACTATCAAATTATAAGGTGAGATGTCAAAAACATGGTGAAAGTGAAAACCATTCGTATTTATTGTGTTATATTTATATATTATTAGTTGACGAAATAATATCGACAAAGCCTTATATTAAGCATAATTTGTTAATAAGACTGCATAGTATGATAACTGGAACTGGAAAACGAAACGGTAAATTTCAAGCCGATATGAGAAATATAAATATCCACATCAACACTTCAATAAGAATAATTTAAAAAAAGAAATCTAGACCCAAGAACTGCTGAATATTTGTGAGATTTATGTATTAATAGTCAATTTAAACAGATTTTATAACGACACAAAAATATCAACTCTAACCTAAAATGAATGGTAAGTAAGTAGTTGAAATTTGATATGAAAGTTATAAACACTTTAATTTTCAATCATAATAATTACAATGAAATTGTGAAAAATAACAAATAGGTAATATTGAAACATCTTTTACAGGTTCTTGTGCATCATTCATTTATGATTGATTGCTGCACATGTAGCAGCTAACTTATCACCGGCAAGACGAAACTATTTATCCCAGGAAGGTGTATTATTTTATATTCAAGAAGTAACAACTGCGTTACATGACGGAGTCTTCGAATTATTGCATCCAAGTCCTATAAAATAGTGCTGACTTAACCCTTTTTCAGGCGTAGTACGATATAACGACCACATCCGTATCAAGGTGATTAAAATTTTATTTCAAAATTGTCATACATGCTATTAAACTTTAAAAACAAGTCATTACATTTAAAACTACTTAAAAAATAAAATTACAAATATACCATTAATTAATTATAGAAACGTATCAAAACTTTGCCCTTTAGGCAGGGTGCCCATCACGCAGGCAGCATTCCCGCGCTGAATAGCAATCGCTATTCTTTGAGCGAGAAAGCTGCCCGCGCGAGGGTCACCCGTTGCGTCCCTCAACCTCTTACTTATCTCCTTGTGGAGCCCACGCGCGCTTTTTCCCCAAGGGCCGAGTGTCTCGACGCCAAATGCAACAAAATCGTACTGGGCGTGGGCGCCGAGACAGCTATACTTCCCGACCTTGGATCGCTCTCGGGCATCCGCCGCTGCCCCAGCTTGTTTGGACGTGACTGGCAAGTAGGACGCTGCCAACGTATCAGCGCAAGTAGCGCCAGCGCCACACCAGTGCGCGGCCCATCCGCCAGGGGATCAACGACATCCCGTCTGGACGCTTGCCGTCATCCCGTACAATCCGAGGCTCAAGAGCCACGGGGACGCATGCGCTGGCAAGCGCCCTTCGCAGGATGTCGTTGAGTGCAGCGTGACGGGACAAGCGGCCGGCGCCCGAGGAGCAGGCGAGTCCATGGTGACCAAAGCTATCTACTGCGGCTCCACAGGAAATGCAATTGTGTTCCACGCACACATCTACTCCGACGCGGAGAGCGACTGCAATTCGGAGTGTGCCCGGATCAATAAAAGTACCTAAGTTAGGTGACGGGTAGACGTGAAGCCATTGCCCCGACTCTGGCCTGGATGTTGCAAGCAGCCTGGCTCGGTCCCGTCCGGATGAGGAGTCGATCAAATACTTTATGGTAGCGGCGGAAGCGCCGTATCAATTGTATTTCAACCTTAATCTTTCGGTTTAACTATCGCTAAATTCTACTCGCCTTTAAATGAATTACCAAAACGTAACTATTTTGAAGATATTTAGGGTTATTGAAAAAAAAATCTAGATTGGGGCGGCCTGGAAAAGGGTTAAAAAAAGATCCAGATTTATACAGGGCACTATGAAATTATAATGTATATAATGATATTAAAGATTTATTAATTGCGAAATAGCCTTTTAAAGTAACATTGTCACATACTAGAGACTTATAAGTACTACTAACAATTACTCGTACATGTAACTTATAAATAGAAATAAAACCATCATAATGCAAGAAGCGGCAAAGCCGCAATCCTGCGTTGTGTTATGAAAACCGGCGGCTTGCTGGAGCATCTTTAGCTTCCCTTGTGCGTCTGTTAGGTCGTGAGGCTCCGTGCCCCTTGCTTCTCGGATCGATTGCCTCGACACCAACAATAGTTAGACGAATGACAACTATATTTAATAGTCTTGTAGTGATTTCGGATGTCGGGCGCCGCTCCGGCTTGTTTGCTGGTAAATAAATTAAAGGACTTCGCCAACGTGTCGGCGTCGACGCAGGTGGGATGTGTAACAGTAGCGCACTGCCTATACTTAAGAGAATCAACAACATCCTGAAAGGGTACTTATCCTTTTGTGATTATACAATAGACCTAAATAATAAGAAATAAACCTATGATCCACTATGATCACAAAAAGTCGAACTGTCATGTTGACAAAATAACCAAATAAATTAAGAATCACCTATTACATATGGACGTAGTTCTAGGACGTTTTTAACTAGTAGTGTTATTTGTACATTTGAAATTTCATCAATTTGGTTTTCTGAGGTAATCCTATATCCTACGACGAAATAAATATATGGATGGATGGATGAAGGACTGACAGTTTTCACCCCTTTTCCTAGCTTTGAATATGTATGACGAAATACGTAATTTCCCCGTTTAAAAAAAGTTGCAATCGGTGAACATTATGAAAAAATAGTAAAAATAAAGATTCTGACGAATTGAGAACCTCCTCCTTCGAAATCTTGAAGTCGGTTGATAACATTTTATGCGTTAAAAGTCACGCACGTTTAAATAAGGTAAAAAAAGGCTTACTGTCATAGCTTGTATTTCCCCTGGCATGAACCGTAAGCCAAGAACAAATTTCATGACCAATCGCAAGGCATCCCAGGCGATGATAATTTTTGAAGTGGTTAAGGACAAAGTATAATGATGACTCGCGTAGGTCAGTTGTCGCTCCGTTGGTGGGTTGCGGAACGTCAGTATTTGATGCTCTTATTATCAGGAAAATCGTCAGCCGGCTGTATTGAGGTAGAAAGACCGTCTGCTGATACCCTAAATACCATATATTCATGTGACTAGTTTACGGTTTTTTCAGTGCTATACAGCCGGCTGATGATTTTTATTTTATTTGTAATAGCATATAAATTATCACCTGTTTCAACTGGGACGCGATGGTCATTTTATTTTATATATATTTTATGTGAGAAAATGGCTGCTGTTCCTCAACCCACTCAAGGAACGGCAGCTGACCATCACGAAGCTTGATTATTTACTGCCCTTAACCACTTTAAATTTACCGCTTGGGACACGATGACCAACGGAAACTATTCCTGGTTCGTAATCCAGGCCGTGCCTAGCAAGCATATTAAACACCCACAAAAAGTAGGGTAATTTTTCAGAGCTAGTACGGTTTCTATGCTTATTATTGTTCACTGCTCATATAATTGTCTACAGTTCTAAACCTTCAGATAAAATGTACTTAGGAAGTAAAACCTTTTTGGCTTACCTACAATCTGTTTCGGTTGGTGTGAAGGATGTGACGTTTGTCACGTCACGTCACTTTGTAAGTATTGAAATCTACACAAACGAAACAAGCAATCGAACTTTCGTGAGCGAATTGCATAAACGATAATTTAACTTATGGTATGGCAGTAATTATTAGTTCTATAAGTGACCGCTAGAGGCTCTGCACAAATTCTCCATACAAATAATGTACGAATTCGTGAACGAATCTCGAATTGGGCTTATTTGCATGACTCGTGGTAGAGGTACAGGAATATGGTTATTTCAAGCATCTACAAGTATATTTCACTTAAGGGGCGCCACACATTAGAGCGGAATTCAGTGCGGAATTTATTACACTAGCTGAAATTTGTCTATTAAAACGGAAATTTGTTTATGGTAGCTGTATTTTTGAGACCATAGAAAAATTTCAGCTATTGTGCCGTACAGCACACATACGCTGAGTTTCTTACGCTGGTTCTTCTCATTTGGGGCTCCTTTCCGAACCAGTAGTAGTTTATTGCCCTTCCCATAATACGGTTTTGAAAAGATTTGAATTCAATACAGTTGTTCAACCAGTGTTTGCGCTCGCAACACTGAAGTGCCCTGTGCCAACCGCAGGGATACTAGACGACCAATGAGGGCTCGCGACGCCAGCGCCGAAGTTTAACGCATACACCACGTCGCCCAGGAAGCGCCGCGGGCACTCTCTCTTGCCTCTAATCCGCCAACGAAACCGCGCGTGTCCGAGACTACATATATATATATTTGTACTTGCATATTTAAGTAAAGAATGGTAAATGTTTGAATTATAGTTTTTATTCTAACAAACATCCCAAACATAATTGGCGACCGTGACAGGACACGCGCGGCATAGGCATTTTATTATATTTTTTAGTGCCGAAGCCGAGAGGTCGGCCATTTTGGAGCGTGGGCTTGGAGCAGACGCCGCCGCAAGACCCGAGCCGAGCAGGTCAACTTTGCCTGCCTTCGCCGCAAGCCCAGATCAACGTGCCCGAAGAGGAGGAACGAAGAGGGACGGCTGCGGCGAGTAGGCGCGCAAGATACGAGGCGCCAAGACTGCAGAGCAGGGCATCGACGGCCGGTAGCGAGGCGGCAGCGCGTGGCAGCTAGCCAAACGAGGAGAGTACCGTGAGAAAGTGCCGCCCCTATTTCTTACCCGCATTCCAATATACTTACCACACTCCTTATACCTAATCTTACCCACATTCCTTAATCTTACCCTTCTAATTTAGTAGCTACCCAATTTGCAATTCCCTTTAAATTCTTATTACAAAAACCCCGTCGAACTTAAATAACCTTTTTATTGCATTGAACTTACGTAACGTACCTAACTTGACAATTTACTTTAAACTTAAACTTAAACGAATCCCATTCTAACTTAACTTTAATCTGAGTGCCTACTGTGTGCTATTGCTTCATTTTGTTTTACTTTCAGCCAGTGTCTTCAAAGTGAGATGAGTGCGTGACCTTTGACCTTAGTGTGACCTAACCTTACCACGTGTTTGTTACTTACTTATTTTCGTTTCAACGCATTTCAACGTCAACTAAGGCTTTTAGCCAAGCGGTGCAGTGTTCATTTTGTTCTTTTTTTAATTTAAAAACTTAATATTTCAAACCTTTGTGAAGCTGCACGTGCCTTGTTATTTCGTGACGAAACCATTTTTGATTTTCTGACCACGCATTCACGCTTAATTCATTTGCATTCAAGATTTCAGTTAAATATTTCATTTGTATTTAAAATTAAATTGCACCTTTTTTCGGTTCACTTTCGCTGACCTAAACGTCTCTTTATCTTTTAACTTCTCACCCGCTGGCATCTTGGTTTGTGTTCGCATATGCACACTTTTCGCTTGCGCAATTTCAGTGGAAAACCTGCCGATTCGTGCACCACGTGTCACGTCTACGCCTGCGAGCACGTGCTGGGCTGCTGCGTGGTGAAGCCGCAAGCTGCGCACCGAGCCTACACTGCGTAGCTGTTGAAGTTTACAAGGGGCGTGAGCTGTTTTGCCAATTTTATTTACTTACGTGGATAACTCTTTACTTCTTATTAAAATTAATACGATTCTATTTGCTTGACTTCTCTGCTCAATTAAACACAACTCAGCATGTCTGAAGAGACGAAACGAGAAGCTCTTCTAGCGGAGCTGCGTATTAAACGTGGCTCAATAAAAGGACAAGTCTCTAAATTCCGTGGTTATTTAAATACAATCGCAGATGATGAAGTGCTGACCGGTGTTAAATTTAATGAGCTGACTTTAAGATTGAATAAAGTTATTGAGTTATCCACGCGCCTTGACGAGCTGCAAACTTCAATAGAAGTAGCTAATGCTGACAATTTTCACAACGAGCTTAACGAAAGGGATTCTAATGAGAGCCACATTAATAAAGCTATAGCTACTGCTCAAACTATACTTGAGCGCTCACAGGTTCAAAAGGCATCAACGGAAGACTCTGTCAAAACCTGCTCATCAGGCGGCTGTCATTCGGAGCACCTCGGCTTCAAGCTTCCTCAAATTAAAATCTCTAAATTTGATGGATCTTACTATAAATGGATGGAATTTAAGGATCTTTATGAATCTTTAATTCATAACAATGAGCATATCAAGCCAATACATAAGTTCCATTATTTAAGCTCATACCTTGAAGGCGAGGCGGCCCGAGTGATAGCAAATTTAGAAGTGTCCGCTGTCAATTATGCTGAAGCCTGGAAGCTGCTGTGTGACAGGTTCAGTAACAAAAGGCAACTAATCACTAACCATTTAAATGCTTTGTTTAATATGGATTCCTTACAGCGAGAGTCTGATAAGGCTCTAAGATTTTTAGGTGATCATGTAACTAAAAATCTTCGGGCGCTGAAAACATTAGGGCAGCCAACGGAGCACTGGGATACCATCTTAGTTCATCTATTAGCAGCAAAGTTAGACTCTAATACTAATGCAAAGTGGGAAGAACATAGAAACACTCTTAAAGAGTGGCCGACGCTTGAAGATTTTAGGGAATTTCTAACAAACCGTGCAGATATCTTAGAAAATCTGTATCGATCTAAAAGAGATAGGCAAACTAACCACAAGCCAGAGCCTGTGGCTAATAAAACTCCATTTAAACATGATAAAAACATAAAAACCTTCATAATTTCAGAAAAACAAGGTGACAAGGGTCGGCCGTGCTTCGTGTGCCAGTCCGATCATCGAGTATACGACTGCCCTACCTTCAGAAAAATGTCAGTCGACGAGCGCTGGTCGCGGGCTTCTAGTCTAAAGCTGTGCCACGTCTGCCTCCGTCCGGACCACGAGACTCGTCAGTGCAAGCTCAACGGCTGTCGTGTATGTAAGAGACGTCACAATACATATTTACACAATACACAACTAACAAATAAGCTATCTAGCGAGTCAGCCCAGGATCACAGCGTCCAACCTAACGATAGTGATAAGGATGCAGTAGCCTCCTCATCGACTATGCTAACTTCTGACAGTGCCGAGGTGCAAGGCACCTTTACTGCTAATACTGTACTCGCTAGCAGTGAAGCATTGTTATCGACAGCGCTAATTGAAATAATTAATCCTCACAATAATAAGAAAGAAACTGTCAAATGTCTTGTAGATAACTGCTCACAATCTAACTATCTTACTGAATCATTAAGGCAGCGTTTGCAACTTGATATTCAGCCTCTAACTGCCTCAAGTGTTACAGGAATAGGAAATACGCCTCTGACCTACAAACCTGTACGTTGTGCAGCTCAAATCAAATCTAGACTAAGCGACTTTAATGCCAATCTCGACTTTCTAGTACTAAATGAAATAACTGATCGCTTTCCAAAGAAATATGTTGACATAAGTCACCTTAACTTACCCGCGTCTACCAGCCTTGCTGACCCAACTTTTAATGTCCCATCACAAATCGATGTTCTTTTGGGAGTCTCCACTTTTTGGGAAATTATAACTGGGATTGCAAACAAACTGCCAAGCAGCAAGTGCACTTACCTTATCCCCTCTAAACTTGGTTGGCTTGTAGCGGGCCCAGTACAAGGAGCCTCCACTCATGTAAATTCAGTAACAACTCGCAGCTATTTTTGTTTGTCTGATCTGTCTGCCCAGATGACTAAGTTTTGGGAGACAGAAGAGCTGCCGTCTGAAGCGGATTTCATATCCGGAAGTGAGCTGGAGTGTCTCCCTATAGAACAACACTTTGTTGAAAATACTTATCGCCAATCTGACGGCAGGTTTGTAGTTCGAATGCCTCTAAAGGACTCTCCAGACTGCCTAGGCAACACATTTAACATAGCTAAAAAACGCCTACTTAACTTAGAAAAACGTTTCAGCAAACAACCTGACCTTAAAACAATGTATGTTGATTTTATAAACGAATATGAGCGTTTAGGTCATCTATCGGAGTCTAAGCAATGCTACATGGCCAACCACCTTCCTCATCATCCTGTGATGAAGGAGAGTGAGTCTACTCGTCTGAGAACGGTGTTTAACGCTAGCTGTCCAACCTCGTCTGGTTATTCAATAAATGATATCCAGATGGTAGGTCCAAACATACAAAACTCGCTGTTTGACATATTGCTTAGATTCCGCCAGTATAGGTATGTGCTCTCTGGTGACATAGAAAAACAGTATAGGCAAATTTTAATGAATGAAGCAGACAGAAATTTACAAGTCATTTTGTGGCGCGAAGATGAGCACCTGCCTATACGCTCGCTTACCTTGAACACTGTTACTTATGGCTTCGCCTCGGCAAGCTGGCTAGCGGCTCGCTGCTTGTGGCAGTTGGGAGCTGAGAGCAGGGACCCGCTGGTTACAAATATTATACAGAACAACTTTTATTGTGACGATTTACTAGTGGGCGCTGACTCTGAAACTGAGCTGCTACGCATACAATCTGGCGTCTCACAGGCTTTAGCTGCTGGTTGTTTTAACTTACGTAAATACCGCTCAAATTCAAATGCGTTATTACAGTCTGATCTTATTAATCAAGATGATCATTTAGCTTTGAGTCAATCTTGTCAAACACTTGGACTGGGCTGGCAACCCAGCCAAGATATGTTAAATTTCTCAATTAAAACTGACGACTCTGATGAAAAGGTTACTAAAAGAACGATTTTGTCTAAAACGTTCCAAGTTTTTGATCCTTTAGGCCTATTAAGTCTATGCACCGTTAAGCCTAAAATACTACTTCAGACTTTGTGGAAGGAAGGCAAATCATGGGACGAAACTGTTTCTCCTGAAATACAGCGAATATGGTCGCGGTTTATTAAAAACTTACATCACATTAAAAGTCTAAACATACCTAGGTACGTTTTATGTGAGTCTCCTTCCACAATTGAATTACACTGCTTTTCTGACGCAGCAGAGACTGCGTACGCAGCTTGTGTTTATGTAAAAACCATTTCAGGCTCAGGCGAGCAACAAGTACACTTACTGTGTGCGAGAGACAGAGTAGCTCCTATACGGCGAACCACAATTCCACGATTAGAGTTGGCAGGATGCTTATTAGCAGCCCAGACGTATGCCGCAGTGGTAAGGGCCTGGAGACGCCCTGTCTCTCGCACTATATTTTGGACAGACTCTAGCTGCTGTCTAGCATGGCTAAAAACAGATATTTCTAAGCTCAAGACGTTCGTGGCAAACAGAGTTGCTGCCATAGCTAAACTTGCTCCGGGAGCTGTCTGGAGACATGTGCCTACAAAACAAAATCCAAGCGACCTCGCTACACGTGGCGTCGATCCACAACATGTCTCTGGTGTAGCTCTGTGGTGGCATGGCCCTGAGTTTTTACTGAAACCTGAATCTGAATGGCCAGAATTGAACTCTGAGGCACCGGACGTCTTGCCTGAAATTAAGGTAACGTCTATGCTTACAAGCGTAGACCCTGAACCGCCTGTTATAGATTTTAGTAGATTTTCAAAATATAACAGGTTACTACGTGCTATGGCTTATGTTCGTCGCTTCATAAACAACTGTAAAACTAGGCTGCCTAAATTAACTGGTTCATTATCTGAACAGGAACTTAAAGACTCTTTGCACACATTAGTTAAGATTGCACAACAGCAATCATTTACGTCTGAGCTTGAAGCGATGAGCAAAGGCCACAAGTTGAGCCCTAAGTCGCATATTGCTACACTTACTCCTTTCATAGACTCTCAAGGTACTTTGAGAGTCGGGGGGAGACTGGATGCTTCTGATTGTAGTTATGAAAAGAAGCATCCCATGTTATTACGTGCTAAACACCCACTAACCAAACTCATTTTTACACATGAACACAGACGTCTCTTACATGCAGGACCACTGTTGCTGTTATGTTCGGTACGAGATACGATATGGCCGGTCGGGGGCAGGAACCTTGCGAGAAGCACGGCCCACAATTGTGTCACTTGTAGGCGCACCGCCGGTCACACTTTAAAAAATATTATGGGCAACCTGCCCGAACAACGCATAAAGGCTGATTTTCCATTCACGTCAACAGCTGTAGACCTAGCCGGTCCTTATTTAATAACAGATCGCCGAGGACGTGGATGCAAGATCACCAAATGCTATATGTGTCTATTTATATGTCTAAGATATAAATGTGTTCATTTAGAAGCTGTGAGCGACTTGTCTAAAGATGCATTTGTACTTGCACTTCGCAGATTTATCGCCCGGCGCGGTAAGCCTGCGGAGTTGTTCTGTGATAATGGTAGAAATCTAGTAGCTGCAGCTAAAGAGATAAATGACTTTTTTAAATTATATGAGAATGATATATCTGATTTTGCAGCTGGTCAAGGTATAAAATTTAAATTTGCGCCAGCTTATGCTCCTAACTTCAACGGCTATGCAGAGGCCGGTATTAAAAGCGCAAAATTTCATCTCAAACGAATCTTAGGCACTACCCATCTCACCTTTGAGGAACTGGCATCTCTGTTTTGTTCTGTGGAATCTATTTTGAACAGTAGACCTCTCTGTCAGCTCTCCTCCTCCCCTAATGACTTTTACCCCCTTACTCCCGGGCACTTTCTCATTTTTAGGCCGCTGACGTCGCTACCGGCTCCGCCACTTCAAGATCGGAACCCGAACCGCCTGGATCGCTACCTGAGACTCGAACAGCTGCGCCAACACTTCTGGAAGCGCTGGTCGTCGGAGTTCGTGTCCCTACTACAGCAACGATTCAAGTGGCGCGAGAGACAACGTGACCTACAGCTGGGAGAACTCGTACTCATTAAGGAGGAAGGCCTGCCGCCGATGCTTTGGCGCATGGGCAGAGTTGTCAAACTGTACTACGGGAAAGATGGCGTGCCACGAGTTGCAGACATAAATACCGCTAGAGGGCTAGTCAAGCGAGCACTCAACCGAATATGCCCGCTGCCTACGCAGGAAAAGGAAGCCTGAAAGATATTCTTTCAGCGGCCCGGAGTATGTTTGCGCTCGCAACACTGAAGTGCCCTGTGCCAACCGCAGGGATACTAGACGACCAATGAGGGCTCGCGACGCCAGCGCCGAAGTTTAACGCATACACCACGTCGCCCAGGAAGCGCCGCGGGCACTCTCTCTTGCCTCTAATCCGCCAACGAAACCACGCGTGTCCGAGACTACATATATATATATTTGTACTTGCATATTTAAGTAAAGAATGGTAAATGTTTGAATTATAGTTTTTATTCTAACAAACATCCCAAACAACCAGTGTTTATGTTTTATTTCATTACTGTGCGTCCGTGCGTAATGTGCTATAGGCTAGGTTATCCTGATAGTGTCAGTTTTTTGAGTTCCAAACCACCTTACTGCCCTGCCCTCGGCGGTCCTCGACATATATAATTTAAAAAGCTATGCGTGTGAATGAGTTTTACCTTTGAAGTACTGACGTTAATTTTTTCATTTTTTCAATATGTAATTTGAATAATTTAAAAGTCGATTGAAATATGTTTAGAAACAATTTAATAACAACACACACACACAGACACACTGCTTTTTTAACAGAGCATTGCTTTACAATTATGGCTGTATGCCGAATGGGTCTCTGCCTAACCCACGGAGTATCTTTTAAATGTATTGCCTAACCTGTCATAACAATGACAATGAATGACATAATGGCGGACGAATTTCTGCCGCACTGCATGGAGTCGATTACTCTTGTTTGCAATATTTCACTTACCTCCCTCGATGTAATCGTGTTCATAATTGCATACCCAATTTATGAATGAATTCATTGATAAATTGGGTATGCAATTATGAACCCGATGGTACAATGGACTATGAAGAGTCAAATTTAAAAATTACCCTAAAGCAGATGTAGTACCATTAAGTGGCAACACTTTTTGATTGACAATATTTTTTAGTTTTTTTCTAATTTCGTGCACTATTTGATGATATTTAGACGTAATTATACTTACAGATGAAAAGAAACGTTAACCTTATGTAAACTAGATAATTCAGATCTTTTCTTACATGAAAACACGCAGCAAATCGGCATTTTTACCTCAGATCGTTCCGCGCTGACTGACATTCATTGAATGGCGTTTGACGCGCGACAACTAGTTTTATATAACCGCTACGACCAGTGGTCTTGTACTTTTGGCAGAGGGGGACGCCTGACAATTACCACTCCATTGGTTTATTTCTCTGAGATTCGCTCCCATTATAAAACACGTGATAAAACCCTATTTTCCCCTAGCCACAGTTGAACCTAATTACCGAGTAAAACCTTAGAGCATTCAACCCGCAGTAGCCATGTCTGTCATTTTGTATACAAAAAAAGTCTGCCGATTTTTGCGGGGGAGGAGTACGTCAAATGTATGGCTATTCGTACGTAACATACAAATCGCCACGTCAGATAAACGTCAGTCCATACAATCAATGACGTAATGTATGACCGCCAGTCATATATTTTCGGCAGAGGGGAACGGCTGTCAATGGGGACTCAGATTGGTTGAATGCTCTAAGAGTAAAGCAGGCGTTCATAGGCTTTGAGAATTCAACCAACCGAAGTCGCCATTGACAGGCGTTCCCCTCTGCCGAAACCATATGACCAGTGGTCATACACATGTATGGACTGACGTTTATCTGACGTAGCTATTTGTATGTTACGTACGAATAGCCATACATTTGACGTTCCCCTCCCCCGCAAAAATCTGCAGACTTTTTTGTATAGAAAATGACAGACATGGCTACTCCATCCGGGTTGAGTTCATAGGTAACTGTAAAAACGGTCCGATAGAGAGCGTAACGTAGGGGGCGGCGTCTCACTCGCACTCGTTAAAGATTGTCGTATGACGTCATTACCTCCCCAGTCATAACGAGACACGACTATGGCCTCACTTTGTGACCGAAGAATTGGATCCACCATATAAATCCATGTATAAAACACGTGATAAACTCCTTTTTCCGCACAAACTCTAGCAAACGTACCCATGAATCCGAACTCTTTTATATCTTTACTTGCCTATGGCCTACCAAACTTTAAAAAATTTAATGACGTTAGCACGTCTACAGAATGTCATAATCATAATGTGCAGAGTGTTTTTTAGTTATTTTATACCAGATTTGTAATGTTCTACATTTTTATAATAACGCTTCTAGTTCAAACTCCAATCGTGGCAGAGTCTTCGACTCTGAATGTGGGGACAACGTTATTTTCTCCAGCAGATTTGGCAAAGAAAATGTGGACAAAAAGGGAAGTAGCTCTTTTAAGAGCACGTATGTACTTTCAGGATATGATACCGCCAATAGAGGTGACTCAAAGCCCTGATTATATTAATTCTTTAATCCCTTATATAGAAAATACCTACGCGGCAGTGAACAAATCAGCGTCTGATGCTGATACAGGCAAAATCTTAAAAGTAGCCGTGTCCGACGTTTTCGGGGGCTATTTAAAGATGGTCGCCCTCCCGGTGACGAAGCTCGCGTACTACAGCGGCGTTATATCCACTCAGGAAGCATCTAAATTGTTCAAATACTACGAGCACATTAAAGAACAGCTGCAGACTACCGGTAAAGGCTGGTCGCAGGCGCTTAAGAACATTGCCAAGCCTCAGAAAGTACGTGGAGTTCGATCAGAGGCAACGGTGCCGAAAATAAAGAATCCGTGCAAGCGATTATTGTATTTTAGAAACAACAAACAAAATGTTAGCATGCCGATGCCGTCCATTGACTGGGATACGCGAAAGATGCTCGTGCCGCTAAAGGATACGCCGATATTAGATCTAAAATCTCCGCAAATGTCTTCTGTTTTGCATCAGTTCCACCGGGTCGCGACCGATTGCGAGCGGTCTATTACCCCCGACAACCGAAATTTTCAAGGCAATTTTGAAGATTGGGTGAGTGACGCTGTTATACCGCACCTCAGCGATGATGACTTGTATACGGCTTTTAAAGGCATTTTACAATTATTAGATGACTCTTATATCCCCCCAGTCTCCATTGAAACTGAAAAGCCCAGCAATCCTTCTACAAGTATACCTGAAAACATGTCAATGAAGAATTTAGTAGTAGTAATCTTAGTGGCTCTTGAATTAATATTTTGTATCCCAACTCTTTTTTACTGTGCAGTAAAAAATAGCAAGAAAATTGATTCTAAGGTGAGCTCTTCGCCTTGTGGATCGAAAAAAAAAGGTTGTTGTTACCAACAGAAAAATGTTTTTTACGAGCTTAGTCCGCGCAGTTCATCCTTCTGTAGCGAAACCAAAACTACATCGAAAGAGAATTCTACTTATTACAAAAGCTTTATGAAAAAGATTAGCTGCGGTCTGATCACTGCTTCTGGATCTCGGTGCTCATATACTTCTTTAACTGATGCACTTACTACGGCAGACGAAACCCTCTCTATTAGAAGATCCTCTCATCAAGAGATAACAAGGCGATCTCTGGAATACAAGATTACAGAAACTGATCATGTTGACGTTACTCAAGGTCAAACTCAGGTATCTAAAACGAACATGTGTCCGCAAAAAAGCTCGACTAGTACTATAAAAAACACTTCTAATGATACCGGTGAAACGGTTACTCTATCTACTGTTCTTCCTCAGGAGAAGGCTACTTCTAACGTGTTAAGAAAATCTAAGAGATTCAGACCACGTCATGTTTTAGAGTCACTTGACCCAGACAATTTCAATCAGTATCCTATCTTAGGTAATATAAGTAAAGCAAGTATTACGAACACTGTTAAGGAACTGAAGTTAGATATTTTCGATGATAGATTGGATATTAATGTGATGCGATTGAATAATCCTAAAACTGTAGAATTTATTTCACCTCGCGCAAGTAGAATTCGTAGTAAAACTAGTATCAGTAGTGAAAAAAAACGCCAAGAAAATGCAAATAAAACTAAACATTTGAGCGAGAAACCGTCAAAACGAAGACTACCTAAGGATAAAGTAATACCACAGAATAGGAAAGGAATCTTAAAAAGCGAGGAAGAGAAAACAAAATTAAAGACGAAAACAAGCAAAATTCCGAAGAAAATAAATTTACCTTCGAATTCATGTGATAGTTCTTCCCCAAGGTGGGTTATTAATTTAATTTACTTTATTTCATAGGATTTTATCCAATTATGTTTTTAATGACAATTTTATCCTATTTTTTAAAGCTGAGTACTTTATAACCTTCAAATACTAGTTTATTTGTACAGTTTGCAGCAAAAGTTGCTAAGCAGCTCAGGTGTTCAAAATGACCTACACTCGCTCTTATTCTCTTAACAATAAAGTTGTGTCAAGCTCATTGTGAACACTTGAGCTGCTTAGCTACTTTTGCTGCAGACTGTAATACGAGTAACATAGTGACTTCTAATTAATTTGGGAACATTCACCTACTTTACTTGTTAGGTTTATATTACCTTTTCTCAACTTCTTAGGTTATGACTTTAACATTGCACAATGAACAATACGAATGACATGCTAATATGGTACAGTCACCGGCAATAGTATCTTCCTATACGAAGGCCGCAAAAGTATGTGACACGCTCTTATGGCCGTACAAAAAAGAGCGTGTCACATGTTTTTGCGGCCTTCGTGTAGGAAGATACTATTGCCGGTGACTGTACTACAAATAAGACACTGTATGATTTTGATTAATTAGCATTTTCGATCATAAACAGTTCAATTTCCTCATAAAAACCGGCCAAGAGTGTAGGGTTCCGTAGTTGCCGGCCTGTTACAATACATGCGTTCAAAAGGTCGTTATTAAGGGATATTTTGCAGCACTTACGTCATTTTACTATGCAGCACTTACGTCCCTTTACTATACGTTTTTGAGTTATAACTCAAATACGGCCCAACCGATGTTATTAAACATAGTTTTCGTTGAAATTACTTATGAGGCCTAGCTTCCATGATTTTTTCCAAATTTTTTGGACCCACGGTTCAAAATTTCAAAAGTCTTTTTTAAACTTTCGGAGCTATTATTTTCGAAACATACACAGTCTAATCTAACCCGAATTCAAATGATATTGCCACATTATTTCAGGGCTAAATGGGGAGATCCTGCCAGTAGACGTAAAAGCATGATTCCAACGCCGGGGCGGGCGCTCGAAGAAATTACGCCCCACAAAAATATGTTGCTAAAGCATGAGCGAGCGCTGGCAGACAGAACGCCCCACAAAAACATGTTACCAAAGCCTGAGCGGGTGAAGAAAGACACTGTGACCCACAAAAACATGGTCCCAAAACTTAAGCGAACACTGGAAGACAGTACGGCCCGCAGAAACGTGATACCAAAGGTGGAGTGGACGCAGGAAGATAGTGCCACTCACAGTAACATGATCACAAATCTTGAACGAGCGCAAAAAGACAGTACGCCCCACAGGGCCATGATCCCAAAGCTGGATCATACGCTGGACTACAGTACACTCCATATCAAAAGGATCCAAACGAAATGGGCATCGGACGATACAGCACTACATAGGACCAGGATACCGACGCTGGAACGAGCGCAGGAAAATAGTACGCCCTACAGAAACTTTATTCCAAATCTTGAGCGGGAGCTGGAAGACAGCACACCCCGCAGAAGCAGGATCCCAAAGCTGAATCTGGAAGACAGTACGCTCCGAACCATGATCCCACAGCCGGATCGGACGCTAAATGTCATTACACTCTACCAGACCACGATACCAAAGGTGGATCGGACGAAGGGCAGAGTACGCCATAGGACCAAGATCCCAACGCGGATGATGATGGGATGCGGATGGGCACTAGACGATAGCGCGCTCTATAGTAGCAGTAGAAGAGAGAGGAAGTTGAATGTTACTCTGTAATTTTACGGTATTATTTATTATAGATATACGTGTATACTTACTACTTTTTTAGTTTTTGAGAACCTGGCCCTAGTACAAACAGCAACATTACCATATGTAATGTAGGTACCTAATTCAGTGTATGTGAGTTACATTGAATTATATTGTTCAGTAAAAATATGAATTCAAAAAAATCTATCAATTAATTTATGGGGTCAAAAAAATATGAACACTAACTTTATTCTGAGCTGAAATTTCACTGAAGTTCTATACAATTCCACTTCATTCTACCTTCTAATTACCCTCCCCTCCCCTTTTTCTCAATTATCAATATATACTAGAGCTGATACTCTAATGAATTCACGTACAAGCGCCCTGTCAGTTAACAGTGTGGGCTTGTACGTGAATTCATTAGAGTATCAGCTCTAGTATATATTGATAATTGAGAAAAAGGGGAGGGGAGGGTAATTAGAAGGTAGAATGAAGTGGAATTGTATAGAACTTCAGTGAAATTTCAGCTCAGAATAAAGTTAGTGTTCATATTTTTTTGACCCCATAAATTGATTGATAGATTTTTTTGAATTCATATTTTTACTGAACAATATAATTCAATGTAACTCACATACACTGAATTAGGTACCTACATTACATTAAATAGGTATAGTATAGGTAATAAATTTAATAGATACGCTTATCTTTAAATCACTTTTGTAAACACAATGCCTTTATTTGCAAAAGTAAAAAACGGATTTTGAAAAAAACTCGCTCGATGTAATGGAAATTTGGAAAGATAAATATTGGGTAAATCAGTTTTCGAGAGTGATTAACCTCTAATACCACTAGTGTCAAACAGATACCTTGATTTTCGCTACTTCAATACGCATGATGAATTTTTTTCATGTATGATATCAATCGATTCGTTTTGTTGTTGGGATCAAATGTATATATGGAGCCAATTGCGTTTAGCAACACAAAAGTCAGAAATGAGACCCCAAAGTCTGAGATTTGCATTTGTTTCTCAAAACGCTCCTAACAAAATTATGTGTAAAAGTTACGTCACGATTACATAGTCGCCCTGTTTAAAGTATGGAAAAGTTAAGAAATTGTTATTTTTACAGTCAAATGTTGCGTTCATGTGTATGGTTGCCATACAATAAATTTTACAGCAAACTGTTAAAAATCGAATGGTATCATAGTTTTTTTTTTTTATATATCGTACTTAAAAAAATTAAAAAAAAAACGATTTTGAAGCCATCTTTGGACCATTTTAATAGATATTTTTAAAATTTTCACTTTGGTTATATTGATCATTTTGCATCCTCTCAACTAAATTTTATTTCAAAATTCATCATGTGCCATCATCCCTATTATTATATGTTTTTCTGAACAACATTTCCGCGTCCCAAGTTCGGAGACTCCTCGGCCCCGGTTAATCACTGATGAATTTATCGACTGATCCCAGGACCGGGCACTGAGTTATAGCATATTTCGTGGCAGGTGTGCGCCGGCCAGTAATCTGTCATTATACCACTTAGCAGATTGGACCCGGGTATAAATAAATAATAACCGGGTCTGTGATAAATTTTGGGGGGTAAAGAGTCATTATGGTGGAACAAAACTTTAATAGTACTGTTAATAAAGAAATTACCTGCATTTTGGGTCATAGGTAGCAGAAATATTCTGTCATTCCGTTCGAATCCTGGTAAGAGCATTAATTTGTGTGCCATCACTTAGGAACGAACGTCTATGTTCATCATCATCATATGTATTATTTGTATTCTAAGTATTAATCTATGTCTGTGACAACACAAGCATCATGTCAGCACATAATGAGTTACTGTAGGACTAGGTCGATTTGTGCAAGATTGTCCCATATTATTTATTTATTTATTTAACCGTTTGAGCGCTACGTTGCAATAGACAGATACACAGACGGACACACACGGCGGTCACACTTATAACATAACACCCCTCTTGAGAAGCGTAAATGAGAATGGAGAGAAGTATTAATAAATAGAGTTTGTAGAAAAACTGTTACGTAACTATATTGTTTCTTGTTTGCTTTTACAATTTGTAGATGGAGAGCTACCGCAGGCCAGAAATTTATGTGGTCTGCGGAAATGACTTTCCTGGCCTCCCACTCAGAAGTCCACCAGCAGATAACCGCCAGACATCAGGATCCAGTTAGTAAGATCACATGATATAAAATCTGAAATGGTAGGTACAGATGTATAAATGATATCGAATTCACTTCATCCGATGCAATGGGTACTCAACAATTAATCTGCACCCAATTCAGCCAGACGCGAACGATTAGCTAGGGTGCCCATACCGTCCGTAAATTAAGGAACGTCCCGAATGTCCCGATTTGTCCGGTAATCCCGTGTCGATGGGGCATTAGCGCCACAATCGCGCGTAATCCCACAACATTGCCCCGTTACAAACTAACCCTGTATTAACATTGGCTGCTAAACATTTCGGTTAAGTGAACCATTTAAAGTGAATCCTTGGAGTCCGACCAAGCTAACTCTGCACCGCCTTAACAGTCTGTGCTAATGTATGTAATTTAATCCTATGTATAATGTATGTGTGTGTGTTAACGAATAAACTATATTCTATTCTATGTTCATGTAACTTTGACTCCAGCAAAGTCCGTACATAGCGTGGTCAGATTATAATTTCGTGAGCGATGCCTATTTCTCATTTCTCAAAATTTACTGTCACTTCAAGCATTGACAGACAGAATCATACTGTATTTTTCTTATGCTAGTACCCTTACGACTAAAAAAGAGATGAGTTTGAGTATAGCTTATTACTTCTGTAACTGCGGTCTTTGGTTTGCCTGACTATACTTTGCACTTAAACCGGGTACAGGTTTTATGCAATTAGCTCGCTAAGCAACGACAACTACATTGCTCGACAGTATTTATGGCGGTCTGCGCTATTAGTGATGCCATAAGTAATTGGTAGTAAAAGGAGGCAGTGCTTAACTGTCGTGTTATATTGTCTGTGCAATTTGTAGTCAATGGCAATGATATTGGAATGTATTTCATTTTAGTTAGGAGAACTATATTTTTGTTTTGGGACAATTATGCCATGCTTTTTTATTGTCCGAAAATATCGCACACCTTTTATAAATAAATAAATATTATAGGACAATCTTACACAAACCGACCTAGGCCCACGGTAAGCTCATTAAGGCTTGTATTATGGGTACTAGACGACGATATATATAAAAGATAAATATGGATAAATACTTGAATACATAGAAAACATCCATAACTCAGGAACAAATATCTGTGATAAACACACAAATAAATTCCCTGACCAGGATTTGAACCCGGAACCTCCTGCTTCGTAGGCAGTGTTACTACCGACTAGGCTAGGAGGCCGTTGAAACTTTTATTAAGGCTTAGCAAATTTGGTTGACTTTTAAAATACAAATATGGTTTCACATGGTCGTCACAATAGCCTAATAAATAGGTAAGTTGAACGATATTATAAAATAACGCAAATATCTTAAAATTATTTTTATATTGTGACTCACAATACATATAACAAGAATTTTAAGATATTTGCGTTATTTTATAATATCGTCCAACTTAGGTAAGTTAGGTATTTATTAGGCTATAATTAATTCCAAGATAAGAACAGAGACGGTTAATCTCAGATTTCATTCCACATTATTGGAAATTAGTACGAATTAAATAAATTAGTTTTTTAACAAAATCTTAACCAAATTTGTCTATTGAAAATCACACGAAGTTTATGTTAAAAATACACATTAAAACCGGTTTGTGGGCAAAAATAAAATGAATGCAAAATAACGTTTATTACTCGCAGCCAGGGTGACCACTTCCAAATTGATACAGTTTACCAATAATCCCACAAAATTAAATAAACATAAAGCAGGCGGGTCGGAGTTCACCTGTGATTTATCGCCGGACCCGGATTACGCTGTCCGGGACGAATCCCCGTGACAAAGTGGCGTGGGGACACATTAGCATTTTTACAAGGGACATATGGAATTGGCGGGGTTTGGAAATTCTGACGCTAGAAAATACCCTAATTTTTATCCTTAAATATGTGGTGGTTTATACCCATTTTATACCTAAATGTTTACTACACAAGCCTGATTAATTGTTCTTTATGAAACTGGACCATTTTTAGGGTTCCGTACCCAAAGAGTAAAAACGAGATCCTATTACTAAGACTCTGCTGTCCGTCTGTCACCAGGATGTATCTCATGAACCGTGATAGTTAGACAGTTGAAATTTTCAGAAATGGTGTATTTCTGTTGCCGCTATAACTGCGAGTACTAAAAAACAGAATAAAATAAATATTTAAGGGGGCTCCCATAGAACAGACATGATTTTTTTGCCGTTTTTATCTGTCACCAGGCTGTATTGTATCTCATGAACCGTGATAGTTAGACAGTTGAAATTTTCACAGATGATATATTTCTGTTGCCGCTATAATAACAAATACTAAAAAACATAATAAAATAAATATTTAAGGGGGCTCCCATACAACAGACATGACTTTTTGCCGTTTTTATAGATAATGCTACCTACGGTACGGAACCCTTCGTGCGCGTGTGCGACTCGCCGGTTTTTTGTTATTACGATGTATATTTCTGCCGTGCAATACTTAAACAACAGTAAGTGCAAAAAGTGAGTTTCGAGAAAAACGCAAAAAACTCTTTTAAACCGGTTATTTTTGGTATTCTCGATGATTATTTACAAATGCTTGAATGTCAAAATATAGCATGGAATACATGAAATACCAATACGTGAACACTTTTTTAATTTAACAATTATTGAATAAATCATTGCTATATTTCAATTTTTTATAGTTTTACTGTACTCTCGAAAAGAACTAAAAACACAATAAATGCAGAATAAAGTGCAGTTTTTTTTTTTTTCATCGTATGGCTACATGTCACTGGATATAGATAGGCATTTCTTCTCTGCGGTAGTAGTAGTGGGAAAGCAGATAATGAAGGAAATTCAGTGAGTGCTGCGAGGCCCAGACGGGACAGTGCAGCTGCCAAGTTTGTTACTCTTTTAGCACCACCCAGGGATCACGTGTAGGGTTGTCTAAGGTGTTTCCTACGGACGCAGAGTAACATTGATCCCCAAAGTGCAGTAAAAAAGCGGATTACTGCAAACAACCCTCGTACACAATAGCTACTTGAATTAATTGCAAGCTAAAGTACAGTATTCA
Source organism: Pammene aurita (assembly GCA_947086415.1). NCBI lineage: Eukaryota > Metazoa > Arthropoda > Insecta > Lepidoptera > Tortricidae > Pammene > Pammene aurita. The sequence goes on from OX352305.1 coordinate 29,028,919, forward strand.
TAACAATTTACTGTAAATTACTTAGTATATGTATTGATTGAGTTCTTCCAGATACCAACACGTCGTGGTACAAATAAGGTATGTTTATCAATAATACAAATATATATGAAAAAAATGTAATTCACATCAATCATTAACGTGCAGTATTACACATAAGCAGGGCCCGTAATTTTCATGCCGATGACATCAATTTGACGTCACGCTCCATATAGGATGATCCCAAATAGTTTTATTGTAAATTATTAATCATTAGTCGTCAATCATTTTAATCATGTACAAATGACTTCAAAAGTACTCTATTTACACATGATATAAATAATAACTACTTGATACGTGAAACGTAAATAAAACTATTTGATTTGTTTTTATACATACATTTTATTATATGGTATTGCTAACAACACATTACAATTCATTAGAAAACAGAATTCCTCTCTAACGTAAAGCACGCCATCCTTCTTGCATTAACTCCCATGCAATGAAAATCTAAGTCATCTTCGCGTTCATACGGAAAGCAATATTCATAAAAATCTTTTTTTTTTTGTAATCGTATTTTTGTTTGTTGTGTGGTTAATTATTCCAACTTCTCTGCTAAAATGAACATGTATAATTGATGGACACATTTTTTCTGATTTTAACAACTAAAATTAGGAAATCAGTATTTTTATTTCTCAGTGGCACTTGTAACATTTTTGACAGAACGTTTTTTTAATGAGAACGAATAAAAAAGGTTTCATTTAAAAAAGGTTTTATTACATATTGATTTATAAACAGCCAAGGAAATTGATTTGTGTAACATTACGTACTTTGTCATAGTGACAATCAACATCTAGACGATAGAGATTTCATATTATTGTCACTGTGACAAGGTTCTAAATGGTATGCAAATCAAAGTCCTGGGCTATACCTACACGAATAACCAGATACTTAATGATATTATTTACAAACGAGGTTTTGTACAATATAATATACAAGTTAGTTTTGTACATAATTATTTACAAATTAATTTGAAACATATTTACATTTCTACTTTATTTGCCCCTTATATTTTGATTCGAAGTTAATAATTAGAATTTGCTCAAGGTTTTTAGGGGTCATGCTGCATCGCCGGTTTGTAAAAATCCATTTTAATATTGAAAAGGACCTTTCAACTTCTACAGATGTAATAGGGGCATACTTAAAATAAGGCCATAAATCTATTTTCTCATTGCTTCCATCAAGACGAACTTCTTTATTGTCGTTTAAGTCGGCCATTATTTGCATGGTTGGTAATTCCTTGTTTTTGTGTAAGACTGTTTTATGCTTTTTATAAATAAATTTTCCTTTTTCATGCAGATTAACCCTTGATAATTTGCCTGTCACAGTTTTAACTACTTGTAGCGACTCACTCAATGTCAGCGTAGAACTCTCCATTTGCTTGGTAGCTTTTACTAAAACTGTGCAGCTTTCAGTGCAAATTCATAAATTTTAAATGCTTTTTCAGATGAGGTTTCCCAATTGCTAATTTAGCCCGTCTTACTTTTGCGGTATTCTGGTCATCGAGATTGTTAAGAACGTTTTTGATTTCATCGAAGTAAGTCATGTAGTAAATACAGGCCTCAATCCACGTATTCCATCTTGTTATAACTGGACGGGGAGGTTGTGGCATATTAGGATATAACTGTTTTAACTTTTTTGTTCGTGATGGGGATTTTAAAAATGTCGTTTTCATACTACAAATCAACTCGTTTACATCCTCATACAAACCTCGAACTGTGTCAGCAACACGGTTGAAGCCATGGGCCAAGCATGTCACGTGTATCATATTTGGAAATGAATTCCGTAGAGTTTTACCTGCTTTTACCATATAGGGAGCCCCGTCAGTCAAAAATAACACCACCCTTTCATTGTAATTGTCATTTCCATAAAGATTTTTCAACGATTCGATTACTAAATTGTTTACAGTGGCATGATTAGTCCTGTCAAGGACCTTGGAAGCTATTATGTGTGGTTTACTTGCGTTAGTCTTTCTGAGTGCTCCAACGATAACATTGGCCACATTTTGGTCCAATTGATCTTTCGTCTCGTCAACACTTACGTAAATATACGAATCCGCGATATCATTCCTGATAGAATCGAAAACCTTTTTGAACATTTTAGGTAAATACTGTACTCTTAAGTTTGACTCCGATGGAACTTTTGCTGTTTTCGCATACTTGCCATCAATGCATTTTTGAAGGAAGTTACGGAAATTTTCATTTTCTAATTGAAACCATGGTATCTTTGACGCTACCATAAAATTCGTAAGATCCAGGTTAAACTCATTTTGTGTTAATTTTCCTTCTTCTCTTTCAATATGTTTAGTTGTTTGCAAATGTGCTGTGACATTGCTGACTTTTGATGTTATATATTGATCACAACAGGAACAATAAACGTTTTCGTCGTATACGATTAAAAACGGATATCTGTAGCAAAACTGGTGTAAAGATGACATTGTACCTATTTACATTTATCCAACAATACCTATTTGGTATTTTTCTTAAACTATAACCAACAATAGGTTATAGTTTAAGAAAAATACCAAAGAAAAGAGGTGAGTCTAAATCTGACTATTTGAAAATGAATTACATACAAGTTTGATATACTTTCTTACCTGAACTGTGTCTTCTACATACATTTCCAAATTATAATAATCCATCATCAACAGTTAGAAAAAAAAATTGAATTTAAATTTAAAAAAAAGTATGTGTGTATAAGGTCTCCAAGTGTCTTGATCTATAAATTCTATATAATAATAAAAAAATATGGATAATCAAGCACCGAATGTTGTGTCTAAAGCCAATTAAACTAAAATTAAATATGATTAATAAAAAGTTACGTGATTGTGTGGCCTCAGTTAATACATGTGTATCATGGGCAAAAGAGATAAACCTATATAGTTAACACGGCTATGCAAGCGAGACCTCCATATTTTACGTATTGCACAAAGTGTAACTGAGAGACTCTGCCACACGACTAATTCAATATAGGTCCCGGAACCTATATTTGATTGCACACAATCGAGCGCCTGGTACCGTATCTCTCTTTTTGTATAAATCAATGTTGTTAAATGATTAATTATGACGAATTTAATTGGAATCATACTCTATGCAGCATGACTCTATGTAGCAATTGGGAAACATCATCTGAAAAATCATTTAAAATTCATACCTGAAAGCTGCAGAGTTCTAGTAAAAGCTACCAAGCAAATGGAGAGTTTTACGCTGACATTGAGTGAGTCGCTACAAGTAGTTAAAACTGTGACAGGCAAATTATCAAGGGTTAGTCTGCATGAAAAAGGAAATTTTATTTATAAAAAGCATAAAACAGTCTTACACAAAAACAAGGAATTACCAACCATGCAAATAATGGCTGACTTAAACGACAATAATGAAGTTCGTCTTGATGGAAGCAATGGGAAAATAGATTTATGGCCTTATTTTAAGTATGCCCCTATTACATCTGTACAAGTTGAAAGGTCCTTTTTAATATTAAAATGGATTTTTACAAACCGGGGATGCAGTATGACCCCTAAAATCCTTGAGCAAATTCTAATTATTAATTTCGAATCAAAATATAAGGGGCAAAAAAAGTAGAAATGTAAATATGTTTTAAATGAATTTGTAAATAATTACGAGTATGTACAAAACTAACTTGTACAGCCTTGGCCAGAAGTATGCCCCTATTACATCTGTAGAAGTTGAAAGGTCCTTTTTAATATTAAAATGGATTTTTACAAACCGGCGATGCAGTATGACCACTAAAAACCTTGCGCAAATTCTAATTATCAATTTCGAATCAAAATATAAGGGGCAAAAAAAGTAGAAATGTAAATATGTTTTAAATTAATTTGTAAATAATTACGAGTATGTACAAAACTAACTTGTACAGCCTTGGCCAGAAGTGTTGAGCATAGCTCTTTTTTGCTTGCAATTTTGATGTTAAGTATTAATTCCCTATCATAACAATGTACAATGACGTAAAATGTTATATTTTATTGATATATCTAGAAAACTTCACTTAATAACACTTTCAAGGTACCTATAAAATATGAAAAGTGGAGGTCCCAAAAATGCGAATTTAGGTCGGTGCGAAAAATTGCAAATATTCGATGCAGTTACTACTCATTTCAACAAAACATGCCTGTTCAGTTTGAATTAATTGATAAAATAACTTCAAAAAAGTCAGAAACACCGGTCTAAACTTTCGAGTTTTGTATGAAAATCACAAGGATGCTCAATACTTCCGGCCAAGGCTGTATATTAGTAGTTTATGTAACTGTTACGTAATAAGGGTCCTTAAAACATGAGTGTGGTTTTATGAAATGAGCCGCAGGCGAATTTCATAATAAGATCACACGAGTGTTTTAAGGCCTAATTACGTACAGTTGCATACACTGCTTTATCTACACTCATATTATATATATTAAATTAATTGTTCGGAAACCATAGAATGACCGCCATTGTACCGTCATGGCCTACTCGATTGTGCCGGCGCTCGCGCGGGACCAATCGAGTTGGCCATGGCGGTAGCATTATGTTATCAAATTCGATGTTCCAAATTTGAAACTCATTGCTTAACAATATTTGAGCATGCATAGTTAAAATTACGTTACTGCCGCAGATAAGAAACTTATCATAGTTAAATCGTTTGTTGTAATGCTTGTCATTGTCTACGGTTTTTGAACGCATTTTAGAGTACTTACAGTATGAGTGTAGATAAAATAATGTTCAAAACCTCGTTTGTAAATAATATCATTAAGTATCTAGTTATTCGTGTAGTTATGGCCCAGGACTTTGATTTGCATACCATTTAGAACCTGGTCACAGTGACAATAATATGAAATCTCTAGCGTCTAGATGTTGATTGACACTATGACAAAGTACGTAATGTTACACAAATCAATTTCCTTGGCTGTTTATAAATCAATATGTAATAAAACCTTTTTAAATGTAACCTTTTTTATTCGTTCTCATTAAAAAACGTTCTGTCAAAAATGTTACAAGTGCCACTGAGAAATAAAAATACTGATTTCCTAATTGTATTAGTTGTAAAAATCAGAAAAAAATTGTCCATCAATTATACAAAATTACAACAAAATTAACAGAGAACTTGACATACACTCAAAACCATACCACGAGTGTAAATCGCTCATCACAAAGTGGCTCAAAAGGAAATCCTATGAGGATACGGAGAGTATGTTGCGACCGCTATACTAGGAAGCACCACACACACATGTACACACCACACACACACACACACACACACACACACACACACACACACACACACACACACATACACTCACACTCACATACTACTATTATTCTAATATTAAGTACTAGCTGTACCCGCGGCTCCGCCCGCGTGGAATTCGGTCTGTGTCAGTAAGCGGCTAATTCACCCCTAATTTCTCTCCCGCTACCCTCGAGGCGGAACTTGAAGTAAAGTTGACAGAGCGTGATCGGGGAGGGGGGGGGATTTTCCTTACGTTACCGTAGGTAATGAATTTTCATACGTTTTTACCACACTGTCACAGATAATACACTGATGTTACGTTACTGGTTGCAATAATGGTGGTAATTACATACGGTTCCGAAAGCGGAATAGAGGATTTATGATATTGGTGTAGATCAAGATATTTATTCTTCAATGTAAGCACATTACAATGCACTAATGAACGTCAGAGAAAAACAAAATACGTGAGTGTCGTGGAACACTCGGTTGGAACGAAGTTATGTTATTTAATTTTTTTTTCATTTTTGACTATTTCGTCAATTTTGTGGTTTTATTTTTTTTGTATTTTTTACTTTTTCGTCAATTTTGTGGTTTTAATTTTTTTGTATTTTTTTGAAATTGTGAAAATTTTGGAAATTTTGGATATTTTTGAAGTTTTTTAATTTCAGAAATTTTAGAAATTTTGAAATTTTGCCATTTTTGACATTTTCGACATTTTTGACATTTTTTACTTTTAGATTCCCTAATTTTTTCACTTTTATCACTTTGTCACTTCACTTCACACTTTCACTTTTCACTACGTGAAAGTTTCACTAAGTGAAGTGAAGTGAAGGTATTCTATTTTATATATTTTTCATTTCATTCCATTTTACATGTTTCTCAATCGTATGGGTATCGCGTTTTCGTGACGTGACGCTTTTTCGTGTCTTTTTTTCACCTAGCCCCACATCCGCGAACCGTCCGATAAGGAACTTCGTTCCAAAACTACCACCGGTTCTAACCCTACACCTCTGGCCCAAGAAGTATTATGACTGAAAAGAAACTCGACGGGAGTTATTTTTTTCAAAACAGTAATACATTATTTTATTAGATCTTAAAGATACAAAAAATGCGAAGTTCTTCAAGAAGATATATCAAAACAGCTTGAGAGACAGATAATGTACCTATTGATTAATTACAAAGAAAAATAAACCCTAATCTGACTGCTGCACAAAACGTTTGATATGTTTTCCTACCTAAACGGTGTCCTATAAATGTTAGATGATTTTGTAGTAGTTTTTTGGTTTGAGCCATGCATCTTTGTCCGTCATATATAGTCCTCGAACCTGCAATAACCCTTTGACATTCATGCATTTTCAAATATTTCTTAAGAGCGGGTAATGGCAAAATTTAAAGCATCGACGGGTAACATGTTAAAAATATGAACACCTTGATCAAAATATTACAAATTATTTCAACACCAAATTTCATCTAAATACGTACAGCGGTTATTGGTTGTTTCTTCCCCATGTAAACTTCCACCCCTTTTGCATCCGCTTAAGGGATAATTTCTCCATACCAAATTTTATCTAAATCGATTCTGCGGTTAATACATAATTCCCTATACAAATTTCCAATTCCCTTTTCACCCCTTTAGGTTTGATTTTCGGGATGAAAACTATCCTATATCCTTTCTTGAGACCCATACTATACCAAATTTCATCTTTATCAGTTCAACGGTAAAAAAATCCTAATACCAACTTCCAACCCCCTTTTCACACCCACAAGGGTTTATTTTCGGGATGAAAACTATACTGTCGTTTCTCGGGACTCAAATCATCTCCATACTAATTTCTATTAAAAATTCTCCATACAAACTTTCAACCCCCTTTTCACCCCCTTCAGCGTTGATTTTTGGGATGAAAACTATACATTATCCTTTCCCGGGACTCAAAATATCTCTGCACAAAATTTCATCAAAATTCGTTCAGCCGTTTTCACGTGATGCGCGGTCAAATAAACAGACAAACAGATAAACAGACAAAAATTCAAAAAATTGTTGTAACGTGTTCTGTTATCGATTCATATTCCATGAACAGACTTTCGACCCTCTTCAGCTTTATTATATGTATATATAGATAGTTTTTATTGAAAATAGCTTTCAGGCTTCACTTCCATTATTTTTTTCAAAGTTTTTGGACCTACGGTTCTAAAGTAAGATGGGGGGGAGGTTTTTTTGAAGATAAAACTATCCCTTGTCCTTTCTCGAGACCCATACTATCTCTATACCAATTTTCATCTAAATCAGTTCAGCGGTAAAAAAATCCTCATACCAACTTCCAACCCCCTTTTCACACACACAAGGGTTTGAAAACTATCCTATGACGTTTCTCTAGACGCAAATTTTCTCCATACTCATTTCTATCTAAATCGTTTCAGCGGTTAAAAATTCTCCATACAAACTTTCAACCCCATTTTCACCCCCACCAGGGTTGATTTTCGGGATTAAAACTATATATTATCCTTTCCCGGGACTCAAACTATCTCTATACAAAATTTCATGAAAATCCGTTCAGCCGTTTTCACGTGATGCGCGGTCAAATAAACAGACAAACAGATAAACAGATAAACAGACAAAAATTCTAAAAATTGTTGGAACGTGTTCTGTTATCGATTCTAAGTATCCCCAGCCAACTTTTTTTCGATTATCTTCCATGTACAGACTTTCGACCCTCTTCAGCTTTATTATATGTATAGATGTTCAAGCATGTCCCATGTATGTAGTGCCTAAGCTAAAAACCATTAATTACCTACAAAACTTTTACCCTTTTAACTTTTATAAACCTGAGGGAAGAGCGGTGCCTCCCAACACAGGCAATATTTTGCTTACCGGGTGGCTCCATCCCCTGTATCATAACCCTGTATGCATTTATGAAATAAATAATTTTTTTTTTTTTTTTGACATTTTCTTTTTAGCAGAGAATTTGAAATAATTAACCAAATGTGTGACACAACAAACAAAAATACGATTACAAAACAAAATGATTTTTATGAATATTGCGTTAGGTACGTATGAACGCGAAGATGACTTAGATTTTCTTTGCATGGGAATTAATGCAAGAAGGATGGCGTGCTTTACGTTAGAGAGGAATTCTGTTTTCTACGTAACAATTGTAATGTGTTGTTAACAATACCATTTAATAAAATGTATGTATAAAAACAAATCAAATAGTTGTATGTACGTTTCACGTATCAAGTAGGTATTATTTATTCCATGTGTAAATAGAGTACTTATGAAGTCATTTGTACATGATTAAAATGATTGACGACTAATGATTAATAATTTATAATAAAACTATATGGGATCATCCTATATGGAGCGTGACGTCAAATTGATGTCATCGGCATGAAAATTACGGGCCCTGCACATAAGAAATTAAAATAAATATGTCTTACTAAGTAGTTGTAATTAGTAGTAACATACGGGATTATCACAAAAATCTGACTTTTTTCCATGGCACTTAATCTTTATAATCAATTCCTACAGACTAATATAATCTAATTTGTGACTATGTCACATACAAATACAATACAAATTCAAAATTAAAACAACTCATAATATAATTTCTTCTTAAAAGTTACGATAATATATTGAATAGGCTTCAATAGCTAGCTAGGTTTGACTTGTCTAATTCTCATATTATTAAGTATTTACTAAAACAGTCATGGCATTGGTGGTTAGGTTCTATCAAAAAGCCAAATTTTAGGAACAATAAAATAAGAACTTACAGCTTTAGAACTTGCGAAGGCAATAATATAATTCTTATGTGAGAACTAGCCAAGTCAAACTTTAGGCTTCAATATATTATCGTGAGTTTTAAGAAGAAATTATGTTTTGAGTTGTTATAATTTTTTATGTTGTTATAAACAAATTTCAGGACTGACCATTGAACTTGGCACCCATTTAGATCTCACTTCTTTTGTCGTTAAAGTCACAACCAATGTATATATAATATGTATATTGAACTGGGCTCTCATTTCACATTTGTTTTTGATGGGATATCATTGCTTTTTGTACATAATTTATTAGTAGGTTCGTAATAAAATTAATACCAAATGATTTTTGTTAATCTACTGTATTTTCCTACGCTTACGGGGTATATTGTCTTTGTTGTGTTCTTTTCTATACTTTCTTGTACCTTTGAAATGTTCAAGTGAATTGCCCATTTATAAGTAATGCATATCTTACACTATTGATGTGCGCTAAATATTGAAATAATAATTAAAACTAAATCCCAGTTAATAACGTAATGAATACGAGAGTCGACTATGCTTTTAGTTATAACTTATAAGTAGTTATATAATAAGTACTAAAACTGATATACGTATAAATAAAAAAGTAAGGGTAGAATACCAATTCTACTCGTTACATATTCACATGAAGACCTTCAAATCCACATAAAGACAAGCTGTCATCACAAAAGAAATCGTACGCAAAGTAGGTATTGAACACTCGTTTAACTCGGCAGTCCAGTGTTACACGCGCCCGGTCCGTCTCGCACAGCGTCGGAGACAAGACTGAAGAGCAAAATTCAACCTAATATACAGTAAATTGCTGTCACGATTGCAGTAAACACATTTGAAAATAGCCATACTACAGTTTAAATCACAGTAAGTGAGCTTAGTACTGTACTTTAGGTTGTATTTTGCTCTCTTATTTATGACTGTTGGACCACTTAAATTATAGTGAGGAATATTATTACTGTATTTTAAACGGCAATATTCATAGTGCTTTATATGTAGTATACCAATTAAATGAAGGATATGACATTTTTACTGCATTTTAATTAGTAATTATGCTGAAAAATCAATAACATTTCAAACACAGTACAAATATTTTAGAACATTTATATTGTACTGCATTTTAAACAGTTTTTGGTGTAAGTATTAACTTCTCTTTACTTGTTAATTTAGGATTGTCATGAGACCTTTACTGTATTTTAATCAGTGAAGTCTAAAAATTCACAGCCGACAACTTTATTACGGCAGTTTAGTTAGTTTTACCTCAATAATTTACTGAATTCTTCTGTTTCACTGTACATGGAGGCTTCGATTTTTATATGTTCCCATTGTCATATTCGCACGTGTACTATATACATGTGTGCGTCTTGACAAAACATAAAATCGCAAAAGTAGCACTTACTGTTGTTTAAGTATTGCACGGCAGATTTAACGTTAGGTACACCTACAGTAAGAACAGTGTAGATAGTTGCAGGCAGGTCGAGATCGGTAGAATAGTTCGCTGGAGTCGTAAGCGTCCATAGGATACGGTGATCGCTCACCATCAGGCGGGCTGTATGATTTTTTGCCACTGCCATGTTTTAATTTTTTGTATGATTTTACTAAAAATTTCTACTTTTCGTAATTTTTCCTTTGCCTGTGCTATATGAAGTTTCTTCGTGCCAAGTTTCAAGTTTCTGAGTTTACGGGAAGTACCCTTTAGGTTTTGAGTTTCTTGCGAGTACTCAGTTTCAAAATAAGCTACTTAAATTGCAATTTCTTTTGATTGCGTTGACATAAAAGTTTTGTTTTCCTACATTTGAAAAATCTTATAGCGCTGAGTATTTGACATGAATTTCAATTTAATACCTCCACGCGTTTACGAGGAAAAAGGTAGTAAGTTTAAAATTACAAAAAAAAATTTTTTGTATGATTTTACTAAAAATGTCTACTTTTTGTAATTTTTCCATTGTCTATGCTATATGACGTTGCTTCGTGCCAAATTTCAAGTTTCTGAGTTCACGGGAAGTACCCCGTAGGTTTTGCAGATGCCGAAAAACTCTAAAATTTGCAGCATAAACGACTGTATCTTTTGATTGCGTTGGCTTTTAAGTTTGATTTTTTCACAGCTTCAAGGGACAATAGACTTGAGTATTTGATATAAATTTCAGCTTGATACCTCCACGCGTTCCTGAGAAAAATGGTCTTGACAGACAGACAGACAGACAGACAGACAGACAGACGGACAACAAAGTGATCCTATAAGGGTTCCGTTTTTTCCTTTCGAGGTACGGAACCCTTACCTCTTCTTTAGGGTTCCGTACCTCGAAAGGAAAAAACGGAACCCTTATAGGATCACTTTGTTGTCCGTCTGTCTGTCTGTCTGTCAAGACCATTTTTCTCAGGAACGCGTAAAGGTATCAAGCTGAAATTTATATCAAATACTCAGGCATATTGTCCCTTGGAGCTGTAAAAAAATCAAACTTAAAAGCCAACGCAATCAAAAGATACAGTCGTTTATGCTGCAAATTTTAGAGTTTTTCGGCACTTGCAAAACCTACGGGGTACTTCCCGTGAACTCAGAAACTTGAAATTTGGCACAAAGCAACGTCATATAGCATAGACAATGGAAAAAGTACAAAAAGTAGACATTTTTTGTAAAATCATACAAAAATATTTTTTTTAATTTTAAACTTACTACCTTTTTCCTCGTAAACGCGTGGAGGTATTAAATTGAAATTCATGTCAAATAGTCAGCGCTATAAGACCTTTCAATTGTAGCAAAACCAAACTTTTATGTCAACGCAATCAAAAGAAATAGCAATTTAAGTCGCATATTTTGAAACTGAGTACTCGCAAGAAACTCAAAACCTAAAGGGTACTTCCCGTAAACTCAGAAACTTGAAACTTGGCACGAAGAAACATCATATAGCACAGACAAAGGAAAAATTACGAAAAGTAGACATTTTTAGTAAAATCATACATAAAATATTTTTTGAAATTTTAAACTTACTACCTTTTCTCTCGTAAACGCGTGGAGGTATTAAATTGAAATTCATGTTAAATACTCAGGGCTATAGGACCTTTCCGATGTAGCAAAACCAAACTTTTATGTGAACGCAATCAAAAGAAATAGCAATTTAAGTCGCATATTTTGAAACTGTGTACTCGCAAGAAACTCAAAACCTAAAGGGTACTTCCCGTAAACTCAGAAACTTGAAACTTGGCACGAAGAAACTTCATATAGCACAGACAAAGGAAAAATTACGAAAAGTAGACATTTGTAGTAAAATCATACAAAAATTATTTTTTGAAATTTTAAACTTACTACCTTTTTCCTCGTAAACGCGTAGAGGTATTAAATTGAAATAAGTAATAAACATACTACAACTTTTGCTTGTTATAGGTTTGTACGGAACCCTCGGTGCGCGAGTCCGACTCGCACTTGGCCGGTTTTTTTTTCCTTTGTCTGTGCTATATGAAGTTTCTTCGTGCCAAGTTTCAAGTTTCTGAGTTTACGGGAAGTACCCTTTAGGTTTTGAGTTTCTTGCGAGTACTCAGTTTCAAAATATGCGACTTAAATTGCTATTTCTTTTGATTGCGTTGACATAAAAGTTTATTTTGCTACATCTGAAAGGTCCTATAGCCCTGAGTATTTGACATGAATTTAAATTTAATACCTCCACGCGATTACGAGGAAAAAGGTAGTAAGTTTAAAATTTAAAAAAAATATTTTTTGTATGATTTTACTAAAAATGTCTACTTTCCGTAATTTTTCCTTTGTCTGTGCTATATGAAGTTTCTTCGTGCCAAGTTTCAAGTTTCTGAGTTTACGGGAAGTACCCTTTAGGTTTTGAGTTTCTTGCGAGTACTCAGTTTCAAAATATGCGACTTAAATTACTATTTCTTTTGATTGCGTTGACATAAAAGTTTGATTTTGCTACATCTGAAAGTTTCTATAGCCCTGAGTATTTGACATGAATTTCAATTTAATACCTCCACGCATTTACGAGGAAAAAGGTAGTAAGTTTAAAATTAAAAAAAAAAATATATTGTATGATTTTACTGAAAACATCTACTTTTTGTAATTTTTCCATTGTCTACGCTATATGACGTTGCTTCGTGCCAAATTTCAAGTTTCTGAGTTTACGGGAAGTACCCTGTAGGTTTTGATTCCCTTGCGAGTTTCGATATTTGCGGAAATTTGCGGCATAACCGGCTGTATCTTTTGATTGCGTTGGCTTAGAAGTTTGATTTTTTCACAGCTCCAAGGGACAATAGACCTGAGTATTTGATATAAATTTCAGCTTGATACCTCCACGCGTTCCTGAGAAAAATGGTCTTGACAGACAGACAGACAGACAGACAGACGGACGGATGGACGGACGGACGGACGGACGGACGGACGGACGGACGGACGGACAACCAAGTGATCCTATAAGAGTTCCGTTTTTTCCTTTCGAGGTACGGAACCCTAAAAAAGAAGACGAGGGTATACTTTTTAGCTGCTTTTTAATTTTATCGTCCTTCGGCTTCTGTTAGTTAGTTTAGTTTAACTGGTAGTTTAAAATAACAAGCTTAAAGGATACGATTCCACATCGTATACTTAGGTATAATTGAATGCGTGTGACATGACATTAGGCGGAAATACGAATTAATAAAGCTCTTTAACCACTTCAGCCAGGGTTATGCAATCCACAATGTCAACAATTTTTACAATCATAAAAAACAGCATTTTGTTTTTATTTGCGCTCGATATTGCTTGATAATATTTCAAAGAGACTCCATAATTATATACTTACTTACAACAATACGAATAATACGATGAAATAATATAAACTTAATATTTCTATAAATTATTTGCAGTGTTCGTGACGTCGGTACTTTCTTTTGTCTAAAAGCCCTGTTACATTTGTCCTAGTTAGCTTTCTAAATTTAGTCAAGTCTAACCGCATTTAGCAAGTAAATTTACTATTGAAAAAAGTTAGGATCCTAACTAATTAGGATGCTAGTTAGGACACTAAAAAAAATAAAGTGTAACAGGACTTTAAGGATGGACATACGAAAGTATAGCCCAAGTTGAAACGAATACCTTCGCTATTGCTTGGCCAATAAAATATTCCCTAGAGACTGACTGACAACGAACAGCCTAAACTGTTAGAGAACCTTCATCAAAAAATAAAGTGTAACAGGACTTTAAGTTATGTATCGACTCGACATGTGGGTAAATCATTTCAAAATGTGTTTGAACAATTCAATTCAATTAGAAAATTTGTAACACTAATAAAGCTCACACTTTCAATACTTAATTAGCCACTGATGGCAACTTCGTTTGCATAAAAGTCGTTGAAATATTCTACTCCCTTTTCACTTTCAAAAGCCCTATCTCAGTATAGAGCAAAATGTACAATCGAGTTCTCTAATATAATATGTGTAGGTAGTGTAGGTACACTACCCTCCTCCTCCTCATTGCATCGGTTTCCTCATCACTGAGGGTCGTGGTCATTCAACAGCTTCTCTCTGATGATCTGACGCCATCTTCCTCTATCTGTCGCCGAGTGAAGAGCATCGTGGACTGTAGTTTTGAGAGCTGAGTGAATTTGGTCAGACCAGCGCATTGGGCTCCTGTATCTTGGCCGTCCACCTTCGACTTTGCCAGTGATGACCAGTTTTTCGAGGTTATCACTGTCTTTTCCAGCAACGTGGCTAAAATATTCAAGTACTTTGCGCAGGCAGACGTTAGATAACCTGGTTTTTATCTTGAGTTCAGCTAAGATGGACTTGGATACGTTAGTGCGGCGCGCTACCCTACCCTATAAATAAATAAGGTTATGTTTATATATTTTTGTACAATTAACCGTGTAGATATTAGAGAACTCGACTGTACATTTGATGAAGGTTCTCTAACAGTTTAGGCTGTTCGTTGTCAGTCAGTCTCTAGGGAATATTTTATTGGCCAAGCAATAGCGAAGGTATTCGTTTCACCTTGGGCTATACTTTCGTATGTCCATCCTGCTGTTCTGCTCTCGTTTCTCGTCAGTCTGGTCGCATTTCTCCACCGATTCCCGTGAAATTATGTGAGCATGTTCTAGAGTTTTCTAGGTAGGATTTTATCGTCGTTTCGTTTTCTGGAATATGTTCAAAATGGGGGTAATTGGCACAAAGGACTTAAGCGCCATAATGATCGGTGGCGCTTAAGACCATTGCGAGTACAGTTTTGTTTATCAACCGACTTCAAGATTTCGAAGGAGGAGGTTATCAATTCGTTGGGATCTTTGTTTTTGCATTTTTTTTTTTTTTTATGTATGTTCACCAATTATTCGAAGACGGCTGGACCGATTTGGAAAATTCTTTTTTTGTTTGAAAGCGTATACTTCACAGTTGGTCCCATTGTAACCAGGTCAGGATCTGATGATGGGATCCTGGAGAAAACTCTTCAACTATTATAGGCACACCTATTGTGATTTGAGTATTTTTTACAGCAGCTCGAGCATTTGCTGTTGGAAAGGTGGATGCTAAGTGAAGTCGGTTCTTTTTTGTTTAAAATATTTTTTTTTTCAAAATGGCGGAGTCATACATCTATTTAGTTTTAGCTAAGCTCTCGACGTCTTCAGCTCACAGAGCCACTAGTATATTTAAATTTAACAAAGATAATCGATAATTCAGTTTTATGACTAGAATGCGTCTGCAGCCCTATTGAGTTAGTACGAGTCGAGTAAATAGTCTGAACATAAAATGTAGCGTCTTGCCAGAATTGCCGGATGCAAGTAGTTATCCAATAATACGCTAATGTCTTGTTTTGTACACTTGTTATTAAAGACACTTATGCTGATAGTGGGGTTGTTAAGCGACATAAAAACGTCGAACCTCAAATTTTGATGCACAAGTATAAAGTGGTAGTAATTTTAAAGTGGAGTCGCCTCTTGGGCCTACTTCGCCAGTGCTCGGAGCGAGGAGTCAAAATGAGGGGATTTCTGTTAAATTCTCCACTAAGGAAGTGTCAGCTGTTATTAAAAACATGGTGAGAGGCAAGTCCCCTGGTTTTGACGGTTTGAGTGTAGAGCACATTAAACACGCGGGGAGTCACTTACCGAGGGTGTTGGCTGTGTTTTACAATCTTTGTGTTAGTCATAGTTACCTACCGGATGAGTTAATGTACACAGTAGTTGTTCCGATAGTCAAAAACAAAACCGGAGATGCATCAGATATTAATAATTATAGGCCCATCTCCCTGGCTAATATTATAGCTAAAATACTGGACGCTCTGCTTGACCAACAGCTGGATAAGCACCTAAGTATACATGATGCTCAATTTGGGTTCAGGCCTGGCCTCTCAACTGATAGTGCTATCCTCTGTCTCAAGCGCACCGTCCAGTATTATACGTCTAGAAAAACGCCAGTTTTTGCATGCTTCCTCGACTTATCTAAGGCCTTCGACCTAGTGTCTTATAAAGTTCTGTGGCAGAAAGTTGAGGAGGTAGCCGGGCTGCCGCCAGAGGTAACCTGTCTTCTTAAATACTGGTACCATAGCCAGAAAAACTGTGTGAGATGGGCTGGTGTTCTCTCGGAGGAGTACAGGTTGGAATGCGGGGTGAGGCAAGGGGGGCTTACGTCTCCCCGGCTTTTCAACCTGTACATCAACGGTTTGATAGAGGAGTTGAGCGGTACCAATGTCGGATGTTCGGTTGATGGAGTTTGCATGAACAACATCAGCTATGCAGAGGACATGGTGCTGCTCACACCATCTGTCGGCGCATTGCAAAACTTACTTAGTATCTGTGAGAGGTATGCAGTGGACCATGGGCTCAGATACAATGCTAAGAAGAGTGAATTCCTAATCTTCAAGGCTGGTGCTAAGACATACGAGGTTGTGCCACCAATTGCTCTATGTGGCACTTTCTTAAGCAGAGTTCAGCACTTCAAGTATCTGGGCCACTGGGTCACTGAAGACCTCTCCGATAATATGGATATGGAGAGGGAGAGGAGGGCGCTATCCGTTCGCTGCAACATGTTGGCTCGGAGATTTGCGGGGTGTACTAGAGAAGTAAAGCTAACGCTATTTAGGGCATATTGCCAGTGCTTTTACACCTGCAATCTCTGGGTCAATTATACGCAGCGGACGTATAGCGCACTCCGAGTGCAATATAATAACGCTTTTAGAGCATTGCTAGGGCTTAATTGGAGGTGCAGTGCTTCGGGCATGTTTACGGAGGCAGGAATCGATGGTTTCCATGCGATTATGAGGAAGCGCTGCGCCTCATTAATGGAAAGGATGCGGGGGAGCCCTAACGGTCTTCTAAGGGTGTTTGCCGACAGATGGGATTCGCCCATGTTAAAAAAATGGATCGGTTTACATTCCACTTTGGTGAATTTTAATTGGTGATGTGTTTTTTTTTGATTATTATTTGAATGAAATTAAATTAAATTAATGTATTTTTTTTTTCCAATTATTATTTAATAATCTAATTTACTCAATTTGACATTTTTATTTATTTACTCCATTTGACATTTTTATAAAATTTACTCATATTGACATATCAAATCAAATTAATTTTCATTGTTATTATTTTATTTTATTGTTATCATACATACCTCAACTAATGATCTGAAAACGAATCAAATATATTATTTTTGTAACTTAAAAAAGATGAATGCTCATCCGGTTATGTCTCGGTGCTGTGTTTTGTACATATGTTTATTCTTATGACTTGTATTTATTAACATTAGTTCTATAAGTAACTTTTATGTTTTTGTTTCAATTACTAACACTTTTATGGGCTTTGCCTGAAATAAATGATTTGAATTGAATTGAATAAAATTTGGCACAGTTGTTTCTTGTCCCTAGACAAGCTGATTAAGATCGGTACCCCAAGGTACCCCCCCCCCCCCCCTTCTGGCGCCGGGGAGGGGGGGTTAAAATACCACTCCACCCGGCTTCATTCAAAAAATTCTAACTGTTCACGTTTAGCTAATGGGTCAAGTTTGGTATCAATTTCGGATAAAACGACCATGTAGAATTCGTTTCTGGTATTAAAAAATGCAATTTACTCAGTAATGTTTAAAAAAATATATGAAAATCGAAAATCTCAACTAAATTTTTTATATTCCAGTCATCATAAGTATTAATTTGCTAGTTTTTTTCATACACTAAAAATACAATATCAAATCATATTTCATGTAGATAAAAAAATATAACATTTAATAAGCATTACTAACAGTAAATGGCATTAAAAAAAGTTGCGTCGTCCGTCGTGAAATTATTTTTACCGCCGTCGGCATCCGCGGTCAAAATATCCAAATAACGCACAGTAGATAGGTACCATGTAAACTTGTTATTTATTGAAATCGATTATTTATATAATATAACAAAGATAAAAACCGTACCTGACGGAATGTGGCATTCCGTCAAAAAAGGGACTTTTAGTACACAGGGACTTTTAGTAACAAATAAATAATTTGAAATTTGAAATTTAGTATAGGATTTGAGTGAGCAACCTCTTTTCCTTGTGCTAAAATAAGCCAATTTATAATAAGAATAAAAAACCGTTACTTATTTAAATTTAAGAAATGTGGACTTCTGTTAAAAAGGTAACGTAGAAAGATTGGTGCTTATATTTGTGTAATAGTATTGCTTAGAGTCAGTCATTATATATCTTCAATAAGTCGCTTACCTGTCATATAAAATCATCACATATTTTTGGAGAATGCTATTGGCTTCTGCTATTGCTCCATCTTGAAGTAGTTTAAATTCTTGTGTGGCCGGGTTAAAGGCGTTCCGAGCTTCAAAGCCACTTTTCTTACCTCTTCCATTAAATAAGGATACTGTGTCGCATCCAGTGAATGCATGGAACACGGGCAAGACTGACGCTTTGTCAGGGCCTCATAGAAACAAAATCAAGTTTAGTTTGCGGAATGTATAAACTATAAAATAATGTATGGCTATTATAACAAAATACTCTTACCTAATAGAGTGGCAGGCGATAAAATTGTGTTTTTTCCCTGTGCCAATATGAACCTACAATTCCTGTAGTTGAAGTAAGCGACCTATTGAAGAGTTCAAGTTACGACTACATGTTGAAATTTAAAAGCCGATTGCAGGCCGAGTCTCTGCTCAACACTAAATGAATGCCGGAAGTACTTCTTCTTCTTCTTCTACCTAGCGTTATCTTGGCTATTGCCAGGGTCAGCGGACCCTGCTCGCTTTCCTCCACTTTGCGCGGTCCTGGGCATCTTCTTTTACGAGCCCGTTTTCACTCATGTCGGCCTCCACGACATTCAGCCAGAGCTTCTTTGGTCTTCCGCGACCGCGTCGAGGGCTGTCCAGGGCTAGATTTATATCCCTATGTAGTCTGGTGACCTGCGAGAGATGTGACCGAACCAACGAAGGCGACATTCTTGGAGCTTCTCCGCTACGTCACGAACTGCGAGGCTGCCGCGTATGTACTCCTTACGAATGCGATCAGCACGTGTAACGTCGCACATCCACCGCAGCATCTTCATTTCTATAACGCAAAGCTCCTGAATATGCCTTCCACGAACCGGCCACGTCTCGCTTCCGTATATTAAGACCGGTCGGATGATGCACTTGTACACTAGCCACTCCAGTCTTAGCGGAATTCAGCGATCGCAGATGACTCCTGTGATCTCTCGGTATTTAGACCAAGCTGCGCTGATTCGGGCTCGGATGTCGTGGTCAATGGACCCGGACTCATGCACTACGGATCCCAGGTACTTAAACTTGTCCGTTTTCACGGCAAGTTTCGTTCCCTATTTTGATAGGAACGGGATCAGTACTTCCGCAGGCCATGTATTCGGTCGTTGAGACATTTAGCTTTAGACCACCGTTCTCTAGCGATCCCTTCCATAGGTTCACCTTTCGCTCTAGTTCCTGTTTGTCCTCGTCCGTTAGTGCAATGTCATCTGCATACATGAGCAGCCACGGCGGCGGGTCCTGGATTTCCGCCGTAACAGCATCAAGCACAACACTAAACAGAAAAGGACTAAGAGCCGAGCCCTGGTGCACGCCAACTGTGATCGGGAAGGGTTTAGTGTCGCCAACAGCGGTCCTCACTAGAGAAACCGAGTTACGGTAGAGGGTACAAAGGGCAATGGAGAGGGCTATGGTTGGAGTCTCTCTGCGTGATCGCATCAGAAATGAGGCCATCCGCAGCAGAACCAAAGTAACCGATATAGCCCTCCGAATCGGTACACTAAAGTGGCAGTGGGCGGGGCACATTGCACGTAGAACCGATGGCCGTTGGAGCGGAAAGGTTCTCGAGTGGCGACCACGAACCGGAAGGCGCAGCGTGGGTAGACCCCCCGCAAGGTGGAGACTGATGACCTGGTGAAGGTCGCGGGAGTCCGCTGGATGCGGGTGGCGCAGGACCGGTCATTGTGGCACTCTTTGGGGGAGGCCTATGTCCAGCAGTGGAGGTCTTTCGGCTGATATGATGATATCATCTGACGAGGGATGCAATCGAAAGCCTTTTGCAGGTCAAGAAATGCCATGTAAAGTGGCCTTATGCCGGAAATACTTATTTACGAAAAAACCCCCAACAGAAACAATCCTATATCAGAGTTTACTACGCGTAGTGTACATTTAAATAAATGTACCCAGCTACTCGTATGTCTTTATGGAGGGCACTATGATGAAACACAAAATGTATAATTAAATAATTAAATTGTAGTTAACTCTCTTATTAATTTTATGATTTACTAACCTTTTCCCGCGGCTTCGCCCGCGTAGGTACTATAAGTACTCAAAAAGGATACGATACCCATTTTGATTTTCAGACTTTGTGACCACATTTGCCCCTTTTAGGGGTTGAATTTTCAAAAAACCTACAACACGTGTTTACTCATTTATCGTTAGGAATACTCCCGTGAAGTTTCGAATAAAATAATCTAACAAATCTTGATTCGCCATACAAACTTTGGACCCCAATTTTACCCCCTTAGGGGGTGAATTTTGAAAAATCCTTTCTTAGTGCCCCCCTAGACCTTATAAGGAACCTACGTGCCAAATTTGGAATCTCTAGAACCAGGGGTTTGGGCTGTGCGTTGATATGTCAGTCAGTCAGTCAGTCAATCAGTCAGTCAGTCAGTCAGTTTCTTCTTTTATATATTTAGATTTTGCGTTTCTTGTTAAAGTGTGACTGTCCACAATCTGTGAACGACGCATCAGAAGTTACTTTGGCCGTATAATGAGAAGCGAGGACGAAAGTTTGGAAAGATTAATCGTTGTTGGCAATACTGAAGGCAAAAGGTCACGAGGCCATTCACCAGCACGATGGACTGACCAACTCAAAGGTGAGGAACCCTCTCAGAAGTTCTAAGATGTGGTAAGGAAAGCGATGGACCGAAATCGATGGCGAGAGTGTGTTCGTGCCAATCGTGCCCGAACAAAACCCACCAAACACGATCATCTGTCATGATGGATGCGACCAAGAAGGAGAATGCGTTTCTTGAGAATACGCGGAAAATATATAATGACTGACGCTAAGCAATACTATTATACAAATATAAGTCCACATGTCTTAAACTTAAATAAGTAATGGTTTTTTTATTCTTATTATAAATTGTCTTGTTTTAGCACAAGGAAAAAAGGTTGCGCACTCAAATCCTATACTAAAAGTCCCTTTTCTGACGGAATGCCACATTCCGTCAAGTACGGTTTTTATCTTTGTTATATTATATAAATAATCGATTTCAATAAATAACAAGTTTACATGGTACCTATCCAAAGTGCGTTATTTGGATATTTTGCCCGCGGATGCCGACTCAATTATTATATTTTTTTGAATCTACATAAAATATGCTTTAATATTGTATTTTTTGTGTATGAAAATAACTAGCTAATTAATATATATAATGACTGGAATATGAAAAATTTTGTTGAGATTTTCGATTTTCGTAGGTTTTTTTTTATATTACTCAGTAAATTGTATTTTTTAATACCAGAAACGAATTCTACGTAGTCGTTTTATCTGAAATTGATACCAAACTTGACCTATTAGCTAAACGTGAACAGTTAGAATTTTTTGAATGAAGCCGGGTGGAGTGGTATTTTAACCCCCCCTCCCCGGTGCCAGAAGGGGGTAGATGCAAGTAGTTATCCAATAATACTCTAATGTCTTGTTTTGTACACTTGTTATTAAAGACACTTATGCTGATAGTGGGGTTGTTAAGCGACATAAAAACGTCGAACCTCAAATTTTGATGCACAAGTATAAAATTTGGCACAGTTGTTTCTTGTCCCCAGACAAGCTGATTAAGATCGGTACCCCAAGGTACCCCCTTGGGGTACCGATCTTAATCAGCTTGTCTGGATACAAGAAACAACTGTGCGAAATTTTATACTTGTGCATCAAAATTTGAGGTTGTGCACTTAAGACCCATACTATGAATCGTGTATAGTTAGCACGAAACATAAGAAATTGATGACAATAATAACCGATCTTTCGAACAACTTGTATAGAGGAGTAAAAAAAAGTAGGTGACTCAATCAAATTTTGTTGCTTTTTGCTATGGTTACGTCCCTTGGACAGCCAAATTTTTTATGGAACAGTATGAAGATGTCCCTCATACAACGGAGACTGATCCACATGAAAAAGTTGAATCGCCCAGTAGCATATCTTTTTCTAAAATTTTTACCCAAGGCCTAAAATAGAACTTCAAGGCACTTTAATATTCTTATCTTTAAAATGGATAATACAGTGAAATCTGGATAACTGAGACTTAAAGGGACCCACCCAATGTACAGTCACCACCAAATATATAGAAGCGGCCAAGGTACTAAAAAAAACCGAACATGTACTTTATCGCCTTCACAATAGAGGCGTTGTTCAGATATTTGTGACAATCTTGGCCGCTCCGATATATCTCATGGCGACTGTTCATCTATAAGATAAGAAATGTTTTTAAAACTAAAGATTGTGTAGGTACTTTGCTATTTTATTTTATTAAATCTCATTTCATATCTGCGATCGTTGCATGGAAGAAAGTGTCGTTCAGCAATCGGTCTTTAAAGTCACCGGAGATCCTGCGGGCAGCCTGTCTGAGGCATCCTATGATTTTAATCCCCATGGACGCTGCAACACTCATTTGTGAAGATGCTGTGGCCAAAATATATATACAAACCGTTAATTAATAAACGTTTATACAGTAACCCTTCCTTAGGTGTTTATTCGTGACACACGACACAGTCTCGTTAACAATAAGCGTGTACAAACAGCATTAATTTAGCAAACATCTCAAGATTCACTATTTATTAACGACAAACCAAATAAAAGCCAAGGAATTCTAACCAACCAGCGTAACCGTAACTTTGAAAGTGGAAAATGACACTAAAGGCTTACCGAATTTAGTGAGTCAAAAATGCTCAGGCGAAACGAAGAAACCAAGGATATTATAATATTATTATGGAGTTTCAATGCCCTTTAGTTATTACCTGGTGAGAAAAGTGTTCACCCGTGTTCCTTCAAGAGTTCAAAAGTGTTCCTTCAAGATTCAAAACACAGGGAGGGTTGCATCACTTCACTTGCACCCTCAATAATGATTAAAGAATGTTAAATATGGCGGCGGTTTTTCTGAACTTATGTACGAAATATCATTCCCAAAAGGGAAACTGATATATTATTTACCAGTTGCTTTTCGGTAAAGGAAAACATCGTGAGGAAACCGGATCTAATCCCAATAAGGCCTAGTTTCCCCGCTGGGTTCGAATGTCAGATGGCAGTCGCTTTCGTAAAAACAAGTGCCTTGGTTAATTCCTGAGGCTAGGTTGCCAAGTAGACCCCAGGCTCCACAGAACTCTGGTAAGAAGAAGAAACATATGCTAGGAGTATGATATAGAACTATCTAACTTTTCAGATGACGTTAAGAGACGGTTTGGTGCACCCGGTTCTTATTGATGATGTAGACCGGTACACATGTTCTTGGTGTAGTTTTAAATACAAATACAAATGCGTTTATTTCATTACTTTTTACAGTTGCTCTTAAGGTACAGAGGTTACGCACGTAAGTAGTCTATGTTAGTTATAAAAAGTTCCGTAAGTAACAGTTTTAGGATATGAATCATATTTAATTTAGAATTATGTAATGAAAAAGGCGCGGGTACAGCTTGCTGGTTTTGAGTCACTGTTTAAAAAGACTCTAAAAATTACTCACAGACTTGAGGCGTTAAATATTAAAAAAAAAATCTTTTTTGTTTGTCTTTATCGGTCATTTTGACATTTGTATTTACTAAAGATAAAAACACACGTTTGTAACTTTATCAGGGTTACCCCCGATCAAAGTATACGTAAATTTACCTGCCGTTCTTGAAATGGCAAGAACGGTAGGTCAATTTACGTTGGTCGTAGACAAATTGCTCGAAAGGGGAGTTGGACAAATTAATCACACCGTCCAATTTCTCGGAAACAATGCGGGGGCAGGAATCCGCGGGTGCGGGTGGTTACTTGGTTAGTCAATAAATTACCGAGTAGTGTGATGAGGATCTTAGCGTTTTAATAAAAAAAAACGTATGGTTCTCACAAAAAAGTGTCATGTTGTAGCAATCATTATTATTATTATTATTATTCTCTTTATTATTCTTTTTTCTTAGGCTAGGTCATTTTATAATATTTTTACAAAAGTAAAATATAAAAATACATCTAAAACATACAAAAACAATAAAAACATTATAAAAAACCTAACCTAGGGTGCCCCCGGCAACGGAGCAAGGCCCAGGCTGCCGGTGGTCAGGGCCGCAGAGAGAGGAACCTTCGGACTATGCGCGCCGTGTCCAGGATAACCGCCTTCTGAATCTGACCCTTGATCCAACCACAACCCCGTAGCGAAAGTCTCTCTAGATGTTGGTCTAGACTCTTCGCTATGAGACCGTTCGCAGAAACAACTATCGGTACAATGATCGCCGAATCAACCTCCCACATGGCGGTTACCTCGTGAGCCAAGTCTAGGTACTTGCTGGACTTGTCCTTCTCGGCCTTCACGAGGTTCTCGTCACATGGGACGGTGATGTCGACGAGCATGGCCCGGCGTTGCGGTCGATCTATTACCACGATATCAGGCTTATTGGCTACAATAGTCCTGTCCGTGATAATAGATCGATCCCAATAGAGCGTGGCACGACCATTTTCGAGAACTGGTGTAGGTGTGTACTTGTAGTACGGCACTTCGTGGTCCACAAGACCATATAGGAGAGCAAGCTGTTGGTGTATAATCCTGGCTACGAGGTTATGTCTGTGCAAGTACTCGCCGTTAGCAAGATGAGAACAACCGGAGATGATATGCCTGAGTGACTCTCCGGGACGGCGGCATGCCCGACAAATGTCGACCGTACCGTCCTTCAGGATATATCTCCGGTAGTTATTCGTCATGATAACTTCGTCCGCAATTGCACAGGCAAAACCTTCGGTTTCTCCAAAGAGGTCCCCGAATCGTAACCAGGTCACCGACGCGAGCAGGTCTACGTCGGGTCCCGTGAGGGCCCTGTAGAACCGCCCGTGTAGCTCCTTGCTCTTCCATACCGCCCTGCGATCCTCGGTGCTTAGCACCACAGGTTTGCGCCAGTTCTCGTTTGCCAAGGAGAGCGGCGTGAGACCCTTATCTACTGCCACCACATCACGATGCATCTCACACTCGTTGTTAAGGAAATAATTCCTGAGATTGTACACCTCACGGTTGTGGAGATTTTTGGCGTTTAAAAAGCCCCGACCTCCACACTTCCGTGGGATGTACAATCTCATAACAGACGAGCGCGGGTGAAGCATACGGTGTGTGGTGAGCAATAGACGGACTCTCCGATCCAGGGCATCCAGCTCGGTCTGTGTCCACCTTAGTATGCCAAAGGAGTATGTGAGTAGGGGCATCACCCAGGCATTGAAGGCACGCACCTTGTTGCCACCTGACAGAAGACTATTAAGTACTTTTGTCAGCCGACCGAAGAAGCGCTCCTTCAACGCCTGTTTAATACCCACATCCTCAATGCCCAAAGACTGTGACATACCAAGGTATTTGTAGGTTTCTGATTCAGAGATAGATCTGAACGTCATTGTCTCAGAAAGCTGTAGATTTGTTGAATTTACTACTTTCCCCCGCTGTACATGCATAACTGCACATTTACCAACACCAAACTCCATCTTGATGGAACTACTGAACACTTCAGTGGGCTTCAGTAGTTCCAACAAGTCTCGGTTATTTGGTGCAAATAATTTGAGATCGTCCATGTACAGAAGGTGAGATATGACTTCACCCTCTCTCCGAAGCCGGCAACCTAGCCCCGAATCCTTCAGCAGATTGCTGAGCGGATTTAGAGCTAGGCAGAACCACAGGGGACTCAGACTGTCGCCCTGAAATATTCCTCGCTCAATCCCTATAAAGTCCTGCGGGCCAGGGGTGTCATCCCCGCCTCCTGGTTGACGAAGGACTGTGGTCCACTGCCTCATACACGCGCCAAGGAAGGATCTTAAAGCTGCATCAATTTTATACAGCTCCAAGATCCTCTTCAGCCATGAATGAGGCACCGAATCATAGGCCTTCTTGTAGTCAATCCAAGCGGACGAGAGGGCCCCTCTGTTCCGCCGGACTCTTTGGCAAATGGTCATGTCTATGAGGAGGAGCTCTTTAGTACCACGGGACCCAACCCTACATCCATTTTGAGCGGAGACCAAAATGTTGTTTGCGACCATGTGCGCGTTTATTTTTGCTCTCAAAATGGATGTAAGAAGCTTGTAGAGCGTAGGCAAGCACGTGATGGGTCGGTAGTTCTTCGCTTCCGTGGTACTACCGGACTTATAGAGCAGGAAGGTTACACCAGTTGTTAAGGAAGGCGGGAGGGAGCCAAGTTCAAGGGCTTGTTGAAATTGTGTTGCCAGCCGCGAGTGCGAGCATCGAAACCATTTTAGCCAGAAGTTGTGCAACCCATCCGGGCCAGGACTTTTCCAGTTCTGGGCCGTACGGATTGCACAACTTACGTCGGCGGGGCTGATGGTGATAGCCCCCATTGGTTCGATGGACTCACACCCACGTTCAACAACACTCATCCACTCGCCCTCCGTGTGTTCAACGGGCGCCGACCAGATGCTACGCCAGAAATCAGTCATGGCAGTAGCATCCGGCAGTCGCATATCGGACACACGGGGGTCAGTTTCCTCCCACCTTCGGTATACCTTCCTTTGGTCACTTTGGAAAAGACGATTCTGCTTGAATCGGTCCACACGCTCTCTGTAACGGCGAATACGGCTTGCCCATGCATAAACTTTCTGCTTCAGAAAGTCGATGCGCTCTATGACATTGGCCATGTAGTCGCGGGGCTCGATATCCGTCCCCGCGAACGCCTGGTGCACAAAGCGCATTACTCGGGGGCGGTTATTGCCCCCCCTGAAGCAGATCAGCTTTGCAATGAGAGTCCTAAATGAGTTGATACGACGCTCGATCCGCACCTGCCATGCGGGGATACCCCCGGCGGTCCTAGGTGCACGTTCAGCATCCGGAAACTTGACTCGAGCAACACGGCACGCCGCGATGGCCCCGCAGTACATGATCGAGTGCGTATCATCTAAGTCTTTACTAGTCCGCAGGAATGGATCTAGCAAATCATTTAGGGCTCCCATTAGCGCTAGATTGCGTCTATTCATAGGTAAGCGTGGTAATCGTGGCCTAGGGATGTTTGTGGAGCGATACTGCGTAATTACCTCTTCCAAAGTCCTCCTCAGTTGCTCATTGGCTGTACTACTCACACTCTGATTCGCGATCTCCTCCTCATCGACACTGGAATCAACCCGCGGCGCCCCCGATGCCAGGTCGGGTGCGGGCATCGGATCCGGCGACGTGGCGGGCGGATCCCGCGTCGAGATGGAGGCCGCGTGAGCAGAGAGAGCCTCCAGGCGGAGCCGATCAAGTGTCGAGTCATCCAACCGTTTATCCCGCTGGATGACTCGGACCTGATCCGATAGTCGTTGCGCAGTCACGTTGATGGTTGGTTCAAGGAGCTGAAACAGAGGAAGTATCCGGTCACGATACGCGCACAGATTAGTTCCCCCCTCTGTAGCCCCATAATAGGCGCGCATGACGTTCTCATTAATGGATGAAGTCCATTGCATGCGACGCACTATACCACCGGCAGCGGGGGCCCTGGGCGGGGCAGGATGTCCCGCAAGCCCCAAGCGTGCCGGCAGCGGTGGCCGTCCCCGTCGCGCAGGTGGTCGTGGCGGCGGCGGCGGCGGTCCGCACTCGTCGCTCGACTCGCTGGTGTCGGGCGCAGTAGCGTACTTATCGCCCGACAACGATGGCGAGGAGACTGACGAGGCGGGCGCGGATGGTGGGCGTGCGTTGGTGGATTCCGCTTTTGTCCGACTTCTCGTTATCATGCTATGCAACCATATACGTGTTTCGCCTAGATCAGGTTTGAGCACAAGCTGTCAACGTGCTGTGTTTTGTACGTTCGTGATCCGTAATTGCATTTCAACTCGAGTATGTTGGTATTCCACATCTTGGGGTTATATTAGGGATCACTTTAAATTAAATTTGACCAAGTTTAGGCAAAATAACACGTATAAAAATATATTTTTAGCAAAATTTGATTACAAGACGTCTGTCATTGTCAGCGGTTGTTGTTTTTTGTTATTATTATTATTATTATTTGTATCTCCTTTGAGAATCACGGGCCTTTATATCCCGGTCTTTTGGTAGGCTTGCGTGGGGATACAGATCCAACACGCAGAGGCCCCTTGGAGAAATTTGCTATGTTATACACCTGCTAGAACCCATTCACGGGTACATTAATAGGTACCCGTGAACCGGTTCCAGCAGGCATTATGGGTATTGTAAATAAAATGGACAGAGTAATGGGCTATGGTATTGAAGTTAGGCTGGTCAAAGATTAGGCTATTGTAAAGAGGTCCGGACACCTGCCATAACAATTTTATTACATGTTATCGAGGCAGGCGGTGACTCGCCGCCGACTAGATGGGCCCCTGAAACTGCCGTCGCAAAAACGACCAGGAGCAACATCGGTGTGAGCGGCTCAGGGTGTGGAGAGGTGTACACCGCTTTCTGCCAGTGACTGTAGGAAGCCCAGCCACTGTACCAACTCGCGACTTATGCAAATTTCACTTCCACCCAGCGAGCATATAGCTCTGACGGCTCCTCTCTGGACGGCCAACTAAGGCAAGCCAGAGCCGAGAGTCCTGCGGGTCCCCTTGGGGTCCACTCCGACCGACGAAGACACGCCGGAGACGGAGACCCTGACCGACTCTCTGGAGCACTCGGGTCCGCGGGGTCGTCACTCCCCGACAGCTCGCCACAAGCTGCCCTGCGGGCTTATTATTATTATTATTATTAGGTTATTCGTCTTTGGAACGATCTCCAAGCACAGAGCAAATTTTCGTTTAAACGTATGTTTTTATTTTATTTATTTTATCTTATTATTCAAATAAGTTACACAGCGTTACAGTAATAAAACCAAGGCACTGTGAACTACAAAAATATACAGTAAATTACTTAAAACTAGTTTAGTTAGGCGACGTAACTGCGTGGCTCCGTTGCGTCGTCTGATCTGGTGTAGGATTCAGCAGAGTGCCCTGAAACCGCCGAAACACGACACCCTTCGGCCAGAAGTCTGCCGGCACTCGCGATTGTGTCCTGCAACGTCCGCGCGTTACGTACATACTCGTAAGCACCTTTCTAAATAGTATTAGTTATCTGCATATTACTTATATACATGGGTACTATATGTTTATTTATGTATGTATTATTTTTATTTTTTAACACGACGGTGGCAAACAAGCATGATGGTAAGCAGCTACCGTAACCTACGGACGCCTGCAACTCCAAAGGAGTCACATGCGCGTTGCCCACCCTTTACAAAAGGAGGATTCACTGTGTTGATGGCTAAAGGAACAAGAAGGTCCCTCATCGTCAACACACTGGGTCCTCTTTGACCTCTTTGGCAACCTTACTCACCAGCAGGAACAACACTATGATGTACTCGTATATGTATACTTATGTTATGTTCCCGTACATGTATTTATAAATAAATAGTAATGTTGATTTGTGTTTCTAAATATCTCTCGATTTATATGATCCTGCGCCAATTACAAGTTGCGGTTTGATCCAATGGTTGACTGGTAGATAATGCCTTAAGGCATTAAGTCCGCGTCTTGTACACTATTTTTTGTGTTATAAAGTGTAAATAAATAAATCATTAAATCTAGAAGCCCAGAGATACACTCTTGTCGGTAATTCCAGGTAATATCTTGAGTCTTTTTGATTAAATGATTAATGGTGTTGGAAACGATGGAAAGAATATAACTATGGTGTGACCAGCATGTTAGCGGTGGGATAAACATGTAAGTAGAGTATTTGACCACGCTAACTCTGCACCAACTTTCCAAGCGCAATGTGTACGAGTGATTGGGTGTATGGAGTCAGCGTCAACGTTACATTTATACAACTTGTTACTTGAGCCACTAAAAACCCCAGACACCCCACATGATTTTTAGTATTACTAATTAATCTAGAGTATTTATTTTCAATCGGTTAATTATTCCGAAAGATATTCGTATTTTTAGTTTTCCTCGCAATTCAATTCAATTGTTAACTCTACATTTGTTGCGTTGTTGTCACATCTCTACATGTGTCATGTCATGTCAACCTATCAACCTACTTTGTCAATTTGTATGACATGACATAAGATGACATACTTTGACAATGAAAAACAAATTTGTCGAAGCTGCCAGCCATTATTAAATATTTAACCTCTATCTCCTAACCTCTCAATATAATGGTAAACTACAGTTTACTACACTACTACAGTATTAGAAACTTTTAGACTCGACACGTAAAAAATTTGAAAAATAACGAAAAAGTATAGCCATGTTCGGATATACTGCCATCGATTCCACTCTCGATTCTCAATAAACAGTTATCAGGTTTTTAGTCTTGGAAGTAACACGTTGTATATAACAAAACAAAACGCTCTAGCGAGACCTACTGACAGCTTGACAGTTAGGTATGGACATATGTGGACAGATGGATATCACTATATCTACTAGTGATACAAGTGTGACATCCACGTCTCACAGTTTGGCATGTCGAATCGCGGCCCAGAGTTATCATCTAGTGCCAATTTCACTTGTTCTATGATAGAACTTCTGCCGACCTATCGTCTCGATGAGTGTAATGCTATTCTTAAATAACGGGAAGTGACTGAAAAATGGATTGCAAATTTTGACGGACAACTTACATACATGCGAACAGTGCAAGTTAAATAAAAGCTTGTAAAAAGCATCTGTCTCCATCCAATTAACTGACTAGACTTTCCACTCCCATAAATAACTAGACTTTCCACTCCTTTATCTAGAGGTCGTTTTTCACCGCCATCTGGGGGACCATCTCGATATCTGTCCCCGGGGACCTCGTTACTTTAATTACTGCACACCTATCTCTCAATTACAAGTGTTTGCCGACACTTGAAACCTTGTCGCGTTGACTGACTATTTGTGAACTCTATTACAAGGTGATAAGGTATTTTTCTGAGCTTTTGCTGTGCCTTCGTTCGTATGTTCCGTTTGCACGCGAGTAAAGGTGTCAGGCAATCCAGTTAAATCAAGATTAAAACCTATGGAGGTCGCGTCTCCTTTACTCGGTTTAAGAGTAGTTTATTCACCGCTTTGTATTTCTGCAGGGCTTCAATTTAATATTGAAAGCAACGTAGAATTCACTTGACAATAGTTATTGAGCTACCGTAAAGGGACCCTGGTGAAACGTATGGCAATTCCAACCTGATATCATGATACGGCGGCATTTCGCGCTTGAAATTTTGCTTCTATATGCAAACACAATAAGTCTATAGGTATCTTCTTGTTCTATACTTATCGCAGCATTAAATGGCGAGTCCAGTCATAATTTCTAAAATGCTTCTTTTTCGCACTTAGGGCCCGTTTCTCACATCTGAAGTGCAGGCAAATGCATACAAAAGGGTTCCTGGTTGACTTCTATAACTCGACTCGTCATTTGGTGCTGTGGATACCTAGTACCATACTAAAGGATACATACTAGACCTAGTCGACTCGGCCGGACTCTGTAGGCGATTGTAATGATATTATTTCAAGAAGGTTCGCAAAATTTACTGTGAAAGGGTGGTAGGGAAATCTTGGGAAAGCAAACAGGGGTTTAAATTATGGGGTTGAGTTGTCAACGGGTTGGAGATAATGTTTAAGAACAAGTAAAAACTGAAGAAAAACGAAGAAATGAACCGCTGGTTCAAGCGATCTTCAACTTTTTGTTAATATCAAAAGAACTTTAAATGGACGCGTGTTTAAATAAACTTGGAGGTACCTTCTAATTATTAAGCTATATATCCTAACAGGGTAAGTGTAATTTAAATTAATTTAAAGCGCGTGTACCAAATTTATCATTTATACAATTACCAGAGTTTAAGTCCGCGGCTTTGTAAACATAGAAATCGTAAAAAATTGTGAACTGCGTTTTAAGCTATTAGCATACTTACTTTAAAAAACGTTCGGGAATAGATTCAAAGAGAAAAGTACCATATATCTCTACGCTATAAATGTTGTAATCTGCATGTGTGCCAAGTCAATTTCCATTTCAAAATCAAAATTCATTTGGGTACTACACATACTTATCCATGTTCGCAGCGGCAAAACAAACATATAACCAATCCAGAAACGAAAACATTTATATGTTTGGATATTTGAAACATTAAAACTCTCGCTATTAATATATTTGTTTGTATATAAGTACATACCTATTAGTAGTATTAGTCTAGTATTTACCTATTTCGATAATAGATCGTGTCATAAAATTGTCTTCTAGAATGTGTTATATCAGGAGACAACTGATCTAAAAGATAATTTCGCTTAACAACAAGGAATTAGTCTTTATTCACTTTTTGTAGTACCTATATACCTACTTATTAATTTTTAATTTTGTACCTACCTACATTTTTATGAAATATTTATAGTATGTATAGTAGGTACACACCTATTTCAGCGAATTTGTCCCGCGATCCATGCCGCAGGGGCCATATTTAGATATACATACCTTAGTTTTATTTTATAGTTCATTATTTTGTTTATAAGTATTTTAAGTTTTAGTTTATAATAGTTTGTTATGTCTGTTATTTTATGTTATTAATAAAATTCATTTCTACATTTTTTACTTTCTTATCTTCGAGTTAAACACAAGAGTCTAATTGTAAGCCGCGGTATCTCCATGAATTATGGGCTCGCATTATCAGTACTAATTTGTTTATCAGACCGAGTAATATTTATGACCACTTATACAGTATGCCTTTAGCTCTCTTTGATGTTTCAGGACGTAAGTGGTTATATTAGGGTGAGTTTGGCACGTGGGGATGTTTTACAAGTTTTTTTTAACTTGCCGAGTTAGTGCGGTCAAATCGGTACGGTGTATATTTGACTTTCTAGTTGTTTGTCTTGAAAGATATGTACCATCCGGTTCATAATTGGATACCCAATTTATCAATGAATTAATTCATAAATTGAGTATGCAATTATGAACCCGGTACATGTGTCACATTGTTCGAGGTGATCTGATAACTTATATTGATATATATATATATATACAAAACCATGTAATCTCATTGAGTTTTGGGTTCGTTAGAATCGTCACGAATAGAATGGGGTTAGTAATGTAGGTAGGTAAGTACCTAGTTTAAGACTAAATGTAGTTTATTACATTGTTAATTAATTGACATTGGTACACATTACACACTTACTTGACATACTAAACCGCTAGCAACAAACATTCAACCAGTCCTAAGTTAACCATAATTACTTTTACCCACGCGTTTCAGTTAAGTAGTAGGCCTATATTACAACATATAAGTACATGGTTCTAATATTAATAGCATATCTCTGGGAAAAATAACATTTGCACTTTTAAAACTCCCACAAAAAGGGGTGAAAAAGAACCACCCACGCCAAGGGTGCCCTATATACATTATACACATTATATACACAGGTGGGGAGGGGTCAAAGGTGGACCAATCGACAGGAAGCGGACAAGCAGTGCGGAACTACATCCGGTGTTTTTTTTAATTACGGGAACTATTGGCGATCGGCCAGGTGCGAGGGTGAACGGCCGAGATTTGATGATATGATATTTAACTAGTTTTTTTTTTGTATTTGACTTGATAATGATGTCGGTTAGATAATCACTTTAGATTGCCCTTGAAATGGTATGATGTGGTGTGGGGCAAGTTTAAGTCATTTGTGGTGGGAGGTGAGGTTTCAGAAAAAAATACTATTTTTGAACAAAGTTTCCCCTATTTTCCATATAATAATTACTAAATTACTTATTGATTAGTTTTATGACGTTGCATTCCATAAAGAATGTAGTAGGTAAAACGCGTCACAAAACTGACACAAAATTTGGGATACTTTTTTTATTATTTAATTTATTTAAATCGATAGTCCACGTGATTCTTAGCAACCCAAAAATTAAGTTTAAGAAATATAGTAAATAGTACACATTTTTTCTGAAAATGCCCGGATAAGTGTGCAGTCTTGTCTGTCGAAGTGATTCTAACTAGGCTAAGTTTGTTAGAAATTAAATAAAAGCACCCATCTCCAAGATCCAGGTCTCATTTAAAGTCTAGATGGCAGCACCGTGGCAAGAGGTCTTTTTGACAGCAGCTGTCAAAATCCACCAATCGAAAAAAATATGATTAAACATGATTGGTGGAAAATAACAGCTAGACCTCTCGCCACTGTGCTGCCATCTAGTGAAAATCTCAATCGCGGAAACACTCATTGTTTTCTTTTTTAAATTTATCCATACATCATTTAACTCTTTTTTTTTTCAATTTTATCCCTACAAATACCATTAGTATGTCCCTCAAGTAATCACACGTACTGACCTAACCCCGCCACTGTCAGCGCAATAACTAACATCGGACTAATCTGGCAGTGCCCAAATAGTTGTGGCGACGCAAGGGGAGAGGGAATTTCATTACGCGGACAGAATACCCTTTGTCCATTGAGTTATGGCGGGCAGTGGAAGAGGCTGATTAGTCCGTTGGTTTGTGAAATGGCTAGAGAAACATGAAAGAATGTAATCCTGGAAATATACTAAGATTTCGGAGCTAGAAAATTTAAGATATGCAATTTTAACCATTTAACGGGCAAGACTGAAAAAAATCCTCGATTTTAGCCTCATCGCCAATCTACAGTCCTAAAAATTCTGTACAAGAAAAAAATACAAAAAGATGATGTGGTCTTTTTTGAGACCGCTGCCCTATAAAGGGTTAAATAAAGCACCTTTGTTATTCATTTTTTTTAAAGAGAAAAAATCCTGTATAAGTGTGAAATCCCTGTGAAAAAACGAATGTTGTGTGCGTTTGTCTTTTCTAAAATTTAGCAAATAACTATTTATACATCTGAATATAAAAGGTCTCGCCGGAAGATCAGCGCTGGCTTTCGGGTCAGCATTGGCTCAGGCGGGTCCATTTCGTGGTAATCCTTGTGTTTTATTTATTTTTTAAATTCTTTTGTTTGTAATTTAATTAAGTTTATCTATCACGAATAAAATGATTGACTTTTGAATATCGTGACCACCTGGCTTCTGAACCGTATGACTTGTTTCCATCCTGTTCAAGGCCATTTGTAGATACTGTGTCATAAAACCTGTTCTCCTTCTTGACCAGGGGGCTTAGCCAAGATGACAATCGTTTATAGAAAACGGATCGAAACGTTGTCCGTCTCTCTGTCGCACTAATATGGAAGAGTGAGCGTGAGCGTTTCGTTTCGTTTTCTGCAAACGATTGTCATCTTGGCTAAGCCTATTGATCACTTCACCATGTAGACAACTAGACGTTTCCAACATTGACATAAATTTCACCTTTCCGCGGCACTGACCGCGTGCGAATTGCCCACGATTGCCTGTCTAATTGTCTGAAATATGCACGGAATAGTTCTAGCCCAATAATGGGGTCATAAAATTGAAATTATGGGGATATATCGTTTCCAGCCGCAGTTCAGGAGGTTGTTTAATTCATGGCCTTCGTGGGTAACTTAAACAAAGCAATTGCAATGTAAAATATTTTCGCCTTTTGTGGCATTCCTAAAAATACTTACCTATATTTTTTTATGCGCAAGGTATTTGGGTTGGGACTTGAACTGTTTTTGAGAATTTTTGTAGCTAGATTCAAAAGGATTTTATTCTTAAACTTATATAGATGTCATATACAAAGGAAAAAGTGACCTAGGCCTCCGGTGCCCAGGGCTGGGATCGAACCAGCGTCTTCTGCATTCGCGCACCGCACATGCGGTGCGCGCATGCGGGCACCGGAGGCCTAGGTCACTTTTTCCTTTGTATATGACATCTATATGTCGCAGGGAAATGATTAAAACAGCGTTTTAAACAAATCTCTAAGGGATATGATCAAATCACGCAGGATGTTAGAATGGAGAATCCATATCATCATTTCGCTAGAAAAATTCAGTCATTTCACCAAATCACTGATTCTGTTTAGTGGAAAGACAAAATCGGCCAATAAACGCGACACGCTTTTTTATTTCACTAGATTTGTTTAGAAAGGGTTTAGCAGGCTAAGGAAGGACGTGTGGCCCCTGTGAGGAAAAGTTGAATTGGTAAATGTCAATTGTTTGTCGCCTCATAACTAGTAATCACTCCAACTTTCAGCCCTCTATCTTGAACTGTCTCAGAGATAATGTCAAAAATGTATTTTTTTAACATTTTTTTTCAAACTCGTATATCTCCTAATCCATAGCAGCTAAAGCGTTGAAACAAAATCACAGCTACGTAGTTTGAGTGGGAGTATACCCTATAATTTTATTAATATTTTATACGTGAAAAATAAAAGAAATAAATGTCAATTTATTTTTTGACAGCTCTTTCCAACACGTTTTTTTGAAAGTACAATTATGAAAAAAATCATGTAAATTGCTTATAGTATTAGCTACTAGTATACAAAAAATCAATTGATTATATTTGGTGCAACATACTGTAAAAAAAAAACTAACGAAAGTATTCAAGTATCAAGAGTAGGCTTCTGAACTGAAAGTTCGTTTTTAAGTTTTATGTTTGTTGCCTAGCAACAAAGGGTGTATTGTTTTTAATTTGACGTATGACTGTCAAAAAAGGTCACTGAACTACTGCTGTGTTAGCATTTGTAACTAATTTTACTAACTACTAAATCAACGAAACGACGGATGTGCTATGTGTATGTTTATTATTTTATAATAGTACATTACTTACCAAGGACTGTAAAAGAAAGAAAGCCCGAAATCGCAGGTATTTGTGACCCGAGCCGCAGGCGAGGGTTGTAAATATGCGATAGAGGGCTTTCTTTTTTACTGCCCGTGGTGAGTACACAATTTTACGTCTCCATCTGGCCATAATGCGAGTTTTACCGTACGCGTAGCGTGCGGCAAAACTCACGTTATGGCCAGGTGTGACGTAAACAAAATTAATTGGTTTCATTATAGTACACGTATTAACATAACGAATTAAATAACTCATTAGAGCAGATATCACAATATAAGTCACTTAGATAATGACTATCGTAATATTCGTCGTCCCAGGTATAGGACAATGTTATCCTGCAGTCATCGCAATATCCTTTTAACATAACATTTTCGTCAGAGAGCGATATCTCAATACTGGTAAAGACTGTAAAAACAGTTGCTTCGCTATTAACCGTGGCAAGTTGAGCCCAAATATTTTTGATTTTATGATTTCCATCTGAAAGAATGTATATACATGAAGTTTCTGTTTTATTTTTTATTTTATTTACATTTAAAACTTACTTTCGCCATTATGGAAAAATCGGACTCCTCTTCTACATAACGTGTTGTATATTCCCTTAAACAATTCACTATTATGTTAAATGTGCTAGCGTATAAATTGTATAGTAGTATTGTATAATTTAAAGATAGCTCATACCTAATAAATCATAATGTCTAATGTTATGTTACTCGGAATCGACAAACGCTTAGTTTATACGCTAGCACATTTAACATAATAGTGGATTGTTTAAGGGAATATACAACACGTTATGTAGAAGAGGAGTCCGATTTTTCCATAATGGCGAAAGTAAGCTTTAAATGTACATAAAATAAAACAGAAACTTCATGTATATACATTCTTTCAGATGGAAATCATAAAATCAAAAATATTTCGGCTCAACTTGCCACGGTTAATAGCGAAGCAACTGTTTTTACAGTCTTTACCAGATATTGATATATCGCTCTCTGACGAAAATATTATGTTAAAAGGATATTGCGATGACTGCAGGATAACATTGTCCTATACCTGGGACGACGAATATTACGATAGTCATTATCTAAGTGACTTATATTGTGATATCTGCTCTAATGAGTTATTTATTTCGTTATGTTAATACGTGTACTATAATGAAACCAATTAATTTTGTTTATAAAATAATAAACATATAGCACATCCGTCGTTTCGTTGATTTAGTAGTTAGTAAAATTAGTTACAAATGCTAACACAGCAGTAGTTCAGTGACCTTTTTTGACAGTCATACGTCAAATTAAAAACAATACACCCTTTGTTACTAGGCAACAAACAAAAAACTTAAAAACGAAGTTTCAGTTCAGAAGCCTACTCTTGATACTTGAATACTTTCGTTAGTTTTTTTTTACAGTATGTTGCACCAAATATAATTAATTGAGTTTTTGTATGCTAGTAACTAATACTATAAGCAATTTATATGATTTTTTTCATAATTGTACTTTCAAAAAAACGTGTTGGAAAGAGCTGTCAAAAAATAAATTGACATTTATTTCTTTTATTTTTCACGTATAAAATATTAATAAATTATAGGGTATACTCCCACTCAAACTACGTAGCTGTGATTTTGTTTCAATGCTTTAGCTGCTATGGATTAGGAGACATGCGAGTTTGAAAAAAAATGTTAAAAAAATACATTTTTGACATTATCTCTGTGACAGTTCAAGATAGAGGGCTGAAAGTTGGAGTGATTACTAGTTATGAGGCGACAAACAATTGACATTTACCAATTCAACTATTCCTCACAGGGGCCACACGTCCTTCCTTAGCCTGCTAAACCCTTTGATAAAATCCCTAACCACGACAGTAAGTTCAAATAACGAACTCAAAAAGTCAACTGGTTTTCTCATTTCGCTAAACATGTTTAGTGAAATGATCAAATCTCAACTGGAAGATGGTATGTGGTGATTTTGCCTCTGAACTTTTGTGTTTAGGTTTAGTGATGAATAGATGACGAAAGCAAGTACCGAATACAAAATTTTACTTTACAGTTAAGTGATTTGATCAAATCTCTGACTAAACAAAGTGAAACAGATATTAAAACAGATATTTGAACAAATCTCTAAGGGAAATGATCAATTCACGCAGAATGTTAAAATGGAGAATCCATATCATCATTTCCCTAGAAAAATTCAGTTATTTCACCAAATCACTGACTCTGTTTAGTGGAAAGACAAAATCGGCCGGTGCGATATTTGTAAAAATCCAGTGCATGCAATATGTGGAAGTACTGTTGGAGAGGAAGGTTATGGTTCAGTCGTTAAATGCCATTCATGCCAAAAAGATATTAGAGCTGAGAGGGAAGTTGTGGTTGGTTGTAGTGCGTTTCTAGGTCAAGGCCAGTCTTTTATGATGCTGACAGATGTGCCGATTTGGCACAGATTATTTTTAATATTTATAACAATTCCCGGTATATTTAATTCCATCTAATGGACCTCTGTCTACCTTAGAGACGTCAGCACGCTTGATTTTCGAAGCAACTCTTTGAATTAGTGCAGAGAAGTCTCTTTAATTTTTTCAGCCGATATTTTCAAAAAATTTGCCTCATTTTCCCTCTCAGCTCTAATATTGCTTTATTTTTGGCATAATTGGCATTTAACGACTGAGCCCTCTCCAACAGTACTTCCACATATTGCATGCACTGGATTTTCACAAATATCGCACCGGATTTTGTGAAATGACTAAATTTTTCTAGGGAAATGATGATATGGATTCTCTATTTTAACATCCTGCGTGATTTGATCCTGCAGAGATTAGAGATATCCCTTAGAGATTTGTTCAAATCTCTGTTTCACTTAATCTAGTCAGAGATTTGATGAAATCGCTTAACTGTAGAGTTTGATGTTATACATTTGTCATTTTATTTATAGTGTCCTAGTTTTAAAATTTAGGTTTAACTTTAGTTTTTTAAGCATTTGTTACTAACCTATGTATGGACCTATGTTGTCTGAAAATAAAGATTTTTTTTTTATACTCGGTACTTGCTTTCATCATTTCACTAAATTAGTTCAGAGATTTTATCAAATCACCATATACCATGTTCCAGTTGAAACTTTATCATTTCACTAAACTTGTTTAGCAAAATGATAAATCTGGTTGACTTTTCTTGAGTTCCTTTGGTAAATTTACTGTCGTGGTTAGGGATTTTGTCAAATTCCTGAACAAACCTAGTGAAATGAAAAAGCGTGTCGCGTTTAATGGCCGATTTTGTATTTCTACTAAACGGAGTCAGCGATTTGGTGAAATTACTATTTTTTTCTAGGGAAATAATGATATGGATTCTCCATTTTAACATCCTGCGTGATTCGATCATATCCCTTAGAGATTTGTTCAAATCTCTGTTTTAATAATTTCCCTGCGACATATATAAGTTTATGATTTATATAGTAGTGTGTCTACTTAAAAATAAACAATTCAAAATATTTATTAAAAATAATTTGATTTGTTCTTCAGTTGGATTTTATTCTTGTAGTAAAAAGTCCGTACCTATTGAATGTTGTAGGTAATGTTCTGTTTCTACTAACTACACAAAATTAACCACGTGTAAAGAATAAACGTCTTGAAATTTGTTGGAGATTTGGTTTGCAGTACTCACAAGCTCACAACAGAATACTCAAGTTTCCAACTGATGTTTTTGAATAGTTTCATTCATTTCAGAAAATAATTAAAGCTCCTACAAACAAGTACAGAATTTAATAGTAATGTGATTTTTAAGTATTTGATGCTAATTATAAAAAGGATCTGACGTTCTAAATTTATAAACAAATAATTAAGTACATTAAACTTTACTACAAGAAGAAAAAAGCGTAAAGAACCGCAGAGATAGATTGCGCTGCAATAATTAAAAATCACGTTTTCTGAGCATCAGGTGTGTTAAATATAGGGTAATAACCATGTAATAACCCTAATATACACTCTACGGTAACAACCCTAGTGAGTAACACGACCTATTTATTGAATTTAAACTTTCGTGAGACAAACACTATATAATTTTCTCGGCTGTACTCAATCGTATTTAGATACTACGCGCGACATGTTTCGGAGAGCTTAGGTCTCCATCCTCAAGCACCAAGAGTGCTAGGCGTTAGTGAGTAAAGCCGAGAAATTTATATAACCCATTAGGGGTCATACTCATTAGAGTATTATATTCTTCGGTAACACCTATCTCTATGCAGAGTTCTAACAAAAAACAATAGGAACAATTGATTAGAAAGAAAGAAAGAAAGAAAATACATTTATTCACATCACACCAGTTAAATTATACATGCAATTTTATAAAACGGACGATAAAAAGGACCCCAAGCAAGCACGGCAAGCCGTGGCGCTGATTTTCAGTGGGGACCTAACTTATAGCTAACTTATGACTAACGAGTGACGACACAACTACAGGCAAGAAAATAAATAAATAAAAAGTAACAAGCAACACAGAAAAAAGAAAAAAAATAAACAATTAGGAACAATTATGTGCACGAATCAAATACATTTTGTAGAGAATTTGCCCCCCGGTGTGTAAATACTAAAAGGATTATCAGTGGATTTTTACTTTATAACC
This sequence comes from Pammene aurita, assembly GCA_947086415.1. Classification (NCBI taxonomy): domain Eukaryota; kingdom Metazoa; phylum Arthropoda; class Insecta; order Lepidoptera; family Tortricidae; genus Pammene; species Pammene aurita. The sequence goes on from OX352305.1 coordinate 29,070,809, forward strand.
TAATTCTGACATTAAGCATGAAAACAAAATGTTTACATACAGTACGTTATTAAAACCATTAAAATTAAACGCATCGTACTTAAGTAGCCCATTATATCTCTAATAGTACACCCCTAATAACAGATCTTCAACAATCAAAACTTACCATACAAAGCCTAGGCGCCTGGCATACAAATCCATACAAACAGAAATACAGACCAGTTCAACTACTAGATGGAACATGTAGACGGAGAGTTAACCACGTCAGATACGAGTATGACACAATAATGAGAGCGTCGCAACCCCTCTCGTTAGTTTGTTATACTATGCTTATTTCTAGATCCGGACATCAGGCAGCTGTAAAGTGGTTGAGGTTAAAGAATACAAACTACCTTAAGAATACAAATCCTAGAGTTAAGAAGTTATATAAATTATTAGATAATATCAATGCCAAAACTTTCTGATGGGGGAAAGTAGTCCAAAACGACGTATAATCTAATTCATAGTTTGTCGCCTACTGTTTCTGTTTCCGAAATAATACGCATTTTTTTTGTTCTAATATCAAAATATAGGCCCTGTCCTTTATAACTGAGACAACTTCGGCAGTTTTTACCTATTTTGGTATTACTATTTTCCAATTCAAAAATTTTGCTCGTCTGTCACTCTGACCTCCACCCATTAAAAGCTGCCAGATGCCCGGATCTAGCAATAAGGATAGTATTGCAATCATACTAGACGGGGTTTCGTTGCTCTAATTATTGTGTCATATCTGACGTGGCCAGCTGTTAGTCCAATATGAAGGGCTGAAGGGTACACGGACAGAAAAATCATGTCATTCTGTACATTTTTAGTTATAGCGCCTTTATAGACTGAATACTGTCTACGGCAGGGGTTTTCAAACTATGCGCCGCGGCGCCCTGGTGCGTCGTTGAAAGTACATAGGGGCGCCGTGATGCAATCCTCCTCACCATACTATACCTGTACCTGTCTATTTCAAATAGCCTAGCTCAAGGGTCGGCAAACCGCGGCTCGCGAGCCGCATGCGGCTCATTGAAGGGTCAGTTGTGGCTCTTCAAGTTCCGCAATTTTTTTTATAACGAATATTACAGTGAAAAACAGATAACTGCGGCTCTATGAGCCGTAACCGTTAGCCGTTAGATAACTGCGGCTCTATGAGCTTCCAAAAATTCCATATTTTCCGCCATCAGGCTCTTTGTCAAAAAAAATTGCCGGCTACGGAACCTTAAAAATCACTTATTTATTTGACGATCTCCTAGCCCAGTCGGTAGTGACCCTGCCTACGAAGCAGGAGGTCCCGGGTTCGAATCCTGGTCTGGGCATTTATTTGTGTGTTGATCGCAGATATTTGTTCCTGAGTTATGGATGTTTTCTATGTATTTAAGTATTTATCTATTATATATATCGTCGTCTAGTACCCATAACACAAGCCTTATTGAGCTTACTGTGGGCCTAGGTCGATTTGTGTAAGATTGTCGTAAAATATTTATTTATTATTTATAGTAAATGTATGGAAAATATTTAATTTGTGGCTTTTTAGTACATTACCGTATAGGAATGGAATCGATTGGCATAAAAAACAAGCATGTGAAAAATAAAAAATATAATTTTCATAAAGTATGGGAAAAGTTTTTCTCAATTTGTGGCTTTTCTAGCCGCAAATTATTTTTGATCCCATACAAGAATGGGATCGATTGGCATCAAAAAGAAGTTTACCAAATGTGACCTCTTTCTCGCATCCTGTATGTTTTTTCCAAAATCCGTAAACGCCAATCTTCATTAATTTGAATTTGAGGGAAGGTCTTCTAAGACCATTTTCGCGTTGCAGCGAGGGATCTGGTAGCTGCCCCCACTGACCCAAAAAGAAATTGAACTTGTATATTATTTCAAATTATCGAAGTTACAAGTAAAAGTAGTTAAGACAAAAGTAATTGCAATTACAAATTATAATGTAATCGGGAATACTACTGACATGTAATCTCAATTACAAGCAATTTCAATTACTTAATATTGTTAAATAAAAGACGTGGGGCTGGGCAAGCATTTATTACGCGACTGATTTCTACCCGCTTACTACATATATGCATATAGGTATATACGAATATACAACACCTCCACCCTTATTTTAAAAACAATTCTTGACATTAAAAACAATCAGGTTTCGTGATGTCATACAAGAATAATAATCTTGCTTCTATTACCACCTTCACCCTAAATTTACCACTAATCTCTTATTTACTCTAACTAAACGCTTGAAGCGTTGTATATAAATAATAACAAGCTAAAGCAATTTAAAACAATAGCCTAGCTAGTTTAGGGCGCCGTGACATTTTTTATACTAACAAGTGCGCCGCGAACTGAAAAAGATTGAGGACGCCTGGTCTACGGACTCCAATACAATTCTCGATTTTAGTCTATGATAGTGTCTGTCTACTCGTATAGTCTACATTTCGCACATGTCTAGTCTGTAACCACAGTAATCACACAACTCATAAATTTTGAAGACGACTAACTACAGGTTACATCATAATTAACGTGCTCTCTCTCGCACCAGGCCAGTCGGCCATGTGTAGGAAGAGGAGGGCTGTGATTGTTTGACAACGATGAGGAAGATTTATGCTCTCATTTGTAAATAATGAAGGCGCCACTCATTGTAATGGGAGGGCATTGAAGACGACCTAGCCGCGCCCTGCCACTAGGGCTGCCACTCTTAAGATTAACATTAAATACCTAATCTATATACCTGCCTATTTTCAACCGACTTCAAGATTTCGAAGGAGGAGGTTATCAATTCGACGGGATCTTTGTTTTTTTCTTGCAATTTTTTTTTATGTATGTTCACCCATTATTCGAAGACGGCTGGACCGATTTGGAAAAATATTTTTTTGTTTGGAAGAGATCACAGTTGGTCCCATTGTAACCAGGTCAGGATCTGATGATGGGATCCTGGAGAAATCGAGGGAACTCTTCAACATTAAAAGGCACACCTATAGTGATTTGAGTATTTTTTACAGCAGCTCGAGCATTTGCTTTAGGACAGGATGCTAAGTAAAATCGGTTCTTTGTTGTTTAAAATTATAATTTATTTAAAATGTTTTAAGGAATGAACTACCATTTAGAAGTCCATAGGAAAACGATACCTATCCATCCTTGTGATGTGGCAATACATACAATTCCGATTTTATACATACCGTCAACTGCTACAACTTTGCCTACGATGATAAACTTTGCCTGGCTTGAAAAACATGGTTAACTTCACTTTCTTCCTGAGATGGCTGCCTTTCTCCCATCTCAGGATTAAGATATAAATAGCTGTTTGGTGAAGAAATCCATGTTTTTCGAGCCAGGCAAAGTAGAGCATCGTAGGTAAAGTTGTAGCAGTTAACAGTACCGCTATTGAAAATTTAAAACATTGACATCCGATCGACGGAAATATATGAAACATAATTTTTTTTTCTCCCGTTTTGGAATTTATCCCATTAAAAGTATTTAGTGTGGCCTACCTGATTACGTCATTACGTTGTACATATGACTAAGGGTTGGGAAAACATCCTGTGTACGTACGTACTATCAGCTGCAGAATTGCGTACCCAGTCTATGAATGAGTTCATTCATAATTTGGGCAGGCCTATGAATCATGCCCGCGCGAGCGAGTTATATACCTACGTTTTGCGCCTCCCTCGAGGGAGCTAAAGTCAGTGGGCTACCAACGCGCTCACTGAACGCACGTCGTACCGCGCGCGACGCTACTCGGAACTCGGAACAATGTCATCACGAAAAAAAATAATTTATTGCGATGTGGTTGGATGTAAAAATAGCAAAGCTGATAAAAACTTATCGTTTTTCGCTCTGCCGACGGATGGGGAAAGGTACAAACTTTTTTTTATACCACGTTGGTGGCAAACAAGCATACGGCCCGCCTGATGGTAAGCAGCTACCGTAACCTATGGTCGCCTGCAACTCCAAAGGAGTCACATGCGCGTTGCCGACGCTTTACAAAAAAGGAGTTTATTTCCAAACATAGGCTAGGCGACCCTAGCGATTGTGCGGGTGCGCGGGAGGTGCGGGGTGCCGCGCGTTGAAGGTCGCTCCATTGTATTATTGCGTAGGTACGTAAACCGTAGGTATTTGCTTTTTCTATGAGTGATTCATATCTGTTCGTAAGAACTATTATATAATCTGTGATTTGGGTATGCATTTCAGCAGCCTACCGTAATACCTACAGTTCATAACATATTTCTTCCAAAACAGGCAGCGCTCAGTTGATCTATCAGACTTTTTGACGTGATAACGTCTTATAAATCGATGAAAACCGGTAGCATGCACGAAAAAGTGTCACGTTGTGGACCTACGGTATCGTTACGGCCACGTTGTCAATTCAATTCATAAATAAAAGTATGCAATTTTCTATCATTGTTTTCTTATGACGTTATCAGTATCACGCAAAATTATCGTCCGTAAACCGACTTTACAGACAACCATATTTTTCTGATAAATGACTGAAAAATTTTTGTCTTAGGCTGTATTTCTGTCTTTCCTCTCCTTTCTATGTTAAATTCAACATCGCTTTCTTTTTGTATGTATACTTTTGTAGAGTAAATTTAGTTTAAGGTAAAGGTAGGTTTAAGGTTAATAAGGTAAATTTTTTTTTTTTTTTTTTTTTTTAAGTGGGTATTCCACTCATACATTGTTAAAGTTCTGACCTAGTATTTTTTTGTAAATCTTTGATTGATACCCGTGTAAGTTGTGATCACCTATAAGTGGCTTCTTTGCATGATTCCTGTTTCTTGTCTAGTACTGTACCTAGATGTAATATCAATTGTTGATCCTTAAAGAAAGAACAAACTCATCCTTCCATTACAGCGATTGGAAAAGTGTAAAAAGCAGGGAATTTGTATAAATATTAAACTATTCAATAAATTACCGACAAATATAACGGATTTGACCTTTCAGTCATTTAAAAAAACTATAAAGAAATACTTTCAAAATCATGCCTTCTATTCAATTACTGAATTCCTATCACTCAAAGATGTTATATTATAATTGACGAAAATGATAAATAATTTATTTAGCACGTAATTACCTTGTACCTATAGTAAATATACATATTATTGTCAATTCTGACTTACCATGTAATGATCATGTTACGCTATGGTTAATAAAAAAAAAAATATGCCAGCTCTCGAAACACGCCGAACACATCTGTTGTACCTACTTATTAAATAATAAAAGTTCGCTGAGTTGACAACCCTAGGGCTAGGCCAATTACTTAAGTGCGCGGAACCAGCGTACACCTGCCATTGTCTCACTTAATTCTGGCGTTGAGTGTGCAGCCGGCCTTATTCTAGCTTATTTAGACTTTAGAATGAACGCTTAGTTACTGTTACTTGGTAATATTCGGGCAATTAGAATCTAACCATTATAAATTATAATCAGAGGCCGGAATTCTCGTAGCACTTTTGAGCTGTCATAGGAACTTCTCGTTTATCGACTTCCGATATACAAATTTTATCGATACATAAAGAACACAACATTTTAAATTAGAGGTAAAGAACAGGCGGTCTTATCGCTATAGAGCGATCTCTTGTAGATAACTTTTGAGTGGGTAGTTGAAAATGTGAAATAGATATTTGCAATGAAAACAATGAAAAGTTGAGATCTTTCGAAAAATGTTTATAATGTATTAAAAATCCACAAATTATTTATAAGAAACAATAAAATATTATTATTTTAAAACTTCCAAAAAGTTGATATTCAAAGGTTATCTCGAAGAGATCGCTCATTAGCAATAAGATATAACGGCCTGTACTTTACTTCTACTCGTATTCGTATTTTAAATATTGTATGCTGTATTTGTCGATATATATACTCGTATGTACCTATATTGGAAGTCTTTAAACGAGAAGTCCCTACAACAGCTCAAAAGTGCTACGAGAATTCCAGCGTCTGATTATAAAGGTTAGATTCTAATTGTCCATAGGCACCCTACAATCCTTACATAAACAAATCAATAAAGATACAACCTTTTTAAAAATTATGACAGCTCTATGATTATAAAAAAAAATTAGTTGATAGTTGATGAGTTTCTCGGAACTTATTCAGTATACGGAATATCATTTTATATATTTACCAGTCGCTTTTCGGTGAAACATCGTAAGGAAACCGGACCTAATCCCGATAAGGCCTAGTTTCCCCTCTGGGTTGGAAGGTCAGATGGCAGTCGCTTTCGTAAAAACTAGTGCCTACGCCAATTCATGGGATTAGGTTGTTAAACAGACCCCAAGCCGGGATAAACGCTATTAGGAAGATTTTTTTTCACTAATACTGGTATTAAACAATAGAATGTTACTAAGTAAACCCGTAGTGTTAATCCTGCTCACGTCTACTGAAACAACCTGTATATTAAAGGATCTGCCCGCCGGTCATATTTGACAGAAAAATGAGGCTGGCAGATCTGTACCTATATCCCTAGTGACATTGCATCCGACCCAACATCACAGAATAACTAATAGTACTTGCCAACATTCAAGAAAACACGCATTAAAGTGGCAAACTTTTCCGAGCAAATCTTTAAGCAAATCAAATTATATTGTTGAATATTTTTGATTTACAATTTTTTTTTTAACTGGCCTTGGACACCGGAAGGCTTGGTCACTTTTTCTGAAGTATATGACATCTAGGTATTTTAGTTTATAATTTTCCGAGTTGCTTGAGATTTTTCTTTCACATATTGATATAACGAGACTTAATTTTTCTTCACATTTTCACTTCACTTGATGAATTTTTCGTCATATTTAGTACTTAAACATACTGTTTAAAATCATAACCCACCCCTATGCTTCTTAGTTTGGTAATATGCACACTTTAAGTTGACAAACACCACACATGATGATAATTATTTTTCTTATTTTTACTTCATTTCTAAAGATCACAAGATCTATTGGATATAAATTCAGTATAAGTGTTACAATAAATCGATTCCATTACGGCTACAAGTACTCTATTAAGAGACTTTCTTAATCCTGTTAATCATCACTTCATGATAATCACGTCCCAACCTTTTTAAACCACATTAAGGACAAAAGAATGAAGAATGTTTTCTTGAGAATATGCAATTTATTTTATTCCCGAGTATACCAATACCTAACTATTACAATACACTTACACATTACATATACACGTTGAAACCTCATTGTCACGTCACTCAAACCCCTTAAACACGTACTCCATCCACCACAATAAACGCAAATTCAAAATATACACTTCCGTCTCAAAAATCGCTTAAAAACCAAATAAAGAAACTCCAGTGACAAGTCTTAAAACGATTACTGAGGGAGAGCGACACGTAAACCGCATTAGGTATGTTAAACCTAGCTGCTTTTCCACTCCTCTGCTGAATACAGACTAGTCCAACACGTAGCAGAACCATTTGAACCCAAAACTGAACTAATGGGGTAAGACCTGGCCACGTCAGATATGACACAATAATGAGAGCAACGAAACCCGTCTAGTAAGATTGCTGATACTATCCTTATTGCTAGTTCCGGGATCTGGCAGCTTTTAATGGGTGGAGGTCAGAGTGACTGACTAGCAACATTTTTCAGTTGGAAAAAAGTAATTCCAAAGTAGGTAAAAACTGCCTAAAAAAGTAGGTAAAAAAATTTGTCTTATTTATAGAGGACGATATAGGCCTATATTTTAACATTAGTACAAAAAACATTTCGTATTATTTCGGAAACAGAACAGTAGGCGACAAACTATGAATTACATTACGTACGTCGTTTTGGACTACTTTCCCCCATCAGAAACTTTTGGCAATGATGTAATTTAATAATGATTATAATTTCTCATACTAACTACTGCATTAAAACCAGAACTCTAGGATTTGTATTCCTATTTGTAGACCTCCACCACTTTACAGCTACCAGATGTCCGGATCTAGAAATAAGCATAGTATAGTAAAATAACGAGATGGGTTTCGTCGCTCTCATTATTGTGTCATATCTGACGTGACTAGCTCTCCGCCTATAACCTAGAAAACAAAAACTTACAAATAAAATTTAGGCGCCAAATGCCAGTCCGAAAGCTGCCGCGCTGGACAATGCCGATGCGTTTGGCAAAGTATACCCCAGCCTTCTGGTCACTCGTCGCATCAATCAGGCGCTTTGCTAGCTCCTTTTAAACGGCGTGAGTGTCTCTAACTGAAACGGCTCAAACATATAACCAGTAGACCTAGTACATGAGTGTAGCGACAGTATCTCGCGGTCGAGATAGACATCTGTCACTTTCTGATGAATACAGTTAGACAGTGACAGATGTCTATCTCGACCGCGAGATACTGTCGCTAAACTCATGTGCTGTAAAATAATAGGCCTACAGTGTCTATAGATGTATACGGGCCAATCAACTATTTGACCGACAGTTTTGAGTGTATCTTGCATTACTCAAAATGTCTCCTGAGTTGCCAAGAAATCCGGCTGTTCCTTCCTTGTGTCAATAGTAAGTTCGCTAAACGTTTTAAATCTATAACGCTATTCTTAAGAGCTGCGACCTCAGGAGCTGCCAGCTCTTTTGGGCCAAAACATTAATACGTAACTTCTTACAGCCCCTTACTTACAAGGAGTTCGAAGATTTGCTGCCTTGAATGATGTTCGTACCTAACCACCTTATACTTTCCGAATTTTCCGATCAGGCGACCAATACATTATTAGACTATTAATTAAGGTTTTCTTGTTAATTATATTTCCTTTTTATGTTAAAAAAAGGACTCGTAGAATCAGTGAATAACTAACAACGTAAATATCCGCCTAATTAGCATTGACTTCAGAGATATGACATAATCATAGGACTTACCGGCATTCACGCTTTCGAAATATACAGTATACTTAGTTACTAATTTCTCAGTCATAGATTCCAATGAGAGGTCGCCTCGCCTAATGCGATGGGAATACGGCTAGGGGGCCTGGGGGCCTCAGGGAGGGGCCGCAGTTTTCGCGTTTTTATGCGTATCGCTTACGCGATTATTGTTGGAGCTATTTGCATTGCGCGGATGTCGCGCAAATAGTTTTGATACTTTAACGCAGATGATTCAATATTGTGAAATGTATTTGCAGTCGCACCCATTTGTACTTCCGCGACGCGATCATGTAGTCAACATGACGCTGTATTAAATTTTTCTCGGCCCGAGATTTCTAGTGATAAAGATGAGTCGACATGGGATGGGACAACTTACCTCATCGTCTTCTTAAAGCGTGCCCACTATGCAAGATTTTCAGTCCACCTTATGAGAGAAAGGATATCAAGATGAGTTTGACATAAAACTACACAGTGATTTCACAAAAAAAAAATACTTTAATGAAAACCAATAATTGATAATCAGATCTAATGGGTGATCTACCGATTTGGGGCATTCCACGAGCTGTTCCGTACGAACGCGTGTTTACCTCTGTTATTAGAGTTATCTTGAATATTATAATTGTGACAATAATTTGATTCTTTTGTCGCAGAAAAAGAAACTCCACAACCTACCAATTTTCATAAAATTCACGTTCGTACGGGACAACGATGGACTTTTCCGTGGAATGCTAAATTTAAGAAGAATACTTTCTTAGCAAGTATCAAATACTTTTACACTACGTACAGGTGACATTTCCTTTCTCGAAAAATCTCTTGGAAAAACATCAGGAGTGCCATAACTAATGTCAGTGTCTTATCCGTTACCCCACTTCTTGTCACTCTTCATTGTCCGACATCTTTCTTTTACTTACCGTTTGGGGTTCCGTAGCAGTAGGGTACCAACGGAACTTTTTTATTTTTTTTGTCAAACAGAATATTAATCAACTTTACCTATCTGCCAAACTACATAGCAGTTTGTTGGCAGAAAACTTATTTTCCCCTGCACCATTGGAACTCTATTGGTACGATTCCTACATTTTAAACTTATTCCCTACTAAGCTACGGTGTCGTAGCGCTACGACGTACACGATATCTTTTCTGATTTGTAACGCATATTATTTGCAGAAACGTAACGATGTGTCGAGGTTAGAGCCGAACGGGTGAAACAGTTATTATAATTAGACCAGGGGGGCGATTTTTGAGATTCGAGCGCTTGAATCTGACATTTTAAACTGAATAAAATTATGAAATGATGTTTTTTTAAAATAACAGCTATAGGAATTTAAAATCACGATGATTTAAACTATTAATTTCATGCAAAAATAATCGCGACAAACTCTTCTGTGCGATTATTTTCGTGCTTAATTTCTTAGAATTCGAGCGCTCGAAAGTCAAAAATCAGCCCCCAGCTCGGTTAGCACATGTGTTCTACCACGAGTCATGCAAATAAGCCCAATTCGAGATTCGTTCACGAATTCGTAAATTATTTGTATGGAGAATTTGTGCAGAGCCTCTAGCGGTCACTTATAGAACTAAAAATTACTGCCATACCATAAGTTAAATTATCGTTTATGCAATTCGCTCACGAAAGTTCGATTGCTTGTTTTAGCTCACCAAACGAAGACGCATAACTGCCTGATAGGGGAAATAATTCGTGTATAGCTGAATTTTGGTGTAGTTGTAGATAAAGGTATCATACACAACATACTAAAAGTACCGGTGGATGGGGGCTCCGCTAGCGGGGTGGGAGGGGTGTAAAGGTCCCTTATTTTGGGTTTTCGTAAATAACTCGGTAACGGTGGCTCATACTAAAAAATGTTCTATTGCTTAATTCATCCACAAATAATTTTCTATAAAAAAGATTCTTTGAACTTTTTTGCTGGGATCAACGTTTAATGAGATATCGCGGAAATACGATAAACACTTTTTTAAACTTTCGGAGCTAATATTTACGAAAGTATTAGTTTCATCCAAAAATTGTTTTAAAATACCCTTATTTTTTTTAAAAGACCTATCCAACGATACTCCACACATTAGGGTTTGAGTAAAAAAAATTTACCCCCCCACTTCATGTGTATGGGAGGTACTCGAAAAAATAATATTTTTCCAGATTTTGTTTTAAAACTTTGCCGGCGTGAATAAAACACATACTCATACGATTTTTTTTATTTTCTAGTACTAACCATCACTGAGCAGGCTGCTCACCCTGCTACCTCACTTCCCACCCTTAGAGTTTCGCCATGTCCGTCTGACCCCATCCGTCCGTCTAGACGTCTAGTACTAACCATCACTGAGCAAATCTGTGGACGGACAGACGGGGACAGACGGACATGCCGAAACTATAAGGGTAGGCAGCCTGCTCACCCTGCTCAGTGATGGCTAGTACTAGACAAGTGAAATTTCGTATGAGTATGTGTTTTAATTACGCAGATAAAGTTTTAAAACAAAATATGAAAAAATATTATTTTTTCGGGTACCTCCCGTACACATGGAGTGGGGGGGTAAATATTTTTTTTACTCCAACCCTAATGTGTGGGATATCGTTGGATAGGTCTTTTAAAAAAAATAAGGGTATTTTAAAACAATTTTTGGATGAAACTAATACTTTCGTAAATATTAGCTCCGAAAGTTTAAAAAAGTGTTGATTGTATTTCCGCGATATCTCATTAAACATTGATCCCAGCAAAAAAGTGCAAAGTTTTTTTTTTATACAAAATAATATGTGGATGAATTAAGTAATAGAACATTTTTTAGTATGAGCCACCGTTACCGAGTTATTTACGAAAACCCAAAATAAGGGACCTTTACACCCCTCCCACCCCGCTAGCGGCGCCCCCATCCATCGGTACTTTTAGTATGTTGTGTAAGATACCTTTGCCTACAACTACACCAAAATTTGGCTATACACGAATTATTTCCTCTAAGTTTTCCTTCATTGGGTGGGCTATTTCGTTTGTGTAGATTTCAATACTTTACAAAGTGACGTGACGTGACAAACGTCACATCCTTCACACCAACCGAAACAGATTGTAGGTAAGCCAAAAAGGTTTTACTTCCTAAGTACATTTTATCTGAAGGTTTAGAACTGTAGACAATTATATGAGCAGTGAACAATAATAAGCATAGAAACCGTACTAGCTCTGAAAAATTACCCTATTTTTTGTGGGTGTTTAATATGCTTGCTAGGCCGTAAACCAGGAATAATTTCCGTTGGTCATCGTGTCCCAAGCGGTAAATTTTAAGTGGTTAAGGGCGGTAAATAATCAAGCTTCGTGATGGTCAGCTGCAGTTCCTTGAGTGGGTTGAGGAACGGCAGCCATTTTCTCACATTAAATATATATAAAATAAAATTACCATCAGTCCCAGTTGAAACAGGTGATAGTTTATATGCTATTACAAATAAAATAATCATCAGCCGGCTGTATAGCATTGAATTGTATAGCATATTTAGGGTATCAGCAGACGGTCTTTCTACCTCAATACAGCCGGCTGACGATTTTCCTGATAATAAGAGCATCAAATACTGACGATCCGCAACCCACCAACGGAGCGACAGCTTTAATAAAGCCTTAGAGTCTTTATTATACTTCGTCCTTAACCACTTCAAAAATTATCACCGCCTGGGACGCCTTGCGATTGGTCATGAAATTTGTTCTTGGCTTACGGTTCATGCCATCGGAGCCGGGAAATACAAGTTATGACAGTAAGCCTTTTTTAGGGTTCCGTAGTCAACTAGGAACCCTTATAGTTTCGCCATGTCTGCCCGTCCGTCCGTCCGCGGATAATCTCAGTGACCGTTAGCACTAGAAAGCTGAAATTTGGTACTAATATGTATATCAATCACGCCGACAAAGTGGTGAAATAAAAATGGTAAAAAATGTTTTATTAGGGTACCTCCCCTATACGTAAAGTGGGGAGTGTTTTTTTTTTTAATTTCAACCCAAACGTGTGATATATTGTTGGATAGGTATTTAAAAATGAATAGGGGTTTACTAAAATCATTTTTTGATAATGTAAATTTTTTCGGAAATAATCGCTCCAGAAGTAAACTCTACTTTTACTCCCTCTAACTTTTGAACCATAAGTTTTAAAAATATGAAAAAAATCTCAAAAGTAGAACTTTATAAAAGCTTTCTAGGAAAATTATTTTGAACTTGATAGGTTGAATAGTTTTTGAAAAAAAATTACAAAATAATTTCTGAACTAAGTTTGTAATTTAACCGTATAAGCAGGTTCTTATTGTACCTGTAATTTCTACAAAATCACAATGAAATGACGTGCTTTCAAATAAAGTAAAAACGGTGAAAATCGGTTCACGCAATAAAGAATTATCCCATAAAAATCATCTTCCATACTTTAAGCTCGCGCGCAATAGTTTACTTAATTTGCCGATAGATGTCGCTGTACGTAAAACGCTCATATCATACCCTACATGGCGGTGTTATTTCAACTCTTAAGTGGGGACACTTACTGTGACGGACGGAAAACTACGGAACCCTACACTGAGCGTGGCCCGACACGCTCTTGGCCGGTTTTTTTACCTTATTTAAACGCGCGTGACTTTTAACGCATAAAATGTTTTCAACCGACTTCAAAATGTCGAAGAAGGAGGTTCTCAATTCGTCAGGATTTTTATTTTTACTATTTTTTCATAATGTTCACCGATTGCAACTTTTTTTTAAACAGGGAAATTACGGGTGAAAACTGTCAGTACTTCATCCATCCATCCATATACTTATTTCGTCGTAGTATATAGGATTACCTAAGAAAACCAAAATTTCAAATGTACAAATAATACTAATAGTTTAAAACGTCCTAGAAGTACGTCCATATATGTAAAGTGTTAGGTGATTCTTAATTTATTTGGTTATTTTGTCAACATGACAGTTCGACTTTTAGTGATCATAGTGGATCATAGGTTTATTTCTTATTATTTAGGTCTATTGTATAATCACAAAAGGATAAGTACCCTTTCAGGATATTGTTGACTCTCTAAAGTATAGGCAATGCGCTACTGTTACACATCCCACCTGCGTCGACACCGACACGTTGGCCAAGTCCTTTAATTTATTTACCAGCGAACAAACCGGAGCGGCGCCCGACATCCGAAACCACTACAAGACTATTAAATATAGTTGTCGTTCGTCTATCTATTGTTGGTGTCGAGGCAATCGATCCGTGAAGCAAGGGGCACGGAGCCTCACGACCTAACAAACGCACAAGGGAAGCTAAAGATGCTCCAGCAAGCCGCCGGTTTTCATACATAACACAACGTAGGATTGCGGCTTTGCCGCTTCTTGCATAATGATGGTTTTATTTCTATTTATAAGTTACACGTACGAGTAATTGTTAGTAGTACTTATAAGTTTCTAGTTTGTGACAATGTTACTTTAAAAGGCTATTTCGCAATAAATAAATCTTTAATATAATTATGTACATTATAATTTCAAAGTGCCCTGTATAAATCTGGATGTCTTTTAAGTAAGCACTATTTTATAGTACTTGGATGCAATAATTCGAAGATCCCGGCCTGTAACGCAGTTTTTACTTCTTGAATATAAAATAATACACCTTCCTGGGATAAATAGTTTACCTTGCTGGTGATAAGTTAGCTGCTACAGCAATCAATCAGAAATGAATGATGCACAAGAACCTGTAAAAGATGTTTCAATATTATTTGTTATTTTTCACAGTTTCATTGTAATTATTATGATTGAAAATGAAAGTGTTTATTATATTCATATCAAATTTCAACTACTTACCATTCATTTTAGGTTAGAGTTGGTATTTTTGTGTCGATTTAAAATCAGATTAATTGACTATTAATACATAAATCTCACAAATATTCAGCAGTTCTTGGGTCTAGATTTCTTTTTTAAAATTATTCTTATTGAAGTGTTGATGTGGATATTTCTATTTCTCATATCGGTTTGAAATTTACCGTTTCGTTTATCATACTATGCAGTCTTATTAACAAATTATGCTTAATATAAGGCTTTGTCGATATTATTTCGTCAACTAATAATATATAAATATAACACAATAAATACGAATGGTTTTCACTTTCACCATGTTTTTGACATCTCACCTTATAATTTGATAGTGAAAGAGTTTTCTACAGTCGATACGGTATTTTTCGGTGACGTAAGTCAAATTAGTGTCTTATGGTAACGTTTTAATAAAACCTATCGATAACAAACTGTACTGACCTTCAGTGCGTTAACATGACAGATCACGTTCGACGTGCCGCATACATCCGTCTCGTTCTACCTATGAGACGGATATATGCAGCGCACTAAACGTAATCCGACATGAAATGTCAGCATAGATCGTTTGTATGTGTTGCTGTCGAAACTGAAGGAAAACGATTCGAAGCCCGATTATTCGTTAACGCCTATAGAAAAATATTCAGAATTTTCTACATGACTCGTGGTGGAGGTACTGATGAATACAGTTAGAAAGTGACAGATGTCTATCTCGCACGAGATACTGTAGCTGCACATTTGTACTAGGCTCTCAGGGGCCAATTTCTCAAAAGCTTGTAACTCGTAAAATAAGAAAAAGTAGAATTTGGAAACGCATCTCAAGATGGCTGATAACATACCGTAGCTAGCCCTATGATATATAATAATGACAGATGGGGTATGCACGCTCAAAAAGTGAAGCACTTAAAATGAGTGAATTCAAACAAGTGTCGCTAGTCGCGCACCAGCATGCGAGAGATGCAGACGTGCTGATGAGCTCCCGTCACCCGCGTGAGAAAGAGACAAACTGTAATTTTCTAACAACGAGAGTGACAAGATGTAATGATTGTGAATATAGATAAACAACAGAATCATTGCTAGGTTATGCAATAAAATTGGAAGTATTTTTTGTGCTCATGATGTTAGAGTATAATCCATCCATAGTAAAATATCTTTGAGTTAGCCGATATAATTTAGTCGGTTTCTTTGTTCCCCTTCAAAAAGCGGTGGAAGGTAACCAACGTTTATATTGTACTTAGGGCCTTTTGGAAGTAAGCAATAATCACAATGTGAGACTATGACAAGGACCAACGATAATAGCGCCTTCTCTGTCATACCTATTGAAAGTTTAATACGACAATCCCGGTCAATCTTGGTATTTTATTACCATGACAGATGGCTATTAGTATGTCTATATTAATATGCTAGCTGTTGAAGCGTAAAATCTACCTTCAAAATAAACTAAATATCAATAAACTAGTAAAACACATTGAGTAACAGGAGATGACCTCCCTAAGATTTTTTTTGTCCCAAAAGTCATAGCTGTCAACCGCCAAACATGGCGCACAAAATTTGTTCTAGATGTCACATCTAGTAGAATACATAATAAATCAATGGTCAAACAGCTAAAACACTACCTTTGCTGATATTATCGTATTGAGACGGAACTCTAAGTGCGTGACTTCAACTCGCATTTGACCGAATCACTTACTTATTTCAACCTCGAATACAAAATGCCGTCTCTGCGTAGCCTAGGGAACAATTTTAGGGCGGTTTGGGTATCGTGGAGAACTTGTCATTCTATATTTTTATTGTTTAAATGGGTTTTTAAAAGGTGTGAATTTTGATGTTAAGTGGGTAAGTAAACTTTTGTGCCGTTTTTTTCATTAAAATTATAATACTTAATGGGCAAGTTATGTACTTAATGAAACTTTTTAATTTAACTCTTGGTTAGACCTGACATAATTTTGCTTTTTATAAAGTGAAAGTACTATTTTTTATAATTTTTAATGTACCGTGTACAGTCAGATGCAATATCTGTTTATATATTTACTACTAAAACAGACTCTTTAAACTAAAACTACCCTAGCTTAGCTAGAGTATGGCGTGTACATATAAAACGCCAACTGTATAATGTATAGAACATATACATTTATTCTGGGCCTCGATTCGACATGGCATAACTGACAGTAGCTTGCGAGACAACTATAATATCACACTTTTGTTTCAATTAAAATCGGGGTTAAATCACTCAAGAGTGATATCTAAAATGGTGGCCATAGCCATAGACAAAACGCTCTAGCGAGACCTACTGACAGCTTGACAGTTAGGTGTGGACACGAGTGGACAGGATGGATATCACTCTATCCACTAGCGATACAAGTGTGACATCCACGTTTCACAGTTTGGCATGTCGAACCAAGGCCCTGTATAATTATTTTCGCGATGATACTCTTGCCTGCTGATGGTGCTGACGTACCTGCTGATGTACTACAAAATTCATATTAATAATTTAATCCCCACTTAAACTCATCAAAACTCGACACGTGCCGAGGGCGTTGCTCGTTGACAAAACATTACCCTCCTTCGTTGGTTGAGTAAAAAGTTGGCCCTCGTAATGAGACACCTGCTGCCTGGGGACAATCAAACGGACGCAGAAGTGATCTTTTCTTAGTTTTCTTCAAAGTACAAGTTATATAATAAATAAATATTCTGGGACAATCTTACACAATATATCCTAGTCACACTCATAAGGCTTAGATACTAGAAGACGATACTTAAAAAATATAAAACATCTATAACAAATATCTGTGATAAACACAGAAATAATTGCCCTTAAGTACTAGGATTCGAACCCGGGACCTCCTGCTTCGTAGGCAGGGTCACTAGTCACTACCGACTATCGACTAGGCCAGTACCTCTACCACGAGTCATGCAAATAAGCCCAATTCGAGATTCGTTCACGAATTCGTAAATTATTTGTATGGAGAATTTGTGCAGAGCCTCTAGCGGTCACTTATAGAACTAAAAATTACTGCCATACCATAAGTTAAATTATCGTTTATGCAATTCGCTCACGAAAGTTCGATTGCTTGTTTCGTTTGTGTAGATTTCAATACTTTACAAAGTGACGTGACGTGACAAACGTCACATCCTTCACACCAACCGAAATAGATTGTAGGTAAGCCAAAAAGGTTTTACCTCCTAAGTACATTTTATCTGAAGGTTTAGAACTGTAGACAATTATATGAGCAGTGAACAATAATAAGCATAGAAACCGTACTAGCTCTGAAAAATTACCATACTTTTTGTGGGTGTTTAATATGCTTGCTAGGCCGTAAACCAGGAATAATTTCCGTTGGTCATCGTAACCCAAGCGGTAAATTTTAAGTGGTTAAGGGCGGTAAATAATTAAGCTTCGTGATGGTCAGCTGCCGTTCCTTGAGTGGGTTGAGGAACAGCAGCCATTTTCTCACATAAAATATATATAAAATAAAATGACCATCGCGTCCCAGTTGCAACAGGTGATAATTTATATGCTATTACAAATAAAATAAAAATCATCAGCCGACTGTATAGCACTGAAAAAACCGTAAACGAGTCACATGAATATATGGTATTTAGGGTATCAGCAGACGGTTTTTCTACCTCAAATCAGCCGGCTGACGATTTTCCTGATAATAAGAGCATCAAATACTGACGTTCCGCAATCCACCAACGGAGCGACAGCTGACCTACACGAGTCATCATTATACTTCGTCCTTAACCACTTCAAAAATTATAATCGCCTGGGACGCCTTGCGATTGGTCATGAAATTTGTTTCTGGCTTACTGAAATACAAGCTATGACAGTAAGCCTTTTTTTACCTGATTTAAACGCGCGTGACTTTTAACGCATAAAATGTTATCAACCGACTTCAAGATTTCGAAGGAGGAGGTTCTCAATTCGTCAGGATCTTTATTTTTACTATTTTTTCATAACGTTCACCGATTGCAACTTTTTTTTAAACAGGGAAATTACGTATTTCGTCATACATATTCAAAGCTAGGAAAAGGGGTGAAAACTGTCAGTACTTCATCCATCCATCCATATATTTATTTCGTCGTAGGATATAGGATTACCTAAGAAAACCAAATTGATGAAATGTCAAATGTACAAATAACACTACTAGTTTAAAACGTCCTAGAACTACGACCATATGTAGTGTTAGGTGATTCTTAATTTATTTGGTTATTTTGTCAACATGACAGTTCGAATTTTAGTGATCAAGATCATAGTGGATCATAGGTTTATTTCTTATTATTTAGGTCTATTGTATAATCACAAAAGGATAAGTACCCTTTCAGGATGTTGTTGATCCTCTAAAGTATAGGCAGTTCGCTATTGTTACACATCCCACCTGCGTCGACGCCGACACGTTGGCCAAGTCCTTTAATTTATTTACCAGCGAACAAGCCGGAGCGGCGCCCGACATCCGAAATCACTACAAGACTATTACATATAGTTGTCGTTCGTCTAACTATTGTTGGTGTCGAGGCAATCGATCCGTGGAGCAAGGGGCACGGAGCCTCACGACCTAACAAACGCACAAGGGAAGCTAAAGATGCTCCAGCAAGCCGCCGGTTTTCATACATAACACAACGCAGGATTGCGGCTTTGCCGCTTCTTGCATAATGATAGTTTTATTTCTATTTATAAGTTACACGTACGAGTAATTGTTAGTAGTACTTATAAGTTTCTAGTTTGTGACAATGTTACTTGAAAAGGCTATTTCGCAATAAATAAATCTTTAATATAATTATGTACATTATCATTTCAAAGTGCCCTGTATAAATCTGGAAGTCTTTTAAGTAAGCACTATTTTATAGTACTTGGATGCAATAATTCGAAGATGCCGGCCTGAAACGCAGTTGTTACTTCTTGAATATAAAATAATACACCTTCCTGGGATAAATAGTTTGCCTTGCCGGTGATAAGTTAGCTGCTACAGCAATCAATCAGAAATGAGTGATGCACAAGAACCTGTAAAAGATGTTTCAATATTATTTGTTATTTTTCACAGTTTCATTGTAATTATTATGATTGAAAATGAAAGTGTTTATAACTATCATATCAAATTTCAACTACTTACCATTTATTTTAGGTTAGAGTTGGTATTTTTGTGTCGATTTAAAATCAGATTAATTGACTATTAATACATAAATCTCACAAATATTCAGCAGTTCTTGGGTCTAGATTTCTTTTTTAAAATTATTCTTATTGAAGTGTTGATGTGGATATTTCTATTCCTCATATCGGCTTGAAATTTACCGTTTCGTTTTCCAGTTCCAGTTATCATACTATGCAGTCTTCTTAACAAATTATGTTTAATATAAGGCTTTGTCGATATTATTTCATCAATTAATAATATATAAATATAACACAATAAATACGAATGGTTTTCACTTTCACCATGTTTTGACATCTCACCCTACAATTTGATAGTGAAAGAGTTTTCTACAGTCGATACGGTATTTTTCGGTGACGTAAGTCAAATTAGTGTCTTATGGTAGCGTTTTAATAAAACCTATCGATAACAAACTGCACTGACTACATCCGTCTCGTTCTACCTATGAGACGGATGTATGTCAGCATAGAGATTTCGAATTTCTTGCTGTCGATACCGAAGGAAAACTATTCGAAGCCCGTTGATTCGTTAACGACTGCAGAAAGGTTTCAGAATTTTCTGTAATGACTCGTGGTAGAGGTACAGGAGGCCTTTAAAGCCGTTATTGTACAAGGGTGAAGTTTAGCCGTGGCAGTACTGCGCTGTATATAATTTATTTGTGTTATTTACGTTATAATAAAACTAGCTTTAGGACTTTAGAGTGAGTTCTGTGCCAAATCAAATCTATCATGAATCAAATCTACCTCGGGACTCAACTATCACCATACCTAATTTCATCTAAATTGGTTCAACAGACAGAGAGACACATTTACTTGCGTATTTGTATTGTTATTAGTGGTATAAGGATACATAAAACGAATTATTTTTTACAAGAAATTATTTGAAAAACTTACATACGTACATGAGCGAAGGAAATAAATCCAACAAACGCTTACAATTTTAGTCAAGCCCAAAACTACATCGGCTCAACTGGAAATGGACTAAGAGTTTGACATGAACATGATAGCCAGTGGAAATCAAGAAAAGGTGATCTAAATTAACTAAGTATCACATCTGAGTCTATTGACAGTTCGATATCAAATTAAAATCAAACTTATGCCAAGTTTTACTCTTTGAATACGTTTCAACTATTCTCATCTTTCGGGAACTTTTTTCCTGTTTTATGCGTGGCCTAACTAGATAATTTAGTACTTACGTTATTCACTTTTCCTCAAATCTAAGCTCTAAGCACTGACATTCAAAACAAATTTGCATCATAAGTGTATTTTCCATTTCTGAATTAGAATATCTGACTTTGTAAAGTGAATAAAGTTTCCAAATCTGGAGCTCGTCTATTTGCTGCATTTAAATGTAAACCCTTCCCCTTCCAAATTAATGAATTAGGAAGTTAACGAGAAACAAGCTTTCGAAATGTTCTACTTTTCAAATAAATATGGGGTTAGGCAGCATTTCATTTGTTATAACATTAATAGGGTTCTCTTGAACTTGCTTTTAAATGAACTCTGGTTTAGTAACGAATTAGAGTAGATGAATTGTCTTTTTTCAACTGACTTCAAGATTTCGAAGGAGGAGGTTCATCTTCACAGTTGGTCCCATTGTCATTTACCAAAATAATGCCATATTTAATTAGAGCACAATCCTTCCCCCCCCCCTCCTCTTTTTCAACATCCTAAGGGGTCATTTCCGTGGCAAAAACTATCCTTTGTCTTTTGTAGGGACTAAAACTATCTCCAAACATAATTTCATCTAAATCGGTTTAGTGGTTTAAGTGTGAAGAGGTAACAGATAGACAAAGTTACTATATTTATACTTAATATTTGTATATCGCTAACAGAAATACTCACTTCGTGAAATCCCCAAACGGTTCATGAGATACATCGCACTGACATACAAGAAGATGTAAAGTAAGTACACAGGCGAACTCATCCCTTTAAGGAATCTATTCCAGTTAACAAGGTACACATTATCGTTTTTGTGAATCATCAATCATTGTTTAATTAAGTGATTTTTTGTCATAATCATCACAAAAATAATTTTATCAGTAGCTTTATTTTTATTTAGTTTTACAGCTACAGGTATAAAATGATATCTAAGTAAATAAATAAATAGATAATCGTTTGAGCTCAAGATGGCGACGACATCTTGGGAACAGTTTTTTTGTTTTTTGTTCATTTACGTAGTTCAGTGTGTAATATTGATAGAATATTGTGTGGTGATCTAACGAACGCGGCTAATAAAAAAATTGCCTCAAAACGTGCGTAACCACCCTTTAATTGAACAAACGGTTATCCGTGGGTCGGCCACCACGTGTTTGGTTGTAGGGAGGCTATCACCTTACAATAAGCAAGGCTTCTACCGAACAGCGGTGCCTATATTTTATTTTATACAATAAAAAACCGGCCAAGAGCGTGTCGGGCCACGCTCACTGTAGGGTTCCGTAGTTTTCCGTCCGTCACAGTAAGTGCCCCCACTTAAGAGTTAATAACACCGCCATGTAGGATATGATATGAGAGTTCCATGTACAGCGACATCTATCGGCAAATTGAGTAAACTATTGCGCGCGAGCATAAAGTATGGAAGATGATTTTTATGGGATAATTCTTTATTGCGTGAACCGATTTTCACCGTTTTTACTTTATTTGAAAGCACGTCATTTCATTGTAATTTTGTAGAAATTACAGGTACAATAAACACCTGCTTATACGGTTAAATTACAAACTTAGTTCAGAAATTATTTTGTATTTTTTTTTTCAAAAACTATTCATCCTATCAAGTTCAAAATAATTTTCCAAGAAAGTTTTTATAAAGTTCTACTTTTGAGATTTTTTTCATATTTTTAAAACTTATGGTTCAAAAGTTAGAGGGGGGGGGGGGACGCATATTTTTTTACTTCTGGAGCGATTATTTCCGAAAATATTTACATTATCGAAAAATGATTTTAGGAAACCCCAATTCATTTTTAAATACCTATCCAATAATTAAACATCGGTATCAACGTTCAAATTTCGTGGCAATGTACGGTTGGCAGAAAAATAAATACAAACAAATCACTTAGTATTTTTAACCTTTATTTTGTATATGTAAATAAAAAAGCCCCTAAATAGTACATTTCCTAATTAGGGTGGTAAAACAAAGAAAGGCCGCGCAATCGCAATTGTTGCGGCCCAAGCTGCAAGCGAGGGACGTAATTATGCGATCGAGGGCTTTCTTTATTACCTCCCGTGTTGGAAAAATATGTGCACATTTGGCCAGAAAGCGGCTCTATCCGTACGCGTAGCGTGCGGAAAAAGCCACTTTATGTCCAGGTGTGGCATACAATATTTTACGAGTTAGAATAGATCACTAAAATTTGTTCCATAGATTTTGCTGTCAATCTTTGACGTCTGTAAGAATATATCCATTTTAAATGACTAAAAAATCTTTCCACGCTGACTGAGGTAATAGGAAGGTATGTCAAGCATTGAAAATTTTGCACACAGTTTTTATTTACACTTTCTGGTATTTCAGCCTCGTTGTTTTTAGATAGTTGGTTAATTATTTGTACAGTCTTATAACCAGGATTTTTCTTTAATACACTTTTTAATTTAAAATAAACTTTTCTGGCATTTTGATGTAACCTTAACGTTGATATTTTTTTTTGCAAACCATGAACAATGTTTAATGATTCTGCTAGACTCAGTTTTGGATCCTCCAATAATTTTATTGACTTAGCAATTATACTAAAGTGTGTATCGACGAATAGTAACTCAGTTTTTAAATTCCGGTTACGGAAATTTTTTTTTGCTTTAGAAATTGCACTCGCTTCACGCGGATTTAAGGCATCGATGACAGATTTGATTTTATCATAATGCATGTGATAATATGAGGCAGCATTTAACCATGTTCCCCATCTTGTTATCACGGGTCGGGGTGGTAGAGGAATATTTACACACATTTGATGAAATAAATTTGTCCTTGAAGGAGCGTTACGAAATATTTTTTTGATACAGTCAATCAAACTGTTTATGGTCGGGTAAAGACTTCTAATTATCTCTGCGACTCGATTACATCCATGTGCTATGCATGTTACATGAGTCATATTTTTATATTTCTGAACAAGGTTTTTAGCTGCTTTTACCATGTAGGAACCGGCATCCGTTATAAAAAATAATAATTTATCCATGTTTTTTTTTGTATTCATCGCCCCAAAGATCTTCAAGGGTTTCCTCAACGAGTTTGGTTATTGTCGAATGGTTAGTCGCCTCCAATACCTTAGAAGCAAATAAATGTGGCTGGGTACTAGTTCCATCTAGAGCTCCGATCAAAATATTTGCCACTTTTTTTCCCACGGAATCTGATGTTTCATCAACACTGAGGTAAATCATTTTATTTTGTAATTTCTCTTTCAATTCATTTTTTTTCTTTTCATACAATTCAGGTAAGCATTTTACTCGTATTTTTGTTTCACTCGGCACAGTAATATCGTTTCCATATTTATGATTTAAAAGGTTTTCTACAAAATTTCTAAATTTAGGATTGTCTAATTTTGACCACGGTATATTCGAACAAATCATAAACTCTGTTAAATCTTTATTAAATTTTTCTTGTGCATTATTTTTATGAATTTTGTTGTGTAAATCTGTTTTTAAATGGCGGTCGATACTAGATTTAGAGGGAAATAATTTCGAATTACACAATTTGCAATATACGATATCGTCTTTAATTTCGAAATCAGCATTATCTCGTATTATATCCTGTAAATGGCAGCGTGAATCAGATAATTTATCTTGATGAGATTTTGATTTCAAATGTTTCTCTATATTGTACCTTTTCTTTTTTATATTCATTTCGCAAATAGTACAGCAAGCACCTTCGTTAGTGAATATAAAATCAGTATACTGCGTCAAATCCATTTTCTCAAGTCTGATAGGGAGTTGGGTAAAGATTTATCAATGCTAAATTGTAGTTGTAAGTGTTTTTAAGAACTATTATCGTTGAAGATTTTACCACATATTATTTTGCATGACAATTAAATTGACATTTGTTGCCTATTTGGCATTTAGAATTTTTTTTACAAATGGATAATGAAATGAGTATTGAGGTTCTATGACGTATTAAGAATATAAACCTCTTTAAATATATGTACAGTTTACCAAAGTACGATTAAGAATAAAAATAAATTAAATGTTATTTATTACTAATAAATAAAACAATGATACCTATGTATTTCTTTTTTTGCGACCCTTACCAAGTGCCACGAAATTTGAACGTTGATACCGATGTTTACCAATAATATATCACACGTTAGGGTTGAAATGAAAAAAAAAATCACTCCCCACTTTACGTATAGGGGAGGTACCCTAATAAAAAAAAAATTCACTTTTTATTTTACCACTTTGTCGGCGTGATTGATATACATATTAGTACCAAATTTCAGCTTTCTAGTGCTAACGGTCACTGAGATTATCCGCGGACGGACGGACGGACGGACGGGCAGACATGGCGAAACTATAAGGGTTCCTAGTTGACTACGGAACCCTAAAAAGTGTAAAACGTCGTCATTGGCAAATTCCCATTGCTGTGTACAAAGGGAGAAAGCCTTTTTATATAAAAAAATATATACAGGGTGTGGTTTGTAATAAGACCAACAAATATAAACGTAGATTCTACTCCTCAAACAATAAAACTTTTGTTAAGCAACTTTTAAAAATAACTTGTGGTATGATTATTAGTACACTTTAAAGTTTATTCGAACACGCAATGTATTGCGAAATTGATTATAACTGTAGGGTGAGGAGACTGACAAGCAATGTCAATTAGACGGATTTTAACGTACATTGATAATAGTATTTAGTTTGTATGAAAAAGAGACAATCTAAAGACAACATATTTTTAAGAAGTTGTTGAACATAAGTTTTATTTTGAGGAGTAGAATATACGTTTTAATTTATTGCTCTTATTACAGGCCACAACCTGTATATAGAATGCCTTAAGGCATTAAGTCCGCCTGTAGTACGCTTTTTATTTGTGCAGTAAAGTGTAAATAAATCAATAAAATAAATGTATGTATCACTACATACCTATAGTATAAAACTAAGTCGTTTTCCGCTGTGTATCCCTATGTATGCTTAATCTTTAAAACTAAGCAACGGATTTGATGCGTTTTTAGGGTTCCGTAGTCAACTAGGAACCCTTATAGTTTCGCCATGTCTGTCCGTCCGTCCGTCCGTCCGCGGATAATCTCAGTGACCGTCTCACTAGAAAGCTGAAATTTGGTACTAATATGTATATCAATCACGCCAACAAAGTGGTAAAATAAAAAGTGGAAAAAAATGTTTTATTAGGGTACCTCCACTATACGTAAAGTAGGGAGTGATTTTTTTTTTCATTTCAACCCTAACGTGTGATATATTGTTGAATAGGTATTTAAAAATGAATAGGGGTTTACTAAAATCATTTTTGATAATGTAAATATTTTCGGAAATAATCGCTCCCGAAGTAAAAAAACATGTGTCCCCCCCCCCCCCCCCTCTAACTTTTGAACCATAAATTTTAAAAATATGAAAAATATCTCAAAAGTAGAACTTTATAAAAACTTTCTAGGAAAATTATTTTGAACTTGATAGGTTGAATAGTTTTTGAAAAATAATTACAAAATAATTTCTGAACTAAGTTTGTAATTTAACCAGGTGTTAATTGTACCTGTAATTTCTACAAAATCACAATGAAATGACGTGCTTTCAAATAAAGTAAAAACGGTGAAAATCAGGTCACGCAATAAAGAATTATCCCATAAAAATCATCTTCTATACTTTAAGCTCGCGTGCAATAGTTTACTTGATTTGCCGATAGATTTCGCTGTACGTGGAACGCTCATATCATATCCTACATGGCGATGTTATTTTAACTCTTAAGTGGGGACACTTACTGTGACGGACGGAAAACTACGGAACCCTACACTGAGCGTGGCCCGACACGCTCTTGGCCGGTTTTTTTTAATAGATAGAGTGATTCAAGAGGAAGGTTTATATGTATAATACATGCATAATATAGTAGAGAAACACTGATGATTTTAGAGGTTTCTAATGTGATGTCGCAAATAAACCCATTTTATGCGCTTACATTGCAAACACTGGCTGAGTCCTAAGAGATAGATCAAAATAATGTACTACAGTATTGTACATCTTAAAAAGTTCTACAAAAAAATCCGCGATAGTATATGTCTACTCTTAGGGATAACCCACAATAACCTTTTTTTATCCCATGCGAAGCCGAGGCAGGTCGCTAGTTATATTTAAACAACATCATCGATACAAAAAAATCCTAAGATAAAAGGCGGACGTGGAAATTTAATTTATATCCCGTATAATCAATGGAGATAAAGAGTCATTAAAAATGTACCATTGACAAAGCTCTTATTAAGAACCACGAGGATTATCTTCATAAATCTACGGCCATTATATCGCAATAATTTCTAACCATTAACTTTAATTTGTTCTAAGACGAAAACCAGAAAATGTGACCTCTCTTGTCTTCGCAGTTAAGTAGTTACCAAAGGTCACAACACTATGGCATCTTAATCGAGATTTTGCTATTGGCCAAGCGAAATTTAACTTTATTAAGAGTGGCTTTTATTTTAGAATAAGTTGGTGGATTCATTTACTCTTTTTGAAAGGGAAGAAATATAGATTACAAAATAGAAGAGATGCGACACCCAGTTTTGTTAACGCACTTCTAATAATGTACAAACATCGTTTGGAGTGAGTAGGTAGGGACTTGATAGTATTATGATAGGTCACATTGGGGAAATTAAAAGCAACGTAAAATCTCCGGGTTAGGGTTAGGTTTCTCAAGGAATTATACTTAATATCAGTTAAGTTAGTACCTCTTATGTCACTCTACGGAGGTGAATTTAATGATACCTAACCTACCTAATGATATAGATTGTAATACGGCTACTCATTAATTATTAAATAAACACATTACACACATACATTGATACAGTATTTACAGTATAAAAACATATCCTTCGGCAATTCAATGAAAATTGGGTATATGGTTCTGGAAGTAGTACCTTATTAACGGGGAGTCTAACCTGTGAATTTTAACATTACCTAAATAGTTAAAATACTTAAAATATTGTAAGCTCACGTATACCTAACTGCTACCTATACTGCTCGTAGTGAAACCAAAACAATGATTGAATCAAAATAAACTCTATTGGCTTAATTTTGAACATGGCGTCACATCTCTTTTATTATGATATCTGTGGCGAGAGATAACCCTTCAGTCGCTGAGGCCCATTATTGGCACCTGACGCCGTTGCGCGCGTTTTGAGGTTATTGTTGCTTTTTATGCGAATTTGACAGCATTTTCGAGATTATGTTGTAATGGTCTTTGGTAGCATAGACATTAATTTTACGGGGCTTATAATCTAAAACTCGGTTAAGAAAACAATTGAAAATGTAATTTGATTCGCTTCAGGGAAACTAAAGTTAGTGAATATTAGACTGAATGGTTTCTATGTATTTTTTTCTGAGACATTTAACTTTCCAGAATTATTTCTAATGCTATCGTATAAAACTGTCTCATCTATACACTCGTAGTTATAATTACTTGTTTAGGTTTTCATTCAAATCAAATCAAATCATCATTTATTTCAGGCAAAGCCCATAAAAGTGTTAGTATATACAAAAACGTAACTTACAGTTAATAAAAGCAAAAGTCAGAAGCACAAACACGTAAGTACACAAAACACAGCACATAGACATAACCGGATGGGCACTAAAAAATAAAAATAAAATTTAAATGTTAAATAATATCTTTGGTTGGTTTTCAAATTATCAGTTGAATCAAGTAATAACAATAAAATAAAATAATCGCAATAAAAATTAATTACATAATTCTGCAGTTTATTATTTCGATGCGCATGACATGACACATGTGTCCGCGACTTATCTACACTTACGCCCCGCTACACTCGTAGACAATTAATAAATGCTATGTAATATTTTTATCCTATCTAAAACAGATTAGCCATATAGTAAGAGTAGATGTCTTACTTTACTTTATATAATTACTTTGTATGATTTGCATTTTGTTTATTATACATTTTTACGCCAAACATTTTCTTTTTATCTATTTTATTTCACTGTATTTGAATTACAGTAAGTTTAGAAGTCATTTCCCTACCGGTGTCCCTGGAGATCTAAAGGCCGCGACATTTGGCTCGGCCTTTCGGCGAGGGACAGCCGTGTGGTAACGACATTTTTGCCTTTAATGACTATTTCAATAGTCCTTGGCAAACGACCTGTAAGGTAAATGTACGCTTCAGCGAACGTGCCGTATTGCCGAATATATTCCATTTTAAGCTATAAGTCGATTACTTACAGCAGATACTACGTTGTGATATTTTTTTCTGTAAGCTACATACCTACCCCTACGAATACGCGTCAGAGACGGCCATGTGGGGGCTCAGTTGCGACATGACAACTGATCTAGTCGGTCGAGTGCCACCAGTACCATGGGCGCCCTTAACAAAATCGTTAAGAAATCGCGTGTACTTCTTAAGATCATAGAATCGTTTAAAATTATATGTGGGTTCCAAATTGTGGATTTAGAGTGGTGTTATTTAATAAGTTTATGTATTTTGGTATTTTAAGTGAATTTAGTGCAGTTATATTCTCAGAATTTGTGATAAATGTGAATCCGGTGATGTGTGACCCAACTTTTTGACTGGATGGTTTAACCGAACAGCGTACGGAATCAGGGAAAGCGTATGTCTTTGAAATTATTTTTTTACTGATTTATTATAAGCTATTAATATTATCTTGTTGACTTTTCAAATAATGAAAAGTATTTGTAATTTTATGAGCATTTACCGAACATCTGTAGACAGCAAAGACTATAGTAAATCCGCGTTTGAAATCTTATAGTTTTACGACTTTTTGAGTTAAAAATAAGCCTTTCGACAAAGCTATCTTTAATATTTTTTTATAGTTATTTCACGGCAATATTAGTGAAGACTAAATACATGAACGGATTCGTAATCCTTCTAATTATTAGTTTCAATGTTAAATTTGTGGTTATGTCACAATTGTTGCAATTTAGGTACTATTTTCAAAATTTGTTCGCGTATTAGGTTCCACATATTTTGTATGGTTTATTTACCGAACGCGCGTTCGGTAAATCGTGCCCATAGTCTCTGCTACCGAATTCGTATCTGCCTCGGCCTCGTTTGTATTCGATAGACATTAAAATATCATCCTTATTTCTCTCACAGCTAGGTCGACATTAAAATGTATTATTTTTTCTGCCTATTTATAAAGGCCAGCGCTTCTAAACATTTAAACATGTTCATGGGCCTGCTGTTGATAGGTCGTTTTGTATAAAGAGAAATTGTATAATAATAAAATAACATATTAAATTGTGTTTTTTATATTTTTAGATAAAATTTAACTTTTGAATTAATATTGTAAAAACCTCTATTACGTAAACACCCCAAAAAACGATGATGATGTTTATGTAATATATAAAAATAATGGTTAGGTATTTTGAATAAATATAAAAAAAATAAGGTTACTTTTGTTTTGTATGAAGTAATTCAGTAATGTATGGAGACGCAAATTTAGCGCAGTTAGATGACATTATCTAAACAGTGAGACAGTTTAAGTTTAAGAATCGCTCAACACCAAATTCACATACATTTTTCTTCTAGTTCGGTAAAGTGGTCACCGGATTCGGTAATATATGCAAATCATGTTTCTTAGTTCGCTTAATGGTACAAATCAAGTAAGGCGGTCTAAAAAACTTTAAAAATATTTTTTAAATATGTCTAACCTTACAAATAATTTCTAAGTGCAATAAAATGATTATAAATGTATTTAAGTTACCAGTAAAGCATTGACAATAACCGTATGAAAATGCCAGACCTTATTAAAAAATGAAACGTACATCCAGGTCTTAAGCGTTCGTGGAAACGTACATTTACCTTATTAAAAACTGTTTTAATGTAGTTCAGTGAATGAATGAAATGAATGAATGAATGAATGAATGAATTAAATGAATGAATGAATGAATGAATGAATGAATGAATGAATGAAATGAATGAATGAATGAAAAATATTTATTTGGTGCAAAGCGAACAGAAACATTGTATTGTATTGTATTTATTTTACATACATAAGCATGACAGTTTACACCAATACGCTTATATACTAGTCAAAATATTATCTTAACCTTAAATATAAATATGTACATTGAAATCATTGCCAGAAAATAATTAACAATTATGCTAAAGCACAAATTGAATGAACACATACACATTGCATTCAATTTAACATACATACACCAAATTTATTTATTTTAATAATTAACAATGTCACCATTCAAAAATATAATCAATAAAAATACACAGTCATACTAAATAAAACAATAAAAATTAAAGAATAAAAAATTAAAAAAACATAATCAATTATAAGGATAACTGCCTACTGGTGACTTCAGTAAACTCCGTCAGAGAACAGTTAAATAAGTCCGTTTTGGCAGAAACTTCATTTAATATCTTTATTGCCGGCCGTGACAAGCGGAGCTCTAGCAAGCAATTTGATGCGTGCGATCGGGCTCGCGAGCAGGCGCGGCGTGCCCCGCCGCGGCCGCCGCGGCACCACCAGCCCCAGGGAGCTCAGCACTTGCGGATTATGCAATTTACCCCTTAACACTTTAAACACATACGTCGCTAACGCCAAATTACGCCTCACCTCTAACTTGGTATAGCCAACCATGCCAAGAACGAAAAGAGTCGAGTACATTAACGGGTAAAATGGATATACTCCGTACTCTTTCAAATACAGATACCTCGTAAACTTGTTTTGTATTTTTTCAACCATCGCTGTGTATTTTGCTTCGTGAGGGTTCCATATGATCGCACCACTTTCTAGCCTACTTCTAACTAACGCATTATAGAGTGCCTTGACTGCTGCAGTGTTAGAAAAATTCTTTGTCTGACGCAATATGAAGCCCAAGTTTCTAAAAGCTTTCTTACATGTATCCACTATATGTTTTCTAAAGGACAGATCAGACTCTACATGCAAACCCAGGTCCCGCACTGACGACACGCGCGAAACTGATTTTCCTCCTACACTGTATGGATAGAGCAAGGGAGAGTGAAATTTGCTGCAAGACATTATATTGCATTTAGACACATTAAAATGCAGTTTGTTAATGTGACTCCAGCTCACAACCCTATCAATATCGCTCTGCAATAGCTCACAGTCCCGACCATCCTTTACTTTTATTTATTTATTTATTTATTTAACCTTTATTGCACAAAAGAAAAACTTAAAGTACAAAAGGCGGACTTAATGCTATGAGGCATTCTCTACCAGTCAACCTTAAGGCAAAGCAGAGAGATTGTGGGCGGTGTTTTAACAGTAGTTTAAGGTCATCTGCAAACAGCAGACAGGCAGCATGTTCAACCACGCTTGGAAGATCGTTGATCATGAGAGTGAAGTTTAGGGGTCCCAAGTTGCTGCCCTGACTTACACCCGAAAGCGTCCGATAACAATCCGAAACGTGACCATTGTACTCTACATATTGTTAACGGTTCCTTAGGTAACTTGCAAAAAAACCAAGAAGACGCGGCGTAAACCCTACAGTCGCTAGCTTTCTCAACAAGATGTCGTTATCCACGGTGTCGAACGCCTTCTGAAAATCGAAGTATGCGACATCAACCTAGCCGCCCAAACGATCTACTTCAGGTGCCGCGTAGGTCATAAAGCATAGGAGATTGCTCTCCGTACTGCGGCCCGACCGAAACCCATGTTGGGCGTCACTTAAACTCGCGTTTACCTGAGAAAGTATAGCAGCGTGTAACACGGATTCAAATAGCTTGGCAAACGCCGATAGTACTGCCACGGGTCGGAATCCACTCACATCAGTTCCTGCGCAGCCCTTTGGGACTGGTGTAACTCGAGTTGTCTTCCAACATTCCGGGTACGTATTTTGGTCCAAGCACAGATTAAAAACGTGCAATAAAGGCTCTGCGAGTAAGAACCGGCAATCCTTAACCAAATATGGTGGAATTCCGTCGGGTCCGGCAGACCGCTTGGGCTTGAGGTGGCGCAGGGAAGTTTGCACGTCTGACAGTTGCAAGCTCGCTACATGTACTCGGGAGCTTAGGCCAGCTCTGTCCGCCACTGATGCCTCCACCGCAGCCTCTGCATCGAGACGAGGTTCAACTTTGCTATATACAGAATGAAAATATTTAGCAAATTCACCTGCGCATTCTTCCGGTGCTAGTGTCTGGCCGTTTTTAGACACATTGCCTTTATTACGACTGGCCCGCTGTGCTTTGACAAAACCCCAGAACGATGCCGGATCCCTAAAAAATTGTTCCTGTAGGCGTTCTTGGTATATTTGAAATGATGAACAAATGTTTTTCTTAATCAGGGATCTATAATGGGAAAACATTTTGTAATGTGCATCTGCTCCACATGATTTATATAGCTTGTGCCAATATGACTTTACTTTTATATCTCGTATTATATCTACCGAATACCATTCCGGGTAGCAGAATTTATCATTACTCATATTTTTTCCTTTTTGATAGGTACGCTACTATTTATCACACTATACATTTTTATATAAAGACATTGAACAGCTTCCTCAACCTCCTGTATTGCGTACAATGAAGACCAGTTTATGAGTGCCATATCCGAATACAATTGCATAAAATTACACTTATGAAAGTTTCATTTTGGGTATGGCTGGACCTTGGCATCTTTCAGTACGTCGTGCTGTGTCCTTTCTGTCCCGACTGGAACATACGCGCACCCTCTATGCTAATTTCCAAAGGCGGGTGATGCTCGTCCACCGGAACCAAAACATCAAGGGCTGCTCTTACTGACAGATATCCCTCTCGGCCAGTCGTCAATACTAAATCTAAGAATCTACCATTGGCATTACTAACCCTGTTTCTCTGACTTAGTCCACAGAAGGCCACAAAAAATTCAAAATAATTTTGTATGTCTAACGGAGCTGAATACAAGTTAAAGTTAACAATTATTAGTACATTGTTGTATTTAGAGAAAAACATTTCCAAATTGTGAAATAACTGCATATAATCCCTTTCAGCACTTTTAGGTGGAATGTACACGACACAGCATAGAAAAGAATAGTTTTTTCCCACTTTCACTACCGCCGAGACGAGTTCATATACCGCGGAGTTTATATCGTGTCCTGGTAGTACTACCGGCTGCAGGCTGAGGCTGGCCCGTGGAGCGGCAATCAGCATGGCACCGCCGTGCTTACGACCATCCATGCGATCGCAGCGCAACACTGTGAATCCTTGGGGAACTAGCTCTCCATCGGAAATGCTTTCATTTATACCTGACTCCGTAATAGCTATTAAATCGCACGTGGACGCTAGAACATTGTTAAAAAACCTATTCAATTTAGTTCTTAATCCTCGAGCGTTTTGATAATAGACTTGAATAGATTTTGTCTTAGCCCTAGACTTTGTTTTCGCCCTTACGTCTGAAAGTGCTAACTCGCAGCTTTCACTTGGCTTCTTCACGAAAAAATTCACAGATTTCGTGCCTCACACGAATATCGAGCACATTGGAAATGAATCTACGGAATTCGAAAAAATATTGTCGCTGAGCGACGAGAAAGTCGGCATAAGGAAAAGGTTATAAAATAAAACTACGACTTTCAATGATAATTATTTTATTCTTAGACTAGCCTTTTCCCGCGGCTTCGCCCGCGTACTATAAGTACTCAATAAGGATACGATACCCATGTTGATTTTCTGACTTTGTGACCACATTTGCCCCTTTTAGGGGTTGAATTTTCGAAAAACCTGAAACACGTGTTTACTCATTTATTGTTAGGAATACTCCTGTGAAGTTTCGAATAAAATAGTCTAACAAATCTTGATTCGCCATACAAACTTTGGACCCCCATTTGACCCCCTTGGGGGGTGAATTTTGAAAAATCCTTTCTTAGTGCACCCCTAGACCTTATAAGGAACCTACGTGCCAAATTTGGAATCTCTAGAACCAGCGGTTTGGGCTGTGCGTTGATATGTCAGTCAGTCAGTCAGTCAGTCAGTTTCTTCTTTTATATAGAGAAAGATTAACATAAGTAGTTATCCTCGACATAACGCCTGTGAACCAGAGTTGGGCAAAAATTAACGTGATTGAAACTACAGTTAAAAATGAGAACGTTACTCATAATCATATGAACATGATTACGAATTCAATCATGAGCTTTCTAATCTGATTGACCATCGACATGAGTAAATCATGTCGATTTTTAGTTTCACTCATGATTAGCTGAAGTGATTACATTAGTAAGACAGAATGCTTAGTTAAACTAACGATTAGTTGATTAGATGATTAGATTTTGATTAGATTTTGCGTAGCTACTAGCTCCTTCACTTTTTTCCCTGACGAAACAGAGGCGGTACCTAGGTGAGTATAATATACATTTAGGGTAAATGGCTATTTTTGACAATATTTCTAAAGGTATCATTTGGCGGTTGGCGCTTACGTCTTAAGTTGTATAGTGCAGAATCAATATTGAGCAATAAAAGCGTAAATGCCAGTGGCAAATGTTACCTTTACCAAAATATCGACAATTTTTTTGTTAGTTTTTGGTATGAGTGTACAAATGAATGCTCCCATTTAACTTTGAAATGGCCTGTTCGGTTTTATTGCGGTTTTCGGCTACAGTTAAGGCAGCTATCACACAGCTGCGGTTTCCACATGCGCTTTTCATTCTCATTCTCATTTTCATTCTCGTTCTCATTCTCATTCTCATTCTCATTCTCATCCTCATTCTCTTTCTCTTTCTCTTTCTCTTTCTCTTTCTCATTCTCATTCTCATTCTCATTATCATTCTCCTTCTCCTTCTCCTTCTCCTTCTCCTTCTCATTCTCATTCTCATTCTCATCCTCATCATCATTCTCATTCTCATTCTCATTTTCATTTTCATTTAGGATAATGAAAATTTCTACATATGTATCTGGTTCAATATGTGAAATTCAGAACAAACGCCTTATTCTAGTAATAATATAAATCAGCTTAAGAACACTCTAATCATACATTCGTCAATCACATTGAACAAGTTAGTTGATTAGCGTTAATTTCAACACAGTGAATTCTCCTTTTTGTAAAGGATCGGCAACGCGCATGTGACTCCTGTGGAGTTACAGGCGTCCATAGGTTACGGTAGCTGCTTACCATCAGGCAGGCCGTATGCTTGTTTGCCACCATCGTAGTATAAAAATAAAAATAAAATCTTGTTTCAATCAGCGCCCGTCGTTAATCATGGCGAAATTACTTGATTGTTTTGTGTTATGATTTAATCAGCGATTATTCAATCAGCGATGATTAGTAATCAATCACCGATTTTAATCAAGTGTGCCCAACTCTGCTGTGAACAAACAAATTGAAAAATTTCCACACGCATATCGAAGTTTGAATAATTGGCGCCGTGGCGCCTAAGTATACATATTTCATTTTTAGATTAATAAGCAGGATATAATAATGTTCAAAGTACAAGAAAATTATTACATTACAAATCCGTAGTCAACTCGAGAAATGGTAGCCACATAGCTAAATAATTATTAAGAAAAAAAAACCGACTTCTTTAATGGGGGAAGCCGGTGAAGGATTATTGTAGATGGTGCACTCTATACAATGAAATAACTTGCTTAACAAACACATCGAAGAGGACAAATCGTCAAACGTGAACTATGCGTCGTTGAAGAATTCCTTTCTCATTTTACATTTCACATGTTTATGGCATCAGCCGTAGTTCCACTTCATCAAAATGTCACTGTTTTCAATGAAAATGCTTGATTTGTTGATTTAAATACAAAAATCACTTTATGTATGCCTTTAAGATTTGAGAAGTTTCCTCGATTCCTCCTGGATCCCATCATCAGAACTTGAGCTTGACGAAAATTTGTCCTGAGAATCTAACTTGCTTAACAAACACAGCGAAGAGGACAAATCGCCAAATGTGAACTATGCGTCATTGAAGAGTTCCGCTCTGATCATCATCAGCAGTGGCCACTTCATCAAATGTCACTCTTTTGAATGAAAATGCTTGATTTGTTGATAAAAATACAAAAATCACTATGTGTATACCTTTAAGATTTGAGGAGTTCCCTCGATTCCTCATGTATCCCATCATCAGAACTTGAGCTTGAGGAAAATTTGTCCTGACAATCTAACTTGCTTAACAAACACATCGTAGAGGAGAAATCGCCAAACGTGAATTATGCGTCGTTGAAGAGTTCCGTTCTGACCATCATCAGCAGTTCCACTTCATCAAATGTCACTCTTTTGAATGAAAATGCTTGATTTGTTGATAAAAATACAAAAATATTTATGTGTTTGCCTTTAAGATTTGAGGAGTTCCCTCGATTCCTCATGGATCCCATCATCAGAACTTGAGCTTGACGAAAATTTGTCCTGACAATCTTACTTGCTTAACAAACACCGATGTGTGTTCGATAAGAGGAGGAATCGCCAAACGTGAACTATGGGTCGTTGAAGAGTTCCCTTCTGATCATCATCAGCAGTTCCGCTTAATCAAATGTCACTGTTTTGAATGAAAATGATTGATTTGTTGATAAAATCACTACATGTATGCCATTAACATTTGAGGAGTTCCTTCGATTCCTCATGGATCCTCATCAGATTGACAAAAACGGGACCAATATATACTTAAAATCAAAAAAAGAACTTTTAAAATCGGTTCAGACATGACGTAGTTATGGAGTAACAAACATAAAAAAAAAAAACAATATAAAAAAACATACACGCCGAATTGAGAACATCCTCTTTTGAAATCTTGAAGTCAATCTTGAAGCAAATCAAATTATTTTGTTCAATATTTTTTGATTTGCAATTTTTAAGTAGTTACACTACTATATATAAACTGAAAATAGATGTCAAATACTTCAGAAAAAGTGACCAAACCCTTCGGTGTCCGAGGCCAGCTAGATATGAACTGGCGTCTTCAGCTTTCGCGTCACGGCGGAACTTGACAAATTTTCTCATGTATATGCAATCTCTGAATTTGAAACGGCTAGGCGCCGTTGACCATACTCTAAGGGCATGCGCAGTACGTGCTTACACCTCCTATCCTCCTATCCTATCCTGGCCTCGGACACCGGAGAGTTTGGTCACTTTTTCTGAAGTATACGAGTATGACATCTATTTTCAATCTTGAAGTCAGTTAAAAAAAAAATTATGTGAAAAAGGTCGTTCTGCCTTTTTTTAAAAGGTTAGGCTACAGGGCAGACCTTTAACCCTATCGTCTTTTTTTTAGGCTTAAATTATAGCTGACTAAATTGTCCAGAGGAATTCTTCTCAAATTTTTGATATCATTCTTCGTTTCCAAAATATCGAACGCCAAAATCAAAAATTTAGAAAAAATTGACTTTTTTTTTTCACTATTCCGGCCATAACTTTTTTCTTTTTTGATTTTCTCGAAAAATTCTTTTTGCACCTTACAGCTCTCGTAAATATGAGTCTTTTGAGTCATTTTTAAATATCATATCTTTACAACTTTCCGAGGTATAAGGGGATCGCACTTTTTCGTGAAATCGGGGCCTACCTATATACTGGAACGAACGAAAAGACATTTCCAATGTCAAAACTGTAACGATTCTATGAGCGGAGTTCGAACCTCAACGTTTTGGCTGAGATTTTCATTAGATTCACATATGTTTAAAACATTTTGAATCAATCGTTCCATACCACGATTGTTTATTATTCCTGACCACTCAGAAAACATTTCATATTCCAAGTCTTGATTAGAATCAAACCATATTGAATACTTATTAATATCGATATCTTTTCCTAGCAGGATATTAAAAGTCTCTACCCTGGCATTGTAGAGAGGACTTCCACATTTGTAGGTTGGATATGCCATTATTATATTTGTGTTATTAATCCCTTCTAAGCTCTCCTTAACATATTGGACCAGTTTATTGTAGTCATTAGTTTTACAAAAGTCGGCTTCACCCACCAGAATAATGCAGTAGTCCTCCTTCGTAAAATGTTTCAATTTCATATTTAGGTCCGTTACCAATTCCTTAATGCCTCCTCCTGGTACAATATGATGGCAATAGTCACAGTTCTCTAACCGGTTTTGTCGTTTTAATATAGGCAATATCTTATTTTTATTGTTATTACTTAACAAAAGTAACCTCTTCATTTGTGTACATTTACCTTCTAGCCCTCGATTATAACATGAAATATACATGAAACATAACACTCCCCCGCTTTTGTAGCGCTTCGGGAATGTTCGCTGACGCAGCAGTTGATGATTTTTATGCAATAATGCGGAGAAAGTCAGCGTCCATTGCAAGGCGGATGTGGGTGAGCGGAAACGGGATCCTAAAGATGATAGCAGATAGGCTGGACTCTGCCGTCCTTGCCCGGTTCACTTATCTGCATGTCCAACCTAATCAAGGAACAGGGCAGGGAGGGAGGGGGCCAAAGAGGCCATTTATTTTATAAGTATAGGTTTAAGCTAGTTTTAGTATTTGCTATATGTAAAATATGGACCCTGTATAACAGTGTTTGTCTGAAATAAATGATTTTTAGTTTTATTTTTATTTTTTATTTTTATTTTTATTTTTTATTATTTATAACATGAAATATACAAATAATTATAATTTACACCAAAATGGTGGTAACCAGTGGTTCTTAACCGTTGGTCCGCGGACCACTGGTGATCCCTGGAAGCATCTGAAGTAGTCCCCGAATGTATGAAAAGAACAACCCTTTGTTGTGTTAATTCATTGTAGAATGTAACAAAAATAGCGGTGATCCGTTTATGCCGCAAAATTCCGCAAATTTTCGAAAATCGCGTGGGAATCAAAACCTACAGGGTACTTCCCGTGAACTCAGGATCCTGAAATTTGGTACGAAGCAACGTCTTATAGCACAGATACAGGAAAAATTGCGAAAACCATAAATTTTTAGTTATATCATAGAATAAAAATATTTTTAATAATTTTAAAGTTACTACCCCTATATGCCTATAGATTTGTACGGAACCCTCGGTGCGCGAGTTCGACTCGCACTTGGCCGGTTTTTTTTTGTATGGGATACGTCATCCTAGCCCAGCCGGCCGACCCTCCATACAAATCCATATTTTTTCGCGTGTTATATATTTTTTTAGTTTTTCTTATTTGGAATACGATACCAATTATGTCCGTAAATGGATCACTAGCATGTTTGTTACACATTATATACTTCCAAACAGTGGTGGTCCCTGCGAAAGAAGAAATTCATAATTCATATTTTTTTTTCATAATTGTCTTGAAACTTGTCCGAGTGGTATCTTAGCATGGAAAGGTTGAGAACCACTAGTCTAATTGGTACTATTATTAACTCGCGAAACTCATGCATGTGGCCTCGACTTTACTTTAAACTTTGACACGGGCATATCTTTGGCATGTTTGTGTGAGATTTCTTAACACATTGAGTTGAGTGCGGGGACCCGCTTTGCGGGCTCTCTGTTCGAAGTCGCTTTTCTCTGTACCTCATTTTTTGAGTTTAGAAAAATAACGGTTCATTTCGCCCACGTATCTTTATTTTCTTAACCATATCAGGGAAAAATTTAATCAGAATACTTATTTCCATTATTAGTGATACGTTTATGGCAATAAGAGGGAAGAACTGTATCACGGAAACTATTAAGGCGATTAGGCGCAAAAGGATGCGGCGACGGTGTGCAAGCCTGACAGGGCTATACACATGCAGAGCGCTATCTCACTCCCGCACCGGCGCGGCATGCGGAAACCGCACCACTGTGAAAGCCGCCTAACATATTACTTTTATTTCTTATGTGATAATATATAGATGACTGGGTCTCTGAAGTTGTTTGAGAAACTTTTACCGTCATAATGTGAACTAAACCTTGATGTATTTTTTACAAGTTAGATTTGCCGTGGATTTAGTATTTATTCGTGGATGATAAAAACTTGAAAACGTTTGATTTGTCTATGTATACACGGTGTAACATGAGGAAACCGAATAATGTTAACAGCGTATTCCTGTCATCATAATTAGAAACTAAAATGT
The DNA here is from genome assembly GCA_947086415.1 of Pammene aurita. Classification (NCBI taxonomy): domain Eukaryota; kingdom Metazoa; phylum Arthropoda; class Insecta; order Lepidoptera; family Tortricidae; genus Pammene; species Pammene aurita. The sequence goes on from OX352305.1 coordinate 29,111,705, forward strand.
CGTATAAACTTTTTTGGAATTCGCCTAGTTTCAGAGTTACTACCAATTAAATTAAAAAACATTTTTTATTGTGACTCAGTGCAAAACGATTTTTTGATGACGATTTCACCCTTTATGGGGTCTAGTCTAGACATTCTTATTGACAGATATCAAAGTGCCAAGGAATACTTTACGTAAACTATTTTGTACGAAAAAAAAATGTACTAATTTATTTTAATCGATAGTTTTACCAATAACATTTCATGTTTTTATGTTCAAAAGCATTTAAAAAATCGAAAAAAAGGCAAAAAATATTAATTGACCTAAATTCATATAACATTTATTACTCCTTATGACCTCAGGAATTCGTGGTTAAAATCTCTCGCAATGTTCACGAGCACCGTGTATATGAATCATATTGGTAAACGTAACCTCTTTGAATAAGAACTCTAACACAGTGGACCTATTTGACTTGTCCAATTAGATTTAAAAGGTAATTCTCAAATCATACACCTGTTTTTGTTTGCATTTGAACTGCGGGAGAAGCCTGCGTTCCCATGTTGGTAAACAAATTTACCCAAACCCAAGTTCAAATGTAATGAACAAGCGAATTTTGAAAATGGATTCCAAATTTAAACTGTCCAACCGTCCCCCGAGCTCCGATGACGTATGGCACCCATGAGGGTGATCTACTCCCAACTCTCTACCAACGCAACTTTACAGCTGATCTAAGCAAAAACCGCACTTATTTTTTATACCTTAAGAGTGTTATAAACGTTCTAAATATATTTGTTTCTATGTACTCTCGACTAATATCCTTGTACTTATAGTATAAAGAAATTTGAAACTTATGTAAATGAGTATAAAGGTGTGTGAATAGTTTCTAAGTAAAAGTTTAAAGTTGTTTCATAGAAAATATGACGAATTTGTTCTGTCATAGGCTGTGGAATGGCGTGTGTGAGGTATATGGGGTATTAAAGTGTTTGAGTGTTACTAATGTCGTACACATGAAGTCGAAAGGCCATGAGTCTAGTGCAATTTATTGCCCACACACTCAGCAACAGAAGCAGCTTTGCGGACGAAGTTTTCAAAATTATCTTAGCACGAAATTAAGAGAGCTTATAACTTAGAGAAATATTTCGCACGCTTTGCCCGCTGTTGCTTCGACTGCTGGAACTGCAGGTAATGCTATTGGTAGACACCTAATGAGGATAAGGGCGCTGTGGATTGTCAAAAATCCATACACCATAGACAAAAATGTGTTTAAAACAGGGATGACCGCTGGAAACTTTTTGTAGAGGGCGCTGTTCCAGATTCCATACAATGAGAGAAAGAGACCGAGGAAGAATGGTCCTTAACTAATATGCAGTCAAAAATCTTTTCTTATGCATACACAAAACCTTATGGCGTTAATCTACATTTTAATTTTAGTCTATTTCAGAAACCGGTGGATTTTAAATTTGGAGCAGTTCGAGACAAAACATTGACTCATTTTCGCGAAAATAAATTAAATTTACTTCGCTCCATACACATTTACCTTTTCTAAGGACCAATTTTGGAGATATCACTTTGTCAGTTGCCTTCCCCATTGTAGAAAATTCCAAAAAGAAGACAGTTTGAACCATCGGTATGTGTCAAATCCATGGATCTATGGTAAACAGATCTTAAAACGTATGTATTCCTTTAAAAAAATCCAGTACATTTAACATTTTGGCTTTTGGCACTTTGTTTCGCCAAAGTCCAACCGGGCATAAGAAACAAAAGACGCTGGGTCCCCACAGTAATTTGTAATTAGCTGTGTTATAATTGGAGGGGATCTAATGCAATAGTCATGATGGATCGCGCACCGCTCTGCAGTGTTGTTTTATAAATTATAGAAAAATAGCATTATCTTGACGAAAAATATATGATATAAGTTGTCCGAGTTCTTAGATTAAAATAATATTATATCTATCAATCAACAACCTATTCTCTTATTGAGAGAAATTAATTGAGAATCTCTTTCAGCATGTTGCTACGAAATCTTTGAATTACTAAATTTAAAGATACCGCCGGCGGTGACATGTGGAAAAATTACTCGTGGTGGCTATGGCACAAGCTGTCATGACTCGCGTCCTATAAATTGGCACACGAGGACGCAATCGCGTCATGAACACTGAAAGCGTTTAAAGGGCTGTTATATCAAATTTTTATTTTGGTATATTTCAAATATGTCAGAAAAAAACGTTAGAAAACAATAAGTAATAAAACGTGAATGTTTGTGTTTTTTTAAGAATTTGACATTGACCCGGTGTGATTCTGAGGTCGGAAACAATTGTATAACATAAGTATTTCATCACTATTAACATATTAAAAAAAAACATCACTGTGTGCTTTGATGTAACGCAACCCCATTCCACGCCAGAAAAAAACTCCATTCCCTTAACAACTACCATTTCTATGAGCTATATCTATATGTAAATTTCTCAAACGCATTCAACTTCAACAAACACAGGTGTTCCTTTTTGATTTCCGATGATTATTTTTTCTAAATTCGCCGCAACGTTTGACAGTTGCGTTTCGGTCCACGTAGTTTCGCCGGCCACAATAGTTCGGACGATTCCATCGGCGCGTTACGTTTCATTTCCGCTGCAACACATACGTTTTAACAGACCATTGAAAAAAAAAGTGTTTCACTATTACACGAACTTGATTTGACCAAGAACAAAAAATCACAGAGAGGTGGCGCCTTTTAATATTTAATTAACGTTATCAAATTTAAATCTACTTCGAACAGTTTGAAAATCGTTGGTGGCTTAGCGGTAATATGCCCGACTTTCGATCCATAAGGTCTTGGGTTCAAACCCCGGCTCGTACTGGGTTTGTCGAAACTTTTGTACGAAATATCATTTGGTAGTTTCCAGTCGCGTTTCGTTGAAGGAAAACATCGTGAGGAAACTGGACCTAACCCTAACAAAATATAGTTTCCCTTCTGGGTTGAAAGATCAGGTGGCAGGCGCTTTCATAAAAACGAATGCTACTATCAACTCTTCAAATTAGGTTGCCAAGCTGAACCCAAGCTACAGTGAGCCGTGGGAAAAAGCCGGGAAAATTAAGGTTTGGTTAATTATGAATAATGATTGATCTTTGAACAAAATCATTACAATTCTATTTATCATTCGATAGATTAAGCAATATGTAAGTGACTTTTAAATTTAATTAATACCTACCTACGCAACTCCACATAATTCTTGTTCGCTGTCGGGGGGTGGTGGCAAATTGAAAAGTACACTCGAAAAAACCCTTTAGTAGTTAACAATAGCGCCCCACGCGCGATTCCAACTTTATCGTTTTTAAATTTGACACTCGCGGAAACAACGCTGTCATGATAAAAAAAAATCTCAAAAAAATCTGTTTTCGTCTATGATTTACTTTGGTGCTGAACTAGTGATGCACCATATAGCATACAGGATTAAACATGAAATGAATTATCTATACGTAGAAATACAAAAAAAGCTTCAGTTGTACTTTGGCCATGAATTGTATAAATTATTATGGGAAGAAAGAAGAGACAAACGGCGAAATTATTAACTTTATTTTATAAAACGCGATCTGTACGTGGCCTTGTCTCTTCAGCGACTACATTGAGTACCTATTATTGCTCATCTATTGTATTGTCTATCTATGGCATTAGGGCATAACGCAATCCCCTGCATAAAAAGTAACTATCATATCGACGAGAGCTCCTTAAACGAATCTGCTTATCGGTCCTTTCTAGCCATTTAACATTTAAAAATACTGGTGAACCGTTTCAGGGCACAATTGGTATCGTATTGCGTAAGAAAAAATAGGACAAAAATTTTTGGAGGCGAAAAAAATTTTTTTTTTGTATGTGACCCCTCGTCACAGCCCAACCCAAAACCAAACCAATAATTTTTTTCGCTTGAAAATATTTTTTTTCTTAGTTTTTCGTAATTAAGACACGATACCCTTAAACGAATTATGCCCTTAAACGGACCACCAGTGTTTTTGTACAACCTGTATATTTAGTCACCACTTTGGTATACTTGATTGATATCAATGGCGGAGCGTTAATAGAACTCGATTCCCAACGGCTTCCCTGATTTTCAGTTAAGTACTTAGTATGGACTCGAAAGGAATGCTAAATTAGCTATCAAGCTTCACTACAAATATTTAACAACCAACACTGAAACATATTTTATTATTATTGTAAATTCCAAATACATGTTCTTTTGGCCAAAATTATTCATTTCGCCCACAACCCACATGTGCCTTTTATAGAGCTCCCCCAAACTGCGAAATCCTTTTACCAATTTAGTTTTGGGTACATGTCGCATTTATGACGCGTGTCCCTGTCCCCGGCTTTAAGTTCGGAGGCGTCGTGAAAATATACGCGATATTATGTTGTGGTGTATAAGAATAAGTAAGAATGCTTATAAACTTATATAGATGTCATATATAAAGGAAAAAGTGACGTAGGCGTCCTGTGCCCAGGCCTGGGATCGAACCAGCGTCTTCTGCATTCGCGGCAGACGCCTTAACCACTTGGCTTCGCTTTTATTAAAATAATTTGATTTGTTGTTGAGTTAGTTATGCTTATGTTCTTAGAAGTAAAACTGTGTTTATTTTTATTTATTCTACTGAGCATGCTAAAAGAGGTCAGGCAGAATACTTGTAAAAGATATGCGACACTTTTTTTAAAAGGGTACTAACGGATGGCGCTTACTGTGTACGGATTCAATATTGTATTTGAGTATTAAGAGGCTGACAACATCCGATGACCTTCAAATTGACTTTACTTAAACAGTTTTTGAGCTACTTGGTTTGGGAAAGTAAAAAAAATATATGTTAATATTCATTATATTTGGAATAAATCAGCTCGATAGAAAATAATTCCAAAGTTACATCTTAAAATTAGCTTTTAACAGTTGTGTCTTTACTTTCTTGACTTATACGTTTGTAATTAAGAGGCTGACAACACCCGATGACCTTCAAATTGACTTTACTCAAACAGTTTTTTAGCTATAACTACTTGTTTTGAGTAAGTAAAAAAAAAATCTTAATTATTTTTTATTCCTCAATTAATGCGTAGTGTTTCTTTTTCACTCGCACTGAAAAAGATAGGGATGTAATTTAGCTGGTACAATCCCCTTAAAAACGTAAGTGCCGACTCCAAATAGTACCCTTTGATCTAGACTATCACATACTTATAAAGTGAATAAAAGAAGATATGATTTAGATGAAATCAATGAAGGTTTCCGCGATCGAGATTTTCACTAGATGGCAGCACCGTGGCGAGAGTTTTTTTGTGACAGCAGCTGTCAAAAATCACCAATCAAAAAAAATTATTAAACATGATTGGTAGTTTATGACAGCTAGACCACTCGCCACGGTGCTGCTGTCTAGTGAAAATCTCGATCGCGGAAACCTTCATTGATTTCATCTTAAATCATGTCTTCATTTATTCACTTTATATGTTGTATTGTATGTAACCCTCATTTATTACCCATTTTATAGTAGGTAGCATAAATTTATGGCGCGTAATCGCAACCGCTACGAAAAATCTTCGCTACATCTGAATAATCCCTATACGAGATTTGTTCTCTGTTCTGATGTGCTCTCAGCTCTGTTAGAAAAGTTTTTTATCTGTGGCGACTTCGCTTTAGTAACAATAAACACGTTACAATTATAACATATACCTACCTGCCAGTATAGTCTAATGATTCTTCAAAGTTACAGGTATGACCTAACTAGTATATTAACAATAGGTATGCCCCATTTCCTTATTTTACTCTAAAGTAGGAATTACATATAATAATTAAATAGCCCGTCACGCTTATTACTTTAAAGAGTGAAATCGGCCCTTGAAAATCATGAACTCCCTAAATTCCAAAATTGAAGTCACCAAAAACCCTGTATTGTTTTTTTTCAAACCATAACTCGGTTAAAAACCATAAAGTATTCTTTCACGCTGTAATTAAGGCCATTAGGTTTTGAAACATGGCCGCCTTCCGTTTCCGCAGAGTTTTTAATTTTTCATTTACGCCCGGCGATTTCAATTTTTCCTTTTAATTTCTCATTAAAGTTGGTCACGTTTTGCCCCGGGGCTGCACGGGAAATAGCAAAAATGTTGATAATTATCATTATCATGGTGATTGATGATTGTTTTTGGGATGAGGAACATTGTTTTTGGTATTTATAAATAACTTGCAAACGAACTTGCGAACTTGTAATAATTATGTGACGGTAAAAAAGTCTTAAAATAAAAATTACTCTTTTTTTTTTGTTTGTCAACCTGACCTTTGTAATGGGCTTTTATGTTATGACTTTTTCTCAAAAATAACTTTTTGCCAGTAACAAAAGTTATAATCGTAAAAAGACGCAAGTAAAACCGTAAGTACTTTTGGTGACTAAATGCTTTCAGTGTCCTCCGCTTTGCAGAGCTGACACTAAACAAGGCCCAGTTGCACAGGGTTGTCTCTATGCCGTATAATTTACAACCATTTAGGGTACAACATAGTGTCATCTCGGTCGAATCTAGATCAACCTACCTGACTAACTATACTTATCTCTTTAAAAAATATCACACTTTACTGAACTTCTAACCTTAGGAGAAGGTCGGTAAAGCGCAAGTACCTTATGGCCAGGTCATTTTATTTATTATAAAAATATCGACATTTAAAGGATCACAATGACATGTTGTTAGTAAACTCCGGTACTACGGGTTGGTTTTTACATTAGATCTCAATACTTTTTGCAGCAGGAGAACTGCGTTGCCAGACTGGCATTTTTGTACATGTAATGTTTTTCATGGGATTTGTTATACGTTAACTTGACATGTCAGTTATTTTAATTTGAGTATTTACCTGTCCAATTAAACTTTATTGTCAAATTTTTGACACTCAACACGGCAACATTTCTCATTGGTGAAGCGGCATGAAACCTTTGGCAGGATTAAGGTTACGATTAACGAATGGGTTCTTGAATTTGAATGGTTAACAAGACATAAGACATTTTAGTTTGGTAAACGTGAAAATGGGTCTTGTTTTCGCATGCACATGAGCTTTGCTTGACTTAACTCTTCTTGATATTATGTCGATGCCTAATGGTACCCACGTACTTAGTGTTGTGTTCTTAATGTGCTAGGCACATGCAATGTGTTGGCGAAGCTAAAAGGTCTCTTTCTCCTTCTATTTATTTAAAGGGTCGGAAAGGCGTGTGTTATGGTCACTTAAAACGTGCTTAAAACTCAACTACAGTTAAAAGCGACCGCGTTAATCACTTAACACCGCATATTGTCTTGTGAACTTCCAGATCTTCTTGAATAGATTAGACTTTATACTTTAGCACAGCCCTAAAGCAAAGACATCATTATTGTAATGGATGTCACAGGCTGCAACTCAAGTGCTCTCCAAACTAGTAGGCCTACTAGGCTACCACACAACAAAACATTCAAAAAACACCTTTAACATACCGCTATACAGTCGTACTGAACTGCATAAGATAACTTTACTAAGTCATCAACATGGAAACACAACGCGCGACAAAACGTTGAACAACCACCCTTATTACGTGGTGGTAGAGTCTACATGAGATATGATATCTAAATATGTTAGCATGTTGAAGACTAGATGGCGCTGCGGCGCGCACATTAGCGACATCTCTTAACGAGTGGGAAAATTGCGATGAAATTGCATTGAGAAGTGTCGCACGCTTTTAACGCACTTGTGTTTAGATGTCATGAATTATCTACGCCCTCGGTGTCGGATGTGTCGGGAAATCCTTTTCAACCGACTTCAAGATTTTGAACGAGCAGGTTCTCAATAATTCGTCGAGATCTTCGAAGACTGCTATACCGATTTGGAATAGTTATTTATTATACAAAACATGATGTTCAACCTCTCGTGCCTTTATTGAGACCCGAGCCAGCGAAAGTACCCAAAATTGAGCCACGAGCATAGCGAGTGGTTTAAAAAATGTAATTTTGAGCGTACCAGGGCCTCAAGGCAAGAGACGTTGAACAAACTTTGCTGCCGAGTAATGTATAATACAATTTTTTTCACCGCACCACCACAGGAAAAATAATATTAAGCCATAAAATACAAAAATTCAAAGCCAAATGAATGCTTTCAAAATTATATAATTCAAAATCATCTCTTTAAAGTCCATCATCCTGCGAGATAACGCGAAAGAACAAGTCATAACTTGTACCAAATTACTTTCCCTACATGTGGATAAAATGCGTTTTTCCCCACCGCTTTCAAGGGATAAAAAGAGCGCGTTTCCGCGGTGGAGTCGTAATAATTTATTTTTGTGGTTTAAGAGTATACTTGACTGTTGGTCCCATTATCATCAGGTCAGGATCTGATTATGGGATCCTGGAGAAATCGAGGGAATTCTTCAAATATTATTGGCACACCTATAGTGATTTGATATTGTTTACAGTAACTCGGGCATTTGCTTTTGGAAAGGTGGAAAGGCTATGTGAAGTCGGTTCCTTTTGTTTAAATTTATTGGAATATACTACTTACTACATCCTTATCTAGTTAATCTAGTATAGTTAATAAGTAACATATCTACTCGTATACGTATAGATTTAGAATATTTATTATAGATATTTATAGCTTTAGGTTAAGTTTTAAACATGTAGGTGTGAAGTAAAGAATCCAGTCTCGTAGATGCCTACATCGGGCCTTAGAAGTGCTAACGCGAGACGCATTTAAATCATGTTTGTCAAGTAACCAGTCTGGTTGGTACACTTGGTACTTAGATATCTACAGTAGTATGCCTACAGTACCTACACTATGTACTACTCGTATGTTTGATTACCGGTATTAAAATGCACTTGCTGAAATCTAGCGTCTTATAGTAGTTTATGTAACTGTTACGTAATAAGGGTCCTTAAAACATGAGTGTGGTTTTATGAAATGAGCCGCAGGCGAATTTCATAATAAGATCACACGAGTGTTTTAAGGCCTAATTACGTACAGTTGCATACACTGCTTTATCTACACTCATATTATTTATTATAAATGCCGTATTCGAAAACCATAGAATGGCCGCCATTGTACCGCCGCGGCCATCTCGATTGTGTCGGCGCGGCCAACTCGATTGTGCCGGCGGACGCGCGGGCGGGTGTCGCCGGCCGCGGGCGCGTGCAGGTGTACATTATGTTATCAAAACTCAGAGTACATCAATAATTGAACATGAAACGTTAACATTGCGGTACTGCCACAGATAAGAAACTTATCATAGTGAAATCGTTTGTTGTAATGCTGGTCATTGCCTACGGTTTTTGAACGCATTTTAGAGGACTTACAATATGAGTGTAGATAAATATTTATTTATTAAGAATTTAGACTACCTAATACATATAATACCTACATAATACTTACATGTGTAAGATTATTTTTTTGTAATTTCTCATCGGCATACAAACCTCATAGTTCCAGTAGCTTTTTTTGTGCCATTATCGACCTGTCTGTCTGTCTATCTGTCTGTCACCATTTCACGCTTAAACCGCTTAACCGATTTAAACGAAATTATGTGTGAAGGTAGATTGAGTCCTGTTAAAAGACATTGGATAGGTTTTATCACAGAAATTATGCCTTAAGGGGGTAAAAACGTGGAAGGAACTGTATGTGCTTTAACTCAATATTGGCCATTAAATGGGTACATATCAAAATGTATAAAGTCGAAATACATACTGTTAGAATTCATACGCTCAAAATACCTAAATTCAAAATACATATTGTATCAAAATACCTAAAGTTGTTTCTCATAAGTACTGATTGCCTACTCTTGAAACACATAATGATCAAAATATATAATAGTTCGTATTCATAATGATTATTAGTTATGATTTTTTGGTATAAGTACCTATAGGAACCCTAAATATTAAATAAATAGAAGTCAATATATATAACGTCCTAAATGTAGATTCTTATTAATAACCACATTCGGAAATTGTAAAGAGAAGAGGAGGGTCGAAAGTGTAAAGAGAAGAGGAGGGTCGAAAGTGTAAAGAGAAGAGGAGGGTCGAAAGTGTAAAATACCAAATCCTCATATTATTTTTTATTGTAATTCACATCGTAAAATTGTGATATATAACTATAGCTACTTTTTAATTATAAATTATTATATACATTGCATAATGTATTTAAGTACACGTTTAAATTAAGTATCTATGGAATGCATTCTGACACTCCACTCGCTGGTCGCTGCTGTGAAACATTCGCTTCGGTCGCTCGGCTGCTAAGCGTTTTAAGAGGCCTTAGTCCCATGAACGTTCCTCAATTTCACGAAATCTTACTCGATAGATGGCGGTAGCGCACAGTACGCGACCGCTGGCAATGATCGACGATCGAACGATCTTGATCGGTTTCAACTTCAATTACAAGTACAATTCTTTTTACGCATAAGATACACACAGGCTATTTATTTTCTTTTATATCGAAAATACTACTAAATAAAGTATGTTTAAAGGAAATATACGCATGTAACACCAAAGACGGGTAATCACTTAATCAGTAGGGACTGTTGGAGATACTTTTCGAATTAAAAGTATAATAAATTTCGAATTTCGAAAATTTGGTTTGTTTTAAATTCCAATATGGCTGAAATATTTTTTTTGTAAAAATGGTCATGGTAGCCAATTTCGACTAATTCGGGTGTGTAGATTTCGAAAATGATGTCTGTTTTTAAATCGAATATGGCGGTTATATACTTTATTCAGAAAAATCGTCATGGTAGTCCTTTACGACTAATTAAGGGGTGTAGATTTCGAAAATTATGTCTGTTTTAAAATCCAAGATGGCGGAAATATACTTTTTTGTTTTAATCGTCATGGTAGTCATTTTCGGCTACTTAGGGGATGTAGATTTCGAAAATTATGTCTGTTTTAAAATCCAAGATGGAGATTATAAATTTTGTTCTGAAAAATCGTCATGGGAGTGATTTTCGGCTAATTACGGGATGTCGATTTTGAAAATTATGTCAGTTTTAAAATCCAAGATCAATCCCAAATCCCTGGACATTGTCGTTGGTCTCACACTTTGTAATTGTTACTATTAGCCATAATCTCGTGTGTTACTGTTTTTTGTCCCAAATAAATAAACTTTATTCTGAAAAATCGGCACGGTAGTCATTTTCTGCTAATTAGTGGGTGTAAATTTCGAAAATTATGTTTATTTTAAAATCCAAGATGGCGGATATAAGGTCAGGCGGGGCAAGAGTAACATCGGGGGAAGAGGATCGAAAGCTTCTCCAGCTAATTCTTTTGAATTGAGCGCCTTTTTTACCGTCGGTAAAACAGACAGGCGTGTATTAGTTCCATCATCAAATCATAGATGTCTCTGCCACACGCCATATTGTAACAAAACGCGCTTCATTTTGACAGGTTACGACTTGTGATAAGTGGAAGTGCACGTGTATAATTCAAAAGTGGTTTTGTGTAATTTATGGCTATTAATCCGGATTTGTTTGTCGGTGAGTCGAATATTTATAGTTTATTTCTTATGTTACATCGTTATTTTCTGTAATTCCTATCGATTATAAGTTTTTATCAATCCAATAAAATTTTAACCTCAAATTATTTAAGTGGGGCAAGAGTGCCAGTTCAGTCCGGGAGAAGGGAGTTATATGCTACTCTTACCCCATGTCAGGGCTGACAAACCTTTTATAACTTGTTATTTTTATTACAAATTGGCTCTGTTTAATTCAGGGTCAAAAAGGGTCAGGATCTTTATAATTCAATCACACTTCTCGCAACTATAGGGCAATGGAAACAGGTCACTACGTGTTGGGGATTTCATACAAGGTTACCCGTTTTAGTGGCCTCTTAGTGTATCTAGCTGGCAAACTTACGTAATGCGCGTAGGACGATTTAGCACAGGTCCGTCGTCTGTGAGCTCTCGTTCCATACTGAGCCAGAGACGACGGCGCGATGTGTTTTGTCAAGTTTTGAACAGATTTAGAGTCATCTTCAAAAAATTACACTTTATTTAAATTTTGCGTTACAGTAATGATGTTTTTTTTCGTGGTAGATCTATAGCTGAACTTTATATATTTATATTTTTAGGGCAGAATATTTATAGGACTTCCGTGAAAAAAAATTAATGTAAACCTGTTTTCATTAAAAAAATGCAATATTCAGAAGGTATTTTGTCTATTATCCAAGATGAATCTTAAATTTTGCTTACCATGGCCGTCTTGAACATGATATACTAAATTGAATTGTATTAAATTTTTATAAGAAAGGTTCCCTTTATTTGAGTAATCTGAAAAAAAACCAGACGTCTAAGTGCAAACTCTGAAGAGGCCTGCCAAGAGAAGCCATGTTTTTCAGGTTTTTTTCTCAAAAATGTATTTTTTTTCCCATGGCCGTCTAGATAAAGGAACGGACTATTATATGCATTAAAAGTTAATTTAAAAACACAAAGCATTTTGGCTATAACCTCCGAAGAAAATGATGCATTTCGCAAAATACGCGCATTTTGGGACTAAGGCCTCTTAATCAAAGTTAAACCTACCAAGTTCCTACTCGTTTCGCTCATCGTCGTCTTACCTACTTTTTGAATTATTTATTTATATTTTAAATTCAAGATTTCTCAGAATGTTGAATGATTAAAATGTAACCTACCCGCAGCACCAAAGCAAAGAGCGACGATGAGCCAAGCTGGGATACTAAATACGGAACACTTGCCCGTAAACACTACTTAGTTTAAATAAGTACTTGCTTTCTATATTTCTGGACATGAGAATGAAATGTTAGATTATCTACGAGTCCTACAACTCAGTAGGTATGTATTTCGACTGTTATAAAAACAAACAGTTATTACTTTTGATTGGTATACTTTCTTTACAAAATTATATATTTTATGCGTATTCATTTTAAACGAAAAAACCGGCCAAGAGCGTGTCGGGCCACGCTCACTGTAGGGTTCCGTAGTTTTCCGTCCGTCACAGTGAGTGTCCCCACTTAAGAGTTAATAACACCGCCATGTAGGATATGATATGAGAGTTCCATGTACAGCGACATCTATCGGCAAATTGAGTAAACTATTGCGCGCGAGCATAAAGTATGGAAGATGATTTTTATGGGATAATTCTTTATTGCGTGAACCGATTTTCACCGTTTTTACTTTATTTGAAAGCACGTCATTTCATTGTAATTTTGTAGAAATTACAGGTACAATAAACAGCTGCTTATACGGTTAAATTACAAACTTAGTTCAGAAATTATTTTGTATTTTTTTTTCAAAAACTATTCATCCTATCAAGTTCAAAATAATTTTCCAAGAAAGTTTTTATAAAGTTCTACTTTTGAGATTTTTTTCATATTTTTAAAACTTATGGTTCAAAAGTTAGAGGGGGGGGGGACGCATATTTTTTTACTTCTGGAGCGATTATTTCCGAAAATATTTACATTATCGAAAAACGATTTTAGGAAACCCCAATTCATTTTTAAATACCTATCCAATAATATATCACACGTTAGGGTTGAAATGAAAAAAAAAATCACTCCCCACTTTACGTATAGGGGAGGTACCCTAATAAAAAAAAATTCACTTTTTATTTTACCACTTTGTCGGCGTGATTGATATACATATTAGTACCAAATTTCAGCTTTCTAGTGCTAACGGTCACTGAGATTATCCGCGGACGGACGGACGGACGGACGGGCAGACATGGCGAAACTATAAGGGTTCCTAGTTGACTACGGAACCCTAAAAACATTATGATCTTACGTGTTTCGTCGTTTATGGATAACGTACATTATAAATTCTGATCGGTATTCATTCTAAGCGTTATATTCTTTGATTTTAGGTATTTTGAACGTATGCATTCCAACCGCATGTATTTTGACTTTATACATTTTGATATGCCATTTATACATGCCTTAATAAAATGTACCTATTTAAGGGGGGTACTTAAATAGGTACATTTTATTAAGGCATGTATGTACAATGATTAAATTTCTAGTGGAAACAAAATATAAATTTTCCTACTCATCTTGTAGTTGCCTAATCTGTTATAGACAACAGCTATCTACTTAAATACATTAATTATTATGTATCAAACTTGTTTGTGGTCGATATCAAATAATGTTGAAACTGGAGTTCAAAACTCCCTTATCGACTTTTTATAAATAAATGTTTACATTGAGATATCTAGAAAATAATTAACAAAAGTTATCATCTGTTTACTAGTGGCTGGTGGTCGATTAAATGTTGCACAAGCCAAGGATTTATTTTAGCGTTTTTATCCAATGTTGGAAGGTACAGCTACCTACAAAAGTATCTGCTAGGTGCATCGAAGCACGCAAAAACATATGGCCCTCTTGACTCCTGGCCTATAACCGCAAAGTCCGCAAAAGGCGCGCATTCAGGAATTCATTCAAGGGGTGCAATATCACACAAAAAATCTTACGGTCCGTGGATGTCAGGGAGGAGAATTGTCCCTGTTACACCCCCTCCTTACCCGCGCCTGGTCCGCAAACCACTTCGTTCGATCATCTATTTGCATCACTATCTTTCGAATATGCAAAAGCGATAGAGACGGAGATAACAAAATTCCAATTTTCGATGTTCGCGGTAGGCCCGCTGAGTTGAGCATGTCACACTGTGACTGTGACACACGGATATCCATACGACTCAAACGAGATCACTAATTGTTATCCACATGGACATAACATACGTATGTAGCATGTGTCAAAGTGGTCTCTCTATCGAATTGTCAGTTTTCGGTTGTCGAATCGAGCCCTATTTTATTTAGTTTTTACATGGTTTTTCAAGCGCACCTATACCTCTTAATTTTACGAAAGAAAGCTCCATTCGAATAAAATGCATCCGCTTGGCTATCTAAGGTAGAATTCTTCTTAAAGTGTTGTCAAATTACTCCACTCAATTAAGAATTCTACCTTGGTGAGTTAAAATATCTATTGCTATAGCATCATCTGGACAGATAATTATGACACAAGTTGAATTTTGTAATAACATTAAGTTGAATGGTTGCAAAATGATAAATCCTAATAAATGATATCCTATTAAAGTAAAAGTAAAAAAAAACTATTGAAAGATATGGTTCAAAACTCCAAAATTTTAGATTTTTTAAAACTACGAAATTAAAAAAAAATGACATTATTCGATTTCTCACATTTTACTGTAAAATAAATTGTATGGAAACCATATACATAAACGCAATATTTCACTGTCAAAATAGCAATTTCATAATTTTTCCCGACAATGCAACCGTGACGTCACTGTGGCATATCATTTTGTTAGGAGCGTTTTGAGAAACCAAAGCGAGTGCCAGATTTTGAATCTCATTTCTGACTTTTGGGTTACAACAAAACGAATCGATTGATACCACTGACAATGATTGATACCATCCATGAAAAAAATCATCATGCCTATTAAGACTTTCAATTGGTGAATGTCAGTTCTTAACGACGTAGTGGCACTGTTTTATATTTTTACCTACATAGACCCAGACCACGTAGAATTAGATAAAACTTTAAGCCCTTTTTTACCCCCCAGGGGTAAAATTTCTAAGAAATCCTTTTTAGTGGACCTTCACGGGATTTTAAAAACAAATCTCAAGGTTTTACCTTTTTTTATATACTATGACAGTGGCAAACAAGCATACGGCCCGCCTGATGGTAAGCAGCTACCGTAACCTATGGGCGCCTGCAACTCCAGACCTTCAAAGGTTTAGCCGCCGGGCGAGCCTTTAGAATGCAGAGAAAGGCAGTACGTGCCATTGCCGGCGTTCCCGACGATACACCGTGCCGAGAGTTATTTAAGGAATTAAATATAATGCCTCTTCCCTGCGAGCTCCTATACCAGGTAGCTCTCTTCACACACAACAATTTGGGTGTGTTTCGTCAGCGAGGGGTAAACCCTACCCGCGCCATGCGGAGCAACAGGCTCGCACACCTCCTCGTTACACCCGATCACGACCTACGCAAGTCGGAGAGGTCGGTGTATGTCATGGGCCCGTCTGTATACAACAGGCTGCCGGACACAATTAAAAAGGATGCAACTTCCTTAGGGGCCTTTAAGCTAAGACTACGCAAGTGGCTCCTTGATCATTCTTTTTATTCTTTAGACGAGTTTTATGCCCATAAGTCCAATAACTCAAATGTGATAAATTTAAATTCTATTCACTTATATCAACTTAAGTACTAGTTAAGATGAAAATTTGATTATAATGATAAGAATGACATGTAACTTGGCGTTATATAGTACATTGTTGTAGAGGCTTGAAAGTAAGCTATAGGTGGATCGAGTTAGTTCGAGGGCCGACCCGTTAGGGGAGGCCCTCGAAAATACGAGTCCACCTATAGTGCTTTCGGCCGAGATATTACATAGTGCTTTTCACGACTACTGTGAGGAAATAAAAAAACATTTGTCATAATAATATAAATGCTTTTATAGAATATCCAATTCAGTATTCCCTTCCCGCCATTTTACTTTTTTTTTCACTTTCAAGAAGCGTTTTTCTGTTGTTTGCTTCAAACCGACTCATTACTTAGAGGCGTTTTTGATAGAAAACCACAAACGGCTAAAAAAGTAAAAACGCCTTAAGGGTTAATAAATGGTTTTGACGTTTCTTTTTTTTTTAAACAGGTAGTTGGCCCGATAAACAACCTTATTTTATTTTTGAAACATAAAGTTGTGCCAAAAAAAGACTTTTTAATGTTTTTAATGAATGCAATGACATAACTGGACAATTTACTTTCCAACTAATGACATTTCATCGCTACAATAACATTGCTGTAGTGGGGGTTCAGGTGCTACAGCAAATGCTTACTTTCCAGTTTGGATTTTGACCATCTTCTGTCACATTTCCGAACAGTAGCGTTATAAATAAATTATTTGTATTTGTCAATCCAATCATGCCTACTTACTTATACTTATGAGTACGAGTGCGCTATTGTTTTATATACCTACCTATATACATATATACCTATATAGCAATATATATAAACTTTTCAATTTAGTAATTTGCACCGGCCGTGACATATATATAGTATACCCAATAATACGTTTAAATCTTTTATCTAAATTGAAAAGTTACGGGTTTTGGTAACAATAAGGTCATTTGAATAGGTACGAGTAAGAAGAGTATAGTACCTAAAAATTATGATAGGTCGGTACGTAAGTAAACAAGTACTATTAATTAAATTAAATAAATAAAAAAATATAGGACATTCTGACACAAATGCCCACAGTAAGCTCAATAAGGCTTATTATGGGTAGGTACTAGACGACGATATATATAATAGATAAATAGTAGTAGTGTAGTAAAACACTTTATTGCACAAAACAAATACATGACCAACAAAAATATAGTGAGTGTGTACAAAGGCGAACTTATCCCTTTAAGGGATCTCTTCCAGCTAACATTTAAGCAACTGAGAGAAATCGGTCAGACATGATAGACAAAGATACATACTACAATAAATACATAAATAAATACTATAAATAGATAAATACTTAAATACATAGAAAACATCCATAACTCAGGAACAAATATCTGCGATTAACACACACATAAATGTGTCGCTCAACTTCGAACTCGGGTAAATCCATTCGACTTTCTCAGCAAATATTACCCTATTACCTTTCCTTAATACCAAAATCGCATAATCTAACAGATGGATTTACCCGAGTTTTAAGTTAAGCGACTCAAATGCCCTGACCAGGATTCGAACCCGGGACTTAAAGCGTTAGTATTAGCCTGACGGTAAGACGCGTGCCAGACTGTCAAACTTGAGGTCTCCCGTTCAAACACCAGCTCCTACGATTGAGTTTGTCTGCACTTATACCTATACGAAAATATTATTTGGTATTTACCAGTCGCTTTTCGGTGAAGAACATCGGGAGAAAACCGGATCTCTAATAAGGCCTTAGTTGCCTCTCATTGTTGGAAGGTCAAATCCGTAGAAACTAGTGTTTACGCCAATACTTGGGATTAGATTGCCCAGCGAACCCCAAGCTCATCGAGTACCTACTTCAAGGAGATGTTAAAAACATAAGCCTTAAAGGTTCTAGCCCGACGCAACCATATATGTAGCTACAGAATAAGTAAGCCAGAAGAGGGATTATAAGTTACATAAGTCTGTTAGGATTAGGTCCGGTTTCATCGCGATGTTTTCTTTTGCCGAAAAGCGTCTGGTACATATTACATCTTATTACGGATTTAAAGTTACACGTCTTCACAGCCAGAGTAACATAGCTCACTTAATAAACACTACTTACATTTAAAAAATTGGTTATGTTATAATTATAAGTAACACAAAAAGCCTTTCTTAGATGATCTTTGAATGCATTTTTTTTCTAACCTACTTTATTGTTTCCGTAGAACAAATTCTATCTCAGTTTCTGACCTCTCCTGAAAGTCCTGACATTTTTCTTTTGCACTTTTATAGTTACTATGGCGGGTTTTTTATGACTTATGATTTTATGACATTCTATATCTATGTATACTTATAGACGCCATTCACTGTATTTAAACTCCCATGGCTAGAGTAGGTACTATTGTTTTTTACCATCTATTGCAGGTGACTTATACAAGCTGAGGATGAGGATGTTGCAATTAAAAGTCAAATAGTATTAATATATATAAATTTATTAAACATAAACATTACTTACACATACCATAATCAATCACTTCTCCGGATCATGCTCGTGCACAACTTGCGGCTTGTAATCCAGGTCCAGCACTCTGCTGAGGCTGTTCACGTACATATCCAGCCGCTGTGTCATGTAGTAGCAGCGCCGATCCTTGATCTGACGGTTCTGGTTCAAGTCCAGCACTCCGATCAACAGACCGTCTCGAGTGCGCGACAAACCCGGGCATCTTACACCATCAGGACCAGTGAAGTAGCTTGAACCGTAGAACAACCCCAAGTCTTTATGAGCAGGCTTGCCGTCGGCCGACGTGAACTCATTGGGGAACTCCTCGTAACCTACTCGGTTAATCGCGGCTGTAAAGTAGCAGTTAGTTATAGCTGCATTCCTGGCTTCGATATTCCACATGTACTCGCTGCCAGCCTCTGCGGCAATCGTAGCTGAAGGATTGAAGACGATGTCAGCTCCGTTCTGACCGAACATCATCCAGTTTAGCACGTGGTGGCGGTCGAAGCAGATGTTAATAGCAATTTTACCGTAGCGAGTCGCGAAGACTGGATGCCCAGAGTTACCTTCCATGTAGTAGTTTGACTCGTTGAAATCGCCGACTCTTGGGATGTGGTTTTTGCGCTGTTTGCCGATTACGTTGCCGGAGTCACTGATTACTACAGCGGTATTCCACAGAATGTCTGCGTGCTTCTCATCCCTCTCAAGGATAGAGGAAACGATCACCATCGAGTACTTGACTGCCAGCTCGCTAAGGAACCTCGTGGTTTCACCATTCTCGGCTGATTCGGCGAATTCGCACCACGGCTGCTTTTCGCGAGTGCAGAAAGCAAACGGCATGTTCCACAGCTCTTGGAAACAGATGATGTTCACACCCTCTTGGCCAGCGACGTCGATAATCTTCTTCACTTTGTCAAAGATAGCTTTCTTCTGCTCAAGGATAGGACGGTCGGTCGGGATAGCAATGGAGTGTTGAATGACACCGACTTTGACGATCCTGGGGGCCCTGGTCTGTTCCTTCTTGGCGGGGAAGGCGTAGGCGGCGATTTCGAAGTAGGCATCCTTGGCAGCGGCGATGGAAGACTCCTTCAGCTTGACTTCATTGTGGTTCTTTCTGCCGTAGTAGATTCGGTTGAACTCATCAAGGTCCCGTCCGCTGAGGTTGTTGTTGATGATGGCTTCCAAGCTGAGAGTTTCGCCGTCCATGATGCCGATGTGAGTGTGTATGTGGTGCGCGCTGCTTGCGCTCAGCCTTATATAGATCTGGTTGCGTGTGCACCGTACCCGTGTGGTCCGACTGTTTTCTTGACGACCTTCGACCTAGTGTGATAATGCGGGACGATACCGGAGAGAAAAATATTTGGTGTATCAATAGAACTCGGATACGTGACTTTAACAACCTGTTCTTGTCTGTTTGCCTATTGTCTTGTATTAATAATTACATAAGCTCGATTACCTACGAATATAATCAATAGGTACAAAATAAGGGTAGTTTTGTACGTAAATTTATAGAAGGTTGACAAATGGAATGCGTTCAAGATTAATGATTAATCACAATTAATTGTACGAGTAGATAATAATTGTATTAGACGTCAGTAAATTACATGTGTTCGTGTTAAACAATAATAAGGAAAATGTGCTCGTATCTTAGAAAATTTATTCAAATTATAGTATTAGGTAAAGTAACCATAAAACGCAGGTACCTAATGCAGTCGAGATGGGATTCCTTCGGGTAACTTAAAACTCAAATAAAAAAAATAAAGCAATAAACTCCTAGGTATATACGTTTCATATAGGACTTTTCTCTTGACATGTTTTTTTTTTGGACTCGGCAGTCTATTTTCAACCGACTTCAAGATTTCGAAGGAGGTTCTCAATTCGTCGGGATCTTTGTTTTTTTTTTAATGTATGTTCACCGATTATTCGAAGATGGCTGGACCGATTTGTAATTTTTTTTTATAGAGTATACTTCACAGTTGGTTCCATTGTCATCAGGTCAGGATCTGATGATGGGATCCTGGAGAAATCGAGGGAACTCTTCAACTACTTATTATAGGCACACCTACTCGTATGTGATTTGAGTATTTTTTACAGTAGCTCGGGCATTTGCTTTTGGAAAGGTGGAGGCTAAGTGAAGTCGGTTCATTTTTGTTTAAAATTATTATATATTACCTATACCTATTTTTACTTTATCAATAAACTCCCAATTCGCATAATGGTAATGCTGCACGGAGGTGGGGCGTATTTAAGGGCACATATTAGGCCGTGGTCGCTTTCACCCGCCGCACGCGGCCGACAGCGGCCCGCCGCCCGCGGCGTCTGAATGGTGTGTTCGGGAATGCTCGGGAGTGGTCGTTTTCGCCCGCCGCGTGCGGGTAAATAAACGCAACATTAAGCGTTTAAGTATGTCACAGTTACATAAAAGTTATAGAAATGTATACCACAACGAACGTTACATAAGAAAAACTAAACAAAAATGTTAGATAAAATACACCTATCAAATAATACTAGGGATAAGTACACAGTCAGCAAAAAAAATAAAAAATTGGTTGTTTGTAAAGTAGGTTTACGATCGAGATGTTTACGTGATAACGTCTAACCGCTCGTGAGGATTCCGCGTGACAAGTTTCACGGAATGACTGGCAGCGCTCGAGATGAGACGGGAGATCGGGCCGTCTCTCTCGATCGCGCTCGTGAGGTTTTGGTGTGACACAAGTTTCTGAACATGTCACCCGACTAAAACGATTTTAAAGACGTTATCACGTCAAAAAATGATACTACTGCAAGAACGACTCGTCGGGCGGTACTTTCTTTGACAGTCTTATTACGGTATAAGACTGGCCAGTTACAAATTTTCAGGTCATATTATAGTAAATCTTGTTTGTACCTTCTTTACATTGTTGCTCGAAGAAAATACATAAAAGTTTTATAAATGCCTTACATATTTTGTTTGCGTCTTTTTTTCTATTATCATTAATTCACGAACATGTCTTCAAATCAACCCCATGAAGTTATCATTTTAAACTGGGGTATGGTAGTCTTTGGTTAGAAAGTGAGGCCGAAAGAGAGGGTTATATAGGGACCTGTGTCTCGTTTTAACTAAGGAGGTTATGACGTCATCAGACAATCAAAATGTCAACGTGTGTCAATTTTGTAATGAGTACAAGTAGGACACCGCCCCTTATATTATGCTCTCTATCGGACCTATCTATTTCCAGACAGACTCTAGTAACACTAATAAAATAATCAATTCGTCAACGCTCTAGATAATAGCTCAACCAAAGTTTTTGTGTTAGATAGTCCTGCAGTTGGGCATTGCGAATGCCTCACGTTCAAAGCATTTGGTGTACAATTATTAACCCTATATAAATCACCAAAATATCTTCCGAAAACTGCTGTCTATAATGCATCAGAAAGGCTATCATCAGTGCACACGAAAAGATGATTTTGATTACCTATAGCAGGAGATTTCAATATTATCTGAATACTATCACTACGTCTAAATGCACGTATTTAAGAATATACCCCAACAAACAATTCAACAATTTCCCTCTAAAATATCAGGCATTATACATTTTTTTTAGTTACTATAAATAAATTTCAGTCAAATTTAAACCGCTTATGGAATTTAGATAATTAACGTACGGAAACTTCTCCACGCGAAGCGAACTCGCACTTGTCCGGTTTTTATTTTTCATGACAACTTCTGGCACACTTTGCAGAAACAAAAAACCGGCCAAGAGGGAGTCGGGCCACGCTCAGTGTTAGGGTTCCGTAGTTTTCCGTCTGTCACAGTAAGTGTCCTCACTTAAGAGTTAAAATAATACCGCCATGTAGGATATGATATGAGCGTTCCACGTACAGCGACATCTATCGGCAAATTAAGTAAACTATTGCGCACGAGCTTAAAGTATGGAAGATGATTTTTATGGGATAATTCTTTATGGTGTGAACCGATTTTCACCGTTTTTACTTTATTTGAAAGCACGTCATTTCATTGTGATTTTGTAGAAATTACAGGTACAATAAACACCTGCTTATACGGTTAAATTACAAACTTATTTCAGATATTATTTTTTATTTTAAAAACTATTCAACCTATCAAGTTCAAAATAATTTTCCTAGAAAGTTTTTATAAAGTTCTACTTTTGAGATTTTTTTCATATTTTTAAAACTTTAGGGTTCAAAAGTTAAATGGGGGGGACACATTTTTTTTTACTTCTGGAGTGATTATTTCCGAAAATATTTACATTATCAAAAAATGATTTTAGTAAACCCCTATTCATTTTTAAATACCTATCCAACAATATATCACACGTTAGGGTTGAAATGAAAAAAAAAATCACTCCCCACTTTACGTATAGGGGAGGTACCCTAATAAAACATTTTTTCCACTTTTTATTTTACCACTTTGTCGGCGTGATTAATATACATATTAGTACCAAATTTCAGCTTTCTAGTGCTAACGGTCACTGAGATTATCCGCGGACGGACAGACATGGCGAAACTATATATAAGGGTTCCTAGTTGACTACGGAACCCTAAAAAGTGCCCTTAAATCCGTTCCCACCCACGGACAAGTCTTGCATTTCATCTCCGTCTTAGCAGCTAGAATATCAACCAGTCTTAATCTAAACATAGTACCTATTTAATCACTCGACGGACTAGTAAATATGGATAAAGTGTCGCTAGCCACTATGCTAATGCAAATCTACGTCTGCACAATATCTTCGCTTACCGAGCCATTTTCAGCCCTAACCCGTATCCCGATAGGCGTAAAACATACCACAATAAACTTTGCAACGTCCATTAATACATTAAACATCCAATCAGTTATTTACATCGCAAAGACTTACGTAACCTATGGCACAAAGTTATAGAAGGCGGTGGTAAAAACTCGAACTAACTTAAACACCTACTAAATCCATAATATAGCGGACCACTGTAGCGACAAGGCAGCGACATTGCAGCCGTATTAAGTTATTTTGTAATAATATATTGACTTGTTAAAGATTTATTCTCACACTGTATCAAAAACATGGAACCAAATCGGACTATTGACAGTTTAATGAAGCAATATTTACCTCCCGAGCGATTGAAGGAATTCAACAGAATATATTATGGCAGGGAAGATCATTGCGAGTTGAATTTAAAGAAATCAACTATTCAAACCGGTGAAGAAAATAATCTTGAAATTGCGGCGTATACTTTTGATGCTGTTAAAGAAGAAACCAGGAAACCGAGGTTAGTGAAACTGGGATTAATTCAACATTCAATTGTTTTGCCTACTGAAACACCTATTAAACAGCAAAGGCAGGCCATTTTTGATAAAATAGAGAAGATTATACAAATAGCGGCTGAAGAAGGAGTGCAAATTCTTTGCCTGCAAGAAGCATGGTCTATGCCTTTCTTTCTATGTACAAGAGAGAAAGAAAGATGGTCAGTATTTGTGGAATCAGCTGAAATTGGACCGACAACCACGTTTCTTACCGAATTTGCAAGAAAGTTTGGGATGGTTATCATATCGCCGATTTTAGAAAAGGATGCTGATGGAGTGTGGTGGAACACAGCCGTAGTTATTGATGAAAATGGCACAGTGATGGGCAAGCATCGTAAGAACCATTTACCGAGCGTAGGCAGCTTTAGTGAAACCTCATATTATACACCGGGCGACACAGGCCACCCAGTTTTCGAAACCAAATTTGGAAAATTTGCGATTAATATTTGTTACGGACGTCACCAAGCTTTAAACTGGCTTATGTTTGCCTTAAATGGCGCCGAAATTGTCTTCAATCCAAGTGCAACAATATCAGAATTTGGTGAATCTTTTTGGGGAATTGAAGCTCGAAATGCTGCTGTAGCAAATAGTTACTTCACATGCAGCATCAACAGAGTTGGAACAGAAGAATTTACTCATCAGGACGGAACTAACAATGTCACTAGGAGTTATTACGGTTCTAGTTATGTGTCTGCTCCAAATGGATGTAGAACTCCAAGTCTATCAAGAGTGAAAGACGGTCTCCTGATAACAGAAATAGACTTGAACTTGTGCAGACAGATAAAAAACCACTGGGGTTTTAATATGACTGCACGTTTGGATATGTATGCCGATGAATTGCGTAAAATAAACCCTTGATCGTCTTTTTTATGGTGTATTTATTTATTCCGCTCTAATCACCTTTTCCAATGCATTTTAAAACGAGTGATTCCTATTATAGATCGACCGTCCATAGGTTACGGTAGCTGCTTACCATCAGGCGGGCCTTATGCTCGTATACCACCGTCGTGGTATAAAAAAAAAGGTCCTGTTACACTTTTTTTTTAGTGTCCTAACTAGCATCCTAACTAGTTTTCATAGTAAATTTACTTGCTAAATGCGGTTAGACTTGACTAAATTTAGAAACTAACTCATTTAGGAAGCTAACTAGGACAAGGTAACAGGGCTTTTACAAATTTACAAAATCGGGTCCCATCCGGAAGAAAGCATGAAACTTTGCATTTGCATTAGCTTTTATATTATACAGCACAAGTACGAAAAAAATAGAAGTGGAAGTCGTCAAGTGATGTTTCTCCCCCCTACCCCCCGCACTTTTGTGTTCCGATTTGCATTTTTTTATTTATGAAAAGGGTACAACGTACAACAAAACTGCCAATTAACAAAGCATTCTCCATTAAATCATCATCATCATCATCATCATCATCAGCCTATATTAGTCCACTGCTGGACATAGGCCTCCCCTAATGAGCGCCATAGCGCCCTGTCTTCAGCTTGCCGCATCCAGCATCTGCCTGCAGTCTTTCGCAGATCGTCATCCCACCTTGCCAGAGGGCGTCCTACGCTACGTTTGCCGAGTCGCGGTCTCCACTCTAGAACACGTTTACCCCAGCGGTTATCGGTTCTTCGCGAGATATGGCCGGCCCACTGCCACTTCAGCTTGCTAATTCTTTGAGCTATGTCGATAACTTTGGTTCTCTGTCGGATGTATTCGTTACGAATCGCACGAAGGATAAAATTACATAGTTTAAGCCCACACGCCATGACAATTATAATATATAATAAGTTAAGTGAAAATTTAAAAGCAGAAAAAAATATCGACAAATTTTTAAAACAATTGAAACAGACACTACTAGAAAAATGCTATTATGACATAGATGATTTTTTCAAAGACCAAGATATTTAATTGACATTGTTTAGTATAAATTATTTATTTGTATATATATAATTCTGTAAATATTGTAAATAGAATATGTTAATAGTTAAGCTTTAGTTTGTAAGTGTCTGCCATGCCCTTGCAGGGTAATATGTGACATGTATTTTAATATGTAACATAAAAGCATGAATAAATGAAAAAAAAAAAAAAAAAAAAAATCTTATCCTTCAGAGAAACTCCGAGCATAGCTCTTTCCATAGCTCGCTGAGCGACTTTGAACTGGTGGACCAGCCCTACCGTGAGTGTCCACGTCTCAGCTCCGTAGGTCATTACGGGTAGGACGCACTGATTAAAAACTTTCGTTTTCAAGCATTGCGGTATGGATGACGAGGAGACTCGACGTAGTTTCCCAAATGCTGCCCAGCCTAGCTGGATCCTCCTTTTGGCCTCCTTCTCGAAATTGTTTTTACCTAACTGCAGGATCTGCCCAAGGTAGGTGTACTCAGAAACAATTTCGAGAAGGTGGCCATGTACGACGACCGGTCCTGGATCGATGTGGCCATTGATCATGACTTTGGTTTTATCCAAATTCATGCCAAGACCGATGCGCCGCGAGGCTGAAGCTAGGCCGTCCAGCATCTGGGTCAGCTCCTCTAGCGACTCCGCCATTACGACTAGTCATCAGTGAATCGCAGGTGTGAGATGTAATCGCCGTTTATGTTTATGCCCTTACCTTTCCAAACCAGCGTCTTAAACATGTCTTCCAACGCGCTTGTGAACAGTTTCGGGGATATGACATCCCCCTGTCTCACCCCTCTGCGCAATTGGATGGGTTTAGACTGCTGGCCCTGTACTTGAACACTCATAGTGGCGGCTTCAGAGAGACATCTCAGCACCTCGATATAACGATAGTCTACTTGGCATCGCTGTAAGGATTCCAGAACAGCCCAAGTTTCCACGGAGTCAAAGGCTTTCTCATAGTCCACAAAAGCGAGACACAGGGGCTGATTATACTCTTCGGACTTCTGTATAATCTGCCTAACTGTGTGAATGTGCTCTATGGTGCCATATCCTCCGCGGAACCCAGCCTGTTCTGGTGGCTGGAACTCGTCGAGTCTCCTGGCGAGACGATTCGTGACCACTCGTGAGAAAAGCTTATAGACGTGGCTCAGAAGTGTGATGGGTCTGTAGTTTTTAAGGAGGGTTTTATCACCCTTCTTAAAAAAGAGCACCACCAAACTCCCGCTCCACGCCTTAGGAGTTCTCCCACTGTGAAGGACGGTATCCTCTCCATTAAATTATCTACAATAATTGTCCAGGAAGTATGTTGCTAGCAATATACTTCCTGTTTTATAGTTTTCAAATTATAACTCGCGAATGTTGTTGTTTTCTGCCATATATTGTTATTATTTATTATGTGTTCATAATAACGTGCATGCAAAGTTTCATGCTTTCTTCCGGATGGGACTAGATTTAGTAAATTTGTTAGTACGGGGGGAATTTGTATAGGGGCAAGAGCTTAAAGCCATGTCTGTCATTTTCTATACAAAAAAAAATTGCGAGAGAGGGGAACGTCAAATGTATGACTATTCGTACGTAACGTACAAATAGGTACGTCAGATAAACGTCAGTCCATACATGTGTATGACCACTTCTCATATGTTTTCGGTAGAGGGGAACCCTGTCAATGGCGACTCCGGTTAGTTGAATTCTCTAAGGGTAAGAGCGATGTCGATCGATTACTATGTCATCAAAGCAAAACAGTAGTGAAACGAAACGAAACGCAGTTTATAATTATCTGTGGTCATTTTCATTTTGTCGACGAATGATATGTCATTTTTGAGTCCCGCAAATCGCATAGTTTTAGTAAAATAATTCGTTTTAAAATACAAACGTAGTGTGAAACATTATAAAATGGTAAGAATATCTATAAGTTAAATATAGTTAAAACGTCATTCTTAAAGATACTTATTTTTAATTTCACCGGTTGTGGTTATGTTGGCGTCATTACAATGCAATATTGGTTCTAAACATCTTTATTATTTTAACAAAATTTAGTTTAGCTTTTATATTCAGTATTTTCCAATGTCTTTATACGCCTATAATTACCTAGTCTTTAAAATCAATCATAAATTAGGTACATTAAAACAAGATGCTATTTGAAATTTATTTTCTGATTCCGTAGTCGATTTTGGCGTATAACGGAGGTGCTGTGGTAGCGATGAAGGGGCAGGACTGCGTGGCCATCGCCACAGACAAGCGCTACGGCATCCAGGCGCAGACGGTGTCCACAAACTTCCCCAAGGTGCAGCGTATGGGCCCCACACTGTTTGTGGGGCTCCCAGGGCTCGCTACTGACACACAGACCGTTTTTCAAAGGCTAAAGTTCAGGTATTTATATAACTGCTGTTGGTAGCCTTGCGATTAGTACATTTATCACTCAATTTAAATTATATGTACAAATTAAATACAGGCTTGTGTTGTGGGGACTAACCAACGACAGATAAATACATAGAAAACATCCATAACTCAGGAACAAATCTGTGATAAACACACAAATAAATGCCCTGACCAGGATTCAAACCCAGGATCTCCTGCTTCATAGGCAGGGTCACTACCAACCAGGGACCGGAACCGGTAACCATTAAAGGGGTATTAGATAGGGTATTTGATAGGGTTGTTTTTAAAAACCCTAACAATTCGGTAAGCGTATCGTTGACTTACCCGAACGAAAGGCTAACCATAGGCTAACCAGTTACCCAGCATATGGTTTCCCTATCGATAGGGTTTTTCAAATGCGATTAAGCTATTTTAAACTCTGTGACCAATACATTTGGCTTATTTATTATTCGAGCACCCTACGAGCGTATAGCTGCCGGTGTGGTGGCACGATCGAGCCTGCACACAAACAAGAAACTTTATGCATATGTTTTCGTACTTACGCCTTTGACCTAGACGCTATTATTGCTTGTTAGTGCGCTAAAAGATCGTTGTGTGGTGCCGGTGTTTTTGTTTTTGCCATTCGAACGTGTCGGCTCGTGTCGATTGAATCTTAGACCGAGACTTATAGGTACCAAAATCAAATGCATATTTTGTGTTATTCCAGTTATATTTTATAGGTAGTACTTTGTTTGATTCTGGCTGGTTGTTTAAATGGCACCAGCAAAATGTGATGCCGTTCACCGGTGGTACTTGTAGTATAATGAAACGATCAACATATAGTCAGTGTTGGGCACTCAAAGATGTTGATTTTATTCCAGTTAAAATTATTCAAAACAGTCCTAATTATTAGACGGGACTAATTCATATGCGGCAAAAATTATTTAACGGAATTATTTATTCATGATTTTTATTTTAAATAATGTTCCTCGTATAAGAATATAGTCTGGGT